>JAILYA010000017.1:1211367-2422735 GCA_021437795.1 Rhodamnia rubescens
TTGAATATGCACGTTGGCTAGAAGAGCACAACAAGCTTGTTAATGAGCTGAGAAATGCGGTCAATTCTCATGCTGGAGACACTGAGCTACGGACAATTGTTGACAATGTCGCCACACACTTTGATGAAATCTTCAAGCTGAAAGGCACTGCAGCAAAAGCTGATGTTTTCCACATTTTATCTGGAATGTGGAAAACTCCAGCAGAGCGATGCTTTATGTGGATTGGTGGGTTTCGTTCATCTGAAGTCCTTAAGGTACGAGACCTACTCCTGAAGCTCATTTCTCATTTCCTCTCTTATTCAGGAGAACTAGATATATTCACAGTGTGCCTTTTTAATTAGTGGGAACTTTTTGACTGTTCATAAACTGCATAAGGTTAGAACTTCATAGAGAATGTGAGCTGGTGCAGTGTGCCATTAGGGACAGAATTGGCTGTTTCTCTTGTGCCTTGAGTTCGACCCTTTTGATATTCTGAAATTTTTTTTATGGGAGCTTGCTTCAATGCCTGTGTATCGTTACCATTTTGTTAACCAATTTGCCGTTTTGCAGCTTCTTGTGAATCAATTGGAGCCTTTGACCGAGCAACAGTTGGTGGGTATTGGCAACTTACAGCAGTCGTCGCAACAGGCTGAAGATGCTCTGTCACAAGGGTTGGAGGCATTGCAACAATCTCTTGCTGAGACATTGGCCACCAGCTCACCTGCAACGGCAGGACCTTCTGGGAATGTGGCAAACTATATGGGTCAAATGGCCATGGCTATGGGCAAACTTGGAACTCTTGACGGTTTCCTTCGTCAGGTAATAGTACTTCTAGTCTTCCTACATGGCTCACTTCGGCAGGTCATCTTTTTGTTGGGGGAGGCATCGGGTGTTTACCAAACTTCCTTTTTCTTCAGGAATTGTTCAATGTACAGACTAAAAGGTTGATTTGTGCCGGTTATGGGGAAGTCTTCCAAAATGATACGAATCTCTTTATATATCTATTACAGCTCTTCATACAAGGGTTGATTACATTTTGGCTTGCGGTGCCTATATCTTCTTTGAAATTAATCGGATGCATTCTTGTGGTATCTAGTGATTGGCAAAATGGTGTACGTCAACTGAAAAATTGACAATGAATTATACGAGCGATCGAGGAATTGCCTAACTAATAAATGCAGATATTCCCTCCACGAGTCAGTACAATGGAATAAATCCTTGCATGATTTCATATGACCTGTATCTACTAAGAAAATGTCCAAACTTTAGCTGTTTCATGGAGTTGACATGTGTTAGCATTTGTTACTGCATTGTTGTTCTACCTGTTTGCCTTTGTAGAAGAGACCTATCTACTGGGTTTGAACCCTCCCGGGAGATGCTGATACCCATTTATTGCTCATCTTTGTTTAACTTCCAGGCGGACAATTTGCGCCAACAAACTCTGCAGCAAATGCACCGAGTTCTAACAACGAGGCAATCCGCACGCGCTCTTCTTGCAATAAACGACTACTTTTCCCGTCTTCGAGCGCTCAGCTCTCTCTGGCTTGCCCGGCCTCGTGAGTGATAATCCCACTTAAGGCGATGTCATATATTATTAACCCGTTGAAGTCCACTGCTGCCCCTACGGGTCCTGACAGGAGACAATGCTGCCCCTACGCATCCTGACAGCAGACAATGCAGATTGCCATTACTCGGCCAAGGTCAAAAACCGTTGAATGTCCAGACTGCAATGCGACGACGATTAGCTGTTGTAATTATAGACTCGTGCTGTCATAACACTAGCGATTTCAGTGTCCATGCTGTTGTAACATTATAGCGATGTTGTGTTTAGTTCTTGTGGAACTCCTAATGTATTCTGTTTAATATGCATTAACTTTGGGGAATAGAAGTGGGGAGTTGTTTATGTCACAATGATACTGTTGAAAGATATCATGAAGTTATAAACCGATGTCTGTTGCTTAATGAGTTCTTGATGCAGTCTGAAGTGAAATCTTTGTAGACTGATCCCTTCTCTTTCTTGTGGTTGTGTTGGTTCACAGCTTCCTCATTCATGATGAGATAGCTCATGTCAAATAGACATTTGAGTTCAGAGTGCATGAAGAACCTCACTAATCCGTGAACAGAATAAGATGCTGAGTTAAATACCCAATGAAAATACTCCATTTGAGCCATGGAGTGGCGGTTCGTATTGTGTCGGGGGTTGAGACAGAAGCGTAATACCTTAGAACATAAAGTGCTCAATAATTCGACACAAACACGACATGCCTAGAAGAGCGGGTTGTAAGCACGACGCCAAACAAGATGACCGAACGTGTCGTTGTGTCGGTATCGACGCCACACAACAATATAATAATTATTAAACAAGATTACTAAACGTGTTAAGTTAATATAACTCCTTATCTTAGAAAAGAATCGATGGGGTTGAAAAGTCTCCCTTTATTTGCGTCGAGAGGGGGGATTCTCAAACTTCTTTTTCTATTCAAATCTTGTTTTCTTAAATTTAACCCTTGCCCAAATGCCCGCAAAGAAAAAATCTTTCATTTTATTTTGGATTGGATCCATCCCTTCGATTTATATGTCTATCTCAAAACCTAAATATCTAAAAAATTCCATCTCTTTCAGAGAAGCTAAAATTTAGGACAAATTAGAACCATTAACTATTAAATGTGATCGTAAATTCATGGACGATTCTTGGATTTGAATAAAAAATTGTCTTTTCTTAATCCTAATGATATAAGACAATCCAAATTGAGGTCAATATGCTAACTTGACGTGAATTTGCAATTAAATAGGTTAAATGGGTCAATCTGAGCTAATTACGATTTGCACAAACTCAAATATCGTGTCGTGTCGATGTCCAAATACCAAAAAAAAAAAAAAATGTCTCCATAATTGCTGGCCTCTGGGAAAGCATGCGGTTTTATGAGGTATAATAAGTGGATGCATTTAAAGAGCGCGGAAATGTAATAGCCCCGGGCATTTTGCAGCTCAAGACGCTACTCGATCATCGTTCTCGTTCGTCTCTCGGGAGTGCGAAGAAATCGCAGAGCAGCGAGACGGGCATTCCTTTTGCATCCATCTTCAGTCAGGTAAATGAGCGCGAGAATGAGAAGAGAACCCTCCTGCCTATTCGTCAATGGCAGAATTTTCTTGCGAGTCTGAGACAGCTTACCCAGTAAGAATTTGTGAGGCGGCGGACGAACGTGGTTTTGACTTTCCCGCCCAAGAGCTATCCTGAGCAACCGAACAGGACCTGTTCTTGATGATGTTTGTAGGCTTTCCGTATAGTCTAGGCTCGACTGAAAGTGGGGGGGATTGGCGATCCATCTGTTCGATGAAATGCCTATAAGAGTTATGCGTCCATTTTCTTGTTCTTTTCTTCTCTTTCGCACTGCATTTTTACCATGGGGTTTTGTTGTCATTCCCTGGGCCTGGTAGCGACTTGGGAGAGCTGTACACAAAAGCTAGTTGTTGCGGTGGGCAAGATCGATACCGTCTAAATCTCAATGGATGTCCCTTGCAGAAAATACAATTTGGATCGTAATGATCTGCCATGCTTCCGTAATCCTGGAACCGGTGCAGTGCATAGCCTTAACTTGTCCCAAGTTGAACTCTGTGATACCGGTGTCCCTAACTGCAATGTGTAATTGCAATAGGGACTAGAAAAACTCATGGCAAACAGCTTTGGTACTGATTGAATTGATTCTTGGGAAGTTAACACCATAAAAGCTAGCTGTAGAGGTGGGAGAGCAAGGCCACATAATACCGTTTCAGCTTGGGCTGCTTTGTTTGGTCAAAGTGAAGTAGTACAAATGTGAGGACTCTGAATGAATTTCTCATCAATCCCTCTCTGAATATATCTAACTCGATTTCCTACTCCTACAATGTGACCCTACCATTTCCTAAGATTTTCGTATCCGGGGAGCTGAGATTGTTAGTCATTCGTCATATTTTTTTTATATGTTGGGCCTTGAGAGCGGATGTTGTGGATTTAAGCTTGAGTCTCTAAAACTAGTCTTGTCATTGTACCACCTCTTCTTATTCAATATTTTGTGTTTCTTCTTTTCTGCCCACAAGATAATGAGGCCTTATTTACTCAAAACAGACAGCGGATTATCTATGGAGGGCGTAGTTAGCTTAGTTTGCATAAGTATCAATTGTTTCTTGTCTTAACCTGGAATTTCATGCCATATTTTTGCAGAGAGGCATCTGATTACTTGGTAAAATGCCACATAAGACCCGCCCCATGACGGCTCTGTTATTGTTTACTGGAGTCAACGCCATTTTGGTCTCATCTATAACTCCCGTCTATGACTTTGTCTGCTTTCTACCTTACTGGGAGAGAAGGGTATGGTCGTTATTTTCATTCTCTTTTGCATTGATTTTTATGGCATTGTTTGGGAAGAGGGGAGGGGAGAGAATATTAGGGATGGAAGAGAAAATCTTTTAAGGCCTGAAACTTTTCGTTCACAAAAATTTCAAACTTTCAGCTATTTTCTTCACCCTCCTTCCATTTTCTCTGCCCTCCCTCTTCCCAAGGAAACCTATACGTTTACGGATTCCTGAACTTTAGTTTAATGTGTAATATTGTCCTTGAACTTTCAATTTATTCAATACGTTCCCTGAACTTTTGGTACATATTCAATTTAGTCCTTGAACTATATAAAAATGTCCATTGTTGTCCTTCCATTAATTCAAGTTCAAGGGCAATATTGAACATTTTCATATGGTATAGGGACTAGTTGAACATGTACCAAAAGTTCTGGGACCAAACCGAACAAATTGAAATTCAGGGACGATATTACACATTAAACTAGAGTTTAGGGACCACATTTAACAAATTAAAAGTTCATGGACGATATTGCATATCGGAGCAAAGTTCAGGGACTGTTTGTGTAAATATCTCTTTGTAGAATATATCCTTGTTCTGTTACATCATGGCCTGTTTTTGGAAAATATTCATATCAAAGGATGCCATCCAATGTGGTCTGGGCTTCAAGGTTTGTTTATGGACATCTAAACTATCAAGTTCTTTGATATAATAGCCTTGAACAGAAAGTGTGGGATGAAAGAGTTACAAGTGCTACTATTCATCTTGTTCAGAACTCTAATTAATTATCATAACTGTCTGCTGGATCTAAACGTGTAATTAGGTGCAATATCTTTGTACTTTAGCTCTATTGACTATTTAGATGCTTTCTTAAAGTAGAATTATGCGGTCTGATTTTCTCTTGTGTTATGCACTTTTGTGACGATCATTTGTGTCTTAGATGATGAAGCGATCACCATTCATTTGACATAAGCACTGCTGCTGTAACACTTGTGGCGTATTTCCAAAAGTCAAGACTTGTGACTGAGCCCGGATGATGGGCTTGTGTATTTGTTTCCTGTGGGTGGACTATACACAAATTATTAAGATCAATGGGAAATAGTCTTGTTTATCTTGAAATTGCGATACATTGAAAAAGGTGCCTCATACTGTATGTACATCTTTTCATCTTAACATCCGAATTCTTTCCTTGTTTCAGAGGGAACGTTGTCGTCAGGAACGTGAAGCTGCTTTAGCTAAGAATTCTGGTGCTGGATCAACATAGAATCAACTAAGGTGCCATGTCTTCCATACTGGAGTTCCTTTCTTTTCATCTTGACCAATCCATAAAATTGGTCCGCATCCTTACGACGAGTTCTGGTCGAAATCACTGAGCACGGTTGATTACAGTTTCTATCTGATTGAATGTGCAATTGTAGTTGTACATATAATTTTAAATTCTATCGACATTTCACTAAGGTAGGTTCTACTTATTAGATTGAACTGATTTAACTGATAGTGCTAGTGCAGTTGATTTCTTTTACTCCATATCGGAGCTTTTACAGAGTTTTTTTTCCCAACAAATCTGTTACTTTCGATCTCGAGTTGCCTTCTGGATATTATTAGGATTTCTGCAGTATCTTTTGTGTGGGCTGAACTTAACAAGCTTCTGAATGGCAAAATTCATAATACAGACGGGCAACTGAAATTTACATCTTTGGCTGCAAGTGTCATTTTCGTCAAGATAGGAACCTTCTTTGGGAGAGAAGATTCAGTTGGTGAATAATAAAGTTGAAACACACGACCCAACTGGTGTGATTTGAGTTATTCATCAAGATTGGCTCTTCTAGTAGCAAAGTTTGAGAAGTTTTCTGGAAGAAGACTCAATCTTGAACCGGCGTGCTGACATGAAGTACAAGGAAAGCAAAGGTATGTGCCCTGGAATGTAAGGATGCGCCTTTTGGTAGGGCGAGTAGCAGAGGGGGGAATTCTTAGAGGGGACAGGTCTGGTGTTTGACAAAATCAAGGGAACAGCATTTGGTGAATTAGAGGTCACTCGATTGGGAGCCCACCAAACATGCCATTTTCCCCACAGCTGTACCTCAAGACTTGCAAACTGGGATTCGAAGGCCCTGTCGTGTTGGTGCAGAATCAGTGAGCCCATAGAATTTTGAGTTCTTGGCCCCTCTAATAGTTGAACTTGCATTTGTTTTAGGAAAAATTCCAAATAATAGTTGAACTTGTATTTGTTTTAGGAAAAATTCTAAAAAATAGCCTCAAGTGTCCTTATTTTCTCAAATAAGGATCCAAAGTGGGCATTGTTTCAAATTAGGACATGAAGTGCATATTGTTTCAAATAAGGGCCTAAATTGACTATATTATTCTAAAAAATGGGCTTGAGTCACTTTAGTTAGGGGCATTTTGATCGTTTACTATTTTAACTTTTTTTCCTTTTTTTTTTATATAGATATTTTGAAAGAAAAGTAAAAAAAAACAAAGAAACACACAAGTGGAAGGATAGATGGGGTGGCGGCTATGGCCGTCGGGGTTGTCGGCGCCTCGGCGAGGGTCATTCAACCCACCCCTGGGCCGGGATCGATGGCCGCGGCCCTAGGCCGGGATGGGCGAGGGCCGCCGACCCTCACTAAGGCGTCAGCAACCCCGGACCGCTATAGCCGCCGCCCCACCACCGATGGGGCGGCGGCCATCTCTCGCCTATGTTTTTTCCTTCTTTTTTTTTTAACTTTTTGTTTTTGTTTTTTGTTTTAATTTTATTTAACAAAAAATTATATTAAATTTATATTTTTACAAAAATGTCTTTGATAGGTCGAAAAATTTGGCCGGTCGACAAACAAAATGAGGCCCTTATTTGAAATAATCATAGTCATTTCACGCCTTTTTTTAGGACGATGGATTTAGCCCTTATTGAAATAAAATTCATTTCACGCCCTTATTCGAGAAAATGATGGCAACTTGAATCTCTTTTTTGAAAATTTTCCTTTGTTTTATGCACAAAAATATCAAAAAATATTTAATTTAAATAATTATTTATATTATATAAGAAAATAAATGAATAGTGAACGAAAATAAAAATGTTCTTTTTATTTTTATTTTTAAGTTTCTGAAGCGGACGGATCAAGTCTTATCGCTTGTGACTTTATGAAGGGACTTTTGACACTACTGCCCTCCAGCAAAAAACACGTGCCCACGCAAGACAGCTCTGACGTGTCAAAGCAGTATAATTAAAACGAAAAAAGCGCGCCCGGGGGTTGCGGGGGAAGGTGTTGGTCAGTTGAGGGGCCCAACAGAGCATGTGAGCTCAAAGCTTCCGTAATCCGTAGTCCGTTCATTGCCCAATAACGCCCGCACGCTTGCGTTGGCACGCGCGTGCGCAGAGGGCCGATTCCGTAGTCGGTTTTGTGCCGGCCATTTGCTGCGCGTCTCTCGTAATTGACGACAAGTCCGATCTCTCATTTCTATGCAATAAAGAAGGTGTTTCATTTTTGACCCGGTAACCATTTTCATGTCTCTACATGTAGAATCGTCCCCCACACATTTCCAAGCGACACCCACCACCGGAAAGATCGCACGGTCCCTTTGGGTTATTAGGTGGTTTGATTTTTAATTAGTTCTAGTGCTTTTGGGTGGTATGAGAATTTAGGGCGCCCATAGCAATACTTTCTGAGTAAATTTTTTTCTTTAAAAATATTTTTGAAGTCAAAATTCGTTTAATTACGTAATTTTATTTTCTTAATTTCTGAATTTTTTTTTTCAGAAATAATTTTAAAGTCATTTGAAGAAGTAAAAAAATCGTACTTTTTTTAAGAAGTAAAAAAATTAATTTCGAATTATAAGTTGATTTGTGAAGCAGATGTGTTGGCACGCGATTTTCGAGACGAATGGCTCTCAGAACGTCAATAATCACGGTCTTCTGATCGGACATGGGGGCGAACTTCGACGTGGCTGTTACGAGTTGGGTCGGAGATGGACAGCAAGATAATCTCGTAAAGCCGCTAAAAAAAAAATGGGGGTGGCGATATTTTCCCGACTAAACGCGGATGTTGGCCTCACGCGACGTTCGAGGGGAGCTTGTCTGAAGGGAGGCCACGCGCGCACGCGCGGAAGAGGGGAATTGGGAGGAGCGCGTGCCATCTCTCCGCGCATGTGCGCTTGTCTTCGGTGTCCCCACCCCCACCTCCCCACCCAATTATTTATTCCCGCTTTTTTCTAAGTTTCACGCTTTCTCTCTCTCCGCATCTTGCGATATTCTCCTGCCCCGCCACCCCACCGCTCTTATCGTGCTCCCTCGCTCCTCCTCCTCCGCCCGCGATTTAGTCCTTTTTTGCTATACAGAGACCGATCTTTTAAATGATAGATGGGGGCTCTTTTATTTCGAGAACGATTTGCTGAGCAATAGCGTGGATACTTTTCTTGCGAGAGAAAACGCCTCGTTTTGAAACAAGCACCTCTGGGCGGTTCAGATGCCGCTCAATTTTGTGAATTAGATAAGAGGAGATTCGAATTTTAAACGGGCCATGACAGTAATTCCGTGCTCACCCGACATGGATCGATGGAATGGCCGTGCGTACAATGCAAGAGAGGGTGTGAAGAGACCGAAAAAAGGAAGACATTTCGAGACAAAACAAAACCATTCCCCCGAAAACTTGTGAGGTGCTGAAATGGAACAGAAAAGGGGGGGCAAATCCCGTACCTTTTACCTTATCATCTTCAACGGTCGTGTTATTTGCTGGACCACCGAAAGCTGCGAAGCCAACCGTTTGATTCTTTTTTCTGATCAAGGTGGGGTCCGAGGAGTGGGGCCCTCCGGTCACAAAATCATGTCCTTTTCGGACAATCTCTTTTCCACGATCTAGAGAGAGAGAGAGAGAGTACTGTGATGGAGATGCTAACTGAGTATTAGCCGCACGCAATCTCAATCAGACGGCTGCGATTATGCCACCTGTCCCCCGAGCAGTCAATCGTTGGGTCCCACGGTTTCGAAATCAAATCCCCATCCGTAAATCCCCATTTTCCAAACATTTTAATGACATTAGCATATGATGCCCACTGGCCTTGTCCCCAACAAGACCATAACACATTTTAATGGCATTTATAGACACCTAACGGATTGGGGGTCAAATTGCCGAGCCATTTACTATTCATTTCGAATGCCATAGATCCCGCGTTCGAATCACAATAATCTCCGATTTCAATGGCTCGGGCTCCATCACAATATTAGGCGAATGATATGCATTGTACAAATCAATTGAGTAAGAGTACAAATTCTAAATTGTCGAAGAAAAGTAACAAAACCTTGATTTGTGTCGATTTTTTCTATTTTATGATCTACGTTTGGTGAAAATAAACTTATACAATACGTACGGGGATATACGACCTTAGCCTTAGAAATTTTATGGAGTCAAAAAATTCAAATATCGGGAAGTAATCATGTTGTCTTAATCCACGGGGTCAATCAAAGCCCCGCCTAAACGTCGTTTTTAATTCTCAACTCTCTGTCTAACAAATTGCGCAACTTTTAAACACACTCTCTCTCTAGATACCAAAATCACATCATACCCAAATCTCTCTCTCTCTTCCTGCGACTGATTTTGGCATCTTCGGCTCAGCAGCGCTCCAGCCATCACAGTCGTGCACCGGAAGATCTCCGATGGCCGGCGCTCACATTGCCAACGGCGAGGCCGAGCATCTCAAGCCGGCTTCCCTGAGCTCGTCGGCCTCGTTCAAGTCGGCTCGCCGGAAGCCGAACGGCGCCTCCAACGCCCTGTCGCGAGTCGGCTCCGACGTCGATGACCTCATCACTCTTCTCCACGGCTCCGATCCCGTGCGCGTCGAGCTCGCTCGCCTCGAGAACGGAGTCCGAGGTTGTCGCTCCATTTCCTTCTCTAGGGACCTCCCTCTGTTGCGTAGCACATTCCTTTGATTGTCTTTGCGTCTCCGTTGTATGTGCTGAGAGGTAGTAGCAGTGAGTCTAGTGACTGTCCATTTCTCATGCTGCATTTACTCGTGTTTCACGATGATACCTGAATCGTGCTGTTGAGACGGTGGTACATAGATTGTCCTTTCTTTTGACTCAATTTGGAGGTAGTTTAAGCAAAGTTGTCCGTTCTTCTCTTGTTTGTTCTTTTGGTGACGCATTTTGAGTTTCTGTATACTTAGAGTGGGTGGGAGTTGGCAACTAGATTGGTCAAGCTGTGTTTGTTTGAGTGTGGATGTGTAGCGAGCAATTTATCGGCGTTCATTTTTACTCGAATCGATGGTGCAATCTATTCTAATCAAGCAATTGTATTAGTAGACTTGGTGGAGGGCCGCATGTTCAATAGAAATGTCAATTTCGGCTGGCTTTTCCCGTCCAAAGATCTTGCAGATTTAGTCACTTCACAAACGCAATCGTTTACTTATGCTAGATTTGGCTTATCCATGCGAATGTGATTTTTCTCGCACTGGGTTGTACCGCGTTTCGTTCATCCGTGTTTGGATCATTTTCTTCCTGTTAAGAGTTTTACGAATGCTGATTCCTCGTGACCTTTGCCCAGCAGAGTACACCACGTACATTTTCCTTTTCTGCTCTTTAACATGTCATGCAACTTCATGGTGCATTTGAACACGTGATGGGAATGAAATGTTTCAATGTCCTGGTCAGTGAACATTGAACGTGCCATGTTTTTGGCTCTTTTCAACCTGCCAAACCTCATAATGAGGCACTAGGATGCCCTAGTCTAAGAGGTCTGCAGGAGTGAGTCATCTCTAGAGATATATTTCAAGAGGTCCACTTTTTAAACTTGTTCAAGAAGAAGGTAGAGATTCGTTGGACCTTCGTGTTATTAGGCTTTGCCCCTTTGATGGTCCGGCTCTTTGTCAGAGTAGTGAATGGAGGAGATTACTATATGCACTTTCCTTGAAGTATATTTCTATAGTTAAAATTGCATAGTTTTGTCTAATGTTTCTTATGATTGTGTTTCGTGGATTGGGCTTAACTTATAAACTTGGCTGAGCTTCTAAGAAAAATTAGCAGATATCAAGGAAATTATATATCGGCTCTGTTGAGCGCATCTGATGTGCAGCAATCTTATGAGTTTTTTTACTCTATTCACAGACAAAGATAGAGAACTGGGGGATGCACTTGCAGAAATTAGAGCTTTAAAGTATTCTGAACGTCTTAAAGAGAAAGCAGTTGAAGAGGTACTCACGTACCCACAGTGCTGTGCAACGCGTCTCTTTCTTTTTAGATGACCTATCACATGCAATTATTGTATGACCTGACCAGCTCGGATCATCACCTCGTAGAAGATTATCTTTGATTTTGGCTTGGTGAGAACTGAGAAGGAATCATGATTTCTTATGACGACGACTACCTTTCACTGAGTAAGAAAGATGAAAAACGGTTGAAGTTCTAGGGCTAGACAAGTTGCCATTATAGATTTAATCCTCGGTTTCACCCTGAATTCGACTACAATTTAATTCTTGATCTCACCTAGGTTTTGCAATAAAAGGAAATCGAAATTCTTGATCTTGCTTGTTGGCTTGATGAGAAACATACTTCTTTGGATCCAAGAGTCTTGTATCACTTCTTTGGACAATGGGAGACCAATATTGGTAAGCATGGTCTTGGAAACTTTAGTTCTTCGGCACTTCCCTCAATATACCAAACTGGTGCCTCTGGTACGATCTGGAGGATAAACCAGGCTTTCTGATGTTCTTTCTGGTCCTTTTATTTGTTAGCGATTTGAAGCTTTGCTTTATTTTTCGTGTGACCTCATTTGTCTTTAACTTCTGATATTGCTTGTGCTTAGTCTATTTAAAATTAGCTGAGGACCCTAGGCAGTTGCATCTTTCACCTCTTTTGCTCCTTAGGATGGCTAGATGTTATCATGTTTTTGAGGATTATCAAATAGTCAAAAAAGTTTCTTATCGTCTTGTGCAATGATTGGCATCAGTTGACTGACGAGCTGATGAAAGTGGACGGGAAGCTAAAAGTGACAGAAGCTCTTTTAGAAAGCAAGGTTTGGAATACCATTGTGACTTGTCACTTGCTTGCAATTCTTTTCCATATCAGTTTAAGAATGTGACCTTCGCCATAAACTAATGGGCATCATGTTTACAGAATCTTGAGATTAAGAAGGTAAATGATGAGAAGAAAGAGGCTCTGGCTGCACAATTTGCTGCAGAAGCTACACTCAGAAGAGTCCATGCTGCCCAAAAGATGATGAGATGCCTCCAATTGAGGCAATCATAGCTCCACTTGAGGCAGAGCTTAAGCTAGCTAGGCTCGAGGTATACGTGGGAATTTGATCAATTGCTTGCTATGTGCATCCCATTGTCTTTTGGGATGCATGTTCTTTTCTGATGAGATATCCTGACATCCCGAGATCTTCTTTTCTGGTTGTTTAGAGAGAGAGAGAGAGAGAGGAGAGAGAGAGAGAGAGAGAGAACTTGTCTTACATTGTAAGTCTTGCCTTCTTTCTAGGCTGCAAGGTTGCAAGAAGACAACAGAGCACTTGATCGGCTCACAAAGTCCAAGGAGGCTGCTCTACTCGAGGCTGAAAGGACTATTGAGATTGCTTTAGCAAAAGCAGCACTGGTGGATGATCTGCAGAACAAGAACCAAGAATTAATGAAGCAAATTGAAATCTGCCAGGTTTTTCTCTTTCGAGATTAATTCTTCTTCTTCATGGTATGATGTAGATCGAGGCTGTCTCAAGTAGGCAAATATTGACTATTTCTTGCACTTATGTGCAGGAGGAGAACAAAATTCTGGACAAGATGCATAGACAAAAAGTTTCTGAAGTCGAAAAGCTAATGCAAACAGTTCGAGAGCTTGAGGAAGCTGTTTTGGCTGGTGGAGCTGCAGCTAATGCTGTTCGGGATTATCAGCGACGAGTTCAAGAGATGAATGTAATCTCTCTTTGGAGCTTCTTCTTTCCATCTTAAATCTAGTGTTGTTGAATGCTTTTCCATTCAGTCACGAACATATGAAGCTTTTTCTGACATGGAAGCATCACATAGGAGGAGAGAAAGACCTTGGAAAGGGAAGTTGCCCGTGCAAAGGTTTCTGCAAACCGAGTTGCAACTGTAGTTGCTAATGAATGGAAAGATGGCAATGACAAAGTTATGCCTGTAAAGCAGTGGCTCGAAGAAAGAAGATTTTTTCAGGCAAGTCAATTGCAATATGCCATCGTTAGCATGCATAGTGTCCTGCTTCTCTTTTTCCATTCATCCCCTGATTAACTTAGACCGCTAACATCAAATGCGATAATTTCTTTTTGTCTTACCTTATGCTGCCAAAGAAGCAGCAAATGTCTCAACAATTAGGGGCTGTTAATTATATAGTGGTCAGACTCTTTGTGCATGCCGCATTACCATATAGTGTCGAAAGGGTTCCTAGGACACCCATGTGCAAAGCCATGCAGGTGTTAACAGTGAGAGTGCTGGATTAATTACATAGTCCAGATATTAAGGAGCTTTTAAATGCCCCTTTAATCCTATGCTTTTGTCATAATGGTGAAAAAAACAGCTGTGGTTGAAACTTGAAAGCATCAAACAGTTCTTCAATTTTTAAGCCTCGAACAATTCTGAATCCTTAGTAGGTTTCTAACTTACATTTCTCAATTCAAGTGCATCTAGAAAGCTCTTTTTTGGAAGAGATCTTTCGCTAAGTAGATGCAAGGACTTCTTTAATGACATTGACTAGGTGAAGGGTAATTAGGGGAATCTAATTTTAAAGCAGGATTTACTGATCTCTTCTTATATCAATAGGGTGAAATGCAACAACTTCGGGATAAACTTGCTGTAGCCGAGCGCACTGCAAAGGCAGAAGCCCAAATGAAGGTGCGAAAATCATCAATTATAGCAATAGCTTCCTTTTTGGGCAATTAATATTGATGGCAGGCTGGTTCAATGATGCTTAGGAAAAATACCAACTGCGATTCAAAGTTTTGGAGGAAAAGCTTAAAGGATCTAATGGCAATGCTCGGACATACTCAGAAGGAAAGAGTACTAATGGACATTCAAGGCGGCTGTCTCTTAGTGGATTGGAGCACCTGTCCAGACAGCACTCCAATGGCTCCTTACAAAAGAAAGCGTCGAATGCACCGTCTGGCCTACTACGCTCCAACAGTGCCAGTATACTGTTGAGACATGCAAGAGGGTCATCTGCATCATTTGATGGTGGCAGCAAGTCCCTCGATAAACTGATGCCAAACTCAACTGATAATGACAATGCCACAGATATCGCAGGAGAACAGATGAAGAGCAGTGAGATGATAGAGATTGCAAATGGGAATCATAATGGCAAAGCGCAACCAGAAGATGAGGATGTTGTATCGGGAACTTTGTACGATATCTTGCAAAAAGAGGTCATAGCCCTGAGAAAAGCTGGTCATGACAAAGATCAGAGCCTTAAAGAGAAGGATGACGCTATAGAGGTTGATGGATTTGCCTCCTATACTATGATTATCTATGCTTTCCTCATCACGGGTTTCGTGTCTGAATACTTGATATTTGCTGTGGTTGAATAACCAGATGTTGGCAAAGAAGGTTGATACTTTGAACAAAGCAATGGAAGTTGAAGCGAAAAGAATGCGTAGAGAAGTAGCTTCCATGGAAAAGGAGGTTGCTGCTATGCGTGTTAGCAAAGAGCACAATAGTAGGACAAGACGCCTCAGCGCTCCCAGAGGGGCTGTGAATTGCACTCAATCAATTTCCACGAGGTAACTAATTGTAAGCAAGAGAGATGAGCTATGATCATTTCTGATTAGTTAACAATTGAAATCATAAAACAGTTGTTATGTCGAGATAATACTAAATGCACATTTGTGCCCTCAGAAAAAGATGCTTCTTCAACTAAATGCAATGTTGCGACTTCAAAATAAGCTGTAATTAGATGTTGAAGTCGCAAGGAGAAAAGTTTTTCAGCTTATGCTGCTCTCATCAACTTTAGAGATGGAATTATAGTAGAGTTTACTAATTCGAAGGCTAATTTGCTCAAGAGTTTCGCTTAGTTTCAGATCAATGCATGCACCTGACTTCTACCTCTTGTAGGGCCAATATAGAATTAGATATTTCAAACTGATGGCAAAAAGTTTTCCCATCTGATGGTCTTCTGAATTTACTTAGTTCATCATGTTCTGATTACAGGAACGCCCGGAACTTGTAGGCAATATAGTTGGGCATTTCCTCTGAGCTCCTGCTGAGATGCCTCTGTCGAGCAATTTACGAATTAGTGTGGTTTTGGTGTGATCATCCACGTTTGTCGTCCCTTCTACAGCCAGCCCGGTCAATTTGCAAGGGCCCGACTTCTCTTTCCGGTTGAGGATTCAAGAACCTTGTACATGTTTGTATCTATATAGCTAAGGTCAAAGCTGACTCACTCAATTTGCGGAAGCCAGATGGAGGCCCCCAAATATTGTGGCAACTCATCTTCAACTCTATAAAAACATAGCGCAAGTGTTTTTTTTTTTTCTGTTTGGTTAAATGCTCCTCCAGCGATGTAATGCAAATTGATCGCAGACCGGGAGAAAGATACAAAGAGATGCTACTCTTATGTTCATTTTGTTTCTGGGTTTTCCTTTCCCCTTTCTTTATGAGACAAGGCTGCCAATATGGTAAAGAACCGTCTTAGTTCAGTTAAGATGGTCTTTCCAAAACTGAGGATCTGGTATTCGCCCACTGGAATTTCTCTGTAGACTTTCTTTGTAGGAGGAGGCTCCGAAAAGATAACTGGTAAGAACAAGCACGGGGATATAAGCAAACAGTTTTCGGAGCCCAAGTCAGAAGATTTCCTTGTTTTGACAGTGACCACATCGTAAGGCTCTGCATTTGAATTTGTCAAATCAGAGCATGTTACGGACCAAACGCATTGCATTTCGAGAAGCTATGTGATCCGCATTTTTCATTCACACAGAAAGATCCGAGTCTCGTATCTTCTATATCGTCAAAAGTGTTGTCCGCATCCGCCGGAGGCGTATTTGTGCATAATTTTTTCCCAATGCGCAGGTGCACGGTTCGCCCGTCGATTCTCGTTCAGGACGTCGATATTTTGAATTACTCTGCGAAGCTTCTAACCTGGCTATCATAGTATCATGCATCTTCACCCGTAGAGTCACAAACTCACAACCTCAGTTCAGACGAAAGACCCGACCAAGTGGACCCAAAACGCCACGCCGGGAAATGGTCGATGTGGTGGCGCAAGAGCTAAAAATTGTCTCCAACCATGTGTTGCCTCGTAAAGGCTCCAGTAGGGGTTGCCACGTGAGAGGCATACGAACTGCGAACGACTATGTGCGATTTGACCGTGATGTTGACGGAGGAGCCCATGATCCTCCTTTAATATTTGAGTTGAACTCCATAGGCATATATACAAACATGAAACTAAAAGAGGAACTCAGGTAGATGCCCAATATTAATTCTCTGTCCGTTTCTCTCGTCCATTCATGACACGAGGTTTTGGGTCTTTTGAGGGGCCATCCGCGAAATGACCAATTTTTATTTTATTTTATTTTGATTATGTTCACCTCGTAGGGTTATTTGTTATCGATCTTTGCAAACTTAAAAAATTACCAAAAGAATTCTAAACTTGCAATTATGTCATTTCAATCTTAAACTTTTTTGCATTTATACCAATTCGGTCCATCTAGCCAACTTTGACCGAAAATCGCTCATTTGGACGTCGCCCGCGCTGAAGTGAAATTTTTTTTAAAAAAATCAAAATTTCAAAATTTCAAAATTATTTATTTTTCTCCTCCTTCCTCTAGCCGGTCACCGACACCGAATCGGTGATCGGCTAGAGACGAGGGCCTCGCAAGGCGAGGTCGGCCTCGCCTAGCCATGGCGAGTCCACATCGGTGTCGATCGGTCAAAGTTAGTTGGATGGACATAATTGATCGGGATAGTTAGCAACACTCGCTTGATTTTGTAGCCAAGGAACTTATATACCGTCATTGTTCGTTAGATAGATCGGAAATTTGCATACCATGACGGCTGCGCTACATCTGTATCCGTCAACAAAATAAATTTTCGCGGGGAGTAGATATCAAAATAGATGGTGTTGGTCCACATGATTAATCCGACCATGTAGTACTCTTCTGTTGTTACAATACTATTATGTGCACCGTGGCGTGCTCCTGAGGTTGTCTTCTGGCGTCTGTTTCCTCTCAGTGTCATCTCCGTCCCTAGAGAACATATTAAAATGAGGCCTTTGAATAGAATAGAGTTAGTTGCAGCATCCCTCTTAACTCAAAATCATATCTAACTATTTCAGCATGTCTTAGGAAGTATCCTAGAACTTGAACCAAAATAAACTAATTCAAGACTATCTCATGTACTTTCCGCCCAATTTCTTCGGCAGATGAAACGCGTTTCGCGATTTGACTTGGAAAAGATACCGAAGGAGTTAGTAGCCTGGCGATTAGGTGCATTCGAGCAGACTTGAATCTAAATCATAAGCATCGGATAGAAGTTACCCTTTTGCCGTGGTTAAAAGCAATCATCCACACCTGAAGTTTAGAACCAAATAACGGATTTCCTCCGTCCGATTCAAACGTTTTTTGAGACATGATATCGCTCGTTTGTTCACGTTGAGATCGAGTACTGCACAACATGACCGCGAGATGTTGTATCGAGCAGGAATTAAACCCTAGACGGGACATCTCGCGCTTCTTTAACGCGTAAAGTGCTGGCTTTTACCATTCGAATACCCGTTGACCAGATAGTTTCTTGCTTCATAATCAAATGCATGAATTGGCCCCGTCCAATGTCCATGCTGCTTCTTTCTATATAATAGTCTGCTTGCTTCCACTGTATCATCTTCTTCCAAGTTGTCCAAGCACACCCAATTCAATGGCTACACCAACTTCGAGTAATCCCAGAAAACCCTTCTTCAACCTCTTCCGCTACAACCACATAAGGGACTTGCCAGCCGAAGCCCGGATCACGCTGCTGCTTTTGGTCGCCGTGACTCTGATCGCGTTGCTTGCCTTTTTCAGAGCCGGAGTTCTAAATCCTCCTGGTGCTGTGCGATGCCAGGACGACACTGATCGCTGTAACAACGGCAACTATGCAGGGCGTGCGATGTATTACTATCTCAAGAACGCCTTGTACGTATTCATAGTCTTGTTCAACGCGATGGCAATGGAGCTAATCCGGAGCACCGTCACGCTCCTGTCCACGTCCATGTTCGCGCTCGGTCTATTCCTCGCCTGCACGTCCTCCTTTCGCTCGGTGATGTTCAGCGGGACAGATTCGGTGATGCTGACATGCGCAGCTTCTTCGGTTTTCGCAGTTACGCCCCACGAAATCGGCAAGTTTCATTGTATTCTGTTCGTAGCTTTCTTCCCAGGTGCTGTACGCAGTGTGATCCAGATAATCTGCAGAGCCTAGAGACCACGAACTGGGTCCTTTTTGTTTTTCCTTTTAAGGGTTAGGAGAAGAATTGGCAAATTTGTTTGTGCAGATTTGAACTTGTTTTACTTTGGCTCCGGTTTAGTGCCAAAGTTAGCTTTAATTTTTTTTTTTTTGCAACCTCGAGCCACTGTAAATATCCTTCTCGATGTACCAATCGCCATGGAACCAATCCCTCGGGTGTGCCGGGAAGCTGATGGGCGCGAGGACATACATGGGCTGAGAACAGCAAGCAGTAGATGGAGGAATTCATGATCTGCTATCAGTCAACAATAACTAGCAGTTTGTTTCTGGGTAGGAGAGTTTTAGGAGACCCACTTTCGACGTGTTTGTTGAATTTAATGCGGACAGAACAGTTACCTGATATTTTCTGCTGTGTAGAATTAAATTACGCATGTGGTTCCTGAGGATGAATTGGGACTAGATCTAAAGTTGAGAGATTTTTAGGGGATTAGGCCGGCAAAAAAGTTGCAATTACATAATTTGTAGGGATGATATACAAAAACTTTAATGATAAAAGTAGGGAAAAAAAAGGCAATAATAGAACGTGTTTGAGTGTTTAGGCCCTGCTAGCTCTTCGGTCTGTATCTGACATTAATCTATGTAAATTTTTATATCTAGGGCAAAAAGTCCCATCTAAAAAGGGTATATGTAATTTCTTCTTAATGAGGCAAATATGATTTATGATTCCAAAGAAATTAGGAAAAATTTCAAATAATGATCGAAGCGCTCTCCTTAAGTGGGCTTTGTTTCAAATAAATGCCTGAAATGACCATGTTAGTCTCAAAGAAGGGCATGACTTGGTAAAGGGCCAAATTTTTCGGCCAATCAATGGCATTATTATCATTTACATTTTTTGATTTTTTTTGATTTTTTTTTTCCCTTCCTTCTTGTCTGTGGTTAACCACGGGAGAGGGTTGGGCAAGGGTATCCCTCGGCCCAACCTTGCAAGGGTCGCTCTCACCGACCTTAGGTGAGGCCACCCTCAACGACCACAAGAAAGATCGGCCATTCGCTGGATCTAGGCGAGGGTCGCGACCCTCGCCATTTGCAAAACACAAAAAGAAATGAAAAAAAGAAAATGAAAATAATAATAATAAAAGGACGAAAATGCATTTGATTAGCCGGTGATGTCGGCCCTTTTTGGAGATTGACATAATCATTTCATATTCTTATTTGAGAAAATGATGATACTTTAGGTCATTATTTGAAAATTTCCCAAGAAATTAATACTTGCCTTTAGAAATAGAAGTAGGGTAGCTTATGCCTTAAAAATTTGATAAGAATGAAGATAGTTTATCAATAATAATTACATTTTTGAATTTTCCAATTGACTTTTATCAATTTGCAAGGGCAATTTTCCTTGAGACATTTAATGGGGCAAACATTAATTCAAAGGCCATGGGAAAATTATAAGAAAAGACTTAAACCTATTGTAATCTTATCAATTTATTCCTAAACCTTTTGCATTTGTAGCAATTCAGTCCATTTAGCTACCCGGCTCACGATTGCACCTTTTAAAATAATACTTTGATTTTGAATTTTTTTTTTTTTTTTTAATTTTTTTTTCAAACCATAAAGGGCGGCAAGGGCGTGCGGCCCCTTTCCGACACAAGGCGAGGGCGTTGTGGCCCTTGCCTAGGTTGGGCGCCGGTTGCAATGCCCTCGTTTAGTGCCGGCGAGGGCATCTTGGCTCTTGTCTGTCGCCGGCCCAACGGTCGGGGAAAAAATTAAAGAAAAGAAAAGAAAAAAAAAAAAATCATTAGAAATTCAAATATATTATTTAAAAATTATTTAAAAAAGGTGCAGCGCCGGCAACGCCACATCAGCACCATCCAGTGAAATGGATTGAATTAACATAAGTATAAAATGTTTATGACTGAATTGACATAATTACAATAAATTTAAGACTTTTTTAGTAATTCTCCCCGAAGGCCATAGCATTACGTAAAAATTTCCAAAGTTAAATATTTGGTCACAAGTTCTAAGAAGTAAGCGAGGGAAAGAGCCTTCGTTACAGAAAGCATTAATCCGCCCATCCAAACATGGAATTATTTTATTGGAGGGTACGAAAAATTGAATCTGGGTCGTGCGCATAAACTATGTACAAAGTTGTTTCCTAACCATGGAGTAACTTCAGATTCAATATAAGTTAGACCCGTCAAAATTGATCGTATATATATTGGCTATGAAGACTTTACCCTTATTGAAAATGTCATGAAGGCTTCTTTTTTTCCCCATTATTTTTTTATCTTTGTAAATCTTGTGAGTTTCATCCGTTGGTTATGGAATTTATCTTTTCTTGACTGCATTTGGCAAGAATTTAAAGTGGGTTAATCAGGTGGATGCAAATTTTCATAAATTGGATTAAATATGAAAGTATTTTAATAAATGAGTCGGATAGTAATCACTAAATTAATACTAAATAAAATTGATTTTCTTTTGTCAAAGAATAAAATTGATTTAAAAAGGGTTAAATAAGTTTTTAGATCGAACCATTTTTGACCCAACTCAAATCGATCCGATTCACCCATTTAAACGGTTCTAATACAAAAGCATAATTTCGAGTATATATTTTTATTTAGTCGACAGTCCCGATAACATTATAATTGCTTGGTGTGAAATCTGAAATTATCTGGAACTGCTATCCCAATTTAATTAAATGATAAAATTAAAATGAGCACCAGGAATTGTCGCCGGCGAAGGAGAGCCGGTAGGGTTTTATGGCGTGGAGGGAGGAGGGAAAATAAAACAATTCGGACCGACGAGAGTGACGAGGTTTTTATCTTCGTCCTCACGAAAAACATCAGTTGGTTTAAAAACTCGGACAAGGCTCCTTATGGTTCGCAATCTCCTCCAATGGCGCTTCTTCTGAAATCGCCTCGTCACCTCAACTTGCGGGCCATGGCTTCTCGCTTCTTCGCTCCCTCTTCTCTTCACTCTCATGCTCACGTGTCTCGCTCCTCCGTCTTCTTCAGACCCAGGTCCTCCTCTTCATCCTTTTTCGCATGTTCATATCTAGAGACTTGTCTGCGTATGAAGTAGAGTCGCGAGCTTTTGGGTGGAGTGATGCATTTCGTGATAATGTTTGGGGCTTTTAGTTGATGGGGTGCTTAGTATGATAGTGCTCAGTGATGGATTGGCTCATCTCGCGGGAAAGCCCCATGCATTTTGGCCTTCGAGTACCAATTATTCTGGATTTCCAAGTGTTATTTTTCTTTACGAAGTTCTTTTTTTGTGGCCGTGGAACAAACATTTTGCTCTTCCCTGTTCTTGTGTTATGGATGCAGAACTAGTTATCCAATAAGGACCGTAACCATTCAATTGACGAGCCGTCAAGCAGGTTTTACAAGGGCGTTCATGTCAACCAGCACTGTGACTGAAGCTTTTCAAGGGAGCGCAAGCTCAAAAACTTATGGGTCTGAGCAAATTCAGGTTATTGATACGTTATAAATCTCCCCAAATTGGTTCACGTACTTACATTACTGTGCTGAGCTATTCGGTATAGTGTTTTCAAGTTGGCTTTAGAAGTTGTATAAGTTTCGACAGTTAGATCTTGGTTCTTTTTGTCAAGAAAGAACTAGTGTGTCTTATATTTTTCATTGAGGCTTGCATCGTGAACTAAGGATTGTGTGCGGACGTGTTTAGGTACTGGAGGGCTTAGACCCTGTTAGAAAAAGGCCAGGTATGTATATTGGAAGCACCGGACCACGTGGTTTGCATCATTTGGTATGGCCATTTTCCCCTTTTCATCTGCAGTTGTTGTACTAGAACCAGTGAATCAATTGAGTGGATATAAATTGTCATATCTTGCTTTTGCGGTCCCCCAGGTCTATGAAATACTGGATAATGCCGTAGATGAAGCTCAGGCGGGTTTTGCTTCCAACATAGATGTTGTCTTATATGCGAATGGCTCTGTGAGCATCACTGATGATGGGCGCGGGGTATCAATCCTATTTCTGTAATTTCAGTGGATACCTTTCATATCATGCATCTGAATTAGAACTTTTAGATTGTCTACTTTCTTGAGGAGGCACGGTGGACGCGTTAATTATGCTGCTTGATAGTAGCTTGCCGTCACAAGGACAATTCCTTCTCCATTGTTGAGACATAAGCTAATTGAAAGTGGGAGCATCTTTATTAAAACTTTCTTTGTTACTTGCTTCTTGACATAATCTTGATCCTCGTTTTTATGGTCCAGTTAAGAACCTCTTGCAAGAAACTCTGAAACTCAATGTTACTTCCCTCTAATATTGAATTGAAGATGTCATTTGAGGCCATGTTCTTTGACCAACTTGAGTTCCTGTTGTGACCATTTTCAAAAGGATTATGTTAACAAGCACCCTTGGGGCACTTCTTAAGCAATTAATTAAGGAAGCTTCACAGTTATAATGCATTGATTGTCTTGTGTATATGTAACCGCTTCTTTGAAAATTAAACGTTCATTATTTAGTATGCTTAACAAGCGCACCTGGGGAACTACTTAGCAGGATCTTTTTCAAATTGTGCAGTACAATGAACTTTCTCTAGGTGCTTTGGCTGATCACTCAACCAATAGTTTAAGTCCTACACAGTGTACCTTATAAGTAGCTGCAGAAGTTTGAATTAGGAAATTAGTCATTTCAATTTTGTTGGAGAACTTGTTCTGCTAAATTTATAGCATTTCTCAAACTTGCAGATTCCTACAGAATTGCATCCTGTGACCAAGAAATCTGCGTTGGAGACTGTGCTGACGGTAATTTCTCATGAGCCAATATATAGTCTTAAGCTGTTTGAGAAGATATGGGTTGGCAAGAAGATGCCTGAATAATTTATTGTTGAGAAGGATGAATATATATATATATATATATATATATATATATATAAATAAAATCAAAGCACAATAGATAGTTTTTTGTTTTTTCAAATGATTTATAGTCAAATATTTGCCCGATAGCATGCTAGTGAGATTAATTTTTATGTGAATTATGTTTTTATGCATGTGCCTGTCCTTGTGCTTGCACATGAATTCACACGTGTGCACCCTTCATGCTTGGGACGTGTTATTGAATTGCTTCATGTTTCATGCTCTGATTTTTTCATATTGCAATTCAGGCCTTTTTGCATGTATCTATCTGTATGGGCAGTGTTTTAGGTGGTTTGGAATTTTCTGGTATTTGTCATTAGCAAGGGCTTTTGGGGTTTTCTGATAACTGCCATTAGCAAGGGCTCTAATTTCTAACATCTTTTATCATTGAAATAGTAACAGAGTATAATGTGTCTCACTTGTATTATGTTCTGCAGGTCCTACATGCAGGAGGTAAATTTGGTGGTTCTAGTAGTGGCTATAGTGTGTCAGGTGGTTTGCACGGAGTTGGATTATCAGTGGTTAATGCGCTGTCCGAGGTGAGCCTTCTCTTTTCTGTCAACTTATCTACCTATTTGTTGCATGGAGGAGATGCTTCCTAAAGATGAGGTTATCTGGCAGAGACGATTAAGATGTTATTTTGTTTCAATTAATGGTAAACAAATTGTAGGTCAAAGGCCTTAAGGGGCAACAGACCCAGGCACCTAGACCTAGGTAGTGCCAGTCATCTCTAAAAATGGTAGCTTGGCTCAAAGGGAGGTTCGTGAGATCTATCATAGCCTGTGTGGTTTAAATATAGCCTTGCTGATTAACAGAGCAGTTTCTCCAGAAAATCACAAGTTTTTCTATTCCACTCCCCAAATAGGTTTCAAAATATGGACCGGGAAATGGAGGAGAAAGGGGGTCTATTTAGTCCCTAAATTGGCTAATTTCCTCAGGATCTGTAAGGAACAATCACAAACAATGTGGATAAAGGCTCTGTCTTGTACTTCTGAAATACAGGTTTAGCGGTCTCTATAGAGTGTTACAAAAGAAGGTAGAGAATACTCACAGGCTAAGAAACTTCTCTTTGAGCCTACAATATGGTAATCTTCAAGGTTCTAGTTTTGTGGGATTGAAAGAATTTTTGTCCAAAATATCTCAATCATCTTTTCGACAATTTCTTACATGCATTTTTTTTTAGGTTTGCAATTTTTCGTTGTATCTTAAAAAGTTAAAATCCTGTAACTTGCTGGTGTTAGGCATTGGAAGTTACCATTTGGCGTGACGGAATGGAATACCAACAGAAATATTCTCGTGGGAAACCTATGACAACCTTAACTTGTCATGTACTTCCACTTGAATCAAAGGATCGTCAGGGGACACGCATACAGTTTTGGCCAGACAAAGAAGGTAATTCTTGACAATACCGCATGCCTACAAGATTACCTTGTTGGGATTATTTTCATGCTTTATATGTGCTGATGCACTCTCCTTTGTCTGTTTTCTTCGCTGCTACAGTGTTTACGACAGAAATTCAATTTGATTACAATACTCTAGCTGGGCGCATCAGGGAGCTGGCTTTCCTAAACCCTAAAGTATGGTTTTGCAAAACTTTGCTTCATAATATTGAGTGTGTATGATGTTGGCGTGCCTACTCAGCAGATGTGGACGATTTTTTAGATGATTTATTTGGGTAGACAATATTTTTCTGGCTGTTTGTGTTGCGTGCATGACTGTATATGAAAATCTTAAGGATTTCTGTTGTCTTTTGCCCAACTGTATTTGGCATTGCAGCTCAGGATTACTTACAAAAAAGAAACTGATGATCCAGAGAAGACTCAGCACGATGAGTACTACTATGCAGGAGGATTGGTTGAATATGTGGGCTGGCTAAACAATGATAAGGTATGCCTGCCCTTTTTACTGTCCCTTCTGCTTGCTAAGACACGATGGTAATCTTTAGATTGTTTATTGTTCTTGATCTTGCTTTCAAATTGTCTTCTTGAAGTGGTTAACTTCAACCGCTAAAGTTACTGAAGAAAATTCTGCCTTTGTCAGATCTTCATGAATGAGTTAAATAGAAATACTGCTCTGGTGCCCCAAGGGGCAGGCTGGGGGTGGGGGTGGGGTTGCATCCCCTAAGGCCTGCCCCATGATATGTTAGATTACCCCATATACACGCCATTCCCCAGCAGGGGCAAGGTTGTGTGCCCCATCCCTTCCCCTCAGAGCTTTCGGGTTTCATCACCCCATCTGTCTTGCTCCATATTTGTGTTGAACTTACTTTAATTAAAAGAAGAATGGAAATGGAATGATTATCAATAAGTAGACCAATGAAAAAGGACGACAAAAGGCCTATTATTTATAAAACATTTAGTAGAAAATACTAAAATTTGATATTTAAAATAGTTATAGTGTGGGCTGGGGGGGGTTCACGGGGCCCGCCCCATCCCACATGTGGTGTAAGAACCATTAGGGGCAGGGCAACGCGGGTGTCTAATCGGGCGGGTTAAATTGCCATCGCTAGCCAGTGCTCTTCAGCTAGTGAATTGGCAACCCTTAGTAGGAGATTTCTGGATCAGCTGAAGATTATTGAGCTGTCTGGGTCTTCCTTAATTTTGGTTGACACCGTCAACTTACTTCTTTATAATCTGAAGTTCTTCAGCGCTGATTTACCTCTGATGCGCTGAAGATCTTACATGTGAAGATCCTACAGGGAAATCTTCTTGCTTCATGTTAATATATCTGCCCCTCTATTTCTTTTAAGTCGTGTCTACTGAAAAGTCCCTGACAGTTTTTTGATGCAGACACCACTTCATGATGTCGTCGGTTTCAGGAAAGAAATAGACGGAATCACAGTTGACGTTGCTTTTCAATGGTATGCTTTTTTTCCTCTTTTTATGCTGTTATAAGGATTCAATTATCAAACATGCGATTTGGGGTTACGAATCATTGACTTTCCTATTGCCATCTCTGTGCAATTTATTGTACTTGGAACTTTCATCTAGTAAATATTCCCACTATTTCACTATATAACAACATTTTGGTTACCATAAGATGGTTTTGACATAATATTTTGATTACCATAAGAGTGGTGAAGTTGTCATATTCAGCAACTGACAGTCCCTTTTCCTTCCAACCGTGAGCAGAACAATAACAATAGTTAACCTTGTTGTTTTAATGCAATGTTGGTTAGGTGTTCAGATGCATATTCGGATACAATCCTTGGATATGCCAACAGCATACGGACGGTTGATGGCGGGACTCATATTGATGGTTTAAAGGCTTCATTAACACGAACACTCAATAACCTTGGGAAGAAGTCAAAGATTATCAAGGTGTGCGCCTTCTCTGGCTGTGGTTTTTTTTCCCAATAAGCACATGAGATGTGTGTGGAAGGGGAAAATAAATGTATTTGTCACATCTAAATGCAAAAATTCGTTTGCATTCAGGACAAAGACATTAATTTGAGCGGTGAGCATGTAAGGGAGGGTCTGACATGTGTTGTCTCAGTCAAAGTTCCAAATCCGGAGTTTGAAGGACAAACAAAGGTATTGTCTACTGCAAAAGTCACTTGAAATTTCACATTCAATGTGCAGTTGTTTGTATTGTCAGTTATAATTAGCTGACTGCTTTTTCTTCCTTCAGACAAGGTTAGGGAATCCAGAAGTACGCAAATTGGTCGATCAATCTGTGCAAGAGTATCTTACTGAATACTTAGAGTTGCATCCGGATATGCTTGATTTGATCCTATCCAAGTCGTTGAATGCCCTCAAGGTGCACTCGCACTTCTTTTGCTGGAAAAATGTTCTGTTTTTTTAGGAGTTGTACTCGATTAAGTGCTGCAGACTCTGGAGACGGTTACCAGTAATTGTGAGCTTGAAGTTTCTCTGATTTCCCTTGTGATGCTTTTCTTGTCTAGGCAGCTTTGGCAGCCAAGAGAGCACGGGAGTTGGTGAGACAAAAGAGCGTTCTGAGATCATCATCTCTTCCTGGGAAGCTAGCAGATTGTTCAACTACAAATCCTGAAGAATCTGGTAAATTGTGTTTCTCATGTAAAGCTTTTCATAGCTTATAATTGTGACAATTTGATGTCAGGTATTCCAGTTCTTTCTTTTCGTCTTTCACATCAAGCTGCCGATGTTTTATTTCTCCATGAGTTATTAAAATGAATAACGGCTCTTCCTAAATTTATCTCTGCATCCGGAGGGTGATGTATCAGGGCATAGATGTTATCATTCAGCAATCTTTTGTCCATAATTGTTTCCTTTGCAAAAGATTTACCTAGGGTAGTGATGAGTGGTTGGGTTTTTGGAGCAATGGATAGAGAAGTTTGTCTTGAGATATGATCGTGCAAAAGCAAAGGTTGGAGTTCATCGGAGATCCTTTGTAGCAGACAGCATGCTGTTTGCATTAGTTTTGCAATTACTGTGAAGTCAAGATATGTACTTGAAGAATCCCACATTTGGTAGATGATAGCATTTATGGAAGCGTCATATTGGTGCTTCCTTATGAGAGGATGCTTTAATCATTCATTGGAAGTAGTTTGCAGCCTGTCTTCACCGTGGAAGTCCATTTACTGCAATTACAATTTCTTTACTTGTCATGATCAACTATGGCAAATCTGATCTCTTTTATTTGGGTTGCATTCCTCTTTAATAATCATGTTAAGGCAAAGAATCTGTAATACTTCTCCCCAAGGATATTGGCATGCTCTAGGAGGACTTGAAGTTGAAAAAACACCTTCAAGACTTATGTTGAATAAGTAAAAATTTGGTATCTGAATGCTCAACTTTCTACAGAAATTTTTATAGTTGAAGGGGATTCAGCTGGTGGAAGTGCAAAGCAAGGCCGTGATAGGCGCTTCCAGGTAAAATTTTGGTTTATGTGACCTCTTTTATGTCGGATTTTGTCATATGACAATTTGTCAATACTGCGCATTTTTTTGCCATTTTGAGCTTTTAGAATAGGGGCTAACTCTAGCGATGTGTACTTTGGATGATTTTTATTTGGAATGCTGAAGCTGATTCAATAGAGGTGCTATAGCCTAAGAAGCACAGACACTCTCCAGGGCCTCCGCATTTGTGTTGGATGCATGTCGTACATCAGCACACTCCGACAAGCGATTGACACGTGGTCAACGGGTGTCACGTGGTTAGCGCTCCGGACACGTTAGCGACATGCGAGTTTAGCATTCCGACACGCCATTTCGACACGCACGGGGTCAATTTAAAACATTTTCTATAAATTAGGTGTCAAAATGTAAATATATAAAAAAAAATGTACGTAAGTCATATGCCCAGCCACTCCAAAATTAATATACATGTGCTTCAGATTGCTTTTGTTTTTTCCCTTTTTTCTCCGAGTTTTATGGATAATTGGAATGGAATGTAGTTGAATTTGTCAATTCGAAACAATGGATGATATCGACAAATGGTGGATTAATGTTTTTAGTGTTAATTCATTCTAGGCTTTTTTTTTTTTGTATTTATTTGTGGATTTGAATCAAATTAATTTGATTAACATAATAATAAAAACGATAATTTGTCGTGTATATGTAGAAATATATAGTTAATATAAAATGTATCCTACTGCGTCGGAATTCTCTAGTTTTTGAGAAATAATGTGTCGTCGTGTCGTGTCACGTGTCGGTGTCGGTGTCGGTGCTGCTTAGGCTATAGCATTAGCTTGGTGATTAATGTTGGAAACAGAGAATCTGAGTGACAGTTGCTTGTTGTATAGTTGGGGTTGGCAAAGATCTAACAGCAGTTTGCTTAAAAAATGTGAAATGATTTGTCCTTACTGAGAAGATTTGATCATAGAATTTCTATTTTTTCAGTAATAAACAAGATGTGTAGTTCTATTGTCTTCCTAAGGAATTGATTAAAGAAGTTGTTTAATGGAAACTTGATTAGAAAATACAACCACAATGGAAATAGGTGTTCTTTAGGTTAATAATCTCTCTCCTTCCAGTATGTTGATTTTCCTGGTGTGGTAAAAAATGTTGAATCTTTCTTTGGAGAATTGTACATCTTAGGCAGGGGCTTTGGATTGCCTTGATGATTGCAGTGTCTTTGCAACAGGCAGCCAAGTATTTTGAGGCATTGTCACCTCTCAAAACCTGTGAAGTTTGGTTCAAAACTTCACCCAAGTTGTGTTTACTAGAACTGTGTTCTGGCTGTTGGTCTAGCCTGATCTCTGAGTTCATCAGTTTTGGAATTGCTACATGATTCCTTTTGTTCTTTTCCTATAATCTGTCATTAGCTAGATGCTGTAGTTTAAATATGCTCACTGTTGTCTACTTCAATGCCGCGTGAATATTCATGTTTGCTATATAAATTTGATTAATCAGGCTATCCTCCCTCTAAGGGGAAAGATTCTGAATATTGAAAGAAAAGACGAGGCAGCAATGTACAAGAATGAAGAGATACAAAATCTGATTCTTGCTCTTGGACTTGGAGTGAAGGTCACAAGTTTTCTTGTTTCTATCTACCCAATGTTTCTTTCCTTTTCCTTTTCTTACTCTGTCTACTTGATTTCCGTGATTAAAGGGAGAGGACTTCAATAAGGATTCCTTACGGTATCATAAGATCATCATTCTGACAGATGCTGATGTAGATGGTGCTCACATTAGAACTCTGTTATTGACCTTCTTCTTCAGATATCAGGTGATTATTCCTTTAAAATTGTCTCACTCGAAAAACCAAATTGCAGAGATGTTAATTTACTCCCAACATACTGAACTGGCTTTTCTGTCTGCAGAGATCTCTTTTTGATGAAGGTTGCATCTATGTTGGAGTCCCGCCACTTTACAAGGTTTCAGTTATTTGTAATACATCTTGATACAGTATATCCAAAGTGGACTCTTGCTAGCTTTAATTTGCTTCTATTGAAATGTCAGGTTGAGAGGGGGAAGCAAGTTCACTATTGCTACAACGAAGCAGAACTTAAGAAGCTTCAGAATTCCTTCCCTCCTAATGCATCCTACAACATTCAGAGATTTAAAGGTGAGAAAACTTACGGTAAAAGCTGCAATTAGGGGCATGATGATGTCTCTGAGAGCCACTATTGGGTTTCATCTTTGCATTTCAGTCTGATTCCACTCGGTGAGTCTGGACTTAAATCTTTCTTGGAGGAGTATGCTTGTTCACACTTCCGCCGATTCTGCTGCAGGATTGGGAGAGATGATGCCTTTGCAGCTTTGGGAAACGACAATGGATCCTGAACAAAGGCTTCTGAAGCAGTTGGTGGTGGAGGATGCCGCTGAAGCCAATGTGGTCTTCTCCTCTCTCATGGGTGCCCGGGTATGTGGTCATGCGTTCGTAGTTGGTCCTGCTTACTCTTAATATTGATTTTGCCTATAGTTTTTCACATGTAGAATAAGGCTTCAGTTAATTGCTTGCCACAAATCCTTGAAAGATCATCGTCTCACAATTACTTGATAAAAAATTCCAAGCTTTAGGATATTATTTACTTCGATGAAGGAGCCTTGCTGAAAAGCAATCTATCCAATGTGAAAAGTGAAGAAGCTTAGGACAACTAGAAGGGCCAAGCATACGTAAACTCATTCACTGCTATAATATTTTGTCATTTGTGATAGTTTTAATCCGTAATTTTCCGTATCAGGTGGACGGCCGTAAGGAACTTATTCAGAAATCTGCAGCTATGGTCGACGTTGATCAGCTGGACATTTAAAGGCTCAACGGTAGAAGGCAGATTGCTTCAGTCCAATACATTTTACGACAGGCTAACAAGCAAATTTTAAATGCTTCACCTTTCGCATCTTGGCATTACATTGGGGCATCGAATTTATGATCGTCAGAGTTCGACTCTAGCACTATTTTGTTGAATTTTAAGGAAGGGGGGTAGGGCTTTGCATTCTTGTGTAAATTCTTAATTGTTTTATGTGATAGGTACAGCGAAAACATGTTTTTTTTTTAAAGCAAGGCATCCTTTAGACGTTGGTGCACATCATGATTTTTCCAAGCGTTGTCTGTGCTTCGACGGAGTGACATATGCATTGGTTTCATATGCTTTAACTTTGGATTGCTCGGGAGTTCGATTTTTCCAGCTCCTTGGCTCTATGCCCTTGGCGGCTGATTTTATTATCGTTATTCAACAGTCATTAGGTCGCGATTTCAGATCTCATATTGAGTCAAGGGTAAAGCTTTTTACCCTCTTGAAAAACATATGACGAACCTTAGGGAGCTTAGATGATGTTCTGTGATGAATTTCAAACTATGGTTGTGCTCTTGTGTGACCTGGTCTGGTTGAGTTGCTATATAATGTTGGTATTTGCATATGATGCAAAACGAAGTAAACATTATCGTTTTCTGCAAAGAGGGACAGCATTGACAAAGATTACAACACAGTACTTACAGAACAAAGCGAAACATTTGTAGCCATTGAGGAGGCCTGGCCAGAGGCACATTACATGGAGAAGTTCCTATAGTCATTAATGTCCTTGGCGAGCTTCAATAGAGTCATCCTAGGAGGGATTCCAGGGTTTCACTCTCATCCTTTGGTGGAAGCAAGTTGCTAGTTAGTGATTTAGTGCTTTATACATGATACGCAGTAAGTGTGGATTCTTTATAATATTGTCGGGAAAGCATTTTTTCTCAGTGAAAATACCAAGAACATTCATGACATTTCATTCAATGTTGCTCGGGATTTTTCTTTGGAAATTACTTTGCACCTTTGCATTAATCATTCTTGTGTCCCTATCCGTGACAATGCGATTTTCTTTTCGGTAATTAATTACCATCCCTATAAAGTTTACTTTCTCACACTCAGCCAATACATTTGTAACCCTCTAAACGCCACGAGCAAAATGCCAAAAAAAAAAATGTATACCCAAAAATCAGTTAATATTACAGAAAATAGACCGGTATATCTCGTACCATAATTATCTCAAACTAATTTTCATGTCACAAAAAATATCAAAGTTATATACCAGTGCCGCATTTGGCCCAAACTAATTTTCTTGTCATAAGAAATATCAAAGTGATATATCGGTGCCGCATTTGTCCCACACTAATTTTCTTGTCACAAACAATCCCAATTACCAATATCTTAGAATGGGAAATATACTTAGGTTAGGTCCCGATAGCCGGGAGAAAAATCGGGATATGATAAAATTTATGTTTAGTTTTTTCTTAAGACATCATAAAGTTGGACATAATCTAAGAAGCACAGACACTTTTCGGAGGATACCGATAAGCATCCGACACTCTCTCGACATGTGGCCAAGAGGTCGGACATCTTATACGTAGTCAACGCCCGGACATGCCAAAGAATACACGAGTCTAATATCCCGACATATATATCATCAATTTTAAAGATTTTCAAGAAACTAAGGGGTCAAAATGTAAATATATTAAATACACATATATGTTAACCACCCCAAAATTAATATATCTAGCTTGCCCCAAAAAAATTTAATCGTGAATTCCTAACAAAATAAGAATAAAAAACTTACTATTTTCAAAATCTGCTAAAAAAATTTCAAAGAGTCTGACGCGAAAATTGCATCAATTTTTCGACCACAAAAAAAATTGCATCAATTTGAAATTTACGTACTAATTTAAGATTTTTGGTGATATTAAATCAACCAAAAAAATATATCTGATCATTTTCGTAACCGTTAAAAGAGGAAAGAGAAGAGAGAGAGACAGAATATTCCGTGCTCGTGTCCGGATCCAAGTAAAGAGGAAGAGCATTAAAAATTTCCTCTGACTTTGTCTCCTTTCCGGCGTTGGTCACTTCCGCGAGCTCTTCCTCCTCCTTCTGCATCTGGAGCTCCGGTACTGCCCTGTAAGCTCCTCATCCATATTTGATTACGTTTTTCGCATTCACGCAGTCACCGCCATATGCACGCTCCCGAATTTGCCTTGATTTGTTCGTTGAAACTTGACCCCGAAAACGGACGATCATGTCGAATTTTCGTCCATCGGCTTGCCGTTTGACGTTGGAGGAAATCTGCATATACTGGTTGATGCCAGGCTGTTGGCCCACTGATATTGTGCTTCTGTTCGTGTTCTATTCGTTGGATGACTAGAAGTCGTGATCATTGGATGGTGTTGGTGCGTGATTGTCGGACTTTTGAGTTCTCACTGATTGTCGAGAGCTTAAAGTGAGGATCTTTACAGCTGAGATTTGATCCTCGGAGCATTTTGCTTGTTTAATTTTTGCAGTCGGTTCAGGACTATGCGTCTTGTCAGAAAATGAAACTAATCAATCTAAGTAACGCCGCGGGCGCGCATGACATGCTGATTACCAGTTATGATCTTGAGAGCATGAAGTAAGCCTCGTAGGCGACCATAGTCTTAGTAGTTTCTGCCGTTTATGAGCAACCCCGATTTTTTTAGCCAGAGTACAGTTTGCTAATGCTTGCCAGTTAGTTAACTAGTGAATGATTACCTGCAGACTTGGCAAGTGCCTTGGGAAAATTTTTCAGATGGAGATTGTGTTTTTCGGTTTTCTTTGGAATAATTCATGGACTGTGTAGTGTGTTGATCAAATAGCACTTTCGAGTAGACAGTGCAAACTTGTATGGCAAGGAAACTCAAGTAGGCAACTAGAGTTTTGGTCGGAGTACTAACCAATTTCTTCAAAATTGAACCATATATGTTTGTGATTCTGTGATGGAAATTAACATTGAGCTATGTAGCGCCTCTCTCCTGGATTATATCATGACGGTGTAGAATACACCAGATACTCTTTGTGGGTGGGTTTTAGGGGGAAAGGGTATTAACATATCACAAGGAAAAGATATTTGACTTGAACGATGCTATAGGCGTAGTAACTATCCAATTATTGTACTTTGAACCTCTCAAATTGACAATCTGATTACGTTATTTCAGCCAATGTCTGAATGATGGAAGTAGAAAAATGATTTTCATCATACACGATTTCCAACAAAATTGCCTTTATCATGAATATGTACAGAGACTGGCAAAGAATGGTGTACATTTCACTTTTCTTCCTCCTCCTCCTATCTCTTAACCCCCCCCCCCCCCTTTTTCTTCTCCGCCTCCCCCTCTTAAATCAGAGGCTGTTGACTTGCGTCTCCTCAAAATATGTTCAAGTCTCTTAGGTTCTTTAGAAAGGTCTCCCCAACTAATGAGCCAGCCTTAACAAATACAGCAGGCTGGCCCATTGGAGATTCTACCCAGGCTTTGGAACCTTGATTTGTATATAACTTTCCTGTCCAGATATGTTGCCATGGACAACTTTCTCCAACCGGAAAGTATGCTTTAACATTGTTCTTGCCTTTGTCAAGCACGGGAACTACAAGAATCTCTGTACCTACCAAGAACTGCTGATAAGTTAACTTATGTACATTGTCGTCCTCAGGATAGTGGAGGAACAGGTGCCGGCAAACAGGCAAGCCCTTTTGAGCTGCTTCCTGGTTTAGAAAAAAGCGAGGGTTGAGGTTTTGGACATGTATGCTCTGTGTCCATAACTAAGGGAATACATGATATCGGTAAAGCATGAACCTATTTTAATAATGTTTCATTGACTAGAATATAAACTATTTTATGAGAAGTGAAATCATATTAACATTTGCTAAATTATCCATTTACCTGTCATGACAATTAAAATGTGAAGTTTGCGCTGAGTTCCAGATAGTACCTTGATGAGTTGGATTCTGTAGAACTTCCAGGCACTGTATATTTTGGCTAATCGTGCAAAATGTGAGAAGGTTTTATGGTTTGAGTAGAACTGGCTGTTACCGGATGGCTTGTTTCCCTGCTTGCAAAAGATAGATTGAACTTAATTCCTGTTTCCCAGGGGACATTAAAAGGATAATATCTGAAGAACTAAGACCTTTCCATTACTTACACAATATTGGTTATTTTGGCATTTATATACCCGACAAATTGTAGTTTCATGTTTTTCAAGCGATTCTCTTAATGTGTTCAATGAAGTTAAAAGAGCATCACTCTTTTCTGGAAGTGGTCTCCTAAGTAGTGCCTGCATACTCTTGGATGGTTGGGGGAAGAGGGAGTGGAAAGCTGCCTGATTGTAGCTCATCCTCGGCAGAACATATTTATCTCTCTTCTTTATGCGTTTGTAGCAGCGCAATATCCACACAATCACATGGATGAATTCAGGAAGCAAATAATACTTACTTCGTGGGTCCGAAATACAGTGGTAAAAGCATTCACCTCCATCCAGCGCAATAGCAACTCTTCACTTCTTTGATACCTGATTAGGGGCAAGGTTACTGCACAATAGCCTCCAATATCACTATGATTAAAAGCATATCCAGAGAGTCCGCCACTCAGTAGACCAACAACTGAACTCTTGATACCATCATTAACTTGCCAGCTGACCATTTGGTCTCCTTCCCAAAACAGCATTCCCCATTTAGGACTATCTCTGAATCCAGCCCTCATAAAGAAAACCAATGCATCTTCTGGGTCTTCTCCCTCTTCGTGGTTGCTCTTCCATTCGTCCACAAATTGTCGGTTTATTTTGGCCCATAATTCTGGATATCTATTATGAGCCACTATTGGATCTTCACCTGAAAACATTAATTCCATGGGTGTTGTGGAAATTAAAAATAATAGCTAGTTATACCATCCTGTAAGAGTAGCATTTTCACCCTCATGTCTATGCTTTGCTATGTTTGCAGCAAGGGTTTTCGACTCTAGTTCCCTTCCATCAGTTAGGTTGTGAATGGGAGGATGCGCAAATCAGGGGATTAGAGTATTTCAAAAAAACTTGCATATCATTGTGAGTATTGTCAATTTGTGATGGTCCCAATAATAATACTATTTACCATGAACAGTGAGGTTTGAGGCAGAAAGAATGGAACGGAGATTGATGGCGATATCTTATATGTGGACTTACATGAAGATATTAGTTTGGAGAGTGACTGTGAATTGTGCGACTTGCTTAAATTCCATTTCCAAAAAGTAGGTTATTTAGCTTTCAAGGGGGAGAAGAATTGGTATCAGCTGTCCAAGCACAGTGTTGCTTTCTGGTAAATTATCCCAATGGAAGAATATGGGTCTGAATGTGGAAGTTTGGAATGAAGTTTTTTTTTTTTTGGTAAGGAGGTTTGGAATGAAGTTAGGGGTCACAGCAATCAATAAAAGATCTAGACTATTTCTTTCAAAAAAAAGGGCAGGCAGTTAAGAACCTGAATAGAGTTTGGCATCCACTGGAAGGCCTTCGCCAAAATCTGCCATCCATCCTCTGATTCCGTCATCCACCATATCTTGTAAAATTTGTTTAAACCAACTCTCTGTCTCTGGGTGAGTCAAATCCAGCATTCCAACATCGAAAGCTGTATTTGGAACCATGTATGGTTCCCCATTCTTATCTCTTACCAAGATGCCCAGTCTTTTTGCCTCCTCGAACATATTCTTCCTCCTGTTTGGGTTCTCATCGGTCTGCAAGCAGGAGTGAAAGCTTCTTGATAAGTTCACAATCTGAAGATCTGATACGAGTGGAAGGTGGTATAACAAAGATTTTGATTCTCCGTTGAGATAGAGGAAGAAGAATGCTTAACGGAAGGCGAAGGGTTAAATACCGGAGCCAGACAGGGGTTGCAGTATGTCATCACTCTAATGTGCTGAGCATCTAGATCTTTAATTAATTGTTGCCATCCCCAGTACCTTGTTGAATCCACTTCCCAGTTCCACCAGAGTTGTGATCCGATGAATGTCTCTCTCTGCCCAACCCAATCCTGAGGAGCACAGTCATTACATTTCGATGGACGAAGCTTTATGCCTGTTAAACTGTAGATGGTTGGCGCTGGAGTCCATGTTTTCTTCATCATCTTAATTAGACATTATAGTGATGGTGTTCAACTTCACTATCAGTTAAAGTCCTCTAGGTCGTTATATCAATTGCAAAGTGACCACTAAAGTCCTGTGACATCGTCTTTGATTTACTGAAATTGGATAAGTCTTAACTGTTTTTTACTAATTTTACATCCATGGCATTACCTGCAACCAAAAGGCAGAAATGGGAACGTCATAAGCCCTCAGTTCATCCCACACATGGCGAACCATATCTGTGCCACCCTGCATACCAACAACAGCTCCAGATGTAATCCATTCCGGCAGCACAGGGGGCCTCCCAATAGTCCCCGTGAAGTGCTCAAGGAGCTCAGTGGGTGAGTTCCCGTGCACTAGACTTCCTTGGATTGAATTGTCGTGTATCTGCAAGCCCAGTAAAAGAGAGGATGAAATTAAACGGGTTGAGGATGTTGTATAATCTCAAGTGTATATTTAATTTACTGGACTATTCACCTGTACCAATACCAAGTACGTGACTCTTACCCGAAAAAAACAAGTATGGAATTTTTTTTCTCTCTCTTCCATCTAATCTTCTAAAACAAATCTTAGTACATCTTGACGTCGGCATAAAAAGATGTTGATAGTCCTTGAAGACAGCATTATAAAAGAACCCACAAGTTAATTTATCGCTCTTGTATGTGCAGGACTTCAAGCTCACGATGTAAAGCTTTGAACGACATGTTTCGCTTGTCACTTCAACAATTCTCCTTAATAGTCCAAGCAGAGCTCAACTGTTCCCACCTTCAACAAGATCTGTAGCGAGATGCAAATATCGGTTATCAAGAGGTACCTGTATCTGGACTCTATCATGTCTTGTCAGATCGAAAATGGAATAGTTGTATCCTTCCAGATAAAGAGATCTCATCTTTGATGTCATGTAGAACGGTGAAGGAGCATAAGTGGTACTCCAATCACCCCCAGCCCTGCAACAGGAGAGAAATGTTCGAATTATTTCCGGGGGTGAACAGACAATTCACGACAGAGCTTAATGCTACCAACCTGTGGCTAACCAAATTAGCTGCGAAAGTTATTGGCTGATCACCTCGTCCAATGCCCTGTTCTTGTACGAAAATTGGCACCCTTCGGCCTTTAAAATTCATGTGAGAGAACTGCTCCCCGAAACCGTAGAATTTCTCACTTTTTTCACTGGAATAAGTGAGACAAATCCTATTGAATTCTGTGGACTCTTGAGGCTTCATTCCAACTATTTCGTTCTCAGCAGAGGAAACCGTCACATAGTTTCTCTGCCTCGGAAAGAACCAACACCATCCAAGTTTCTTCTTCCGAAGCTGGCCCAGCTTCAGTCTCATGACCCGACGCCTTCTCAGACCAACCGGAGAAATCGTCTGGCTGAGGCCGAAGTTGGGTTTGCCCAGCCTTACCTGAAACCCAACTTGGGTACTGCTTTTCTGATCAAAGCACACCCAGTATCTTGCAGAAGTAAAATCCTGTGCCAGCGTCATGTTGTTACTCAAGCTGGAGTCTTGAGGCCGCTTCTTTTTCTTACTGAAGATCCTGCCACTTATTATCAGGACGGGAAACTCTGATTTTTTCAAATCATTCTGATCAAATCCTGCACATCCCGAAGGGACGTCAGGATCGGTGGCGTCCAACAAACTGTCCAAATGATCGATCACCCTTATATCTTCGACAGTTTGATGATCGCAGACCAAACGGACGTCCCTGTCCTTGACAACAAATGATCCTCGGCTTTCTTGAATCTCTGTTTCGGCCAGAGCCGCAGAAACAAAGGCTTGTCCGGGGATGGTGGACCATAAGGACTTGTTGGGCTGCAATCGGTGAGAAACCGAGAGGAACCCGCCATTTCTTGACTGCCAAGTGAGCTGAAAATCTTTCCCAATTGGGAAGATCTGGTGCGTCGTCAATGTTAGGGACTCAGAGAACAGAGTCCCCTGAACGAAAGGCAGAGACTTTGGAGCAGAAGGGAAGGGGTTGTTGAGGTGCCTGTGGTGCTTCTTGGTGATTTTGAGGCTTGACATTTTCTAGAGAAGTCGAACAAACGGGGAATAGAATCGATGATTCTCGAGTGCTATTTATACAGAATTGGGAAGGAAAATGCAACCGAGATTCGTATTTTCAGTTGCCGAGCGAATGGGTTTCATTTGGGATTTGTCCCATTTCATCCGTTCTTGGATTGAGGGTGGGGACAAAAGTGCTGTCTCTGGATATGGATGAGTTCTTAGAGAAGAATGGGAAAAGTCGATTTTGACTCTGGTGGTGGGGACGCCAGTAAATGCGCCAGCTGACTTTGTTCTTCCATAGATATCTCTGCCCCGTATTTACTTGCAATTATGGCCCTGCCTGTTCTCATTCTTTGCCCCAGCAAGCGGAATCTTGATGTTAGGAGAGAGAGAGAGAGAGAGAGAGAGATATCTTGTCGTCTCTGTGGAGGATGAATGGATTGGGGATGGTTGATCTCATGCCTTTAAATGGGGTTTTGAGGAACGACGCTGCAGACTTTTGTTGGTGTTTTTGAAACAGAAGAACAAACTTTGCGTTGACGCGATCTGTTTCAGTTTTGAAAGAAAGAGTAAAAGTGTCTATATTCATCAGGAAATCGTGAGCTATTCCTTGTTCGATATTTTATGGAAAAAAGCCGGAATTGCGTGAAGGTTCCCTCTTGTCCACAAGTCTAGATTTTCTTGGTGCCGCCGACCTGCACCGCTACTCCATATGGACCATATCTTACCTCCACGAGTGTCGGAAATTGAACCTACGCTGAGTTTAAGGCATAGTAGTTGCAAAAAGTCCTTTATGTTCGTGGAGGGAAACCAAGAATTCTCCGGGAATTTGCAAGACTCTCTGGCTTGGAATTGTGCTTGGACCGGGTCGGCATGTTGAACTGTCAAACTGGCCCTGCAGGAACGCGTTTCGCTAGAAGGTCAAACGGAGGTTGCTAACTCTGTTCGCCTCTGTAGAAAGAAGTAGAAACAAAAGAATCCCGTTTAGTTTTAGGTGTCCATCCATACAAAAGGCGGTCGCCTCGCCGATTGTACAGCAACTGAAGAGGCCTTTCCCTCTTTGTTCGTTCGGTCCATATTCTAGAAAAGTAACTTTCTTAGGACTCCGAGACAGGCAGGTGGAAAACATGCGAGGGGGTCGCGGTTTTTCACTTTAATGGATTTTACCGAAACGTTCCTCGACGGGTGTATTTAACACGTGCCCTTTGGACATCCTTAGCAAAACCTTCGTGTACGCTACTCTCTGTGTGTGTGTGTGTGTGTGGGTTGTTTCGTTCTCTGCTGTTGCTGTATTTCCTTCTTTACTTCCATTTTCTTCTTCTTCCTTCAATCCTCCGACCTCTCTTCCATCATTTTGCCAAAAGAAATTCCACATTTCAGACGTTATTGGCCGGTGAATCTCGACGCATTTCGAGGCATCATTCACCTTCACGTGGGGGCGGCCGATGAAATTTTTCATTTTTGGGTGTCTGAATCTGGCTCGCATGCTGAAAGTGAACCTGGACATCCCTTGAGGTCTCGTTCTCTCGTGGGTTTCTGTCTAGGGTTCTTCGAGTCTCGAGCTAACTTTGTCCTCTTTACTCCAATACCATTCATAATCTTCTTGTCCTGAGGCTATTTCCCCTTTTAGTCAGTCCAAATTGGTTGGCTATGTTCTCTTTCCATTTCTGCTTCCCCTCCATTATTGGCTCAAAAGCAATGAGGATCCGGTCAAAGACGAGGCCCCTCGAGTCGGGCTCGAAATAATTCATGAAAGAGATTGTCATAGTCGGAGTGATCTTCTTTTGGCACAAAAGCGAACACTCAGTATGATTCCGTAAATAAGCATCCCATCGCTCGAGCTAATTTATGGTCAAAGTGCGTCGGGCTCTCGTGTACGTGATGCATCTGTCCGGGGTTCGCGACAAGCTTCGATCTTCCTGAATTGCACGCAGCGATGTTCACGGGCCACATTCGTCCGTTCCTTCACGTCACCAAACCCCCATTGCTTGCAAGTCTCGTGCGTGAACCTGACCGTGATCGCGCACATGATGCAGAAGATGTCTTTTGATTTCGAGTGTACATTGTCCATGGATGTATCCAAGTTCTGTCCTCGCCTTTTCAATTTTTTATTTTTTGGGGTTCGGACTGTCGTCGATTGGTTAGGGACAAGCTTGTTGGGACACGCATCCACTCAAGTCAAGGAAAAATTATCAAACAAATTTTAAACGTATTGTACGATGGCCATTCCGCCTTAAATCGAAGTATGTCGATTTAGTCCCAAACCTTTTAACAATTTATCAATATAGTCATTTTGACCAATTTCAATCAAAAATGCTGACGTGACCTAACGTGGACAATTCTAATATTTTTTGAATTTTTTGTCGTTCTTTCTTTTTCTTTCTTTCTTTTTGGGTAAGGGTGTCATGGTCCTCACGCCCGGCCCATAGTTGAAAAAAAGGAAAAGAAAAAAAATAAATTAAAAATAATAATAATATTTTCCCCGTCAGCCGGCATCCACATAGCGATTGACAAATTATTCAAAAATTTTGGGCTAAATAGATATTATTCAAAATTTTGGTTTAAATTAAATGAAAGTTTAGAATTAAATTGATCGTGCAATAATTTTAAAAATTTTGGCTAATAATGCGTGGATTATGTCAAATAGAGAGTGAACTTTCTTTTCAGGAAGATTTTAAATCATTGTATCTCTGAAATATTTAAATATTTAATGTGTGATCCAGCATAGCAAGAAATTATCAAATTGTTATGGAGTGACATGGAATATATGTTCTATTACGAAGGTTCGTTCGTTTTCGGGAAAAATGAGTGATTTAGATCATATTTTCCCGAAAACTATCATTTATGTCGCTTACAAGAATGAATAAACGAAAAATATTTTGATTTTCCATGAAAATATCTAGACATAAATCTTCACCTGTAATGAAAACATTTTTCATTGATTAATTATTCTAAGCACTACAAGTAATTATAGTTAGGAAAATTTTTTGGCACTTATTTTTCGCGAAATAAATGGAGCCTTAATATTCTCAGGAGCGAATCTCAATGAAGCATTACAAAAATTCGAAAAAACAAATGAAGTGTTGTTTTAGTTCAGACTGAAAAGAAAAAAAAAAAAAAAAGGGGGTCTCCTTTTTTGTGAATATTTGATTCGCTGCAAGGACGAGAAAAAAAAAACGAAATGCACTGATGGGAAAAGAAAGGAAGAAATCAATCAATAAGGCTTCGACTGCTTTGGAAAAAAAATGGATAAATATTATTCCAAAAATATCGCTTATATGGATTAAAATGATTAAAATATCTTTATTACTGATAATAATTTATAATCAGAATTTTCGTAGAGTTTAACATTATAACATTATTTCCTTATTTATTTAGTCTTGGGATCGATATAAGTCGTTCCACGACAAATTCCAACTGCTGCCTACGTATTGACAACGTTGTGCTTGCGTTTTGGAACTGCGGAATGGCTCAAACCTCTCATTTCGTTAAGCGTGGTGATAGACTTCCTCGATCTTCTGTCAAAATCACCAGTGGAAAATTCATCAGAAGATGCTCATGAACAGCTCCATGTCTGAATGACCAAAGCCATGAATATTGTTATTACAATCTATGAGCCTCTCGATCAAAGTATAGACAAGCTGGAGGGACATCTGAACTTTTTCATTGTACCTGGAGAGACTTTGACAATGAAGCGGATTCTTTTGTTTTTTGCAACATTTATGCAACTAATTCAGCGAAGTGGAAGCATCAGGATTCAGGACTAAGAGGAAAAACTAGCAAAACTTCAGCAGAATCCAATAATGTTAAGATACTAGTGAAGAAACAGTGGCGATATCAATCTCTTCCTGAAAGGTGCCGGGAGCCCGGGTTTTGTCGGATTTATTGGACGCCGCGATAGGCTCGAGATGGGATTTTCCATCCTTTCCTAGGTCGATCACATATATGATGAGATATTCCACAATGCGACTTTTTTTTTTAAAAAAAATCTCGCCTAGCCATATATAGACAACCAAACGCAGTCTTCAATGAACTGGATTTTGGTTTTACACGACAATAAGCTTATTTACGCTTTAACTGCATTTCCACGAAGCCGCCACAGCAAGTTGCTCTGCACTCAAAGCTATTTTGTCGCAGTGTGTACAAGCAATGCCTTCAGCGGTTTAGTCTAAATATTCACTGTAATCTCACCTCAGATTGGCAAATGATTGCAGAGTTCTTTTCTTTGAAGTTTCTTCGCATGCTTTCATCAGGCAAAAAGCTTGATAGTTCAAAGGGAAATCTCATCTGTGAACAGTCATCGGCCCATTGTTTTTCCAACCAATGCACCGAGTAGATATGTCTCTTTCCATCCTGTTATCAAGGCTAAAGTTCGATACATTACGAAAATGTGACAGAGATCTAAAGTTTCACATTTTGAAACCGGAAGAATACTACACTCTATACAGGCATCTTCATGCATCTTGAATGAGTCACGCATCGCTTGAACCTCAGTGAGGAGGATATGGCAGAATAAAGAGGTGCGTGAGGCTGTCATCAAAAGCAAGACCAGCTATCTTTCCTCACGGAGATGATGGTTGAAGAACGTTATCGAGTCCGGTCCGAGCACAAAGACGAGTCCGCTTTGTCTCGCTCTTACAGTTCATCTTGAAAGCAAACAGCTCCAAAAGTATGCTTGGATTCAACATGCCGTTTGCTCCATCAAGTGAAGGAGACCAAAATAGAAAATCGGAGAGGCAGAAGAGGCTCATCTCCAGATACAATTTGTTAGCTTGTTCCTCTCAACCGAGTAAGATGCGGAACTTAGATGGATATAAATAGGTAGCCCAGGAAACATCAGTCTAACAAATTCAAGTCACTCGTGCACCTAAATGGATTAACCCCAGCCAACTGCCTTGCCAAGTTTTTATCCGGAAATATATCATCTGCTTCCATCCTCTCCCGAAGCCCATAAGCTGGAGCTTTTGCATTTATATAAGCCATAAGTAGCAATCTAAAAAGCCGTGCTCGACCAGTATAACCAGCCTGCCTTATTTGGTGAAAGATCTTCTCAGACTTGTGGACGTCGCCCCTTTTTGCATACTCCTCCATGATGGCCATCATAGATGAGTACATTGGCTTCTGCGGGTTCTTCATAACCGCCTTCTGCAAAAAGGAGTCGGCCTTTTCAACTTCGCCAGCTTCTACGTAGAGCCTCACGAGAGCATCCCAAATCAACGGCCCAATATCACACCCACTATCTGACATGTGTCTAACCAGATCCTTTGCTTTGTTCGGCATCTTATTGTCCACATACATCTTTAGGAGGACTAAGTAAGAATAACGGCGGATCCTATATCCTGTTTCCATCATTAAATTGAAAATTGCTTCTGCTTCTTTGATATCGTTTAACTTGCCCCAAGCTTCCATTGCGGCACCAGACTCTAATAGCGTTGGCTTTGGCATGCAATTTGCCCAAACTCTTTTCACTTCATCCGCTTTTCCAAGCCCTGCGTAAATAGGAAGCAAGTATTTGCAAGCAGGCCTGTGTCTTTTCAAATCTCCACCTTCCATCTCCTTCGCAATAGCCTCCGCTTTCTCCTTCATTCCACCTGATAAATAATGCCGAGCCAAGCTAGCTTCTGTTCTGAGGTCAATTTCCATGCCTTCAGCCTTCATCATCTCAACAATTTGATCCATGCCTTTCAGATCATTTGCCAGGCCTTTGACATTTATTAAGAGCCTGTAGGTGAAGGGAGAGGGCTTAACATTTTCCTTTTCCATCAACAACAATACATCAGTGATCTTCTTCTTGTCATGCCTACTGTAAAGCAGGAGCAACTGGTCACAAGCAAATGACGTCAGAGCAAATTCTCGATCCCTCATTTTATTGAAAACTTCCTCTGCTTTTCTGATGTTGTTCGCCACGACACAGTTTGCCAACAATGTCCTGTGGACTATTTCTTCCCTGAAGGATTCTGGAATATTCTCAATGTAGTTCTCTGCCTCCTCTAATCCATGCACCTTGGCAATTAAATCAACTTGAGATGCATAATCTCTCTCAGAACAAGGGAAATGGTTCTTGAACCACTCTGAAAGCTGCAAACAGACATTGTGTTAACAGGTATCTAATGAGCAGCAAATTCAAAATATGCCAGCAAAGAGATTCGGGAATACGGAGGAGGGGGGCACTAATGACTTAGAAAACTGTATGCCGAACTACAATGTGGAAATAAACCTAAATTAAAAAACAAATAACCCTTAGAAGAAAAGCAGAGCTAATCAAACCACCTGCAAGGCCCTCCCATACATTCGACGGGAACGAAGTTTACTCATGGTCAATGATATATCATCCCTGCCCAAATCTTTCCCTTCTTCTAACCACTTATCAAGGATAGTCTGCAAAGAATGACTTGAAGTGCCAATGATGTCCTTGAAGAGTGCTAAAGCAGCTCTCCTCAATGATGTTCTCTTGGTAGTACGAGTCTCTCTTTCCAGCTTTTCCAAACTACTTCCAGAAGACTCTTCATCATCATAATCAGAAACCTCCAGCTCTGAAAATAACTCATCATCAAAGTCCTCTTTGCTCTCCGAAATGGACTTGGTACTAATTGAAGCTCCAAGTTCAGCTTTATAGTCATCTTCCTCCACACAGGTTCTTCCACGAGCATTTGAAGAAAAACTGAAAAACCCCACACACGATCGTGAAAAAATATCGCCTGCTTGGTAGAAACTCTCTAACACGGTGAGCCTGATAATGCCTGTGACATCATCCACGTGGCTTTCTGATTTAAGAGAACCGGATCGCGCTAGTGCCACCCCAAAACTGCAGTTTCTGCATATGCGAGGAGTAAATTACACACTCACTCCAGCGTGCATAGAGATACAAAAACTCTTTAGAGAAAAACTTCCGAAGAGGAGCAAGTTTAAGAGAATAAAACAAATGAAAAAATCCCGAGATGCTCGGCATAGCTGTCTGGGACAAGTTGGGCCATTGGCTGCTGCATCTTAGTGTCCTTAAATCCCTTGAACGCGACATACGTAACATTTGAAAAATGTTTCGGACCACAGTTCTAACAGTAACTTCATTGTCCAAGTGCAAAAACACGGCACTTAAATGAGGATGTACGCAACCAAGATGGCCTCCAATCCACGGGGGAAGAACTGAAACAAGTAGGACGACCATGTGACTCGAGTTAAAACGCCTTCCTATCGTCCATTTCCATAGTTAGAGTCCATTTTCCGCAAGCACGCCTAATTTACACCTCGAAAGACGTCAACCCCAGATGATATTTCCACTCTTTGACCCTGAGCAACCAGCATCCTAACGACACGCAAGGAAAAGGGCTCTCTTTGAACGCTCGGACAATCCCCCAAAAACAAAGAAAATCGTCGTCTCGCCGGCTCACGAGTAGAAAGAAGTTAACCCTCAACCCCAACTAAGCCAAATTGCAGCAAGCTCATTCAGTCCATAGCTTCAGCAAATGACCCCTCACATCGGATGAGACTATAAACAAACAGACATGGATCAAACAGAAGACAACAGAGAAGCAATGAGATGAGCGAAAGGTGGTTACTTGAGAGGACCGGAGGCTCGGCGAAGCGCCCACATGGTGACCTCGAAGCTCTCTCGCTGGTCGTCAACTAGATCATGTCCCCCGGAATCGGAGGAGGGTTTCTTGAACCGACTAATGAGGAACTGAACCGATCAAACATGGAGGAGTATAGCTGCTAGCATTTGGCGATCAGCTGGGCGTTCCGCAGGGTGGTCTTAAACCCTAACCCCTTTGCGGTCTCGCTCCTTTTGGGGGGGGGTTTAAAACAAGATAAATTTTGGAATTTATGATTAATTTGTTCCTTTCATTAAGTGAGATCAAAAATATCTATAAACAATGAAGAAACTGCTCCAATCTTGGTGGCTTATTTTTAGAGTCAACCGTAACTTTCAAGATTTTCCCTTTGGCATATGAAAAACCTAAAACCTTTTTAAGTGATAGCACCTATTCTGTTGAAACTTGTACTAGTGGAGAAAAAAATAATAGACAAACATGTGGCGCGAGATTGAGGTCAGTGAATTTTGAATTCCAAACGGATGTAAAGTTTATAGATATTAAATCGAAAAAATTATTTTCATACTCATTAGAGAGTTTTTTTTCGAAATAATAAGATCATCTCTCATCGTTAAATTTTCCTAATCCCTAAATTGGGAAGATCCAATTGTCCTTAGCTAAGGCCATACTTGTCATATCATAATATGCATAGTGTCCTAAAAATATGTAACTACCCATACCTATTATTTCATGATATAAATCACGTGGTATATCGGTTGAATTAAGTATAGTGGGTCTCCGCTGTGTACGAAGAAATTATGAGGTGAGCGTGTAGTATATATTAAAATCAATGTGGACCGTCAAATCTGCTCAATCCAAAATAGTCAACAATTTTATATATGCAATTTCTTTTGACCATTGTATAAATATATATATATATGTATGTGTGTCCACGCAGGCACAAAAATTTCCAGCAAATATGGGCAAAAGTGGATTGGGCCCAGCCCATCTCATTGGTATTATTGGTAGGCCTAATATCCCAAAAAAATTCAAACTTTAGCATTTGTGACAATTATATCCAAAATATTTTTTTGTCTCATAAAAAATCAATAACTTTTATTTTTGTCCAAATTCTATCGTTCGAATACCCAAAAAAACCCTCAATTTTAGCATATATCCCAATTATATTAAAAACTTTTTTGTCTCATAAAAAAATCATCAACTTTTACTTTTATCCCAATTCTACCATTATCGGTCTTCCGTCCATAATCACCGTTAGTTAATCCTACATGACTTGAGTTTTCTCGCCGAATTTATCAATGAATCTTCAAAATTTAGAAACAGTAGGTTTTATGGACGAAGATATTTTAGATGGTTAGTCCAAATATCTCAATATCTAACCATTTTTTATCTTGAAGCAGAAGATAATACGAAACGTAACGTTTTGAATGATTATATATCTCCGGCAATATATAGGGGTAGCAAATTATAAAAGAGAAGTTCATGAGTTTTTTCATGTCGGATTTATCGAGATATAATTCATTAACAACGTGAAAATGCCGCATATGATTAACTAATAGTGATTATAGACGGAAGGCTAACGATAGTAGAATCGGGACAAAAGTATCGGTTGAAGGTTTTTTATGAGATAAAAAAAGAGTTTTGAATATAATTGGGATATATGCTAAAGATAAGGGTTTTTTTGGTACTAGGCGGTTAAAATTGGGGTAAAAGCAAAAGTTTGGGGAAAGAATTGTTACAAATGTAAAAATTTAAGATTTTTCATGAGAAAAAATTTTGGATAGAATTGTCACAAATGCTAAAGTTGAAGTTTTTTTGGGTATTGGGCCGTTATTAATATGATGTTATTTCTTGACTCGAATACATATAAAATAATCCAATTTCTACTATTTCGTGGGCCAAAAAGAAAAATTAATAAATCGAAACTTTGTTATTGCATAAACATCTCTAATACATCAAAATAGTGTCATTATTTAAAAACATTCAAGAGATTTTAGAATACTTAAGGATTCAATGATCGATTACATAAACGATACGAATTCACATAGGATAACCTAGGGCTTGCGTAGTAATGATTCCGGTTCTCCGATTCTATTTTCTCGGAATAAAAAGGATGAGAATCGTGTTTGGTAACGTAAATGATTCTGATTCGATTCAGTTCGGAACAATTTTGAAGCAAAAATAAGAAAAAAAAGTTGGTTCTAAAAAAAAATCACTTTTCAAAATCATAAAATATAATGAAATCTTATATTTCTCACTTTTCCCTTTTCTCTCATCACTTTTTCACTCGATCTAAAACATAACGAGATCTCGTTTTCAAAGAGAAATATATAAGATAATAATAAAAAAAAAATAAAATTCAAAAAAATTCTAAAAGATTCAGAAAATCCCTATGAATGGAAGAAGCTTAAATTATGCTAATTTGACCTCATTTTCATAAATTTGGACTTACATTCCTTATATTTCATAGATTTATTATTTTTTGGAAAATTCATAAATACCTCTAAAATCAAACCCGAACCACATTTCTTTAAGCCCTTAAGGCTTTATTAGAGTTTTATGATGCAATTTATTAATGTCATGATTCCTTGATTGTGCACTTGATTTCATTGGTCGTGATTTGCCTAGATTTAAATACTTTAGACTTAGTCTAGTTTTAGAAAATTTGAAAAAAAAAAAACCAACCTACGTGAACACTTAGCATTGGATTACCTCATAAATTTAAAAATAAATTAAAAATTTGCATGAAACACTTTTAGAAAATATTCAACTTCAATATTGAAAAGGCGTCGATGGAAACACCAACATAATCAAGTTTAAGGACCCTAGATTTCTCTGGTTATTAAAATCGAACAATTTCTCCACGATCATTCGATAAGTTTCCCGATTTGCCTTCCTAAAAAACCGGTAGCGAATCCATTTGCATGTATACATACACGTGCCATCGATCATATTAAGATCGAAGTTGATATTTCTTCGTTGCGAATTGATATAGGCTTGCAAGGGTTCTAGCTAAAACCCGAAATCGTACACTAATCCAATATGATCTATCCCTTTTTAAGCTTACATTGACTCATTATGACACGACAATCAGATGAAATAGCATGAAAAAAATATTATATGTGCAATATAAGAGAATCAATATGAATTAATCTTTAATTAATTCGAAATGTATGATGAAATTTCATAAAGTAACTACGTAATTATTTGACTTGAATTATAAAAATTGAGAAGCAAAACCATTTTCAAAAATAAAAATTTTATGCGATTACCAAATGCGTTTCTATTCTAAAAACATAAATTTTGTGCGATTACCAAACACCTTTTGATTCTCTAAAACTCATTCGAAAAAATAGAATCACATAAAAACAATTCTAATTAGAATTGCTTTTTTTGAATCGGAATCGTTGCATGCATGCCCTCATTCAAAAAATGTGAACACAACAAATAATGATAGATTTTGTTATTTTTACTGATGAGGTAAATGTCCGAATCTAAGCAGATAACTATTCTATAGTAATAATGACAAATACAACGTACCAAGTAATTGTCGTTTTGTCAAATGAATGAATTATGGACGTGGAATCACCTTTTTGAACAATAAACTTTAAGATCAGAAGTAATTAAATTTGCTTTTGAAATCACAAATCAAGGAAAGATTGAGAATTGGCCTATCAATGCTGACTAAGTACACAGGAATTAATATAAAAGGTGGAGTTTTTTACTACCCAACAACCCCATCTAATTTTAGAAATAAAAGAAAATCGTACTAAATTTCAAATTTGGGAAAGAAATGTGGGGGAAGAAAAATAGAAAGAGGAATGCTCTTTCAATTTGTTCCGTTCCTCCCAAACTCATGCAATTCAATATTTGCATGCTTTTTTTTTCGTCATAGCAAATCCTTTTTTCAGACACATATCATTTTCTAGTCATTGAATGTATATGACAATGTTCCGTTAGGTGATGTCTCTCAGTATCAAGGACCATTAGAATAAATAGATGTCGGGCAGTACTCTCTACATATATGTCGTTGTGGTCACGTTAACTATCCACGATATTAACAAGTTGCTCATCCCATAACAAAGTCTAGACCAGACTTGCTCGTGATGCTCCGGCAAATGTGCTTCTACAAAGACGCCCGCGATCCGTACGAATACGTCCATCTATTTCCTTCGACTTTTCTTGTGCATGATATGACTACTACATCGATTGTTCATGTCGCAAATTACTGGCGACAGACACGAGTGAAATTGCCGTTGCGTCGTGCAGTTAGTACTCTTTGTATTTCGAAGGTGATTATGTGATCATAAGTGGTAATTTCACACGCATTTTTGCATCTATCGACTTTAAAAGTTTTTCACTTGCATTCTCTTCAAAATCCTTTGGCTTGTCAGATCTTTCAGGACAGTGACTGATCGAGCTTAGACCAATGCTGAACCACGACCATGGACCACGCCCACGGTCGGTCGGAGGCATCACAAGAGAGTCCCCCACTCCCCATCTAGTACTGAGAACCATGCAGGTCAATTAAATACATCAGTCTCCTACAGTACAGGCAATGCAAGCTAAGCAAGAGGCCCCATGACATTCATCAGGCCCCAATTTGTCTAAGCTATTAAAAAAAAAGTTAATATCACAAAAAACCTCGAATTAAGACATGTGACAAATTTACTCCAAATTATTTTTTTGACCATGAAAAATCTCAAACCGATACATCTCATGACGGATATATCCTATATTATTTTTTTTAACCACCAAAACTCCCGAGCTAAGTACAACCGCGACAAATTTATCATAAACTAATTTTTTTAACCTCGAAAATCTTCAAACCGATACATCCGTGCCTGTTTCGAGGATCGATCGCCGATTATGCTTTGACGCTTCTTTATGGAATGAGCGAGTCTTTACAAATTATACTATATTGGTTTATCTTTCGGATTTACTTGATTTATTTGATTTGCGTCGATGCATTTCTCTTTGGAATGAAATGGAAAATTTTCTTCCGACCAAAAAAAAAAAAAAAGAACATCAATTTATTCTCGAATTGTTAATTTATTTATAAATCTTTGTGTGAGTCTTTCTAGCTAATTTTTGCTAGAGATCTTTGACGTGGCGGTCCATCAGCAATCTCCAAGAAAAATTGGCCAAAAGGATTATATTGAAATTTCGCGAAAAGATTTAGGATTAGGCAAAAACATTAAGTTGAGATTGAATCGGCGTCCGTATAATAGGTTCGGGATTGGACTCGGACTGAATCGGACGTGATTCCCATTTCCCGTCTGCCCAAACAGCGGAACCCTTTTTTATTCCCGCACACGAGATGTGCCAAGGAGTTGTTAAATCAGAAAAAATTTGCCGATACACAAAGCAAGCAGCGTATCAAAAAAGACATGGATGATATATTCCCTCGACACTTTCGGGCTACGATCTGGATTCCATCGTGGCTTCATGGATGTGGCATATCGCACGCCGCACACCACCAAAATCGAATAAAATATACGAAGCAAATTGGAAAGCGCTGCAGGTTTGCTAGGTGTCTAAGGTCTAAAAGGACTCTATCATCCTTTAGAACGTTGTAAATAGTGGAGATTAGCAGAAGAGGGTCCCCCGACCTTCAATTCGAATCCCACTCATTTTGCATTGTGCTCTCTTGCACTCTTTTTTGAGCCCCCTCTTTCGCTAGTCAATTTCGCATTTTCTTAGCCATTGAGCAGCTCGGATGCCGACGTGCCAGCCGGCCTAGATCGGAAAGCTCAACCGATGGCATTAAATTAGAACCAAGCTTGGATCGTGGGTTGTTTTGTTTTCGAGACAAGTCTCGGATTATCTTATCTTTTCACAGACGATTGTTCGGTGTATTTGATAACAACAGGATGAGTTAAGACACGAACGATTAGCAAGAGAAAGGATGGTTTTCCAGGAAAGTTAATTTTATGAAACGATTATTATGAATATGTGAAGTTTAGCACGTCAAGCATTGTTGCCGAAAATCAAGGCAGGGAACGTCGATACCACGTGCGCGAGTCGAGGGAATCGCATAATATGCGTAACTTTACAACCCATCTAAGCCATCCTAAATAGAAGAACATCTGGTCGCGCAGAGACCAGGTCTCTAGATCTGGTTCACACAATTGTTTTTATGGCTCTAATTTGGTGGATCCTATGAAATCTTCCTCTTTTGTGAACGAAAAACAAATAGTATAATAATGGCAAATCACATGGCCCTTTCTTGTCCAATCGCTCACCCACTCGTTCCAAGAAAATAGTACTTTAAAATCCTTTCTCCAGTAGTGAGATAACCATCGATTATTGAAATTGCATATTTGGTTTTGGGGATCGAAAATGGGAGTGGTCAATCCTAAAGATGTACCAAACCACAGAGAAGAATGAAGTATACATTAAAAGGAATGATTCGAAACTCTAAAGGAAATTAGCTTTTCTTCCGATCGATGTATAAAATCTCGGATCGATAAAAATGATTTCCAATTTGAGTTTCGACCTTTTTTGTTGTAGGATAAGACCTCCTTTCCGTGTTAATTTTTCCTTCCGTGCCATATTGTGGGAAGAGGTTGGAGAGACTGACCAAAACTCTGAATTTCTAGTGAAATCTTACATAAGATTAGGCGAACATATCCAACTATTGTGTCTCGTGGGTTAAACCATCTTTAGACCAAAAGGGTTGGCCAACTACATAATTTAAGACCCTTTACTATGGGTCGGTGATGAAATGGCCCCCACTGCAGGTACATACATATCAGTAATTCTGACGTTATGTCGTTCAATTGTACATCTCTACAAGCATCCCTGGTGAGTAGGGCTGGACTAACTAGTCAAAGGGAGATATCTTGTGGGAAACCGAAAGGATCTTTCCATGTGGTTTCACAATCATAAAAACTTATCTTTCCCAGTAAAGTTTATCACGTTCGGCTTTTGATTTACGCTGACTTTTCAATCCTGATCATCTAGGATATTTTCACTGGAGCAATTTCATTTCGAGCATTCAATGAAGAAGTGGATACCCGTTAACCCGATCAATCGCTTAGCTTCATTAGCCATGGACTTCGTCCTCGATACTGTTCATTTGGCAAGGTGTCACTAGACTTGGGAATATCCACAAGCGTAATGCAAAGATGCATCCTTATGCTTTGAACATCCAAGCTTCATGTATGGTTATTAGTTTGTTAATTATGCATCCTCGTTGTTCTCTCTCTTCTTCAAATCCCTCTTGACTAATAATTGAGGGACAAAAGCTCATGATGTGAAAAGGTCTAAGAGAGAGAAGGGCAAAAAGTTGAGGAGAAAACAGGAAGATGCATAGGAAAGGTGAACAAAACGATAGCGGTGGCTCTATCCACAAAGACTTTCTGTCCCCCACGAAAGAGATCATGGGTATTTAATACAATCCAAAGATAAAGAAAGTAAACAAGAAAAGGGGTTGAAGTGTATTCATAGGCCGGTCCTAGCGGTTGAAGAGGGCAACTTAGGGTAACATAGGAAACATCATATGCAACGAGGCCAAAGACAGGGAGTTCCCAATACATCTTTGTAATGACCACTGGCATTACTTGGATTCGAGATTTGATAGGATGTCATGATCCCATTTTCACATTGGTGGGGGGAGATTGATAAAGGAGCAACTTTCATGGTTGTGGTAAAGAATAAGGACAAGTGGTGTTGGAGTTTGGTAGGAGTTAGGCCAAATATCAGGAGGTGTTTTGATGGCGTTGTGACAGATCAATTTCTGACCCCCACCAAAAGAAAATTTAAAGACAGGTCTCCTTCAGACTGCTTTAAACCCCCAAAGCCCATCAATCAGATAGCTGTCCTTTTCTTTTTGCTTTGGAGTGAGTGTGTTTTTGACAAATCATGCATGTTCATGAACTGAGAAGGACCCACTTCTTCTTGTTCATTGCCATTTTGTTTCTGCTCCAAATTTCTGTAGCTTGGTGAGAGCAAACATTTAAGCTGTCCAACCTATCATTAACGACAGCAAATTCACAGGCATTCCCCTGTTAATTAATGTTACTTCGTGTCATGGAGAGAAAATGAATCAAAGGCACGATTTTTTTTTCTCCTTACTGAAGTCTCGTAGACCTTGACCATTGCGCTCTCTCTCTCTCTCTCTCTCTCTCTCTTATATATATATATATATATCTCAAAACTACTTGCTTTTCCATAGAAAGTTCTCACATTTTGAGGTGGGGTCTATACACGTGTTTACTCCATTCTTCCCGGTGGCTCTGCTGGTGACTTGTTGAAATCTCCCAAGTGCAATCTGACAGAAGCTGATCTTTGGATTCTATTCTCTTAATACTTTTGTCTTTAATAATGCTAAGTTTACTCACATGAATTGGGAAAAACTTAACTTAGAATATGAAGCACTGTGATTTTAATATTGAATACGACTCTTGTTTGAAATATGTTTGCTGTTTATTTATCACATCATTTTATCTACTGGTATTTTCAACATTACTCTTCTTTATCTCTTCAGTTCCGCCAATCACGAATCGACGGATGTCACCTCAAACTCCTCACAGTTTGGACCACAACCGGTAGAGAGGAATTAAATTCAGCGTATTCGATGCAATGGATACAATCACATATGCGTATGTCTCATATCTCCAACCAGTCTGAGAAAGAAAGTATTGCCTTGTTCCTCCTTGCTGGCTCACCTTCCTCTGTTTTTCTGTGGTATTCCAGCCACCCAGCAATCAAAGCTTGTCGTGTTGCAGTGTCTGTGCGTGTCCCTTGGGGTGTTATCAAAGCCCTCGCTCTCACTTCTCCGCAACCTCGATTTTGCCGATGAGCACAGACCTTGGCCCATCTTTATTTTGTCACCATTTAAAACAGGACTCGCTTGTCAAACTTCTCCATCGATCCTTCACGTAGTATAAATAAATCCCATCGCTCCCATCCGTGTCAGCTTCAGTTCGTGCCAACCCTGCAATTTTAGTCATTTCCAAAACTTTCAAATGCTTCTGTTCTTTGTCTCATGCTTCTCATTCATCCTAATCTCTAGATCCATGTCTTGCAAGCCACTCTTGCCCATGAGAAACCAGTTGACCCTATTGTCTCCCTTCTCTTGGGGACAGTTTTCAAGCTTCCTCATGTCTTTCTTTCGCAGAATCAAGCTGAACCAGGTCCTCGTGATGAAGCCACTCAAGAAGATGACGACCGGTCCATCTCAAGTCTTGCAAGTTGAAGACTTTCCTGGGGAGGAGAAGGTTTCCCTGTTGGACTTGCCTGAACTGACCTTGGACTGCATCCTGGAGAGGCTCTCGCCGGCAGGGCTCTGTAGCATGGCTGAGGTTTGTAGCTCAATGAGGGAAAAGTGCAGGAGTGACCATCTGTGGGAAAAACACATGAAGCAAAAATGGTACAGATTGATTGGTGATGCTGCTACAAGAGAATGGCAATGCCAGCTCGCCTCAAGAAAGCGGTCTAGCCTCTATGGCCTGGACAGGAGAAAAGGGTTCAAGAAAGACTTGCTTTTTAGTGTTTGGCCCATTACTTGGATGAGGCCAAATGTGGAATGTGGCAGTAATCAGCCAAGAAGTGCTTTTCCTGTTGATTCCATCATGGGTTTGTATCTGTCACTTGAGAATGGCAAGTTTTGGTTCCCAGCTCAGGTGTACAATCGTGAGGTACACTATCACTTTTTTTTTTTTCCCTAGTTTCTGGTTTAGGAAATTGAAACTCATTGCACAGGTGGCTTAGATCCTTTTGAGTTGCCTTGATTGGTTTCAAATGAACTGCACTTTCTTGTCCTGAAATTGGGATATTGTACACTGAATTTCATTGCTTTTCTCGATTGTAGAATGGGCATTCTGGGTTCATGCTTTCATGCTACGATGCTCATGTCAGCTATGATTCTCAGACAGACACTTTTCAGGCAAGGTATGCACACAGTGACCTCCTATGGAACTTCTTCAATCTGTCCTTCTTTCTTTCTGTCTTTCCATTCTGGAACAAAAGAATCTTTAGGACAAGAGGTTTCTTTCCTATTATTTTTTGGGTATCTGCTTCACCAAGTAGACAAACTCCACTTTTCTGAGCTCGGATCTATGATCTCCCAATGGTCCTATTAATCAACAACTGCTCTGCATCTTGTGCTCTGGTGATATAAATACCAACCTGGAAATCATTTCATTTCGTTAATAATTTTGCTCTGAATTCTCGAAAATCTGAAAATTGATTAAGAAAATTGCATTTTGCTTTCTAAATACTTGATCGCAAAATCTTTTTTAGTCATAAATCCTAATAATGTAATATGTTTGTTTTGGTTACAGGTATTCGTCGCATGGACGGCGAACGGTGGAAGAGAACATACCGTGGGATAGACTCAGAGCACCCCCTATTAATACTCCACCGCACGACCTTCATAACTCGGATTGTCTAAATGACCTGAGACCTGGCGACCATATCGAAATCCAATGGAGAAAATCCAAAGAGTTTCCCTATGGTGAGCGCCTGCAAATTCGGCAATACCATATTCATGAGCTCAAGGGAAATTCACCGTTCGTTGACCGTCGATTGATGTGATCTATTCAATGTGGATTGCAGGTTGGTGGTATGGCGTTGTTGGCCATCTGGAGTCGTGTGATGGGAATGAAGACCGTTGTCGATGCCATCATAGTGGTAAGAAACCAGGGCCAATTTCGGCTTTGTATTTATGATACAGATGATTAGCATAAGACAGATGATTACTGATGTTGCTACATTCTGAAAATTGAGCAAAAAGATGGTCAAGATCTCCAGGCTGACGTTATTATTTGGACCTCCTTTCTAGGAACGGCATTAATCATTCTCCCACATTCTTCATTATCCTCTTAACTGTACAGTTTCCCCGCAATTGGAGTCAGTGCTTGATGTGTAATGCTACCAGAATCTCACCACAGAGCTCTTTTTGACAGATAATGTGATACTCGAGTTCAACCAGTACCCAGCCGACTCGAGATGGAGAAGAACAGTCATAAACCGAAGGGAACACCGAGAAGCGGGAACTGAAGGTAATGGCTTTTATGGAGGGATCAGAAAGCTTTACACGAACGAGGAAATCTCAATGTGGAAGAGGCTCCGGCCATCTCATATAATGGAATAGTCCTTAGCAGCAATGCATCCTCGCACTCAACAACTCTGTGCATAAACCATCTCTATCTTTTTGCTCAACTCTTACCAGTCCGAAACATGATTGGTTTTTCGAGTGTAGGATTTATACGGTGAGAAGATTGACATCGGGCTTCATTTTTCTTTAGCATGTAGAGGCTTCGTATGACGAATGTCCGTGTCTAGCATTTGAGCTAGGGGATGTAAATGAATTGTTGAAGAAAAACTTCCGCTTGTATCAATGAGCTGAAAAGCATTCTGGTATTGTTCGGTGCATCTTTTGGTGCATTGACATTCACTGAAATCTCATTCAAACAGAAATGCCTTTGACATATGCAATTACCATCAGAACATCAAGACTTACAACTGTGGAAATTAACACCAGAAATGATGATATCGCCAGTGCATCTAAAACATCATCAGCGAAAATCCCGCTCCAAGGTTCATCGCAGATGGTAGTTGAAGGACAAGCACATTCTAGCCATGTTTACGACCTCGTGATCACCTCAAAGTGGCCGGAAACCATTAATCACGCATTTCACCGCAGTTTGCCCGCGCGAGCGGACACCAATGGCCTATAGGAAAGAGTTGGCCAAGAAAAGAGAACTTGTTTCAGTACTATATGAGAGTAGCATCCGTCTCCGAGGCACAGAACTCAGCAAGCATACGTTTCACATGGACAAATGCGTCCGCCTTTTGGTGCATTTTGTTGCCCCAGATCAAATGTTGATCGACTGGGGTCTTTGCTCTTCTTTGGGGGGCCTTGGGCCTGATCTTAACCGGACAGGATTGGTTCCCATTCCACATATTAGGAAGCAGACTTTATCTGATCTGGTTTCAGATTTCACGATGGTCCACCCTGAAATCGATTATCCTTAAGTATCATAGTGATGGAAAAACAAAATTCACTCAGAATTAAAAGGGTGCTAAATTTTTTCCAAGACTTATTTTAAACCAAAAGAGAGTAAAAGTTCAGTGCTTTCTCCATCAATACATGGATGTCAAGACAACGCATGAGAAAAAAGTTTTAATAAATAAGGCTATGTTCATTTTGCAAAAAAAAAAAAAGGAAAATATTTTTTAAATTTTTCGATGTTCAGTTCACTGAAGATAAAAAGGATCAAAGAAAATATTTTCTACCCATTGAAAAAACACCTTCAAAAGAAAAAAGGAGAAAAAACTTTTCTCTCATCTTCCCTCCCTCGGCTTCTTCACATTCATTTTCTTTCTAATTATTTTTTATTTTATTTTCTTCCCTTCTTTTTATTTTTGATTTTTTTTATTTGTTCTTTTCGTTTCCTTCTTCCTTTACCGGTCGCAGGTGACCGGCCACGGCTGACTTGGCCTCGCCCCAAGGCCGGTGAGTTCTATGGCGAGGTGAGGCTAGGCGTCGCCCAATCTAGTAAGGCTAGGCTAGGCTAGGCTAGGCATCGTCAACAAGCTCGAGCTCGTCTCGCAGTGGCCGACCATCGGCTAAACAAGAGGGGAAAATATAAAAAAAAATTACAAAAAAAAAAATGAAAAGGAGTACTATGAGGAAAATGAATTGATTTTCCATACCGAATGGTGAAAAATATTTTTCTAAATCATTTTTAGGTTTCGGTTGAACAATAATATTTTCGGCATTCGACTAAAATTTGAAAATGTATTGAAAAATATTTTTCGCCATTTGGTATGCAAAATCTTATTTGATTTTCCTCCATGAAGTCCTCTTATTTATTTTTAATTTTTGTTGCTTTTATTTTTATTTTATTTTTACTATTATTTATTTATTTATATTTTAAAAAAATCAAATTTATTTTTATTTTCCTTTTTCTATATTTTTTTGGTTGCCTTTCGTAGGCCTCGGGCGAGTAAGGTGCTAGCCGTTGCGTTGGCTAGTGACCGACCGAAGAAAATGGGAAAATTATTAATAAAAATTACTAATTTTTTTAAAAAAAAATAAAAATAAAAAAAATAATAATAAGAAAATGAATGTGATGATTGAAGAAAAGAAAGATGAGAGAAAATATTTTCTTCTTTTCAGAAAAAGAAATTATTCTTCTCATTTTTGAAAGTATTTTTACATGGATGGAAAATATTTTTCATGACTCGTTAACCAAATTCGAAAAATTCAAAAATTACGAAGCCTAAGAATATGTTATGAATGATCAAGATGTGTTAAATCTGGCATTCGAATAGATGATCACATTCATGGCCGTCTGTAATAAAGACAGATCAATTTAGGTGCTACCATAAACATAAATCGTATCGAAATTTCGACACCAATGCTGTCACTGAAAACAAAGTAGACACGTCTTATGTTTTTCCTACTCGCGAATTACAACGAGTTCTTTTTGGCGTTGAGCGTTAGAAGTCCAGTTTCTCTCTTTCTTTCTTCGCTTTTCGCCTGATCCGAGCTAGTGAGTGTGAATCACAGAGACGGGAGACCCCTGGAGCAAGTCTCTGCATCGCCACTCGCGAGCGCGTTGAGAACAAAGCACGCTCCCGTCAATGCTCATCGCGGGAGGCCGACGCCGGGAAGAGAACCGATCGAAGTAGAACACCCGGCCGACGTTCACCGAACACCACCGGGAAGATGAATGGTGGCCCTTCTGGTTTCAGTACGCACTTCTCTAGCATCTCTCTCCCTTTCGTGTTGGGTGCACTCGATGTAATCCGTCGATTGGAGCTCGTAATCTGTGCTTTGTGCTGTAGATAATGCTCCGGTCACCAGATCGTTCGTTGTTGCTTCCGCGATCTTCACCGTCTTCTCCGGCATCCAGGGTCGTTCGCACAAGCTCGGATTGTCTTACCAGGTGCCTCAAGTTTTTTTATCTCCTACGACTCGATTGGAGTGGTTCCTTTCCGCCTTCTTTTTTTAGTTTTTCGTTCAATTGAGACTTCAATTCTCCTGTAACACCACTTGATGTCATAAAGCTGGTGTTTTTCTGCTTATTTACATGATTTTGCTTAGTTTGAAGCAGGATCGGGGGTTGAATAGCAGAATGACTGTATTTATATGCAGAGTTGCCGGGAACTGTTTAATGAGCAAGCTAGTTGAAGTGGAAGTGGAAACCTGATGTTAATATTGGGACTGTCTTTCTTACATTCTAGTGGATGAAAACTTTGCCTAGGAAGGGGACTTATCGATTGCATATTAGATATTCATACTGCTTGTACTACTAGCACAGGGTGTGTCTTCCTTTAATTTTTTTATTTTTCCCTGTTCTTTCTCATCTCGATGGCAGGATGTATACCAAAAAGTTAATTTCTGGAAGATAGTAGAGTCGGCATTCGCCTTCTCATCTACACCGGAGCTAATGTTTGGACTCTACATGCTATACTACTTTCGGGTCTTTGAAAGACAAATTGGTTCAAATAAGTACTCGGTGAGTCAACTTTGCTTGATTTTTGGCCTTGTGAAAAGTATGTTACGGGTCTGTTTTCTGCTGAAGGTTAGCGGGAAAGTCGAAACTGTTACTGAAAACAGATATCTCATTTCCTGTGTACATTATGAAAATCTAAGCAACATGCTAAAAGTGCACTTGGACACGCATTATGAGATATACATGATCTTCAACTAAGTGCATTTCAGTCAAAAAATAAAAAGAGAGTTTCGAGGACATGCTCTATTAAGAGAGGAACTGAAGTGCCTGTCCAATTCATAAATTGGCTTGCCTTTTTTTCTTGGCCATGTGCTTTTTTATTAGATTCCATTGAGTAGTCTTTTTTGCTATAGTTAGAGAAAGACTCTAATTTTGTGTTAATGTGGTGTAATGCCTCCCATTGAGGTAACATCTTTCTAAGAAATAGACAACAAACATAGAGAAAGAGAGTGCTTATACAACCCAACACGAGACAACTCCTCTCTTGTAAGGGGAAAGTTAGACCATTGAGCTTGCATTGTTGTTGCAAAAAGAGTGTTTTGTGAAGAGTGTGGTAGGCTTATTGGAATCACAACATTAGTGAGTTATGGGAGGGAAAAATGAATCAAAGTATGCTTTTTGGATATCTTTCCTACTTTCGTAAGGTATAGTGTCTTGGAAGGCTTAAGTCATAGAAGACAAGTTCCTTTCCTTTTTTGGAAGAATATTGGGATGGACACTTTTGCCAAGATTTGCTAACTTTGATGACCTTGACTACTCTGTGTGTGTCATCAAGTAGATGTCTTACCTTTAACCCATCATATTGTAGGTCTTTATCGTGTTCTCCTCCATAACATCGATTTTATGTGAAGTCCTTGCACTTGCACTCCTTAAAGGTATGCACAAAATATATCAAGGTCAACTTTCTTCCAATCTTCTTTTCCGGCTGCTTTATCCCCCGGGCATTTAAGGTGCTTATAGACGTTTGGAAGAATGACCAAGGAACATTACTTGTTGCACTTTTTCTTTATTTTTTTATCGACATGCATATTCTTTGTTTAACAGGTGCTTTCAATACCAATTTTCAAAAAATAATGTTTGAAGCATTTAATTGGAACTGATCGCCATTCTTCTTCTCATTTTGGCATATTCTGGACGTGATGGGTTTAAACAATGAAATCATGTGCGCACATATGATCAATGAAAATCAACATCACATCACATCCTTTAACCCAACTAGTTGGGGTCGGTCGATGAACCCAAAAAGTAAGGCCGAAAGAGCTATAAATAAAACAAAATACAATAACAATGCTATAATAATATAAAGAAACAAAGGTATGTTAACCGGGGAACATGGAATTTTGCCCTACAATGTTAATCGCTTCTCCCTTCTCAAATGTCCCGCCAAATCATGTCTTACTCTTTTCCAGTAGTTTGCGCCTCTTTTCTATTTGCTCTTACACTTTTGGCTTTGGGTCTTAGAATTGTCAACATCTCAACGATGTTTTTCTTTTACGTACTCTCCTTGTGAATATCTTTTTTTTTTTTCTTTTCATTTAGTTTTTTGCTCTTCCTCTTTTTTCTCTTCTCCTGGTAGATATGGTTTTGTTTCTTAGAATTTTCCTTTCTAAGAGGAATTTTACACAAAAATATCGCCTTTTCTTGCCTTTATCACCTTTTCTTTATTATATTTAAATATTTGCTTTACGTAACCCTTTGGACTCCACGTACTTTATAATTCTAATTTAGCGTTAACCCCGCCCTGTCTCATGATGCATATCATTCAAATAGCATGACTCTCTTGGATATTCTTGTGTCCTACCATGGCAAGATAAGGACTCAAAGCCGAGCCTGGTGTAAGCCCATTGTGATTGGGAATAGCTTGATGTTCATTGCCTTACATGTAGTAACTCATATACTATTCTCTCTTTGATACTGTCTTACCCTATCATACGTCTTTCAGATCAATAAACACCATATGTAGATTTTCTTTTGACCTTCGCTAAATCCAAATTGATTTGATATCTTAGTCTTGGTCTCAACGATGCTCAATAACTCTCCCACACTTCTAGTATGGCTCATGCTTAATGCTATAGTTGGAACAATTGATATCTCCTTATTTTATAGATAGGCACGCATACTTTTCCGTATGGGATCTTATTAGTATGGAGGATCTTGTTAAAAAGGTTGTTGCCACTCTAGATCTACTTATAGGGACACATGGTGGGTTGTTTCATTTCTTTAATGCCTTAACTTGCGTTAATTTTGAACCTTTATTTGAATCATCGAAATCCTCCAAATCCATCTCCATGATATACTCTTATTAAAAGCTTGCGAAAATAGCTCATCCTTTTGGTCTCTTACTATAAGTTTTGATTTTCATCCTTGATGCATCTACGTGTGTAGTCTTTTTTTCTTGTTCTTATTTTGAGCTATAGATACTTTTTTCCTCTTTGTCCCATTTTTTGTACATGTCGAAAAACCTTGCCTAGCCTCGGACAACTTTCTTGGATTTTTCCTTGCTAATCTAAACTTTGCCAAATTCTCTTCATTAGGACAAATATGCAAACGATGAAACACTCTTCTTTAATTCTGACCTCATCTTCCCAAGTTCTTTGTTGTGTGTTCCTCTTTCCAGTACCCCTTTGCCTTTTTGGATGCAATTAGACATCTTGTTCATACATTAACTTCTCCTTTTCTTTAACATTTTTCCTTGAAATCTATTTGTTTTTTTTTTTGTTTTTATTCTGGATGGACACCTTTGGGTGTGCTTTGTTATACCTACCTCCAACCACCAACTTATGTTGGTGAACGATTCTCGGGTAGACTTTGCATCTACATACGAGGCCCTATCATCCCTTGCAATGAATTCGAAAGTGATGGATGTGACTCTCTTTTTGAGAGGTATTTGAATAATCATAGCTAAGCGCGTTCAGATGTCGCCGCTCTTTCTGTCCTGCAAACCTCCAGAATGAAACCTCTACTTTGTATGTCCATTTAAATTCGCGGTTTCCCCAATCTCCTCCACTCTTCCCAAACGTTCTTTCGGCGGCGGTCCACGGGTGCCCCTGGATTTCCATTGCTCTCCCCTCGCACATATCTTCTCGTCTTTTGCATACTTCCAACTTTTGTCAATCCCACTCCATTTCTTTTTTGTGCTTGTTTGTGCCTCCCCCCTTGCCTTTCTCTTTCGGATATTTTTTGAGTTCGCTCTCCTTTTCGGTTCCTTTTCACTCTCCCTGGTGTGGGCCCCGCTCCTTCTCCGCCGGCGTGGCGCTTCGGAATGATGGCCCAGGCTGCTTCCCCCCTCCCCTTCTTGGTGCGGACCTTGCCCTTTTTCGCTCCGGCTGCGCGTCGCTGGGGCGCCCACGAAATATCTGGGTTTTCTAAAGGTGCTATTTATAGGGCTCTCCCGCGCACCTCCTCCTTTATCCGCTTTGTAAACATCGTTACATATGATCAATGAAAATGTAATCTGGAAAATGCTCTTGAAGAACCAGGTTGTTTGAAGAGCATAGGAGGAGAATTCTTTTGGAGTGATAACATGTTAAAGGCCTCATTCTCTTGAAGAGGTTTTAGTGCAGTGCTACTCCCCATTTCTTGTTTAAAGTGCTAAAGGTGTTATAACTAATTCTCTAACCATCTTCTGAGAATTAATATGCAACACTGGATCTTTACTCATGTTACACTGTTACTTTTAGACAGTTGCACTCATGGGCCATTATTTTAAAATTTCAGAAGAAGTTTGCAATATCTGATGTTATATTGCTGTCAATTTTGGGTTGAAGTACTTATTCCCAGTTTTCCTTCCAGATACCTCCTTAAAATTTACTCCTGGACCTTATGGTCTTATATTTGCATCATTCATACCCTTTTACTTGGACATTCCGGTATCGACGAAAATTCGGGTCTTTGGTGTCCAATTCTCGGATAAATCTTTCATTTATCTAGCTGGTCTGCAGGTAAGTTTGGCCTTTGTCGCATCTTTTTAATCCCCTTTTATCTTGCTCTATATGCCTCTTGTTTTCTGCTGCAAACAACTGAAGAGTTTGTGTATTTCAGCTTCTGCTATCATCTTGGAGAAGATCTATCCTCCCAGGGATTTGTGGCTTTGTAGCTGGTTCGTTGTATCGCTTGAACTTCTTTTACATCAGAAAGGCAAAGGTTCTGCTCTATCATCGTTGGTGAACATTTATTTACTATGCATCTCTGAAATTAGGAGATTGAGAAGTAAGCTGGTTTTAGATCTACTAGATTATATCAATGAACTGTGAGCTTGTAAATGCATCATCTTAGTTTTTAGGATGCTTGATAGATATAGTGTTCCTTCTATTCTTTGTTATAGAATTGGAGGCGAGAAGCTCTGCCCAATGTATGCATGATAATTTAGCAATATCCTTGCCTATATTCTCCGTATACTTTATAGTAGTACTGACCCTGATGAAGTTCTGTGCTAACAAAAGATGAACAACCTCCTCCCCTGTCCTCACGCCCAAGTCATCTTTACACAAGCAGTCTTTTCAAAGAAGATGAAAAAGGCAAAAGGGAAAAGAAAGCTCGGTTCTCTTTCTTCTCTTTCTCGTGAGATAAAGGGTGAGGTGAGGATCATAAGAGGATAAGCAAAAGATCAGGCTTGTGAAAGATATATTATATCCACGCTGTTTCAGTATTGTCTCTACCTGTCCCTTTTATCCACTCAGGACTTCTCGTAACAATTGGTGGGCTAAGTTGCAGATTGCCTGAACTGAACTACATGTAACTGTGCAGTTTTTCAAAAGAATCTTTAAATCAATGGACAAATGTTATTGCAAAAGATTCTGCTGGCAGCACATTCTTTGGCATTGCCACGGCATGTGTACGAAAAGGACTCAGTATACATTCTTTGATGTACCAATCTAGGGGATGTCATGGGTGGGAATCATTGGGGCGTATTTTTTCCATTCATGTACAGTGCTGTCAATGTCTTTTGTTAGTTACTGAAATGCATAGTCAATAGCCCAGTATGTGCCATTGCTTACTAAACTTTGGTTTTTTGGTGAAAATTCACAGTTGTCACTTTATGAAGCTCATATGGCCTGGCCATTTGCTCCTTATTATACTGACTTTAGTTGGTGCCTGACTTGTAAATTTCTCAGTTTCCAGAGTTCATTTCTTCGTTCTTTGCACGGCTTTCATGGCCGTCTATTGGACGCATGCCTGCAACATCTACTAGGAATGTCCTGGGAAGCATGCCATCCTATGCAGTTCGCCCAGTAGAGGTCAGTCAAGTTAAATGTTTTTTTACTGTATTACCATTTCCACTGTGACACTTACACGGCCATCTCATTTAGTTATTGTAGTTTCCAAGTGCCTTCTATAGTTCTTTGAAAACAACAGTGGCTTTCTTAAATGGTGACTGGATGGAATTGCCATTTTCCAATGTAAAGTGGCAGAATTAGAGTATGCTTTTTGTATTCCTGCTTAGGGGTACTTTTGGGCGTGGCTTTTATGGCATTTTGCCTTTTTGTTTTATCTTGGTGCATTCAAAACCCAGCTATAAAAACCCAAAAACGAGGATGGGGAAGCTTCAGCTAGGTTTGTGTAAGTGAAGTTTCTCATTATTGAATATTTCACCTCAAGATTTTAAATTACCTTTAGGGCAAAACCGTACTCACAGGAAGTTTAGAAGTCACGGCTTCCAGAAAGCTGATGAAACAGGATGCGAAGTAAATCATAGCTCCGTAAAACCCGAAGAAGCTCCTAGTATGTAGGAGGCAGTGAATGTTAACTCCATTTGCTTAGAAACTTAGGGGAACAGCTTGAAAATTGTATTGTACCTTTCACTTCCCTCCTCCTCCCTCTTGGGGCAGGTAGACATATACTCTCTCATAGTAGTGAGTAGGGTTGACTTTTTCTTGTTTCTACCTAGTTCAACTCTAATGGTAAATAACACAGCATCTGATCCATTTTTTTGTGTTTAGCCAAACTATCCCGCTCCAGTGCCTTCCACCCCAGAGCCATCAGAGGCGTCGATTGCAACACTTGTTTCAATGGGATTTGCCCAGAGCTCCGCCAGACAAGCGCTCATCCAAGCAAGAAACGATGTCAATGTGGCGACGAACATCCTTCTTGAATCTCAATCCCAGTGATACAGCTTTTGGAGAGTTTCTTGTGACATGGCGAAGGTTACTCTTAGTCATACTATTTGACTGAGCTTATTTAGTTGGCCCAGCGATGGGCTTATACCATCGTTCTTGAGCTTCTCTCCTTACATATATGCCAGACGGCACCCCAACAAATGCGGGATGTTTAGGTGAACGTGGCTGAGGGATGCTGTCATACGAAATTGTCACGGTGCTATGAGAGCATTCACTTATTGAATCAAATAACACAAGTTTGCAAATGCATTTCTCTTTTCGTGTAATTATAATGAAGTATTAGAAGACCAAACAAAGCAGGGGAGCATAAGATCCAACAGAAGTTCTCTTCCCCTTACTTTTCCTTTTTGGGTCTGAATTTCCCCCTCACTTTGCTAGCAATATGAATGCCAAGCTTTTGAAATGACGGATAATTATAGGCAACATACAAAAGTGAAAACCCTTCATTAAAATCACTCTTTTCTTAAGCGGCTTAAGCCAAGCCACAATACATGAATAATGAAAAGTACGTTTCTCCAAGTACCAGTAGAGATTAACTACACATCAAGGACTCTCTGCAACCGTTTCCTCTGGAATGCTCGATGGCTCGAGTAGTCAAAAAGAATCACAAATACAAGTGATGACCATCAACTCTCAAAGGGCCAAAGACCCGAAAGGGAATTCCCGATGCACGTCCTACTCTTGTTTTATAGTGGTTTCTATTTCGCCACTGACTCAGAAAAACCAGGCCATCACACTTAGATGAAGTCCGTAACGGGATCGTGCCAGTTCTAAAGGAGTTCAGACACAAAACGGTTTCTCACCATGAATGGGTATTGACATGGTGTACTGTGCTTTGAGCTGCCTAATTGAGGTCTCGATTTATTATTGGCAGTATATTCGACACTGGAAGTGAGAGCAGGATAACCTCCCTCTGTTGACCTCTTAGCATCACACGGTGCTGATATCAACTCGGCTTCTATGGAGCTGAAAAGCAGGAGTGATCCAGCTCCCACAACTGCACTGGATACCCGACCAATTGAAGTAACCAAGGCGAGCATCGCAATGTGCACAAGATAACTTGCCCTCCAATGCCCCTTCTTCAACTGCATGGTACAAGAACATCAAGAATTTCAAATCCATGTTCCCCATGTGCCGTTGTAGGGAAGAAATAACATAAATTCCCCCAGCACCAGTAAATAGAGACATCAATTGTCTCACTAAGCCCTAATATCAAGATACGCAAGAGATAGTTTAACATGTTTGCATTTAAGCTAATTCTGGGTCTCAGATGGACAAAATGCTTGGTAACTCCACAGGTTCCCAGGCAAAGGCAAAAGGTTTTGCTTTTGGAACCATTGTCCGCAGCTTATGACAATGTCAAACGTGGAGAAAAGGCACGCCACATGTTGTCATACTTCTAGTGAAATCTATGGAGCCTGATTTTCTTGGTTCAAAATGTAAAAAGAGAAAAGTTCAAAAGTTTTACTTGTAATCAGATGATTATTTCCTCCTTGGTCGACTCCCAACGAGTGAAGGAAGAAAACTTCAGACATACTTAATTTTAAGTGTTTCATTTTCCTATGCGGATTCATTAATTCCTTAAAGGAAGATATTTTAGAAGAAAAAGTTGCAGGACATAGTTTACCAGCTGTCATCCACCGCAAAGGCTCGATAAAAACAGAAGAGCACTCGAACTCATCAGATTTGTCAAAAGGGTTGCCGCCTCTTCTCTTGTTCCACCCAAAGGATGATTCGCCCTCTCCTGGAACATGATCCACAACATTCTCTTGCGAAGCCACAATCCCTTCTGCACTTCTTGCAGCGGTAGGCAATCTTGCGATCAACTGGTCCATTTGGAGATGCTTTGGCTTCAGACAGAGGTTCTGTTGGCAAGCCAGGATCTGCCGCAAACTTGGAACTGTCTATTTTCTCCCCACGATTGTAAGAATCGCCTAACCCATGGAACCGAATTAGATTCAGTAAATACATCCAAAAAGAAATTGCAAGATACCATCAAACCAGCACTTTCCTCATAATCCCTACAAAAGTAAGCATTCCAAGATATCATCATACCAACTGTTTTTCTCATAATCCATACAAAAGTTGAAGAGCATATCATATGGACATTTCTCGCTCACTTCTAATAAAAGTTACCACGGAGGCAGTGTCGGATACAGAAAGGGACAGATAGTGGAGACAACGAATAGGGGAAAAAGCTATATAAAATGTCTCTTTGAGTGGAAAATAGTACTGCCTTCAATTTGAGTAGGTCAATATGAACAAATTTTATTCTAGTCAAAAGATGGTCTGCTTAAGCACCAAGAAAAACTTGATGGTTGATGATAAAAAACCTATTACTACGTAATTTGGTACACTGCCACTAAAAGACCTTCTCCACATACATGTCAGTATAGTTAGATGAAATGCCTTGCCAGCTTTATGGATTCTACTACCAATTGACCAAACTCCAATAAAATCCAGCCCAGCCAAATGTACAAGTCTATGGTTCACTAGATTATTACCAATTTGAGATGGTCAATTGAAACTATCAAAGAGAATCTATGGAGACTTTCAACTTCAAGACATCTATTGATACTTTACATAAGTAACAAGTAATAACTGAGCGTGCCTCATGAGCGACATTCAACTCTGGAAGCCCAAGCATTAGGCTACAAGGGACGTCACTCACCATATGGCATTAATCGAAGATAAACTTGACAGACCTTACATAACCATATCTATTCAGCTCGATAGAAGTCGCAGCAGCAGATTTTCCTTGAACAACTTCTTGGCTTCTAGGCCCGTGAAGCAAAATAAAATGTATCTCTTCCATACAAGAAAAAGAAAAAATCAAAGGAATCTTTTCTTGTTACTATAATCCCCACCAGAATCTAGGGAAGAAAAATGAAATTACCCAGAACTCTCAGTCGAAATTTCTTGTAGATGCGGCTGTCTCGATTGACTTTGAAGCCCATTTCCTCAAACATTTGTAACTGCAATGCAAATATGTTTAGGAATCGATCACTGGAGAAACAAAAGAAATACTGTTTTGTCCTCCAATCATGTCTCAAGAGTTATCAGTGTTTGACAGCATATCACCTGCTCTATAAAACCATCATTTGGGCAAACAAAATCGCAACTTTGCCGCAGTGATTCAAGTGCGTCTGCAGGATTGGGCAAAAAGATTACACACACATATTCATAATCAAGAGAATGAGCCATTGACATTGAAATCAGACGTTCAGAGTGTTTCAATCCAAATAAAGAAGGAAACAAGTTTTACCTTCTGCAGATAGTTGCTCTGATCTCATCAGATATGCTGTAATAATAGCTGCACTGCAACGGACACATGGAAAGAAGGGAAAAACTCCTTAGGACTTGATTAAACAGATAGTGGAGAAGCTACAACACAATATTCGCCACCTCCGGAATAATTCTTACACGCATTAGGAACCTCACGGAAAAAGAAATTCAGAAAATTTCTTACAAAAGATAATAAAACACATAAATATGCACATTAAAAGTCATGATTTGCTGTGGCACACACATCTGAACCACTCCAACCTGACCTTGAGCTGGGATATACAATCGGAAGATGTGCATCCCAAACGAGGGCACTTTTGAGGCTAGAATTGCCACAAGTGGCAACCAAGACAAATGATACAACCCAGACAAAAGAAATTGCAAAGGATTAAGTTAATACAACAAAAACATACTTATTCAAATGATAGGAGTTTGAGAAGGAAAAAAGGGAAAAAAATGCTACATGCATGAGTGATGAGGATTTGTGACTAAAAATCTATTAGTAGAGTACTCAAAACATCTGCTCATCAATAGACAAGTAAACCAACTGGTAAAGCCAATATCCGCAATTAAATAGGACTGGTTAATGTGACCTTATAAAAGATAATCAGAGTTAGAGGAAAGTTCATTCAGCTCTGAGAAGCTGCTTCAACACCAAGCATAACTAATCAACTTATGTACCAATGTCACATGTCAATTGACTATCATTATCCAAACATATGCCTCAACTATGAGGCGATCATCAGTAGACAAGTAGACCAACTGGTAAAGCCAATATCCGAAATTAAATAGGACTGGTTCCTGTGACCTTATAAAAGATAATCAGAGTTAAAGGAAAATTCATTCAGCTCTGAGAGGCTGCTTCAACACCAACCGTAACTAATCAACTTAAGTACCAATGTCACGTGTCAATTGACTATCATCATCCAAACATATGCCTCAACTATGAGGCAATCGTCAGATGGCATTGGCAAACTTTATAGAAGGCAGAACATATTTCACGTAGCTCCCTTGATGCTCAAGGTCAATCTTCATCCTCAAATGCTATCTTCCCACATCAGATCGATTCTGATGGGAGGAAAAGTAATCTTGACACACTAACCACCTTTAATTGACCTCATACCATGATAAGAGAAAATGGAAGCTACACTGCATCTGATTCTGTCATAGGAGGATTCATACATACATTTCATAAAACTGAGACTGAAAGACCGCAAGCTGTTGACATTTTTTCTGTGTTTAAATTATGACGAAATTTATTGCCATGCCATTAATAATTTACACACCAGTTTTCATTGACTCATTTAAGATTGACCATAATCTGAATATTGAATGACAAGGCAAGGGCCTCATGCGTATAGCCACACGCAACTATTACTATGAAATTAGCTAATACACAATTTGATAGAAGATAACGTATGGCTAGTCTCAGGGAGTGATACAAATACGCTCCTTTACCATTACATGATTGACATACATCACTCCCAAACATAGCTATAACCCATGCACTAAGTCTCAAAATCGCAAAAAGATGTGGATTCTGGCACATGTGCTGTGGCTCAAGGACAAAAGGAAGCCATGTAACTTAATTAAGAGGTGAGAGAAAAATAAACTAATTTTCTGCAAGCATCATTCATGTAAATACCACTCCAGGATATAGAATAATGGTAAATTAAACACTAGTAAAAAGATACACCTTCTAGACACTCCGGCAAAGCAATGTACCAAGACAGACCCCTCTTTCCGACTCTTTTCAATGAATTCCAAGCATGGATCTAAGTAGTCCAACAAGACCTCACTCTCCGTATCCTTAATCGGCACAGCCATTCTCACGAATTTCAAATCCTTCCCCGCATGCTCCAGTGAATACAAGAGCTTCCCAGGCGACAAACAACTCTTGGACTCATCACCCCCAACATCTTCAGAATTCACAGCGTCACCTAAACCTCCAACATAAACCTTCTTGATTTCTTTACTGGGTATTGTTAAACTGCTACGCCACTCGGTAAAAAACGATATGGAGGCAGAGCTCAGTACTGACAGAATATGAGTAACTTCAGTGCTGCCGTTTTGGAGGACTTCTGCCGCATCTGAGATATTCCCAATGAACAGATTTTCACGAACAAGGTGCATCACAGCTGAACAGACTCAGTTTTCTCCCCCAAAAGCCAAGACTTTCTCTCACCTGCAAGGAGATTAAATGCATTATTCCTTCTGATCACCATTAACACGAGAAATTTCCATATCAACAGCCATCTAATGCAGAAATTAAGCACATACTGTACATGGGTACAAACAAATATTGTCCCAACGGTAGAGAAGGCGCAAGAACGCACAACCAATGTCCACAACCAGATCAGTTTTAGCTCATCAGGGAGTAACATTAACACCCGGTAAGATAGATTCTCGGTAGCTAAAGCCGCGCCGCACCTCGCCGTTGTGTATTCATAAATCATTTATAACCGAAAGATCTCCACGTAATTTTAGACTGACCGAGCTTCGATCCGTGCGGGCAGTATTACTTCCCACTTCATCAGCAGAACAGCGTCATCAATCAACGAAACAAGAACATCAACACAGCGGGAAAGTTCAAATTTCGAGCTCCCGAGAAAAAAAAACTATAAAGTCTCTTCTCTGTGCTCTCGTTTACGCAACAAACTCAAATTCTTCCCCTAGATGCGATAAGCGGCGCATCAACCTGTGCGACCTAAAAGCAGACAAATGAAGTACTTGATCGTCGCCATATCTCAGATGATTGGATTAACAACAGAGACAGAGACAGAGACAGAGACAGAGACAGCGGCGAGAGAGAGAGAGAGAACGTAGAGGACGGACCTGAAGAGTTGGAATATTCCGGCGAGGGAAGCGACACTTTGCTCTCTCTCGCTCTCCGCTGATACTCGTCCTCACGTTGTATATTGTAATTCGGATGCCGAATTGCTCGACACAGGTGTGATGCAGGGCTGCCGCACGTGCGGTTGCCGCAAAATGTTTTCCTTTTTCGTTAATTTATTCTTGAGAAAATAACCCAAATAGTTCATGAAACTTGGATTCGACGTGTGATGTCGTCTTATAATTTGCTTCAATATGATCTTTGAATTTTAGTCGATGGGTAATGTTGTTTCTGAATTTTTAATTTATTTAATGTAATCTAAATTTCTAATTTCTAAAAATATTTAATGTTATCCCCGAGCATGAATTGATTGAAGAATAATGCTGGATTTATCATATAGTTTGGGAACTAGATTGGACATTTATAAAAGTATAGAGATCATATTGAACAAATTAAAAGTTCAAATACGATATTACAAATTAAGCCAAAATTTAATAACTATTTGTGTAATTCTTCCCATTCTTCTCTCGTGCGCACAGTTAGTACATCTTTTATATGTGTGTATGTGCACCATGTCATGTTAAAACAAAGTTGACAAACAAACTAGATGATAGTATTTATAATTGTTTACAATGATTCAAGCCAAATCGCTCGGATACATTAGAGATAAAAATAGATGCTTAAAAAAGATAGGGTATTCAATTTGACTTACAGACCAACTAACAATGGATAACTATCGCATTTACATTGGCAGAGTAGGTCATTCGAATGTATTTTTTAGAAAATCACCAAAAAAGTCATAAATTTATTGTAATTACGTCGATTCGATCATAAATTTTGAATTGTTGCCAATTGAATTCTAAATTTTTTGTAATTATGTCAATTCAATTTCATTTCTTACCCGATTGATGTGACAGAATTTTAATAATATTTCTCGATTTTATCACTTTTAATTTTTAATATTTTTCTATCTTTTTTTTTTTTTTTATGATTGGGCCGGCAAGAGGCTATCGACTCTCGAGCGAGGATCTGCGAACCCTAGCCGGTGGTGAGGGCTGTCAGCCTTGCTTAGATCTAAGCGGTGCTGGCAGGTCAGAGCAGACCCAAGTGAGCTGACGCGAGCGGCTCAAATAAGCTGGATATGAGAAGGAAATTATTTGTCCAAACTCGTTCAAGCTATGCTTCGAGTCGTTGTTGGCTCGAGTAGTAGTAGTAGATGCCATTTGCAAGTCCCGGGGAGGTGACCGCCTTTGCCCGTCAGATGGTAGCCGTCGGGTCCACCAACGGCTTTCGGCTGAGGTGGGGCCCGGGGTCATGACGTGGTGAAATCAGGAACGTTTAAGGTGCGTTTTGTCGACCCTTGGGCTCATGATCATGGGATTACACTTCTATTCTTTTGGCTTTACATGCTTTTATGACTTGGCGTCCTTTAGGATATTTTATGTTTTCTCTGACAAAAACATCGAACTTATGCTTGTCAATAGATTCTTTTATGCCTTCAAAAATCTTTAAATAAATAATGTAATCTTTAAATTTTAAATTTATTCGATATAATCATAAAACTTTGATTCAATATACAAAATAGTTCATAATCTTTAAATTTATTCACTATAATCCTTGAACTTTTATATCTTTTGATTAAGTAGATCGTCGTGCTATTTGTGTCGGTGCTATTTTATTTATGTATATTTGAGCAAGTTATATAGATTTGAATGTACTCTTTAAGCAATTTTATGTAGTAGGCCATATACTTTAAGCAATATCTACATTCAAGACATGAAAGTATTTGTTAACTTGGCAAGATTTCGATGCAGATCCATGGAGCTAAAGGTGGTCGACGACCATCATTTGAGGGTCTTCATTAGTAATAAAGAAGATGGGGAGCACGACACGTGTCGACGATCTTTCTCGGGACATTATTAGGAGTGCATTTGAACACCTTGTTAATCCTCTTTCAATTATAGCAATTTCTCCAATTCATGCTAATCGAAGAATTATCGAAAAGAAATGATTATGTGATTGTCTTTAATCCAATATGAGATTAACATCATGTCGCAATTTTTTTTTTTGAAATAATTAGACATTCCCATAAAGCTCACTCATTCAAGAAATTGTGATCCACGGTATTTTATTCTTTCTTAAAGTCTCTCAAATCTTGTTGCGCTAGCAAAGCCCGTTAACGAAATAGTGCCAGGGGTTCGATGGACAAAAAAGAGTTGAAGTTGGCTTTTCTAGTCAACGAGCTAGATGGGCTCTCGACCCATTGGAATAAAAAATGCCACAAAAGTTTAATCATTTGGATCCAGCAAGGCCTCTTTCACCATCTACTTTTTCTCTACGAGGCCTCCGAGCAACGGCCCAGTGGCCTTGGAGGGAAACATATTGGAGGAGACTCGAGATCGAATCACGGGTCTAAAAACCATGGTCCTCTCTAATTTGAAGTCGGTCTCGCCGGAGAACTTATTCCGTCAACCTTTGCTCCGTTATAGGGATAAGAGGGTGCGGACCTAGCGTCCGCGACGCCTCCGGGCGACATTTGGTACCTTGAAGTTTTGAAATGTGCCAGAAAACAAGACTTGCTTGCCTTAAGCTAACCAACATGGAAGAGAGCAATTAGTGCAAGAAGCCCAAGTAGGTGATAATAGCGGCTTTTCTATTTGGGAAAGTCTTTTTCACAATTTTTTTGTTATGCAAAGCACGGTTTCTGTTATTTGTTAGTAGACGGTCACGCTAGCATCGTCATTTCTACTTTACAGCTGTAGATAAACCAAGGGCAATCATCCCTCCAAGGGTAAGTTCCTTTGATTAAACATTGCGAATTCACGCATGGATCAGGCTCTCGCGCGAGAACGCACGTCACGAGGCTAGTTTCGAAAGAGATGAAAAAAGAAAGATTCGAAAACAGTGGACAGGTGCCATGATAGTGTCCCGGGCAGGCATCAAATCGACGACCGTGGAGGAGGGGGAAGCGCGACGGAAGAGTGGAAAGGCGGAGTAATGATTGCGGAGGTGGAAAAAGAGGGCGTGGAAAGAGCAAAAAGCGACAGAGAACATGTTTGGTTCGCGCTCTCTCTCTATCACTCGCGAGATCAAAGGATTAAAGATTGGGGCAGGCGCAAAAAAGCGAAGCATCTGTTGAAACAGTGTGGGGCGGGGGGAGGTCGTCGTTCACGCCTGCTGCAGCGAGAAGCGGCAGAGCCCGCTGCAGAGTCAAAAAGGCACACGGACAGACAGACAGACAGACAGTCCCCCGTTTGTTTGAGAGCGAAACCGCATCCACGCCCCTCCGACAAGCCGGCGCTTCCACCGATGCAGTTGTCGGGGGCGGAGTGGACGAGCGTTCACCACCGCACGGCGCACGCTCCTTTGCCTACACGCTAATTCCGTTGCTTTACTGATTCGCATTCCTCGTTACACTAGTTTTGGACGACTATGGTTTGGTCCGGGATGCGGATTTGAGCATCATGTCCGGGAGACAGTATGCGACCCACGTTGCTCGTCGTATGGCTCACATGCTTGTTCTTCGGATTCATCCCGAAATATGTCTACTGTGAAAAATTCTGATCGGCCATTGTGGGCTATATGTAAAAATGTGTGTGAAACTGGTCTGGTCCTATCTAATGTTAGCCCCAAGCGAAGAATACTAATGAGTGCCTCGCCACATTCCTTAGGCATTGGTTAGATGCTTCATGAAATTTACTTAAGGACTCGTAAAGGAAATCTCGTGATTTATTGTTTGTCAGTTCTAGTTAAAAGGAATCTTTTTACTTGATCGTCCTACCCTACTATATTTTAAACTCTCGCTATCGTCTCATCTCTTGCTTTTCCTATAAATGCCCATCATTGCCCCCCACCCCCAAAAAAAAACCCTTTTGTCAGCCACCTTTTTGCACGCGCTCCCTCCCTCTCGACCACATTCGGAATTGCCAAATCCATGGTGCATTGTAATATTGTAATAACTATCCAGCTCAGTTCGATTCGATATATAATTGAATTTTGTGAATTTCACTTATGATTCATGCGATTAAACATATTATGTGCGCTAGACTCATGTGATTCGGTGCGGCTACTACTTTTTCGAGGTCAATGGTCCCCCGTTGTCTTTTCGCCCGAGCAGAAGTGGGCAGCTTGGACTATGAGTTTCATGACGTGCGCATTGCGTCATGCTTATGCACTCCGTCCTTAAGCGGGAAGCGCCACAAGAAAAGAGCACCCTCCTTTGCTCCACGGGTCAAGTACACCCTCTGCTTGATTATATCTTGGTTATTAACTGCGACACATAGATTAGGGTCAATTAGACCGACGAACTTTTGAGGGGTAAATGTATCTCAAAACAGCGATTGTTCGAGTTTTGCTTCGTTCTGGTTCAGCTTGGCTCGGCTCGGTCGGTAGGTTAGTTTAGGAACAAGGAACCCTTGATTTTAGGTCAACCTTCGTTAATCGTCACTAAATTGAAGCGAAAGTTATATCCTTTGTGAGTGATGTATTCCCTCCTCTCCGAACTTGTCTAGCAAATCGATATTTTGAATTGATTTAACTCCAAAACTCAGAGAAGCCTTGTAAGAGTCTCGCTAATCCATTTTGGGCGCATTTTTCTTGGGAAAAATGAATGATTTGAATAATATTTTTTTTTTAAAAAAGATCGTTTATAGCGCTTATCAAAAATAGATCAACGAAAATTATTTCCAACGTCCACGAAAAATGCGATCTAAGTGATTCCTGGTAATAAAATATTTTTCAAATCATTTATTTGTCGGATGAACAAAACCGGCTCGTATTAATGGCAAGCTACTACTCATGATAAATTGGTAATTAACTTGTTATTTTACAATGCAAAGAAAATGATTAGATCTAAGCCGAGAAAGTTCACTAATGCAAAGTCATTTACTCCAAGTATAGGTCAAAAGCTTATTCGTAGTAAATTGTATTCCCTGAAAGTAAATGGGACCTCATTTTTAGTAAATCCTCAATTTTCAAAAGGAAAATATAATCTCTTTTATACTAAGGCGGGGTTATTAACGCAGACATAATATATTACCACATTCATTTTCAAGATTTTTAAGAGTAAAGTGAGTCTATTTGTCAGTAAAAACTACTTGTTCGTGGTAAAACTTTATTTGTTTGATATACCACTACGAATCTTAAATGTAACTCCTGAATGCAAGTTGTTTTAGAAAAAAATAAAGAAGAAGAGTGCGATCAAAAGTTGTTTGTAATAATTGCGAGTTTTCATAAAAGCATGTTCTGTTTCTAGTAAATGTCATTTGATCTTGGTAAACGCTATGTATTCTTCATAAACACAAATTGTCCGTTGTGGTATGAGACTTGTTTGTCTGTAAAGACAATTTGTTTTTGGAATACGTGAGGCGTTCTAGGTATATAGAAGTTGTTCTTTGTAAATACAAGCTGTCGATGGTAACAGCAGGTTTTAATAAAAGTAGAATGGAGCTTGTAGATGCAAATTGGAGCAAGGCAAAATAAAATAAAAATCAAAATACCAAAATCAAAATCCTCATTCGTCGGGATCTGGTTTCGATTTTAGTTCGGGCATAATCCTTAATGGTTTTCGATTCCGGAGACACGAGTTTGAATAATTCTGATTATTTTTGAACCATTGACACCTAAGCCAATTAGTCATTGGAAAACGTGAGCCGTTCTAGGCATATGGAAGTTGTTCTTGGTAAATACAAGTTGTCGATGGTAACAGCAGGTTTTAAAAAAGTAGAATTAGCTTGTAGATGCAAATTGGGGCGCAATATTATGTGGGGTTTGATCAAAATTCGAACATAAATTCTTTTTAATAAAAGCATAAAATTTTTATGATTTGTGGTCACTAGCCGGCATGCAACCAACGGACCAGAAGACAGGTGGATGGCGACGAGCAAACAGAGATCAGCGGATGGCAAAGGATAAATGGTAGTTGGGGACTGGGGACCAGGGGACCTATGGACGGCGATGGGCAACTGGCGACCAGTGGATGGCGGATGGCGACAGGCGGCAGGGACGCAAGAGAAGGAGTGAGCAATGAAAATAATTTTTACTTATGTTTATGTTCTAGAAATAGAAACGTAGAAAATTTTTTCTTCTTGTTTCTATTTCAAACCTATTTTTGTGCTAAAAATTTATCCTAAAAATATAAAAATGAAATTATGTCACCAAACGGATTCGGTTCCAAACGTGTTTTTCAAGATAGAAAAAATTGAAAAATAGGGAAATATAACTATTGTCATGCTGCCCTTGATCTAAGCAAATGCTATTCATTCTTCGTAAATATAAGTTGTTTGAGGAAAAAATTACTTATTCCTAGTAAAATAACCATGCGAAAAGAATGAAGAAGGTTTACCACTATTGATCGTGAACATAACCTGCTCTAATAAGTATAAGTTGTTCTTAGTAAAAATGCAAGTCGTTCCTCATAGACCGACTCTCAATGTGGTCAATGAAGAGAAAGTAATCATTACTATCAATCATTATTTTTTTTTACTACAGATAAGTTGTTCTACCATAGGTCCATAGGTCTGTTTTTCTACCTGGGAAAAAAAAAAGTCATATTTACTGTATATTAGATTCTTTTACCAAGTAAAAAGATTGTTCTATGACATGATCGGCTGACTGAGACTGAGAGCGCAACTCTGTTGACCGAACCTTTAAAAACAGGAAACCGGCTCATCAGGTAGAAGAATGGATGGCTCAGATCTCTTGTCATTCTGTCTAAAGGTCAAAGATTCAACCTGAAAGGCCCTGTTCTTGAACCACTTCTCTTCCTCGTGAAACGAGCTTTGTGAGATTCTTTCTTGTTTTGGATAATTGTGATAGACACTCGTAATCTTTTCCGCTTGCAGATCAGAGCTCGAAAGGAATACAAAATTTGAAAAAAAGGTATATTTCAGTGGAATGATGCAGACAATATCTTATCAGTCGGGGTGAAATCTGCTCGAGGCAAGAGCTGGGAAACGAGAGCTCAGAATGAACAAAAAGCTTTCGATTCTTGTGCTGTGCCCGGATCTCCGCTGTCCGATGCTGTTCTCAACCAGAACTCTGTCTTCTTCGCGCCTCGAGCAACAATCAGCTCTCCTTCCTGCATCACGCATCATCAAAATCAGTGTACATGCTTCGCAGATTCGATATATCTATGTAACACAGAAGAAAAAACAGGCGATGGCGATGCTGTGCCATCTGGAGCTTCGGAAACCCGCAAACTGAGTTTTGCTTTCCGCAGACATGGCAATGGCGACACCTTCCTTATTCGCACAAGCTCACAGTCTTTTAAGAATTTTCATCCGGACATGCAAGAAAAGAGAGATCTCATGCAGGAAAAAAGATGAACCCTAGAACACTTGAATCTTGATCAAGGAAGATGTAATAATACTCATACTCAAATCAATACCTTCATTCCTCTTGTGGCTATCAACGTTTGGACACACCCAGAAGCAAAAAAGAGAAAAATGTAGCAAGCTCTCTCTCACTCAACATATATATATATTTCAAATAGAATTACAACCACAGACTAGGATTATATAGAACACGCACACGATGCGAGTTTCCACGCTGTTCATGTTCCGTTAATTATCATGACATGGTAATTTTACGGTCCAGCACGCGTCTCCTCTTCGACCTTTCGGCCGAGCTCGATCGCTCAAGCAGCGACTTCAGCGCGTTTTGCAGGAAATGGATCGACTCGACGCTGTGATCCTTGTCGGCAGCCACGACGAGGACGTTGCGGACCCTCCCTCCCAGGGTTGCCATCTCCGCTTTCTGGACCTTCAGGTGGAGGGATTTCAGGATCTCGATCAGGTCGGGCAGGAGATCGGACCGGTCCTCGCAGCACAAAGATGCCTTGAACACGAGCTTGCCGTCGCTCGAGCAGTCGCTCGAGAGGACCGAGATCTCGTCGGACTCCGAAGGGAACATGTCGAGAGCGGTTATGTCGGACGCCTGCTGTTTCAGTTCCCTCACGCGTTGGACTACCATTGCAAGCAGTGTGGCTTTATCTGTCTGGAGAAAGAAAGAAAGAAACTATCGAAGTGAGGCCAACGTGCATGCTTGGAAAAACCTTAAGGGCTAAAAAGCTTTAGCTGACCGGCCGAGCATACAGTAACCCTAACACACAGAAGTCTTTATAATCTCCTTTTTGTTCTCAGACAGAGTTTGTCCAAAGAGGTTGAATATTCAAAAAAGCTGAAAAGGGACGCACGCACGCACGCACGCACGCACGCAGGTCCAAAGTTTCGGAATCAAAATGTGCAAAAGAGGTTGCTAGCTTAGGAACTTGACTCGACAAACAAATTGAGGAAGAGAAAAACTAAAAACAAAGAAGAAAGATGACAGACAAAATTGTTCCAAAGGATGCTTTCTTTGACTCAGCGTGATCAAAAGAGAGGAACTTGAATTCGCTGCGCGTCAGGCAAAGCATGTACCCCGGTCAACTAGTGGGGGGCTTTCACACTTGCCCTCGTGGGGAGTAAAGTTGGGAGCGCTCTCACTTCTCATGGTGGAGTACAGACTCGAATTCACGGCCCGCGTCGAACGATGGACAGAGCCAATTGGACAAGAACACTCGAGGGTCATCGCGAGTTCACCGGACGACACTAAAACATCTCATTCGCGATTGTAAGTTCAGCTGAATGAGGTGGAAAAACGTATGGTGTCCCTAACAAACATAGCATTCCGATGCTCATCAGTGAATTATTATACCTTGGAGTTGCAAGGAAGGAGACTCCTGAGCTTATCGAGATGAGAGTTGATCCGAGCCCTCCGCCTCTTCTCGGCCTCCTTGTGGTTCTTCAGCGCGGCGATCGTCCGGTCCTCCGGGGCAGCGGCGTCCGAGAGGAAGTTCGCGGAGGCCTCGAAAGGGCCGTAGCTGAAATTCGAGGAGCTGCTGCAGAAGCTCTGCTGGACGAGCCCGGTGGGGAGGAGCTGATGCTGCTCGCAGCTCACCGGGAAGCCACCGTAGGAGGCGACGTTGATGAGGCCGGCTCCAGCGAGGAGCTGGTAGAGGGACGGGCTCTCCGGCGAGCTCTCCGGTTGCATGACGGCGTCGAGTGGTGTTGGGGGCGGCTATGGTTTGATGTGTGTTTGACTGAAGGAGGAGGAGGAGGAGGAGGAGGAGGATAGAGGAGAGAATGTGAATGATGGGGAAGTGAAAGTGGTGTTGCAAAGTGCTTTCGGTGGTTGGCCTTTCTTTTTGTCTGCAAGGGTTTTTTTTTTTTATTTCGTCGTTTTCAAATAAAGATTTCTACACATGAAAGTGCTTTCAATTTTCTCAAGAGTTAATCGAAATCAATATTTGAATTGTGTTATCGCGCCTCGTTGACTCACGAGTAAAATTTTTTTACATGATATTAATTGTCGCGACACTCCCAATATCACGACCCAAATCTCGAGATGATTTCAACATATTGCTAGGAAGGATGAAATTTTTTGCACGACAATTAAGCTTCGAACACCCTCTCCAAAATCACTATCCGCGGCATTTTTGTTTCTTGCATACCATTCTAATCGAGTGATACTTTGGAGTCGCCACTAATCCATTCATTGTTGTTTAGGAGCCAAGATTTCCAAAATTGCTTACTTTTTGTGAATAAAGATTTTGGGCTGAAAAATTTTGGTCCCGCTAATTTTATCTAACGCCCGCGGCACCTTTTCTCTTTTAGCTAAAGAGCTTTGCGGTGTCATTCTTTATTTTTTCTTCGTTATTGCTCTTGTGTTTTTAATCTCCCGTCTAACACATGGGTCTCATTGAAAAGCCTTCTTGGATAAGACCCCGTGAGCTGAGTGGGAGAAAATAACGTGCGTTATCCTAGACAATAAGTTTTCCCGAAGCGCAATTCAACGACCCTAGGACAACCCTACACCGGCCACGAGTGAGATTGGAATGAAGGCACGGATTAAGAGGACACAAACCAACGAAACGAAACATTACACGCTTTATTGAACGTTTCATTTCCCCTAATGGTAACGCCAAGACATAACTATATCCACGCCAAACATGATCTAAACATGCATGAACTAAAGCGATAAGCAGTAGAGTCCGATTGATATGGGAAAACGTCTAATCGGGTGTCAGTCTCACTCGACACGTGGAGTTGGCAGGTTTCGCCCTCCGTGACCCAAGCATTCGGAAATGATCCACCTATTTCCCCTCACGATGATATAGAAATTTGACACTGACAGTCTTATCGTGCAATGATGCAGTCTCAATCGAATATTTTGCGATCAATACGAGAGTCATCTCTAATCTTATATCTAGCATTCAACTATTATATTCATACCCAATGATATACCTTTCTTACCCGGAGATCATGGCCCCGTCTCCCACCCCGTGAAATGCAAACATGCCTTGTGACATTATTGGACTAACTCACTCGATATATTATTCGCTTTGAACCGTCCCATTTGGAGTCTCACGATTTTGTTTTTCGAAGTACATATGAGATTTTCTTAGGTGGTCACCCATCCCAAACATTGCTCTCACATAATCACACTTAACTTTGAAATTCTAAAACTAAGTATAGTCGCCATATCAAAACAAGGTGTCTTGATGAGTTAATTTCAATTTTCAGTTATATACTCGGAATCATTCTCTTTATATTCGGTGTATAATTTAGTTCATGATAGGGTTTCGGGATTGTCAAAACGTAGTAGAATATAATTTCTAAATCGAAACCCTAGACGGGATCCATGTGTATATTGAACTCAATAGGAGATCAAGGCGTACCTTTTGCGAGATCGAAGATAAATTGACGATCGGTTGTATCTAGATTAGCGCCTCAAGTGTTGCGCCTCTACTGGTATCCACACACACGAACCGAAATCTCCAACGATCCAAGTGCTAGTTACGAGATCTTGGAGTTTCTCTTGTTGTATTACCTTTTATCTTTGAGACTCTCTCAAAGATCTAAGAATATTTAACGATTCTCTGTGTTTCTCTCTATATAGACATCTCTAGGGTTTTTTTTGCCTTTAATATTTACGCGTAATAAAAGATGTGGGGTCGGGCGATTCGGGCCCGTCAAACCGTCTATATCCAATCGTGCGTTTCATCGTTATCTCATAACATGCACGATCGTTATCTACTTCTTAAGTAGATCAAGGCACGAGAGAAAATATAAACTCGGTTCGCTATTGTGTGCGACCCCGTAGGTTCACTAAACATTAACAGTATGCTCAAAACTCTTTTTGGCCCACAAGTCATAAGCGGTCTCAAGCAACACATTATGACTACCTAAGTATAGCGAATATCGTTTTTCGACACAACCTAATCCACAACCATTGTTAGAGTATCAACCTTGATTGGTTCCTAGGGCGGACCGCTATACCGCTAACAGTTCATTCCTATGTCCATTCACCATTAGATGTCCGCCAAGACTCGCTCCTTATCCAGGCCTCCTAGCCCCGACGATTACTCTGTCTTCGTTGGACCGGGTTGTTATAGGCCTATCGGCTTTCATATGGTTTATCCCTAAAACATACACGTATTGGAGGGATACGACATTCCTAAATTAATTCACTTGATGTATCATTCGCTTTGGCCTATCCCATTTCAAGTATCACGGCTTTGTCTCTTGGCGTGCATGTGGAAACTTTCCAAGGATATCCCTCATCTTGGTAATGCTTCCACACGAGCGCGCTTTAATTTTGGAGTTTCAAAGTTAAGTATTGTCGTTACGTCAAAAGGTGCCTCCATAAGTTAATTATAATTTTCACACATATCTTTTAGAATCACTCTTCTATGTTCGGTGCATAATTTGGCTCATCCCCGACCCTTTATCCATTAGAGATGCTTGTCAGGAGCCGTTGTTTGTCCACGCGGTCCCGGCCCGGTGACCACTCTCTGCCTTTGTGGGACTGGATCCCTACGTGCCCCGTCACCGACGCATCCCGTGCGGACGCTGGGCGGGGTGGTTATTTGTTAATACTTCTTTCTTGTTAGCCATTTGACTAGACAGCTTTTCACAGCAAAGAATGATCTCACTGGTAAATTTAAAAAAAGAAAAGAAAATGGCCTTACGAGTTTATAAGATGAAACTTCTCTTCTTCACCTCTTAAGGAAGCAAGTCCTAATTTTCAAAGTGCGAGTCTTAAGCCATTAAATTCAAAATTGAAATACATAACGGATATAAAGGATGCACATTTACGCATGTAACGGGTCGACAAAGGCGGGCCAATCCCTGATTTTCACCCCATCCTCCATCTTTTACATGGAAATTTTGCCTCTTTTAGAGTTGGTTTCCGACGGGTGGCCGGCCGTCGCGCCTCGTGCCCATCCCTAGCCAAGGGCTTCTAGTCATTGTGACTATTCGGATTCAGTTTGCTGCATGAGCCGGGCATGTATGCGTCCAGTGGATCTCAAGTCATCGCAAGACTTGGGTCCCCCAGCGATTGAAATTCACCGGGTTCACGTTCTCTCTTGGCGCATGTAATACTTTTCAAAATAGACGTGTTTGCCACCTGTTTATCTACTCCGTTGGCTACTACGCCCCATTTGGCTAAAAGTTTAACCGGGTTAAATACAAATGCGGATCCGGGCCGAAGCATCCTTAAAGGCCCAAATAAGGCTCCAAGGCCCATTGAGACTACTGTCTCCTCGTGTGCTGACCAGTGGATTGTCCCAGGCCCAATTGTAACATTTCAGGTCTTGGTTCATATGTAATCCGCAATTTTATTTATACGTACCGTGTGTTTTCCCACTTTTCCAGTCATATGATGCAACATGACCACCAAAAAAAAATAAAAAATTGTTGTATGATCCAAAGGATAACAGTCAGCTAATCGGCCACTCTCAATAGGCTGCCCACCCATTGTATTGCGGAAGGCTCTCGTGCGTTTTTGTAATTGCAGGCCTGACTCAATTGATCATTTTTTTTCGGTTGTCGAACTACAAATGCCCTTGCTCTATTTTGGTCGGCCAAGTGCAACTTGGCTTGGCGCAACGCTCCTTGGCAAGACAACCTTCGGTGGGCGATAAGTCACATTCGGGGACATTCTTTCCAGCAATGCATTGTTAGATTCTCTTTTGGCGCCTTTTGCTACATGATTTGGACGAAACGGAATCATATCCTTTTCCGTAACAAGCAACTCAACATTTCAAAACTCAAGAAACACCTTCAGAAGGTTGTCAAGGACAAGGGTCTCACCTTCAGCCATCTTGATGACACCCACAAAAACCAAAGGATCCAAGCTTCTTTGAACATCTCATCAGCTATTTTTGACTAATTTTGTTTGGAGGTTCGAAACTCCTCGTTGCTGCTGTTGGCAACCTTGTTTGGCCTCTGTTTTTCTTGTATAGTTGCATGTATAGGATACACAGGCTCCACTCTTTGTTTCCTCTGCAAATTAGAAAAAAGAATCCTCTACAAATAAGGAGGAAAAAATAATACCTCCTACGAATCAGGGAATTACAGCCCACGCCAACATCGCCTCTAATGGAATACCACATACTCATTAATGGCTTTGCAAGTTCATTCCTCGACCTGAAATCGCATCGAGTCACGTCCTTTAATCATCTTAGAAGTACGTAAAGAAATCGTCCGGAACTTTTCATAGCGCAACGGGCCGGGAAATGAGTAAGAAAATCGCTGGGGGAGGTGATATACAATTCAGACTGGACCCATCTTTTCACCGATCCCTTGCCTTTGTGTGGGCATTAGAAGTGCTCTCATCATACCTTTACAGCCAGTGATGGGATTAAACAATAGAGACCCTCAATGCTCATCCCGGTCACATGGGTCACCCGACCATGAGTTGAGTACACCTTTTTTTTGTCCATTCGGGTCACGCCCGAGAAGCAAGTACATCACTTTTATCCTCACTGGTTAGTGACTTATCAGTGGTTCATGTGCAGCACATTTGTTCTTTGAGTTTTGCGGACACAAAAGCTGGTAATAACCACCAAGTTTTGTTCAGTCACTTCATGCTTTCTGGCACTGTTTTCTGCCTTAAGAAAATGTTCGGACGGTGTGTGCTTTGTGAGCCAGGATTAAACTAAAGGGAAAGGAAGGGACAGAGGCCATTTGTCTGCTTTGATTGAGAAGAGTGATGCTTTGCTCATGAAGATTGGGCATTTGGGGGCAACTTGGTTTTTGCCTGCGGGACATGTTGACAAATTCCGCAGGTATATTTCTGGAGAATTTAGTATTTTTAATGCCGTACGCTATGATCATTGCCACCGATATTCAGCAGGGTTTGGCGGACGATACGGCTTTTGATGGGGGCTGAAATGATGGAAGCATAACCATCTTTTTCCTTTTGGCTGGCTTTCCATTTTGCCCAGGCCCCGTCAATTCGTTCGTTAATGTTTCTTCCTTGCGTTTTTTTTGTAACCTTGTTCCTTGTCTAAACCTCACTTTGATACTTCAGGACCACTGTCGGAACGGCGTCGTACATCTCCGCATGATCACAGACATTACCGCTTCTCCAGAAAGACGAGCCTTCTTCAGAAGACTACGGCAAATTTATTAAATTTTAAAAAATTACAACGATATTTAAAGTGACCGTTTATTTTCAAAAATCCGAAATATGGGATGTGGCGATTTCAGAGAATTTCTGTAAAGCTTGGTGCTTTCATTGATGCGTCTGGCTCTGCTCGGGAAAGAGCCAGCATGTGTCAGGATTCGCCGCCTTTTAACAGTTGCGAAAGGACACCCCTAAAGCTTCATAGCTTTCATCATTAGACCAGCCGAAGCAATTATGGCCATTAGCTGGTCACAACTCACAGCCCAGGATCATTCATTATCTGGACGGGAAGAGTGCAGAAAGTTAAGCCCCGACCCATGAACGATCTTCACATTTCTTCATCAAAAAGAACCACAGCCCAAGTTCACCAAAAGATCAGAGAGAGAGAGAGAGAGAGCGAGATTTCAACTCAAGATCAACAAAAAGAGGACCCCAAAAAGAAAATTAGCCCTAAGCCTAATGATGTCCAATGAACTGATCACATCCCTCTTTGCTCTGCAAAAAGACCACCTCCTTTTACTCTGTCAACTGTCTTTCTCCCTCTCCTTGGATTCTTTTCTCCATGTTTTCTTTCTTCTGGTTAGATGAGAAGAAGGGCAGCAAGCCACAAAAAAAAAAACAGGAAATTGAAAACCCAGTCGAAATGGAGGCACTTCTGTTTAAGCTCCAGTCCATTTCAATTTGGGAGCTTTTTGCTTGAGTGTTTTCACAGTCCCAGCAAGATGTAGTAGACCAGAGTGATGGGAAGAGCAACTAGCATTCCAAATATAACCCTGCAAAACGAGACATTGGAAGAGTTCATTCAAAGATTTAGCAAAGTAGAAATTGCATCCACACGTAAGGTTGGAGAGGAGTTCAACTAGCTGGATCACTGGAATCAGAACTGATCAATGGGAGAAAATGAGAACAGACCCCGTGCTTAGAATGTCCGGATGAACGTTATACTCCTTAGCAAATACGAAGGGCACGATCCCTTGGGGAAGAGCAGCCTGGAAGATGGAGAGTCTAAAATGTCATCCAAAGAAATTGAAGAGCAATTTTTCGAATCAATGAACTTGGTAACGGCACTTAATTGACCTGCACGATGGCAATGTGTAACAGGACACCTCGTAGACCAACAGCAATTGATGCGGCTGCCATGACAGCCGGACCAGTAAGAAACCGCACAGCCATGGAAAAGGCCGCTATCGAGTTCCCACAAGCGATTATCCTCGGTTGCAATGCCATGAACAAACCTGCAAGATCATCCCAGTCGCTTTTTTGGTTCAGGCAAAATTGAAGTGACTATTATTAAACACAGCGAGATTTCTCGACCCAAAATAAAAAAACACGGCGAGATTTCAAAGTAAAAAAGTCTTTACTAAGCACGCTAGGAAACTACGTACCAAGACTGAACATTGCCATCCCAAGACCTGCATCGGACAATATAGAAATCGACTTTGCAATTATGGCCGGCATAACCAAATTCCACCTGGAAAGAAATGCCATCAAAGATGTCATTAGCTGAACGAGGATCGCTGCGATGGACACTGTGTCTTCAGGTAGCTTAAATGCAGTAATTTGACTTTACCTGAATGAAACCAAGGACCAAGTGAGGCCAATGAGACTGGAGTATGTGTTGGGGTTCCTGATGAGTTTCCTCCACACCATAATGAGGATGAGCCTGGTCATCACGCTAGCCGGCGGCATGGAAGTCGGCTTGGCATCACCGTCCACGGCTGCCTTGGGATGGAGCTCCGCTGTGGAGCTCGACCCCAGTTTGGACAGCACCGGCCCATCACGGTCGACCCCATTTGGGACCTGCCTGTTCCCAAAACTGAACTCGTCCCTCCCAAACTCGTCGTAATCTGAGCCAGGGCAGAAACATCATGGGCGGTTCTTATTTTCTCAACACGAGACAGTGGAAAATGACAAAATGTTTCAGAAAAGCATCCGAAGCTTGAGATTTGAATGCTGCAGACCGAGACAAATCAATACGAAAATATGAAATCTAACCACGAAAACCAGAGCAGGCACGCCCCCCAACTTGCAGGGACAAAAACAGAGGAAAGAAACAAAAAAGAGAAACCAAACCAACCCCACACAAACACATAAAAGCAGAGCGAAAACAGAGAAAAGTAGAATTGAACAATGACCTCGTTCAAGGGCTCGAAGGGACAAATACAGTTGCCACCCCGACCCCATAAAACACAAAACTCCAACGACAGTGCACAGTGAAATGTTGCATTCCACGCTCACATCGACATATTTTCAAATCAACCAAAGACAAAAACCACGACACACGACAATAGAATTGCTATTTCTGCAGTAAAAAGGGGTCAAACAAAGCCCAAACCTTTCTGGTGAGCCACCCCACCCCCACCACCAACGCCGAGATCATTCCCGTAATCGCCACCGCCTCGGAAGACGTGAAGGCCGCCCTCCGACACTGGCGAGGCGCTGGAGCTCCAAACGAACATATGCAGGTCCTTCCCCTCGCCTCCCTTCTTCTTCGCAGCCGCCGCCAGAGGTGAGAAAATCCCGGCATTTGGCGGCGCCGGGTACGCTCCGCCGCCATTGGCCCTTGCCCCGTTCCCGTACACCGGAGCGACCCCGCTCTCCTCGTCGAAGCCCAAGCCGCCGAAGTTGGACTGCCTCGGGCTCACGCCACTCATGCCCTTGCTGTTCACCATGGAGTAGAAGTCGGTGTGGTTGAAGCTCGACTCCCTCGGCGTCGGGTTCCGCGACGACTGGAGGGAGTAAATCTCGGCATTGGTCAGGTTCGACGGCCTCGGGGTGAGGGAGAGGCCCGAGTTGGGGCCGTGCGAGCGGCGGGAGAAGACCTCGGAGCGGGAGCTGGTGGACTTGCGGACGGTGACGTGGAGTTTGCCGTCGTCCCCGACCTCGGCCTCCGTCTGGAGGGGCTCCTTGCCGTCGAGGGAGAGGATGTCGGAGTCGACGCGGAAGGAGATGATGGAGGCGGCGGTGTCGGGGAATTGCTCGGCGATGAGGAGCCTGGCGCCTCTGTACTCGAAGAGGAAGAGCATGAGGGTATACCATATGATGCACTGGAGGACGACGATCTGGACCATGAGGCTGCCGGAGGCGGCGCCGTACATGCCCTTGAGCAAGGGGATGCCCATGACGAGGGTGTTTGGGAGGGTGGACAGGGAGAAGAGGGTGATGGACCACTCGAGGGAGCCACGGCGGCTGGCGCGGGACCAGACAGTAAGGACGGCGAGGACGATGAGCTTCTGGAGGGTGTCCGCGGCGATGAAGCGGTAGTTCATAGCGTAGGGGTTGTTGGTGGAGATGAAGTGGAAGGAGAGGAGGGGGACGGCGAAGAGGGCGACGAAACGGTTGATCCCCGAGCACTGGTCGGGGCTGAAGATCTTCCACCACTTGACGGAGCCGTAGGCCAGGATCATCGCCACGTACAGAGGCACCACCGCGGTCAGCACGTGATACAGGTCCGTCGCCGTTATCATCTCGGAAGCTCTGTTTTTCTTTGTTTTGCCCTCCTCTGTTCAAGGGAGTGAGTAAATGCCGATGAAGCTTGCTCAGCTGGTGCTCAGGGGAGAAGAAGGGCTTGGGAAGAAGAAGGAAAGATCAATGCTTGAAGGGAGTGAGGGTCAAGAATCAACCCATTACCGGAGGGACACCCCGAGAACTGTGGCTTGGTCCGGAGCTTTCAGCTTCAAGGTGGGGTTCTCAGAGAGAGAGAGAGAGAGAGAGAGGAATGTGGGGAGTGGGAGAGCGAGTGAATATTAAAGGCTTTATGAGTTTCTGGGTGGCAGACAGCGGAAATAGAAAAGCAGCAGAGAGAGAGAGAGAGATCGAGCTCTGTTCTGCTGGACAAGAGAAAAGAGAAAGATGGGAGGAAACGAACGTCGTCGCACTTACAGAGAGAGTGTGGGGAGATGGATTTTGGTCGAATCGGAATTTAAAGGCCAAAAAAGAAAGATGGTCTCCTTCGTGTGGTCAATGACCAATGAGACGGACAAAGACCAAACACAGACAGTATCGGCAGGAAACCAGGTAGAGCCTCCAAAGAGAATCTTCTTTCTCTTTGACGTGAACATAAATTTTACGCAGCAAAAATGATACAAATGTACAGCTTCAATCTCTCGACTTTTAATACGTTCAACGTGATGTTTGGACTTCGATCCAGTGTTCAGTACGATTCCCGACTCATGTAATCCATGGACTGCATTGATCGCTTACAAATGACTTAGAGACCACAATGGACAAATTGCATATCTAAAGACGGACGGGGAATATTTTTTTTTTTCAGGTCAAATGAACGGTATTAGAGTAGCTACTATTTTAGTGACTTTTAATATAATCGGTCGGCTTGATGTATTGAAAGGGCGAACAAAGGCTTGATGTATTGAAAGGGCGAACAAAAATTACGACGGGAAAATAGGCATACGGCGAGAGGATTTTTCAAATTCAAGACGGAAAATAATCGAAAATTTCGACTCTACAATTCAGTGCGGACATAATAAGAAGGAAAGATAATGTTGATTATTTTGTTGGCAGCCGCCTCTTTTGGGCAGAGCTTGCTAGGGTCAGAGACATTATTAGGGCCGGTAACTAAAGCGACCTCCCGTTTTTTCTTCTATCGTTCCTTCACTCTAGGGGTTGACGTATCTAAGTAAGGTCGGCATTTCGCCTTTGATTTCCCTGACTGTTGTTCGACCGGGAAAGAGTAATGTCAATTTTGTCGTGGATACGAAAGTCCGTTGCACGGAGAGGCACGGAGAGCAATCGAGAAAGAACACCGAGCAATAACAGAGCGTCTTCAAACAACCCTAATCTGTTCTCGTTCGAGACGGGCTATCCACTTATCCAATAAGTCAGTCCATGCATCTGTTGCATAAGTGGCGGTAGCTCGCGTGACTATGGAATTACCGATAACCGTAAAGTGAAAAAGACGTCTATCCTAACATTTATTAGCTTGAGATCCATTTTAGTCAGCTCTTTTACGCGACTTGTCATCAAATTATATGTTTTCACGGTAAAGTGTGTCTTCCTCGTAACATTAGAGCCTTGACTGTACGTTATATACTTGCTTGATTGGGCCGATGAAATTTTAATTTGTCCACGAAATAAAAGGGAATTTTGGACCGACCGGGGAAATAGAGTCCGAAACCTCGAGGGCAAGAACACTTTGTTTATTTTATTTTATTACATTTTATTTCATTTTTCTTTTTTTTTTTGAAGGGGAAGGGATCAAAAGAATCCTCAGATGAAGGAATGATTGCGGCATATCGGGGAATACAAATCCACGATATCACGCGTAAAACTGTCACCACGTGTCACGTAGTCCCCCTCATCATTGACCATCATGCTTATGTGGAGGTGGGGCCCCTCTCCACCCTTCGGATTTAGGGCATGTTATGGCAGTGAAAACGGCCTAATATCCTTAAAAAAAAACTAAATTTTAGGTTGAATCCTAATTTTACTCGAATTTTTATCCCATAAAAAATTTCAATTTTGCTCTGATCTCAATTCTAATTTAATTTTTTTTGTACCATTCAAAAAAAGCCCCAACTTAGGTCATATTCAAATTCTACCCTCCAAAGCAAGGGTGAGCAAAAAAGACCAGTTTGGATTTGGACCAAACCGGGACCAATGGTCCGATTCCCTGTTTTAGAAGGATTTGGTCCGGTTCCTAGTTCCTAAAATTGGAATTGGTGGCCGGGCGGTCCGGTTTCCAATTCTAGGGTCTAACACCGGATCGATCTCTTTATTTTTATTTTTAAAGTAAACCTAATGTTTAGTTGTCTAGGCTTAGGATTTGCTTTGTTTTTTGAGCTTCCAATGTTCTTGTCCAATGCATTGTCCATAATGCGTCAATCCTCATCGAGATATCATGAAATATTATTGAATTCTTTGTTGAGATTTTAATGTTACAGTGCATAATATTTTCATAAACACTTGGTTCCTTGGAATTGCCCGGGAACCTGGTTGGATCATCTGTGGCGGGTCCGGTCCGCGGTTCCGAAAATTGGGAATTGAGACCACAAGTTCGGTTCCCGATTTTTTATGGGAACCGGACCGGATCAAAACCGCTTACCCTTACTCCAAAGGGTAGAATTTGGACATGAACTAATTTCGAGTTTTTCAATGGTAAAAAACATTGAAGATGGAATTGAGACTAGATATAAAGTTTAAAATTTTTTACGAAATAAAAAAAATTAGGACAGAATTGAGACCGTAGCTAAAATTGATGGGTTTTTAGGGGATTAAGCCAAATGAAAATATCTTTTACTAATTGCTAGTTCACTCGAGCAAACAGACATTATCTGAAGTATTGAGAAGAAGAAAGCCACAAGCATGACATAATTTTTATTCAGGGCTGTTTTAGATTGATGGAGTGATTTGCAGATGCATTTTTCTTTTGGTCGAAATTTTGCAGATACAGTGTTATAGGCTTTATATACACATGCACAAATTGGAAGCAAATGCATGAATTTGTGACAGAAATCAATTGGAGAAAGGATTCAGAGCGTTTGAGTAAACGGAGAATCACGAAATTAAAAAAAAGTGCTCAGTGCAACTTAAAATGCTACAATATCGCGGCCATACCATAAGAAAAACGTGTGTGAAAATAGCTCATATTATATAAGGTCGGAAATGATGAGGTTGGAGTATCGGAAAATATATTCATTTGCCTTTATGAAATGAACGAGTCGTTCTCTTTAAGGACGTTAGTCCGAATAGTTATTTCGAATCGTCAAAAGAGTACCCGAGAGACTGATTTCAATCCCTTTCTTTCTCTGGGCAAACCAAAAACATCGCCGCAAAAGAGTTTGGTGCCCGGGCTTTACCAAATGGATCACTACATTCCATCAAAAGACCGGCATCTAGACTTAGAAAGATCACCTTAGCAAGTCATTTTCGTTCGCGAAACAAAGCTTATAGGTTAATGGTAGGTCAATCTGTATGTCAAATCCGAATCTGTGTCGCGACTCGAACTTTCCATTTCATCGACGCGGCATCGCCATTCCTTCCCTCTCAAGGACTTCCAGATACAGGCAATTCCTTGGAGAACAGTCCTAACCCTGATGCTGGCCCGTCTTATTCGCTCGAAGCTTCAAACTCCTCAACCCCTCGACTCGAATCTCCGCAAATAAACATAAACCTAAATATGTCTCAGCACGAGATCACGCAGGTAGGGCAAAAGGAACGAACGATCCATAGGGTCGCCAAGCGCAGCGAATGAAACGCCGTGGCTACAAAAGGACAGGGACCCCTCTTCCTCTTTTGTTCTTTTCCCGAGTCGGGGACGACAAAAACGCATTTGAAAGCAACCTATGGAACCGAGTCAAAGTGGAACTCTCACAGGTATTTGTCTCGCCACCAACCTCAACTTCAAATCATTGGGAAACATCAAATGCACCCTCCTTTAGATTGCCTTCCCACAATTAGATTGCCTTCCCACTGATTCTGATGAGGGAGAGAGAGAGAGAGAGAGAGAGAGAGAGAGAGTCAAATTCAAAGAAGGCGAGTTTCGTAATGTCGTCGCATGTAGATTTTGTCGATCGCTTTCTCTTCGTGTTTTTTGGCTCTTGCAATCTCCTGCCCTTTTGAGCGTGGTTTTTTCTATGTACGTGGGTGTAAAAGCGGCCCGTGTCGTGTCACTATGCTTTTGTGGTCGGGTTCGAAGTGAATGGTATCGTTTTCATGCATATCGTCGAGCTTTGTAAAGTGAGCAATCTGGTATGCTAAAACGATCGGGGTTTTCAAGTGGGGCGGATCGAATTTGCAACCTTACTAGACGATGGATTTGGGATTCGACGGGCATAAAAGATTTAACGAAAGTTCAGACGAAAGGGATCAAATCGACAAGAAAATGTTGTTATAACTTTAGAATTTTTCCTTAATTACTCACTTAAGGAGTGGACGAGACGTTAACATAATCTCGACGCGCGTAGAGCTTAATAAGCAAGAGCTTCTAGGAAGATGTCGCCCGAACACATTGGAGGGCAAGCAAGCTGGATTGCTTTAAACTAACGCATCTCTATTCTTATATCGAATTCCAATATCAGCAAAAGTCATTTTCCATGAGATGCAAAGCTTTGCACCCATCTGAAAACGCCTATGGGAATATTTTCACCAAACACCTTAAGCACCTCCCCTTAAGGCTGCTGGTGCTGGGCATCCCACGTCGGATGGGGACTTTGACGGAGCTGGCCTTGCTTCATCTCACGATAATGCAGCCTAATTCTATCAAGTACCGTTTTCGCCGGGTGATGTCCAAGCCACGGGCACTTGGATTGGCCCACCATCCAGGACGATCTAACAAAAATTCAGACAAGGTTTTGAACCGATTCAGTAAGAATGAAATATTTTCAGAATTCTTTATTGGTAAGACGTGTTGTTTATTTTCAATAATTCCTTTCCTACGAACTCTACCGAATGTTTTCTCATGGTAGTTCCAAATGTACTTCTATATATATAACAAAAAAAAAAAAAAAGCATTCATAAAGATACTTGAAAAATTTTGGTATATTAGGGAGCGTCGAAAGTTTCTTACCTCGGCAAAGAGGTTATCGAGGATGGACTAGACTAGAAGCCTCGACAAAGAGTGGTCGGCTACACAAAAGGACTCACTTTGCACGTGACCTGTGATGGCTGACGAATGGAGCTCGAATGAATTGAATCATTAGCGATCTTTTTCTGGCTTGACTTATGTGAATTTGGTTGCCTCATCGTAGAGCTTATGCTATACTTTTCGAGGAGCCGATCGTGGTGATTCACATCTTCCTATAGTTGAAGACCCTACATTGGAGGATGTCAATTCTAATGTATTATGCCGAAATTGGATCGACGGCGAGATATTTTTTTTCGAAATTCATTCATCGATTTTTAGTATGAGGAGAAGGGTTTTGTGCCGATTCGAACAAGTATCCTATCAATGGAGCACAAGGAACAAGCATACTTCAACATAATTTAATTGTCGATAAAGCCTGATAACATGAAAAGATTTGTCGAAATTTAATCAACGAGGAAGGATCAAATTGAGCAAAACTTGAATTTAAGTAGCACAATTAAATACCGGTCCAGAATATGTAGATTTGTTTTATATTGCCGAAAAGGAGAATGCGAATATTCAGACGTTGGAAGATGGGGAGAAGGAAGATGGGGTGGGGGGACCAACCCCCGTACGAATGGCTCAAGGTCGCGTGGTGCGACGCCATCATTCGCAGCGCGTGGTCCGTCGTCGTCCTTCCCGGATGCTGCGTGCGGCGAATTTTCTTCCCAAAGAGAGTAAAAAAAAAAAAAAAAAAGAGAGGGGAAAAACCCGATTATTTAATGCCAACTTTTCTATAAATTCTCACTGCCATACAGGCGGCGCCGCTGTCAAAAAAGTTAAGTCGCAGCGGCGAACAGAGAGAGAGAGAGAGAGAGAGAGAGCGGGGGCGCGCGTGAGTTTTGTGCGCGAAAAAACATTTAAAAACTCCTGTCTCCCCACTCGCATCCCGTCCGCCGTCCCCCCCTCACTCGCGCCCCGATTCGTCGTGACGTCATTGGGAGCCCCCATCGACGGCTTCCGCCGCGAGTGTCGAACGATCTTGTACCCTCGGTTGGCGGGAACTTCGACGATCTGCCTTTTTGCTGCTGAAAACAGAGCATGTCGAGCTCGGGAACACGACACGCCATCGAGAAAACAGGGAGCTGATCTCTCTTTTTTATTTTTCTTTTCAAAAAGAGGGGAGACGAGTTAATACTCCAAAAGTTCCAAATTGTATTCATTGCGACATAAATATCCAAAATAATCCCAATGTCAAAACTGTAAATTTGTCCATTACAAAACAAATACCCAAAAAAAAAAAAAAAAATCTCACGTCATAAGAAATTCCAAATTTATATCAATGCGACAAATAAATCTTACATGAACTTTGATCTTTTCAATATAGAAAAAAAAATTGGAGGTATTTATATCATGGTGGTAAAATTTATCATTTTAAGTGACAGAAAAAAATGTTAGGTAATTATATCACGATAAACATAATATAGAAATTTTTATAATATTTGTCTTTTTTTCTTTTTATCATTTTCGCTGGAACCGAGGAAGGGGGTGGGGAGCGTGGGAAATCATAAATGATGGCGTGCATAGGTTCGCCTATTTGTCTCCTAAATTGTCAGCACCACCGGCTTGAGCGTTGAGCCGACTCCGATGCGCGAATTCAATTGCATCATTTCCGACCTTTTTACACCTTTTCATTATTTGTCCGGACGATGGAGTCCGCAGCAAGATTCGGAGTTCTAGGCTGAGACGACAACTAATTCCGATCGGTCCTAACGAGATTTGCTCTCCAATTCCTTATGATATGGGGTTGCCATTTGCCTTAAATTCATTTCTCTGGAAGGTTATTGCAACGTTAAAAGCCCGAGTCGTCGACTCATCACCACTTCCCGCTTCGAGCAAGGGTAGCGGTCGCAATCGCAATGGGGACTTAAACCGGTGGTTCAACATGATGTTGACCATATTTTAGAACCCATCTAAATTTAATTTTGTATTAACAAAACAATTTATCCATTTATTGAAACTTAAATTACAATGGTAGTGCGACCGTCATTAGACCTAGCTACGGGGTAGTCGTAAGATAAACACAATTAGTTCTACTCATTAATGGAGGGTGGCGCAAAAAAGTTGTCGCTTATCTGGAATCGATCCTCGGGGCACTTGCTTAAGCTCGAGTATGATGAAAGAATTGGGAAACTTACATCGGTTGCACGTGGATATGTCACGTCGAAGAAGAAGAGAACAACCCGACCAAACTTGTCTTATCTTTTAAGAAAAATTTATCGGTCCCAACCTGACCCAATTGGCCAAAAAATATAAAATAGAAAAAGTTTCTTATTTTTAATGCAATATTCGTTTCATGTTATGAGTAGTCCGTGTATAAAAAATGAAATGTTTCTTTGATAGATGTGGTTAATTAGTGCCCAAGATTATCCGTTTGATGATATATTCAACCCAGGACCTTTCCTTGTAACTTGTTTTGTGGATATAGATTGGATGGAAAATTTCAAATAAAAATTACACAATGCCATCGTTTTTTTTCAAATAAGGATATACAATGGATATTATTTTAAATAAGAGATCGAAACGCCTTCTTTGTTTAAGAATGGCTTGACAAATGGCATTTTGGTCAATTTATTTTTTTTTTTTTTTTTTTTTTCCTTTGTTTTTTTCCACTGGTTTTGCCATTTGGCTAGGCCACTGGCGAGGGCTAGGCGGCCTACGAAACCAAGGGATAAAAACAAAGGAAAAAAAAAAAAGAAAGGAAAAAGAAGAAGCAAATGACAAAAATGCTTCTCGGTCAAACCCTTATTTAAAATAAAGATGGCGTTTTATGTCATTAGTTAAAACAAAGTCTATTTCGGATCCGAATTTAAAGTTCGAGGACGATGCGTATCATTTTCCGATCGATTAGCGAAATTTCTGCATTGTTTTGAAATATATTCTGCTTATCTAACCTAGTGCGTGATAAAAATTTAGAAAAAGAAAACAGGAATATTTTCAATAAGAGTTACTTATTAACACAGACTCCGAAATGAAATATTCGTTCAAGGTTAATGCCGTCGTTTTCAAGGGTGGCGGGGGGGAAACATGGGCAGGGCTTTCCCCGTATATTCTCTGGTCTCCTCTTTGACGCGCATGTTTCTGATCTGTTCCCTTTCCTTTTGTGCTGGTTCATCGCCTTCCCTCCCATCTTCTCTTTTCATCGGCTTGGAAGGCTGCCTGCTATCGGGTCGATTCCGAGAAATTCTCCATCAGACGTTAATATTCTTTCTGCTCCCGCAAAGCAAAAGAAGCAGAAATTTGCTGGCCTCGAATTACGCCTCTTCGAAGCATATTCACCGCACGATGCCCCAGATTTTTTCCTTCCTTCCTTCTCGTGATTCGTCGTTTCGATCTGCGGAGAGCGGGGTATTCGCAGCACGATTTTTTCTCTTTTGGCTATTGGGTGCGTGGAGATCTTATTGACGTTTCGAGGCCCCTGTCGTCGTTTTTACTGGCGTCACGATGGTGACGTTTTTGGAGCTGGGAGTTGGGATCCCCGATCCGCCTGCGTTGCAACAGCTTTGAGGCCCACGAAACCATGGGCTTTCTTTTGCGGGTCCAGTGTTCAGCCACTTGGGACTCTAGTTCGAGTTACTGGGGAATCGGGACCGGCAATGCTGGGCACAACCCGTTTTCGCGACACGCCGATCAACGGGGTCTTCATTGTAATCCGATCATCTGGCACTCGGGGATCGGAACCGAAATATTTCGATGCGGCACGAACGGCAAACGCGATTACGACAGGCCGATGCGAATTATCCCTCGAGTTTGGATCTGAAAAATTGTCGAAAAAGTCTTAAATTTATTCGACTTTTATCAATTCAATCATAAATCTATTGATTTTACCAAGTGAGTCATGAATATTTCTATGTAATCGTTGACGTGGATATTTTTTTTGCTAATAATATAATGTTTACTGTTTTTTATTTTTACTTTGGTTTTTTATTTTTATTTTCCTTTACGTTTTTTGCCAGCAAGGTCTCCGAGTGAGGGCTTCACGGTTCTCGCCCGTGTACGACAAGAGTGCGAAAGCCCTTGTTGAGACCATGCGAGGATCGCTGGCCCTCGCCGACCAGATATGTAGTAAAGATAAAGAAAAAAAAGAAAAGAAAGTAAAAAAATCAAAATACATTAGAGTATTATTAAAACTCGTCCACATGACCAAAATTCATCGGATGTATTCAATTGGTAAAGTATGAAAATATTTATGACTTAATTAATAAAATTAAAAAGTCAAAGACTTGATTAACAAAACTGAAATATATTTGAAATTTTTTAGACAATTTTCTCAACCCCCTTGGGCCACGATGGATCAAATCAAACACGTAAGAATAACCCGACTCTTCGGCCTCTGCGGGAGGCATTTCAGGGGACGTCAGCCCGTGGACGATCAGGTGTTGCTTGCCTTCACGGGCTATTGCAATTGGACCGTTAGCATATACTCCCTCGCCTCGGCGTCAATTGGTTGGCTTCGGGAGTTGACTGGGAGACTTCAATCTCACTTTTATCTCTAAAGACAGAAGCTGAGTTGAAGTTTCGCGGGGCTTTGCTGGTGCAAAGTCTCAAGATAGATTAGTCGAGCAAGGAAATCCTTGTGTCTAATTATCGGTGTGAGTACGTCTTTCTAAGAGTTAAACTCTATTTGATGTAGAGCTCACGGGCCGTTTCTTCAACTTATAAACGTGTTCGACTCAAATTTAAGAGGAAATAAAACCAGTTTATACATGGATTATAAACGTAGAGCAGGCAAATTGATATTTTTAATCCGTTTATGATAAATTTATGTGTTGTACGGTTAGAGATAATAAGACTAATGATTTATGAGCTATGACCCAACTTATAGTGTGACTCAAAATTTATAATTCATGTTCAATATAGTCTTTAAATCACGTAAAAATGTTTAATGTTGGTTCATGAACTGTATTAAACAAATTTAAACGGGTTGGTTGGGACGTTTTCCCACGCAGCTAACATGCTATTGGCGTCCACCGTCCATGCATTAATATTTATTCGTTGAGGAAAGGGACAGCAGCTTCCCAGGGGTTGCAGTCAAACGCAAGTCAACCGATCCCACCAGATCTTAATTATAAAATCACGACCAGCTGCCTCTTTGTTTTCGTTCTCTTCGTCGCAGGTTCTGCAAAGGAAGACCAAAGAAGAGAAATGGATTCTCCGGCGGCTGACCACCTCGAGCCGTGGCGCGACCTCCGCAACAAGGTCGTGATGGTCACCGGCGCCTCCTCTGGCCTCGGCCGCGAGTTCTGCCTCGACCTGGCCAGAGCCGGCTGCCGCATCGTCGCCGCCGCGCGCCGCGTCGATCGGCTCAAGTCCCTCTGCGACGAGATCGACGGCCTCGGCTCGCGCCCGGGCCGGAGAGCCGTGGCCGTGGAGCTCGACATCACGGCCGGCGGAGCCGCCGTTGAGAGTTCCGTGGGGAGCGCTTGGGATGCGTTCGGGCGTATCGATGCGCTGATTAACAACGCTGGGGTTCGAGGTATAATAATTCCTGCTTATTTGGTTCGACTTTCAGTTTCTCCGTATCTATTTCGTGCTAATAGTTGCTGAAATCGAGGAGGAGGCTGACATAACACTAGCTTGCCGGTTATGTGTCTGAGGAATTTCACCTGAACACGATTTTCGGTTTTACTTGCGTTAGTTGGTGGCTGAATTGGTTTCTGCCACAATTTGAATTAGTGTGTTGAATTTGACATCGAGCCGTTGGATATTTACGCTGTCGGAGTACTCAAAATTCGAGCTTAGACTGAATCGGCATTTGATTTCCTAGGAGAGAATACGGAAAATATCTGACTGCCTATTAATTCTCTGCATCGTGTTCAAGCAGAAAACTACATTTGGTTGTGCTTTCAAGATCTTTAGACAACGATAATGTGGTGGTGGATATTTAAGCAAAAAAAGGATAGCATCTTACCTGCCACATCGTTATCATGATAATGTATGGTACAATATCATGCAGAGTCCTTTAGAAAGATCTCTCTGTGAGTCACTTCCTCGAGCAATTGATTTGCTCCTGTTGAGTCCTCAGTCACCACGCCATCGAGTAAGCATTTAGAGGAGAATGTATGTCATACCGAGCAGCTGTGAATCAAGCACAAGATTATGTTGAAAGCAGAGCAATTGGTGCTTATACTCTTCCAAATGCCACCTGGACTATGAGTCATGTTTCCTCGGAGTATTTTGGGTATACACCTAAGACCTAGTGCAAATTAAACGGCCTTTGATTCTGGCTGAATATGCCGGTATTCGGAATATGTTCAGCTCAGATGTGGCCTTTTACCTGCTTCTGGATTCAGTTAACCAAATAGTTGCTTCTTCTTTTCTCATTAAGTATTGATGACTGTTGTCCCTTTCTTTCCTTGTTTTTGACTCCTCAACACCTTCATTTTCATAACTCCTTTGCAGGCATCTTTTGTGGGATTTACATGCTTCACACGCTCCTTCTGTCAATTGAAGTTGCATCCATAAGCGAATGAAAATTGTTTGTAATTTATAATGGGGCCGGTACATACTTGCAATTCAGCACGGTCACTGCATACTCTCTCTTGCTTGTTTCATTCTCCGAAGTAGATGCCTTTTTCTTTCGACGTACTTCTTTAGGCAATTTATTGTCCAAATTCTGGAACAGCATATGGAATAATCATTCTTTCTTGCGACCCAGGATCTGTAAAATCTCCACTAGATTTGTCTGAGGAGGAATGGAATGATATCATCAAGACAAACCTGACAGGATCATGGCTGGTGTCAAAATATGTTTGCATACGCATGCGAGATGCTCACCAGGGAGGATCCATTATCAATATTTCCTCTATCGCTGGTCTTCATCGAGGACAACTTCCCGGGGGCGTTGCATATGCTTCTTCAAAGGCGGGCCTAAATACCATGACAAAGGTAATGATAACTTTAACATGGCAGGCAGTCAAGTCATTTGCTTTCCGATTGAATAATCTTCAGCTATAGATATGTCGGGCAAGTTTTCTCTTTTATAATACAGTTGCTGGCTGCAAAAACTTCCATTAAGCTTTTAGCAAATGTAGTTATTCCTTGGAATAGAGTCACAGGACTCCTTTTGTGTCGTATCAACTTTCTGTTGCTTTGAGCTTGGTTTGCGGGTTTCACATGGTTGCCTAGATTCCACGAGATAACGAGAACAAAGTTTTGACCAATGATGATATCATTGATAACAGGTCATGGCCTTGGAACTTGGGGCGCACAAAATCAGAGTGAACTCAATTTCACCCGGACTTTTTAAATCGGAGATCACGGAAAGTCTCATGCAGAGGGACTGGCTGAATAATGTGGCTGAGAGAACCGTCCCTCTGAGAACATTTGGGACCTCCGATCCGGCTTTGACGATGCTCATCCGCTACTTGATTCACGACTCCTCGGAGTACGTCACGGGCAACATTTTCATCGTTGATGCAGGGGCCACCTTGCCAGGCGTCCCTATTTTCTCTTCACTATGAAAGGTCAACCAACTACATGGCGAGGCATGCCGAACAGATCAGCAGAGTTGCTTGCTTCGGGATCAGAGTGTTCTTAGAGTTGTACTGTGTTGCTTGGAACTAAGTGTTGCTAATATGTGTTAATAATGAATAATCTAGCTTCGTCCATTTGAATTCCACTGTACTAAGGGACTTCTTTCGCTAATCGATGCGATGGTAACTTTTTCGAAACTGGGGCATGTCTTCATGAAAACAGAGTTAGACCGATTATGGAGATATATAGATGTAGAGGCCTGACTCTCATATGGTTAGTCAATGTGAAGGAGATGAACTGTAAGCAATATCCTCCTAATCTTTCAACATCGCCAATTTTCTTGGCGAGTCATAGCCATCCAAACACTAACGAGAACTATTTTCGATGTTACCATGGCGTTAATTCGAGGAAGAAGTAAAGGAAAGGGAAGCCAAAATCACCCTTCAAAATGAAATTTGAATTTGACAAACGAAAAAAAATAAATCAACACTAACGAGAACTATTTTTGATGTTGCCATGGCATTCCCGATCAACATGGAAGAAAGAGAAGCGCCAAAATCACTCTTAAAATTGAAAATTGAAGTCGAATTCGAGAAAGAAGCAAAGGGAAAGGAAGCCAAAATCACCCTTTAAAATGAAATTTGAATTCAACAAAAGAAAAAAAAATAAACCAATGAGAAATTGCAAAAAAAATTTGGACCATTTCTCGATTTGTGCGTGTCATCCTTGCGCAGGGGCCATGCTAATCTTCTCTGTATCGTTCCAATTTTATCGGATGTCTCCGAAGAGACAATCATTGTAACCCCTCCCTGCGTATAAAAACCGTTTGCTTTTTCTTGAGTGGGGCGATGTGGGACTTCTTATAGTTCCAAAGCCCACACTCTATTATTGGGCCAGGCCTTTCCTGTCATTCGTGGCCCATTTCAATTTTTAATCGTCAATCTTATCCATTCTATTCATCATTACTTACCCATTTTATTTCTGCAGTATCGTCGCTGCTTCTGACACTCCTGTTCTTCGTCTCCTCTACTAAATCAAATCATCACTCGACGAACATCATCCTCGAATCATCCGAATTATTTGCGCTGTTTAAACTTCAGAAGGGATCGTCGGGACACGTCGTATGGGGAATTGAATTTACGCGTATAGCATTTAGACACAGATTTTTTGGAGAAAGAAGCTCCATCAATCAGGTTGGTGTCTCTAATAAACCCGGGCGCATCTTCAGGCTTCATTGATCATCGTATTCGGAGCCCTTGTTCGATCCTTAATGGTTTAATTCAGTTCGATTTTCATCCGGTGATATCTGCTTCGATCGTAGATGACTGGTGCTTCGTTGAATCAGGTTCCTCTTGTGGAGTTGGCCATTGTTACTGGGATTCGATGCTAACGCAGAGGGCTTTGGATAGGACTTCGCGGGGCGGCGCATTCTTTGGTCGTAAGGTTGTTTCGCTGAAGGCCAACATGAGAGGGGCTTTTCCGTTTGTCAGTGCATCGAGCACTCAAGGTGATATGCTAGGGAGGTTCTCTTCCAGCTCTAGCGCATCCACGGCCAATGAAGTCGGAGCTGAAGATTGCTCTCTCGAGGGTAGCATTGGCTATTCGCGGAACAGCAGCGAGTATGTGACAAATGGACTTTGTCTCATTTGGGATATTGTTTTATATGCTTGAAATTGCCGCTTAATAATTTGCTTTTGCTTACAAATGCTTTGTGTATGCGACGGGAAAGATCACGTCAAGAAATCATGTTGCCTCTGAATTTTGTTTTCTTTATTGATTTTTTTTTTAAACATCTGGTTTGTTCTATTTCCGTGAAACTTTATCTTTTAGACATGGCATAATTCTGGTTATAGTTCTTTTTTTTGTTGGTGTGCAAATGCGTTGGGTGAGTTGGCTTTTCTACCTTGACTGATTGTTGGCTGGGTAAATGGTTAGTTTAATTGGTAAAAAGATGAATCTGTCTGATCGATAAGGCATTAATTTTTGCCACTTTTCTTAAGTTGTTTTAGAGACCATGAGGCTAGTTTAATGAATCGATCATCTTCATGCTTAAACGAGGCGCTTGCAATTCTGCAGTCAAGGATACTCAGTACCTCGGAGTAGGTACGCAAACAATCGTTATCGGGATACGTTATTCAATGAAGCATGTGGAAGCTTCGGATGGGATCTTAAGGCCGCAAATGACGTCAATGTTTGTGATGCTCGGTGTTTCTCAACTCGTGATTATAGCAGCCATTGTGTTGAGAAGAACACAAGGGAGGTTGGTAAGGTGCAACCGTGCAACAAATTGTTTCTTTCAGCTTTTTGGTTTGTCGCCCATGCATGTTATCTTAGTGTTTGTACGGTTTTGTTGATGTGTGTCTTGTTTGATCTCCTTGATATATTAAGTCATGACATCAATCTTTCCGTATTGCAGCTTTTCGGAAGCATTCCAAGGTATGTGAAGATCGTAGAAGTTGGTCCGAGGGATGGATTGCAAAATGAGAAGGAGATTGTGCCTACTAAAGTAAAGGTTGAGTTGATAAAAATGCTAGTCTCTTCAGGTTTGCCTGTTGTTGAGGCCACGAGTTTTGTCTCACCAAAATGGGTGCCGCAGGTAGTCAACCCCTCTTGTAGAAATCTGAAGCCTTTTTCCATTTTGAAGCATTCTTTGTTAATGGGTTAGATAGTTGTTCTCCATCTCTTTCCCATGCTATGAATTTTCTGTCTGTGATATTTATTAATTGTCATCCTACTTTTGAATAATTGGATGAGAAAATTGTATGCGTCCTTAAGATAGAGAAATAATAACGAGATGGATGGTCGTATCATTGCTCGACGGTTCACTTTGAAGCCATAATCACTGACAATGGCTCGAACTTAAACAACAAACTAATGGGCGAATTGTTTAAGGAATTCAAGATCAGCATCGAACTCTTCCCCATATCGCCTCGGATGAATGGAGAAGGAAGCGCCAATAAGAATATTAAGAAAATTTTAGCGAATACGGTGAAAATTATCGCGATTGGCATGAGAGGTTGCCATTCGCACTTATGGCATATCGGACCTCAATCCGGACATCTACTTGGGCAACCCCGTATTCTCTTGTATATGGAATGGAGGTACTTTCTGGGTTGAAGTGGAAATTCCTTCCTTACGTTATCTTGTCTCGAAGTAGGCGACGGAATTTGAATGGATCAAGAGAAGCAAGCCAATTAAATTCGATCGACGAAAAAAAGACTTAAGGTTTGTATGTCATGGCCAGGTGTTATCAGAGAGTTGCTAAATCATTCAACAAAAAAGTTCGGCCTCGATATTTTCGGATCAATGACCCTGGTCTTGAGAAAATTATTGCCAATAGTCCCACTCCGGAAGGGAAATTATTCCCAAACTATGGTGGTCCATATATAGTAAAGAAGGTGCTCCCTGGTGGTGCTTTGATTTTGGCCGAGATGGATGGTCGTGTCTTTACCAATCCGGTCAATTTTGTTTTGTCATCCTACTTTTGAATAATTGAATGAGAAAATTGTATGCGTCCTTAAAATTTATCGGTCCCAACCTGACCCAATTGGCCAAAAAATATAAAATAAAAAAAGTTTCTTATTTTTAATGCAATATTCGTTTCATGTTATGAGTAGTCCGTGTATAAAAAATGAAATGTTTCTTTGATAGATGTGGTTAATTAGTGCCCAAGATTATCCATTTGATGATATATTCAACCCAGAACCTTTCCTTGTAACTTGTTTTGTGGATATAGATCGGATGGAAAATTTCAAATAAAAATTACAGCGCCATTTTTTTTTTCAAATAAGGATATACAATGAATATTATTTTAAATAAGAGGCAGAAAGCGCCTCTTTGTTTCTAAGAATGGCTTGACAAATGGCATTTTGGTCATTTATTTTTTTATTTTTTTTTTTTTTTTCCTTTGTTTTTTTCCACTGGTTTTGCCATTTGGCTAGGCCACTGGCGAGGGCTAGGCGGCCGGCGAAACCAAGGGATAAAATGAAAGGAAAAAAAAAAGAAGAAAAAAAGAAGCAAATGACGAAAATGCTCTCAGTCAAACCCTTATTTAAAAGAAAGATGGCGTTTTATGTCATTAGTTGAAACAAAGTCTATTTCGGATCCGGGCTAAAGTTCGGGGACGATGCGTATCATTTTCCGATCGATTAGCGAAATTTCTGCATTGTTTTGAAATATATTCTGCTTATCTCACCTAGTGCGTGATAAAAATTTAAAAAAGAAAGCAGGAATATTTTCAATAAGAGTTACTTGTTAACACAGACTCCGAAATGAAATATTCGTTCAAGGTTAATGCCGTCGTTTTCAAGGGTGGCTGGGGGAAACATGGGCAGGGCTTTCCCCGTATATTCTCTGGTCTCCTCTTTGACGCGCATGTTTCTGATCTGTTCCCTTTCCTTTTGTGCTGGTTCATCGCCTTCCCTCCCATCTTCTCTTTTCATCGGCTTGGAAGGCTGCCTGCTATCGGGTCGATTCCGAGAAATTCTCCATCAGACGTTAATATTCTTTCTGCTCCCGCAAAGCAAAAGAAGCAGAAATTTGCTGGCCTCGAATTACGCCTCTTCGAAGCATATTCACCGCACGATGCCCCAGATTTTTTCCTTCCTTCCTTCTCGTGATTCGTCGTTTCGATCTGCGGAGAGCGGGGTATTCGCAGCACGATTTTTTCTCTTTTGGCTATTGGGTGCGTGGAGATCTTATTGACGTTTCGAGGCCCCTGTCGTCGTTTTTACTGGCGTCACGATGGTGACGTTTTTGGAGCTGGGAGTTGGGATCCCCGATCCGCCTGCGTTGCAACAGCTTTGAGGCCCACGAAACCATGGGCTTTCTTTTGCGGGTCCAGTGTTCAGCCACTTGGGACTCTAGTTCGAGTTACTGGGGAATCGGGACCGGCAATGCTGGGCACAACCCGTTTTCGCGACACGCCGATCAACGGGGTCTTCATTGTAATCCGATCATCTGGCACTCGGGGATCGGAACCGAAATATTTCGATGCGGCACGAACGGCAAACGCGATTACGACAGGCCGATGCGAATTGTCAGCTCGAGTTTGGATCTGAAAAATTGTCGAAAAAATCTTAAATTTATTGCGACTTTTATCAATTCGGCCATAAACCTATTGATTTTGCCAAGTGAGTCTTGAATATTTCTATGTAATCGTTGAGGTGGATATTTTTTTTGCTAATAATATAATATTTACTGTTTTTTATTTTTAATTTTTTTTTTTTTTTTTTTTTTGCCCTTTACGTTTGTGGCGGGCAAGATCTCCGAGCGAGGGCTTCGCGATCCTCTCCCGTGTCCGACAAGAGTGCGAAAGCCCTCGTCGAGACCACGCGAGGGTCGCTAGCCCTCGCCGACCATATATGTAGTAAATATAAAGAAAAGAAAAGAAAGTAAAAAATAGAAATATATTAGAGTATTATTAAAACTCGTCCACATGGCCAAAATTGTTCGGATGTATTCAATTGGTAAATTATGAAAATATTTATGACTTAATTGATAAAATTAAAAAGTCAAAGGTTGGATTGACAAAACTGAAATATATTTGAAATTTTTTTAGACAATTTTCTCAACCCCCTTGGGCCACGATGGATCAAATCAAACACGTAAGAATAACCCGACTCTTCGGCCTCTGCGGGAGGCATTTCAGGGGACGTCAGCCCGTGGACGATCAGGTGTTGCTTGCCTTCACGGGCTATTGCAATTGGACCGTTAGCATATACTCCCTCGCCTCGGCGTCAATTGGTTGGCTTCGGGAGTTGACTGGGAGACTTCAATCTCACTTTTATCTCTAAAGACAGAAGCTGAGTTGAAGTTTCGCGGGGCTTTGCTGGTGCAAAGTCTCAAGATAGATTAGTCGAGCAAGGAAATCCTTGTGTCTAATTATCGGTGTGAGTACGTCTTTCTAAGAGTTAAACTCTATTTGATGTAGAGCTCACGGGCCGTTTCTTCAACTTATAAACGTGTTCGACTCAAATTTAAGAGGAAATAAAACCAGTTTATACATGGATTATAAACGTAGAGCAGGCAAATTGATATTTTTAATCCGTTTATGATAAATTTATGTGTTGTACGGTTAGAGATAATAAGACTAATGATTTATGAGCTATGACCCAACTTATAGTGTGACTCAAAATTTATAATTCATGTTCAATATAGTCTTTAAATCACGTAAAAATGTTTAATGTTGGTTCATGAACTGTATTAAACAAATTTAAACGGGTTGGTTGGGACGTTTTCCCACGCAGCTAACATGCTATTGGCGTCCACCGTCCATGCATTAATATTTATTCGTTGAGGAAAGGGACAGCAGCTTCCCAGGGGTTGCAGTCAAACGCAAGTCAACCGATCCCACCAGATCTTAATTATAAAATCACGACCAGCTGCCTCTTTGTTTTCGTTCTCTTCGTCGCAGGTTCTGCAAAGGAAGACCAAAGAAGAGAAATGGATTCTCCGGCGGCTGACCACCTCGAGCCGTGGCGCGACCTCCGCAACAAGGTCGTGATGGTCACCGGCGCCTCCTCTGGCCTCGGCCGCGAGTTCTGCCTCGACCTGGCCAGAGCCGGCTGCCGCATCGTCGCCGCCGCGCGCCGCGTCGATCGGCTCAAGTCCCTCTGCGACGAGATCGACGGCCTCGGCTCGCGCCCGGGCCGGAGAGCCGTGGCCGTGGAGCTCGACATCACGGCCGGCGGAGCCGCCGTTGAGAGTTCCGTGGGGAGCGCTTGGGATGCGTTCGGGCGTATCGATGCGCTGATTAACAACGCTGGGGTTCGAGGTATAATAATTCCTGCTTATTTGGTTCGACTTTCAGTTTCTCCGTATCTATTTCGTGCTAATAGTTGCTGAAATCGAGGAGGAGGCTGACATAACACTAGCTTGCCGGTTATGTGTCTGAGGAATTTCACCTGAACACGATTTTCGGTTTTACTTGCGTTAGTTGGTGGCTGAATTGGTTTCTGCCACAATTTGAATTAGTGTGTTGAATTTGACATCGAGCCGTTGGATATTTACGCTGTCGGAGTACTCAAAATTCGAGCTTAGACTGAATCGGCATTTGATTTCCTAGGAGAGAATACGGAAAATATCTGACTGCCTATTAATTCTCTGCATCGTGTTCAAGCAGAAAACTACATTTGGTTGTGCTTTCAAGATCTTTAGACAACGATAATGTGGTGGTGGATATTTAAGCAAAAAAAGGATAGCATCTTACCTGCCACATCGTTATCATGATAATGTATGGTACAATATCATGCAGAGTCCTTTAGAAAGATCTCTCTGTGAGTCACTTCCTCGAGCAATTGATTTGCTCCTGTTGAGTCCTCAGTCACCACGCCATCGAGTAAGCATTTAGAGGAGAATGTATGTCATACCGAGCAGCTGTGAATCAAGCACAAGATTATGTTGAAAGCAGAGCAATTGGTGCTTATACTCTTCCAAATGCCACCTGGACTATGAGTCATGTTTCCTCGGAGTATTTTGGGTATACACCTAAGACCTAGTGCAAATTAAACGGCCTTTGATTCTGGCTGAATATGCCGGTATTCGGAATATGTTCAGCTCAGATGTGGCCTTTTACCTGCTTCTGGATTCAGTTAACCAAATAGTTGCTTCTTCTTTTCTCATTAAGTATTGATGACTGTTGTCCCTTTCTTTCCTTGTTTTTGACTCCTCAACACCTTCATTTTCATACTCCTTTGCAGGCATCTTTTGTGGGATTTACATGCTTCACACGCTCCTTCTGTCAATTGAAGTTGCATCCATAAGCGAATGAAAATTGTTTGTAATTTATAATGGGGCCGGTACATACTTGCAATTCAGCACGGTCACTGCATACTCTCTCTTGCTTGTTCCATTCTCCGAAGTAGATGCCTTTTTCTTTCGATGTACTTCTTTAGGCAATTTATTGTCCAAATTCTGGAACAGCATATGGAATAATCATTCTTTCTTGCGACCCAGGATCTGTAAAATCTCCACTAGATTTGTCTGAGGAGGAATGGAATGATATCATCAAGACAAACCTGACAGGATCATGGCTGGTGTCAAAATATGTTTGCATACGCATGCGAGATGCTCACCAGGGAGGATCCATTATCAATATTTCCTCTATCGCTGGTCTTCATCGAGGACAACTTCCCGGGGGCGTTGCATATGCTTCTTCAAAGGCGGGCCTAAATACCATGACAAAGGTAATGATAACTTTAACATGGCAGGCAGTCAAGTCATTTGCTTTCCGATTGAATAATCTTCAGCTACAGATATGGCGGGCAAGTTTTCTCTTTTATAATACAGTTGCTGGCTGCAAAAGCTTCCATTAGGCTTTTAGCAAATGTAGTTGTTCCTTGGAATAGAGTCACAGGACTCCTTTTGTGTCGTATCAACTTTCTGTTGCTTTGAGCTTGGTTTGCGGGTTTCACATGGTTGCCTAGATTCCACGAGATAACGAGAACAAAGTTTTGACCAATGATGATATCATTGATAACAGGTCATGGCCTTGGAACTTGGGGCGCACAAAATCAGAGTGAACTCAATTTCACCCGGACTTTTTAAATCGGAGATCACGGAAAGTCTCATGCAGAGGGACTGGCTGAATAATGTGGCTGAGAGAACCGTCCCTCTGAGAACATTTGGGACCTCCGATCCGGCTTTGACGACGCTCATCCGCTACTTGATTCACGACTCCTCGGAGTACGTCACGGGCAACATTTTCATCGTTGATGCAGGGGCCACCTTGCCAGGCGTCCCTATTTTCTCTTCACTATGAAAGGTCAACCAACTACATGGCGAGGCATGCCGAACAGATCAGCAGAGTTGCTTGCTGCGGGATCAGAGTGTTCTTAGAGTTGTACTGTGTTGCTTGGAACTAAGTGTTGCTAATATGTGTTAATAATGAATAATCTAGCTTCGTCCATTTGAATTCCACTGTACTAAGGGACTTCTTTTGCTAATCGATGCGATGATAACTTTTTCGAAAATGGGGCATGTCTTCATGAAAACAGAGTTAGACCGATTATGGAGATATATAGATGTAGAGGCCTGACTCTCATATGGTTAGTCAATGTGAAGGAGATGAACTGTAAGCAATATCCTCCTAATCTTTCAACATCGCCAATTTTCTTGGCGAGTCATAGCCATCCAAACACTAACGAGAACTATTTTCAATGTTACCATGGCGTTCCCGATCAACATGGAAGAAAGAGAAGCCAAAATCACTCTTAAAATTGAAAACCAAAGCCAGATTGGAGAGAGGAGTCAAAGAAAGAGAAGCGAAAATCACTCTTATAATTGAAAATTGAAGCCTAATTCGAGGAAGAAGTACAGGAAAGGGAAGCCAAAATCACCCTTTAAAATGAAATTTGAATTTGACAAAAGAAAAAAAATAAATCAACACTAACGAGAACTATTTTTGATGTTACCATGGCATTCCCGATCAACATGGAAGAAAGAGAAGCCAAAATCACTCTTAAAATTGGAAATTGAAGTCGAATTTGAGAAAGAAGTAAAGGGAGGGAAGCGAAAATCACCCTTAAAATAGAAAATTGAAGTCGAATTTGAGAAAGAAGTAAAGGGAAAGGAAGCCAAAATCACCCTTAAAATTGAAAATTGAATTCAACAAAAGAAAAAAAAATAAAATCAACGCGAAATTGCCAATAAAATTTGGACCATTTCTCGATTTGTGCGTGTCATCCTTGCGCAGGGGCCATGCTAATCTTCTCTGTATCGTTCCAATTTTATCGAATGTCTCCGAAGAGACAATCATTTTGGCCCCTCCCTGCGTATAAAAACCGTTTGCTTTTTCTTGAGTTGGGCGATGTGGGACTTCTTATAGTTCCAAAGCCCACACTCTATTATTGGGCCAGGCCTTTCCTGTCATTCACGGCCCATTTCAATTTTTAATCGTCAATCTTATCCATTCTATTCATCATTACTTACCCATTTTATTTCTGCAGTATCGTCGCTGCTTCTGACAGTCCTGTTCTTCGTCTCCTCTACTAAATCAAATCATCACTCGACGAACATCATCCTCGAATCATCCAAATTATTTGCGCTGTTTAAACTTCAGAAGGGATCGTCGGGACACGTCGTATGGGGAATTGAATTTACGCGTATAGCATTTAGACACAGATTTTTTTCGAGAAAGAAGCTCCATCAATCAGGTTGGTGTCTCTAATGAACCCGGGCGCATCTTCAGGCTTCATTGATCATCGTATTCGGAGCCCTTGTTCGATCCTTAATGGTTTAATTCAGTTCGATTTTCATCCGGTGATATCTGCTTCGATCGTAGATGACTGGTGCTTCGTTGAATCAGGTTCCTCTTGTGGAGTTGGCCATTGTTACTGGGATTCGATGCTAACGCAGAGGGCTTTGGATAAGACTTCGCGGGGCGGCGCATTCTTTGGTCGTAAGGTTGTTTCGCTGAAGGCCAACATGAGAGGGGCTTTTCCGTTTGTCAGTGCATCGAGCACTCAACGTGATATGCTAGAGAGGTTCTCTTCCAGCTCTAGCGCATCCACGGCCAATGAAGTCGGAGCTGAAGATTGCTCTCTCGAGGGTAGCATTGGCTATTCGCGGAACAGCAGCGAGTATGCGACAAATGGACTTTGTCTCATTTGGGATATTGTTTTATATGCTTGAAATTGCCGCTTAATAATTTGCTTTTGCTTACAAATGCTTTGTGTATGCGACGGGAAAGATCACGTCAAGAAATCATGTTGCCTCTGAATTTTGTTTTCTTTATTGATTTTTTTTTAAACATCTGGTTTGTTCTATTTCCGTGGAACTTTATCTTTTAGACATGGCATAATTCTGGTTATAGTTCTTTTTTTTGTTGGTGTGCAAATGCGTTGGGTGAGTTGGCTTTTCTACCTTGACTGATTGTTGGCTGGGTAAATGGTTAGTTTAATTGGTAAAAAGATGAATCTGTCTGATCGATAAGGCATTAATTTTTGCCACTTTTCTTAAGTTGTTTTAGAGACCATGAGGCTAGTTTAATGAATCGATCATCTTCATGCTTACACGAGGCGCTTGCAATTCTGCAGTCAAGGATACTCAGTACCTCGGAGTAGGTACGCAAACAATCGTTATCGGGATACGTTATTCAATGAAGCATGTGGAAGCTTCGGATGGGATCTTAAGGCCGCAAATGACGTCAATGTTTGTGATGCTCGGTGTTTCTCAACTCGTGATTATAGCAGCCATTGTGTTGAGAAGAACACAAGGGAGGTTGGTAAGGTGCAACCGTGCAACAAATTGTTTCTTTCAGCTTTTTGGTTTGTCGCCCATGCATGTTATCTTAGTGTTTGTACGGTTTTGTTGATGTGTGTCTTGTTTGATCTCCTTGATATATTAAGTCATGACATCAATCTTTCCGTATTGCAGCTTTTCAGAAGCATTCCAAGGTATGTGAAGATCGTAGAAGTTGGTCCGAGGGATGGATTGCAAAATGAGAAGGAGATTGTGCCTACTAAAGTAAAGGTTGAGTTGATAAAAATGCTAGTCTCTTCAGGTTTGCCTGTTGTTGAGGCCACGAGTTTTGTCTCACCAAAATGGGTGCCGCAGGTAGTCAACCCCTCTTGTAGAAATCTGAAGCCTTTTTCCATTTTGAAGCATTCTTTGTTAATGGGTTAGATAGTTGTTCTCCATCTCTTTCCCATGCGATGAATTTTCTGTCTGTGATATTTATTAATTGTCATCCTACTTTTGAATAATTGGATGAGAAAATTGTATACGTCCTTAAGATAGAGAAATAATAACATAATTAACGTTTAGGAATAGTGAGGATGCGGAACTACATTGAGTGAAGAGTTGTCTCGTTCTGTATTATCATATCTACTTTCTTAGTCTTGGTTAATGAGGTAGAGCGAGTTTAATCAAATTTTCTTGTCGTCCTGTTAGTTGGAACTGTTGTATTCCTTTAATGCTCAATAAACATTTCTGGCCTTTTAGCCAAATTTTACTATGTTTCATCGGTTAAACCATATTGCCAACATAAAGTGCTGCCATCATGATCTTTATTGCGACTGAACAGCTAGGAGATGCAAAGGATGTTATGGAAGCAATTCGAAATTTTGAAGGTGCTAGATTTCCTGTGTTAACTCCTAATCTTAAAGTAAGTAAAGTTGAGTATTTAGTAACAAAGTTTATGTCTCAGCTTATGGGATCATTCGGCATGATGAAAATTTCACATTCTTCCAGGGATTTGAAGCTGCAGTTGCAGCAGGAGCCAAGGAGGTGGCCGTCTTTGCTTCCGCTTCAGAATCTTTCTCCAAGTCAAATATAAATTGCAGCATAGAGGAGAGTCTTAAACGTTACCATGATGTTTCTCTTGCAGCTGAGAAGGCGTCAGTTCCTATCCGTGGGTAGGTCGTTTGACTTAAGAGTATTAATCTGCAGAGAAGAGAAGTCGTCTTGTCTTTCTGGTCCAAGTGAATATTGTCTATTAAAATGATCTCTTTTGGAACTGAAAACCAGAGAAATAGGATGTTGATATAGTTTAAGTAGTTTGAGCCGACTGGAAGAATTTGAACAGAGATCTGCTCTCATTCATGTTGGTTTTAGGAAACAATTGTTTGTTCGAGGACATAGCGCAATTGTTGTGTAACTTAGGCACAAGTCTAGTCACATAAATAACACATCTTGTGGTGGCGGTGGGTATTTCAGAAAGTTGTTGGAACTGCTTTTGATATTGTAGATGGAGACCAATTAATTTATGGATATACAGCAGTTACATTTGATATTTGAACTTCTCTACCCAGTGTAATTGCTTGTCTTGAACTTGGCCTACACATAGGCGTGGCCAGAAGTACTTTTCTTCTCATTGTTGTCCATTTTGGTTGTACAATATCTATGTTAGTGATCACAGATCATAGTTTTGTACAGTTATACTGCATCACAAAACAACCTTCTCATTTTGGCTAATTAATTTCTCCTATGAGGGCAAGGTGAAATTCTAAAGAACAATTCTGTTACCTATATAGGATAAAATGAGTTGGCTCAAGAGAATTACATGGAAAATAACACTTTGTAGCTACTTTTCGAGAATCATTCTGGACATCCTTGGAATGATGAGATCAAGTACCCAATATCCTCATTCACAACGTTGGTTGACTCTCAAAGACATATGTAGAAGAGAGGGAATGGTAAGGTCATGAAAGATGGATGCTGTGCGTAGAGGAGAGAGTGAGTTGAGAAGGATTGGGCGAGGCCTCCAACAGTCTGCTAGAGCAATTTGGAGCGATCAAAGTACTAAAATCCAGTGCTGTGAGCAGTGATTGTCCTAACAGATATGAAGGAGGGTGCATACTGTTTCTTGGTGTGCCAACTAATAATGTGACATCTAATTTCTTAAAGTTGGGAATGCCTAGTCTAATTATGAGGATCGCAAATGATAATTCTAACTCACAAACATATGGTCTAAGGTTTCCAATATACTGTTTGTGCAGTTTCTTCTTTAGCAAGCATGATGTTACTGATTTAAGATTTCATCTTCAGATACATATCATGTGTTGTGGGGTGTCCAGTGGAAGGAAAGGTACCTCCAATGAAAGTCGCATATGTGGCAGAAAAGCTTCATGATATGGGTTGCTCTGAAATATCTCTTGGAGATACGATCGGCGTCGGTACTCCTGGTAGTACATAATTTGTCTGCTCTAGTTTTTGCGATAGATTGTTTTTTTTTTGAACATGCTTATGTTCTAACGCATATGTGACCCCTTTTATTGGCCATTGCAGAGGAGTTGTTATCATCTCTATTTTCTTGCAGTGGAAGAAAAGATGACCTTTCTTGTGTTTATATATTCTGGAGTATTGTCGACTAACATTTCCAGATTCTCAGGTTGAATCTTTGTTTAGTAAGTAACATGTTAATGAAAAGAGAAGGGACTGATCAGTGACATTTCTTCCATCTAAATCTGGCCCCCATGCTATTTTCTCTCTTAAATTTGGAGGCTGACATTGTCATATCTGATTTGTCAAGGAGCATCTCTAGGACTTTGTTGTGGGAAATGCTGCTAATGTCTGCATACTTTATCAGGCCCTGTGAAAAACATGACATGTTGTATTGGAAGCTTGTGCTTATCATGGTTTTAGGAATTTTTTGTTTTCTTAAATTAACTACCACAGCCATCGATTAGATACTACTCTAGAATAGTATTTTTATAATATTGGGAGCAATGGGTGAAGGGACAGTCAATATGCAGGATGGTTAGATTTAGAAAAGGACCTTCTAGGCGACTGGTATGTTGAACTGCTATTAATGCTATAGTTGGGCAATTGGTGATAATTGGGGGAAAAGAAGATTTGGAAGGAGCGAGTAATAAGAGGAGAAAGAATTTAAGATAAGGGATATTTTCTTTGCATTTTCTTCCCCCACAATGCTTCCATGAAAGAGCATTAGCTGGAGTCCCCCATGGGGGCCTTAAATTATTCTTTGTCCTATATTCTACTTACATTGCCCTTTCACTTAGTTTTGACCTTCTTTGATAATTTAGGTACCGTGGTCCCAATGCTTGAAGCTGTTATGAATGTTGTCCCTATCGATAAGCTAGCTGTTCATTTTCATGATACTTATGGACAGGCTCTTTCAAATATTTTAGCATCCTTACAGGTAAGCAAACGTTTTTAGGAAATTTAGTTCGGGACGCCTTCTTGCATCTTTTTAGGAACTTAGGAGGTTTTTTTTTTTTGGTCGGAAGTAACTTAGGAGGTTGAGTGATGATTTATTAACTGTACGGCTTCTGGTCGGTGAAATCATTAGTAAACCACTTTTTCTTTATTCAATTTCAAAATAGCTTGATGACCGATAAATTCGAATGTACATTCAATTGTCTTATGAGTTGTAAAATACAGTATCTTTATTAAGAAGTTGCTATACACGTCTTTTCATTTTCCATGTGAGGAAATTTAGTACTTTTGAGTGCAGGCTGACTAATTTTTTCTGCCTTGCTGTGATAATTGTTCTATAGCAAAAATGTGGTCAATACTATGGAACTTCAAAGAAAGGTAAGCTAACATAGAGGAAATAATGTTGCACTGACTTTTAGGACGAAATAATTATGAATCAACAAGAAAATTAAACAACTCAGGTCACTTGACTTCATGTTCGAGGGCATCTGTATGTGCTTATTATTTGAAATTCAGAAATTAGTTTACGGCAGGCGAAATTAAGCAGTCGAGCTCCAATTCCTCCCTTTTCTCACAGTATGTGCCTGCAAAGGCATCATTCTATGTTTCATCGTTTTTTGTAGCAATCACTTTCATGCTTAGCTCAATACGGTGTTATGGTTTGGAGGTCCTCGTGTTTGCTCTAAGAGCTTAAAGCTGAGTAATTGATTGCACATTCAGTTTAAGGGAAATATGACATGTTTTCTTTAACTCCGCTGCATGTTTCAGATATAGGAAAAGATTGATCATCCTTTCCCATTTATGCACAGATGGGTAATGATATAGGAACAGATTGATCATCTTTTTTCTGTTTATGCACAGATGGGTATTGCAACAGTAGATTCGTCGGTCGCTGGCCTTGGGGGTTGTCCATATGCTAAAGGTGCATCTGGCAATGTTGCAACGGAGGATGTTGTTTACATGCTAGATGGAATTGGAGTGACGACCAATGTGGACCTCAGAAAGGTCATGTTAGCTGGGGATTTCATCTGTAAGCATCTGGGACGTTCGTCACGTTCGAAGACCGCGACTGCCCTGAGAACAAGCACAGCTCACGTGTCTAAGCTTTAAGGCACTTGGGAGAGCCATCACGTTTCTTGCTTACTTTCAAGTTTCAAGCTGTGATAACTGTGCTGCGATACATAAAGCAGGGGCAAATTCCCCGTTTTATTTAAATTTTCACCTTGGCCTGGACTGTTTCCCCAAGACCTCTCTGTTTTGTATGATTTAAAATACTCGGTCTAGTCTCTGCCCTGGAGAGAGAGAGAGAGAGAGAGAGAGAGAGAGAGAGCTCCTGGAAAATGCACATTTTGGTGCCTCAGATGTCCCAGGAAATGTCCCAGGAAACCCTTCATAAGCAGCGAAAGGCGTTCTTGTGGATAGGAGTATTGATGAGAATGTCGGATTGGTTGGTGGGTCGGAGAGAGGTTGGTGGTCTGCAATATGAGAGACGGACCGAAACAAAGACTGCATTAAACACCTCTTTTAAAGTTCTCAGAACTTGTCCTTGGGGAGGTGGTTGGCCTTAAGGCATTTGGAACAGGGGAGGCCAAAAACCATTGGTGAATGCAAGGATGCGGCAGCAGCGATAATGGAGGACTTTGCTTTCTAGCCTAAAAAGGAACGACTTCCATAGAAGTGTGGCCCTTGCAACCAATCAGGAAAACTTCACAGTTTCAAAGGAGTGATTATGCAAAACGCGAGACGGACAGTACATTGAAAACTATAAACAAATCATTATTAGTTGCTAAACAGTTTGACTTGAGGCATTCTTTAACAAAACCACCAACGTGCCGTGCATAATTTTCTCGATCAATTCTTGACAGCTAATTGATACGCCGAAAGAAAAGAACGTTGCAGGTTTGAGTTACGAGTGGTTCATGATACATTCTGGGGTCTCGTTAACTCCAAACTCCAGAAGGTAGCTCTCTCTTTCCTGGCAAAAGCTTTTGAAGGCTGTTGGGACCCAGTTTTTGAGGAAAGCTTTCTTCACGTGTACTGCCGTCTGGTCTGTCTAGTTGTTTAATGGAGAACCCAGGTCCTCAGAGGCTTCTTTCCCTAGGGCTTCTTTTAATATCGAAAAAAGAATTCTCCGCATCGATTGCCCATGTCACCGACGAGTTGGTGATAGAAAGCTGGTGAAGAATTGAAGGCCGAGGGGGAAGATGATGCAATCAGATATGGAGAAACATGTTGCATGAGCTAATTTTCTAAGCAAGTGGGAAAATAGGACGTAAAAGATTGCTTTATGCAGGAGTTTTGGGGATGGTTACCCGTAAGTTTTTTTTTTTTTATATGGAGATTTTGAGACAATGTAAGATGAGAGTGGACAGGCCTGGTTGTCCTAACGGAGTTCGCAAGAACGCGGAACAAGTAGTTCAGCCCTGTTTATTCGGTGTTATAGCCATTTCTTAACGAGGAAAGCAAGTGCTTTCACACCATCAAGTGCAGACAATTTCATATTTAGATCTACTTTTCATTTTTGCATTACCTTCTAAGAACCTTGTGGGCATGTTTTGCGTGAGAGAGAGATTGTTTGCTTTACATTCATGATTTGATGTGAAGGATTCTCGAGATAATGTTGTTGATTGACTTTTGTTAACATGGTTTTCTGGTAAAGCAAGGAGACTTCTTGCGCTAGTAATCTTCCTTCCAAGTAAAGTATTTTGCACATTTGGTTGTTCGTAAATCTTAATGACACCACGGCGTTGTAGGTATCTTCTTCATAACAGTTACAGCTGCTGCGAAAAAGGAAGTGTCGTGACCGGTCAAGGACCGGTCATGTGCAGAGAGATTGCTCTCCCAAAAACACAAAAAGGCAAAGGCCAGTGGTTTCTCTCTGGCAGAAAACTCAGCGTTGGAATTCTATTCAAACTGCCATGCAGGGTTTGGGCTTTTGTCCGGGTTTCGTTATAAAAGAGACATGACATATGAAACCGCAGTCTGCTCTCCTGCTGCCATAACCAGAGCTTGGAGTCTCTGTTCTAGTCCTCGCAACCGTCCAAGAGGAACCACGTGTTTATGAAACGTATTCGTGGCTAACGTCTGCTTTTCCCCAATGACCCAGATTTTGTTCATGCCTGGAGAAGAGAAGAGATTATCTCAAACGTAAGAAACTTGAGAATCCATTGGAGCTTTATTCGCAGAGACGAGAGTTATCTCGTACGGCATGATTGGTCACTGTTCTCGCAGCTGGAGATGGTTCAATCGCATTCCCTTTTTTTTTCATAGAGTTGCTGTACAGTTCTTTCTTCATCTCGTGAACATTGGCAACATCCTGCAAAATACTTTAAGCTCTCCTCTCTCTCTCTCCCGTTGAAACTTATAAAGCGGGAAAATGACCGCCATAAGTGTCATCACTTTTTGTGCGGCACTTACTTGAGGGCTGTAATTTTTTTTTCGATCAACTGAGTGCCATATTTTATGTACACTGTTACTCAGGTGTTGTAACTTTTTTTTCGATCGTTTGAGTGCCACATAATTTTTTTAATCGATCGCTTGAGTGCCGTAATTTTTTAAAAATGTTCACTACATGTGCCATAGCACGTCGGAGTTTCGGCACCTCGGGCGAATGTTTATAAGAAGGTATGACACTCATGCAATCAATTGAAAGTTATGACACCGACGTGAATATTTTTTTAGAAATTATGGCATTCAAGTGTTTGAGAAAAATAGTTATGACACTCAAACAATGCAGTATGAAAAGTTAGAGTACTCATGGCTAGACATGGCCGGTTCCGGTTCCTAAAAAGGTGGAACCGCCGGTTCGGCCGGTTCCGATTCCGGTTCGGAACCGCCGGTTCCTAGGCCCAACAACTCTTTTTCCTTGGGCCTCCACCCTTTTTTTTTTTAATAAAAAAGACTGGTCGGAACCTGCCCGAACCGGCCCGCGAAAGCTGGTTCCGGGTTGGAACCGTGGGCCCGGTCAACGGGCCGGTTCCAGGCCCACGGTTCCATTTGGCCCATGTCTACAGTCATGGCGTCCTTATCTCCTCATGAAGCTGATTCGATCTCGTTTTGGGATTGGGTCGGCCGTGCATTTGAAAGCTGATCTAAACTTGAAATAAGATCGAAGACGACACTTATCCATATATTGTAAATCAAAAGATTACTATAAGGAATATGAATGCAGTACAGCAACGACACGCTCTTCACCACTAAAGACCAAGGATAAAAGAAGCTCGTAGCCCTTTTCTGCTCCATCAATGATGAATAAACACACCACAACCACCACCCAACTCACCAGCGCAAAAGCACAGGCTGGTATTCGAAATCATCAACCCCCCAATCGATAGTGCGCCTGCCTATTCTCTTCAAATTATGCTCGTCAAGTATACAACCACTTGTTCTCAGTCGCTACCCAACTGTGTTCCTCAGAAGAAAACCACGGTGAGTATCGATTGGTCGATTCCAATCTAACAAATATGCGGCCGAACTTTCATGGTCTCTGCATCATTTCTTATTCAGAAGTTAGTCTTTCTGATCAGTTACAGTGCGCATCATTCGCTGTGGCCTCACGGCATTGGAAAAGTGATCCTTGTAACATTGAAATGCACAAGAAAGGGGGGGCCAAAAGGGGAAAAAAGAAGATGAAAAGAACATACGACAATTGCCAATGCTTGCTTGCTTGCTTCATCTACGTACTTGACCATCCACAATAACCTAGCTACCTGTTGTGGAGAGGGTTTGGACCCGTGTGGACTCTTCTTTCTTGAGCGCGGAAGATTCTGTCACCATCACCTTCACGTGCACGGCCTCCGACTTGAGATTCTACACCCTTCTTCTTCGTCATCGTCGTCGTCGGGAACACGTTAGTGACCGACCGGCTTTCGGATCTCTTTGGCCTTCCGTGTCCGTGTGCACCCTGAGCAGAAGAAGAGGCTGTCTCTGAGGAGTGTAAGAGCAGGAGGAAGAGGAGAGACCAGCATGCCAACGCCGGCTTCCTTCTTCTTCTTCTGCTGCCGCCAAGTTTCTTGGAGTTGGAGGAGACGCAATCCATTTTTTTCCAAGAAGACAATTCGCTGGGAAGGGAGCCTTTTTATGAGTGTCTTTGGTCCCTCTGAGGAAGTGGATGTTGATAGTGGAAGAGAAAGAGAGGGCGACCTGTGCTGTGACTTAGGGTATTGGGTTGATTTTGTTTTGCTTTAGAAGCCTTGGAGTTTGGGGAAGGAGAGAAGAGGGCAAATTCAATGTGGAGGGAGAGTCAACATGCATCGGACTTGCTGCTTAATTTTATTAATTTAAGGAGAAGAAAAGTCAATGGAAAATTGGGTCAGACTAATGGGTGTCTCCATGACATTTATTATTATGTCTCCATGACATTAGTTAAGCATACCAAATAAGGAATAATTCAACCACCCGAACTCTCGACCCAACGGCCAAAGATGGGTTCGAGAGAGACGACGGTTCAAATGGCCCATGTCTCCCTTTTGTCCCATGAATTGATGCATATTACCTTATGGTGTTGAGTTCGAATCCTTCCTTGAATATCATTTCGGACTAATTTGTTGCTAGGAGTGGGGGCTTGTCCTGACGCACCATGATGGGTGCAGTTTACGCCACATTCAGCGTAAATAAGGACGGCACGAATCTCTCTTATTAATATATACAATATAACGAATCAACACACATAAGATCAATTGTACAAAACACGAAAAAATCCTAGCATTCAAAACTTCAATTTTCTTCATTTTTTTTTAGCAATTTTTTCATTTTGTTAGTTAACAATTGTCCTTTATATATATATATATATATATTTTTTTTTTTTTATATATATATATATACACACACAAACAATTATAAAATTGGATGCTCATGAGTCTTATTTGTCTCGACTATATATATATATATACACACACAAATAATTATAAAATTGGATGCTCATGAAAGTCTTATTTGTCTCGACTCTGTGTGTGAGAGAGGGAGGAACTACTATGGTAGATGCCCCTATTTGTGAAATGTGCACTAATCCTAGTGAAGTAATGAATGTTTCCATGCAGAGGAGGACAAATTTTACTGTGCCTCCGCTGTTTTATAGAGGTGAGCCCACCATAACTGTACTGTTTAATCACAAGAGGACCATGAAAAGCTGGCTTCCACTTATATTAACCATCTACTATATGTCGAACCCTAAAAATGGAAAAAAAACAAAGAACCACATATTACCTATGTACTACGTCAACATGGGCAAGTGAATATTAACACCGATGTGGTAACCTGGTAGTTAAGGCATCACATTCTTCCACGAGACAACATGTTATAGCCGTGTTGTATGCGAACGTCATGTCAGCTTGTGACTTTAATATATACCACCTCGTGGGGAGGGATTTCTCGACTTCTGGCATATGCCGAAGAGATCTGCAGCAACAGGCTCGCACACCTACATATGAATTGAGCAATTATCGCTCAAACCGAACATTTTGTAACGGGTGAAGAGCCCCCGTGATAATACCCAGAGGAGGAAGCTGCGCTGATCGCCCTCTACAGGGCTAGTGATCATTGCAACCAGATTTGATTGTCTAAATTCATTGGCTTAAAGCCTCAAATCATCATCTGAGTGAGAAGATTCCCGGTGACGCAGTTCTCAAAACCTAAATTGCCGTGTTGAAACAGGAGCGGAAAGAGATGAATAATATATTTACCATGCAGCTTTACGTACAGAAGCGAAAGGAAGTGATGATTTTTCGGACAATAACTTGCGTATCCCTTGAGGATAACAACAAATGAATATCACATCTCATTTCCTCTTCCCGACGACGTAGGAAAGGAAACAGTACTCCATAGCATTAGGAAACGCAAAGACAATTGAAGACCACACTCACGAGAGACACAGACGACCCCCCGGATGCATTCTTATCCATATGTTATGAAAGTCTAGTGAATTTTGCAATCCGATCGCTCGATTTCAATTTCAATCATCAAATAGGTTTATTTTTTTCCCTAGAGTTTGATGCATTTGATAGGAGTATGGTTAATATTTTGATGGAGTATCGACGTGCCAACAGGTGGTCAATTCTATAAATCTTTGCCTCGATCGCACTTGACCTAAAGACTCTTATGATTCCCGGTTCAATGAAAAGGAAAGACATAGAAATTAAAGAAATTAGCAACATCATTCCAAACTAATGTGGCTGAAAAAAAAATTGGAATTTACAAAAGGTTTGATAACATCATTCCCAACTCAGACCTAAGGATGGTTGATGGGTCGTGGCTGTGGATATGTGAAGTTGAGAGCAAGTGAATGACATGTAGTGGGCCACGGTCACTTTCACACAAGAAATGATGATGCTTTCCTTCAAAATAAGAGGACTCCATAAAAGTCACGGACGCTTTTCCATCATGAAAAGCGACATCTGTCTCGTGAAAATTGGTGGCGGTAGCAAAATAGATCAAGAACCTATATTTTAATCTATATTTAAGAATGTGTCTCATAAATAAATGGCTTAACAAATTTAAGTAGATCATAAATGGATCACTTAATACTTTAACATGTATTAAGTGGGTCATAAATGGGTCCGCTAACTATTAAGTGTTCGATCAAAAATAAATAAATCTTAAGTGAGTCATAAAAATATCTTTTGATTATTTTATTTTATTTTATTTTTCTTCTTCTTTCTTTTTTTTTTTCTCGAGGGGTCAGGCGAGGGTCGCCAGCTCGCGACCCTCTAGTAGCGTTCGTGAGCGATCGGAGATCGACTTAGAAAAAAAAAGAAAATAAAAAAAGGAAAATGTAAAATATAAATGAAAACCAAAAGAAAAAAACAGAAAATGTTTTAGTAATATGGATCGAGTCGAATATGTGTAGAGTCAAGCATGCGTCGTTAGATTTGTTTTGCAAGAAAATGGATCAAAACTCATTAAATGGGTCAAACCATTATCGACCCGACTCAATTTGTCACCCCCGACTCTCGAGCCCGCGACATCCCTACCTAAAACGCCTCGGTAAAAAGAATGACGTTCTAGGCACGACATCGACCCCTTTAATTTTTAATCCTCAATTATGCATGCGGAACGTGCACTCCCCAAAAATCAAATCAAACAATAAAGATAGTTAAACAAATAGTTACACCAACCAAATCACAATGAGATCGAAAAAAAAAAATCACCTTATATTTAATTATCTTTATTAATCTAAGGATGTGAAACATCCACAAGCCCATTATTCGGGCTACTTTCTATAACCCTCCGAGATACCGGGTCAAAATTAACACGACTCCCCAACTTATCCCATAAGGTCCACATCCACCTCCAGTTCTCCACGGTTAAGGCCCGAAAATGTTTAACAACGACGGGGTGAGAAATTAATCTCGGTGAGCCAACGCCTAAGCCCGGTTAGGACGTTGATTCGCTCGTACATCTTAAAGAGCAATCACCTCGACACGTGAGTAGATATTTTAATCACATGCAAGCTTACCCTTTCAGCCCACACATAATGCGATGCGAGACCACTCAACAAATCAAATCAATCAAACCAATTTAATTCATTGGCAAAGCATCACATTACTTGCATGTACACGGGATACCACACGTAATCCATTTATTATTAACAACGACCCATAGGTCCAAAGACACTAGTCGGTTGGTGCTCTCCCTGGCGGGACCAGGCATCGTTCCTTACTTTCGGCGATGGCTTCGATAGTCCATGTGACTCCGCTCGACCAACCGGAAGACAATGATTGTCGACACGGCACGGAACATATAGGAATCCTAAAAAGGCTTCGGCTATTCATAAGTTACGACCGGCAAACGTACAAATGGAAGACAATGATTGATGCGCATCTAGCAATTAGAAGACAATAAATGCTAGGACCGACCAATCGAAGACAATGATTGTCGGAATTATCCCATTATGTGACCACTCAAGCACTTCGACAACCAGCCAGTTCATTTCTTTGAATTAGGTCGAATGCTCATACTCGCATGTTCAAGTACTTGGCCTAAGGCCGTTTTCGTGTAAAATTCTGCAATTTGATCTCATATGTGGTCACATGAATGCGCAATTATATCGACCGACAAACCAATCAATTTGGGGCGATTAACCTCTAATCGAACCCCCACGGTAATCAATAGGCAATCGGTGCATTCACAAGCCCACAATTCATGAATCAATCAATCAATTATAACCAATCAATTATTAATTCCAATTTCGATTTCCAATTGATAGTCAATTGCGCTCTCGTCTTCGACCTATCGCTCGCTCGCAATCAATCAACCACAATCAATCAATTCAATCAATTCTAGTCATCAATTAGCCACAGGCGACCTAGCTAATCGACTAGTCTTAACTAATTACGGTCATTTAGCCTAAACCACGTTTCTATCTAGCCCGACCGTAATTAATCTACTTAAACACCCTAATTAACTAATTAATATAAATGTGAAAGCAATTAGCGTCCTAACCAAGAGTTAGGGGCTAACTCACTAATTTAATTAGCTCGAGCGGCCTCAACTCGAGCGACGACGACAAGAACTCGGCCTGGCTCGGCGATAATTAATGGCGGCCCATGATCCAACTTAAGCTTCGGGCTCCAACTTGGTCCGGATGACCCGAAAGACTTGGCGACAACTTGGGACAGTGGCACGAGGTTACGAGGTGGCGGCCGATGGCCGGAGCGGCCACGGCCGGCAATGAACAAAGAACCGAGAGAAAAATAGAAGCGGGACAGTGGGCGTCGGGGGACCATTTTGGGGGGTTTCGGGTGTTCAAAGGCTAGGGAAAGGTTCGGCCAAGGTTTGGGGGTCTTCGAGGTGGCGGCGGCGGGCGGCTGGTCACGGCCGAAGGCGGCGGAGCAAGAATCTCGGCTAGAACAGGGCGCGAAACAGGGGATCTCGATAGAACAGGAGAGAGGTCCGTCGGGGGCCGATTTCGGGCTCTACAGGTCTCGATCGGCTTCTAACGGCTGTGGGGGGGACAATGACGGGTCGAGAACGACAACCGGGGGTGGTCGGTGGGCGGTGGGTCTAGGCGGAGCAGCTGCAGCAGCCGATCGTGGATCTCGGTGACCCGGGAAACAGGGGATGCTCTTGTAGAGGCTGCTCACGGTGGTTTGGCGGCTTCGTGGCGGCCGTTGACCTGTCGTGGTGATGGCCGAGGGTCGGTGGGATAGTGAGGAGGTGGTCGATGGTGGTCCGAAGTGGCTCGGGGTGGCTAGTGTAGCGATGGCACTCCCCGGGGTTGAAACAGTAGGGACGCCGAGGTCATTTCGAGGTCCGGCGATCCGCTCACGGTGGGCGTGGTGGTGGTGAACAGTGGCGGACGGAGGAGGCCGGTGGTCGGAGGTGATGGCTCGGGGCGTGGCCGCACAAAAACGGATGGAGGATTGAGGAGTCGTCTTTGGTGAAGATAGAGCGGAAGAGAGAGTGAGGTCGTGAGAGAGGGAGAGAGGGCAACGGGAGAGAGAGAAGAGAGGGAAGAGAGAGAGAGACTTTGAGCGGAGTTGGGCCCGATTTGACTAGTAGTGGGGCCCATAGTCTCATCCAAATTAATTGTTTTCATCCTACATGCATAATATCCAAGGGCGAAATGGTCTTTTGATAAATCGGGATTGATCGGATTTTTTGGCTCAACCGATTGGGAATAAAATTTGAATTTTCATGGGCTAGGTTTGGTCCGGAAAAAGTCTAGGTGTGAGGATTAAAATCCTAAGTCGCGGTGACCACGATTTCTGGACCCAATTGAAATCGAACGATATTTCGGGAAACGTCCAAAATTCGTCACTTTCGTCATTGCGATCCAAAATTTGCATAGATTGAAATTCAATATTAATCATCTTTATTGAATTTCGGCATTTACAAGGACCTAATTTCTAGGGCGTCACATAAACCGACATCTCTAGAGATTGGTCGAGACAAAGCAGAAAGTACCCACCAAGCTTTAGTAAATATTTGTAATTCTTAAAATTCTTGAAAATATATAAGATTAATCATTTTCTGTTAAGATTTGGCGCACAATCACAAAGATTATAACGAGTATCGAGAAAGAGAAATCGAAACGCACGGGTTTATCCTGGTTCATTTTTAAATTAGGCTTACATCCAAAGATATGATTCCATTATAATTAACACATCGCAACTCTCTCGTTACATCACTCAATCACGCAAAAATAAAACCTGATTCACTCTTAAATCGAGCGAGATCCTCCATGCTTTTCTATCAATGAGAAGTATGAATCACATCCCAATATTTTATCGGTGAAGTAAATAGTAATGCGCCGGAGCCGGTGCAAGCCACGTCCAGAGGATGTCGCGCACAATTAGCCGGCCTTTCCCCACCCGATTGGACGGAACTCCTTCAAAGCATACTTCTAATTGGTGGATTACGGATGCGGCCATTGCTCACGTTTAATTCCGGATAAGTTCTCATATGGATGACGTCCACAACTTGCAACTCATCGATAAGAGATATGGTCGAAGGGAGTTTCTTCCGATCATGGTTGAAGGAAAATATTGGGAAAATTTCTGATTTTCTTTTTGTTCCCTTTCCCTCTCCTTTCTAACGACCGACGACATAATATTTTAGTTCTTATTTTTTTTTTACTTTATATTTTTTTCTTCCCCTTCCATTTTCTTCCTTCAGCCATTCACTGAACCTCGGTGACCTACCGGAGGGATTGCCACCGGTCAAAATTAATAGGATGTATTGGATTGACACAATTATAAAAAGTTTAGGATTGAATCTGCAAAAAAAAAGAAGTTAGGATTGAATTGGAAAAAAAAATTAAAAATGAATTGACATGATAACAATAAGTTCAAGATTTTTTTGGGTAATTGGAAAAGCCCAGCGCAATGGACATAACGTCAACGTGACGTCCTACAGGCAATGGAGAAGCGTGGAAATAGTGAAGCATAAGCAGATTAATATTGATAAATCCATCATATCTGAATTGTAGTTGGGAGTCTAAAGTCTACAGTACGCACATCACCTCGGGTGGATGCTTGACAGGTTCAAAGGGGTTGGTGTTGGGGAGGATCATATGTCAGATCTGAATGTAGGGTTATCAAATCAGATAAATAAGGAAGTAGTCTAATCTGCCATAATTAGCCAAGCTGTCTCTTAATGATTTCGCTCTCTCGGTGATTAGTCTCCTCTTATAGCAGCTAGTGTGTCAGAATTGAACCGGAAAATCCAACTTCAATCAAAACAACAACGTACTGATTGGAATCGAAGTTTCGTGCATTTTCGATTCGATTGGATTTCGATTCAAATAATGAAAAGATAAATGTCCTTTTTTCCCGATTCGAGTTATTTTGGTTTGGTTTGATTAATCGAACTATAATCGAAGTCCTGCGTAAAAATTGCGCGCAACTTAAAATCTCTTTTCTTTCTCACCCCTCTCAAAATTGCCTTTAACCATAATCTTCGTCTCTATTCTCCCTTCCAAAAGTTGAAAACCTGAACTATTCAACTGCTCACCCTATCGATTCGGTTCGGTTTGGGGTTTTTGAAAATCCAAACCGGACAGAACCATCGATTTCCCAAGAGCAGCAAAAAGATCCATTTATCTGGAGGAAGCTCAGGTGCCCCTCCTTGCATCAATTCTTGAAAGGTGAGAAGTCACAAATCTGCTCTGCTCCACATTGATCCCTACAGGACTAATCAAATACATGCATACAGCGTCGCTGTAGGAAATCATGGGTATGTCAGCAAATCATGTTACTCAAACCAAACATGACAGAACACCCTACACAAGATGTTGTCCCTACTTTTAAGTTATATATACTCCTTAAGAATTCGTTAATCACTTGCAATCCTAAATATACATGCTTCAAACATGAGTCAGTCCATTTGATTTAGTTTGAAGATTATGTCATCTCGAATGAGTAAACTGCATTTCCTAGCCGGGTTACCTCACCTTTGTATAGAATTTTGGAACTTTAGCCACAGAAGCAGAGTCGGTATCCTGCTCTTTCGACTGGACCTGTCCATGGGTCTCTAAGCTCAGGCCATCCAGGACGAGCAACTCTGCTCTGGCCTCTCATACTTAAGGCTATGCTGGAGCTGGACCTATTCAAGGGAGGTCGTGGGTATGTAAGGACGTTTCTGAAGCTGGGATAGCTCCTGAAGAAACAGAGAAACAGAGGTGTCGGTGATTATTTACACAAGTTGGTCTCTCGGCTCTCGATATTCGAGACTTGGTCTGGGATATGCTGTCCGAGCCTTCTCGGGCATATGTTCCCGCGCAACGCACGTATAATCTGATCAGGCCATGGTTGGACCTTGGTAAATGTCATCTTCCCGAGCTACTTTCTTGCCAGACTGCCTTGCACTCCAAATCGGCATGCTACTCGCATCCGAGAGATCACATGGTTCGGTTAACATATGCCACAGTCCAATGCAATCCCAGCCCCGCAAAGCCTATGGGTGTTATCATCAAAGTTTAGGATGCATTCGCAAGGCACAGCGTCGGTTTTTGCCCAATGCATATCAAATCCAGGTTTCGCAATAGTCTAATTGGTGAAGTTTTAAGATGATCAAAATCAAAAAGGATGTTGAGAACATCCACTTATTCATAACCATTTCTACGACCTCATTAAAAGCTTCAGTGCTAATGCAGTCCAATTTTGGTAAACTTAGGACCACTTGATATTAATATGGTTATTTCCGACAGCAGACTCGGACAAGAGCCCTTCTGGCAATGGCCTCCCTCCCAGAAATGAGCTGAACAACACCAGCGATCTCTCCGGCTGCGAAAATGGGGCTTCATGAGAGGCCCCTCTGATTGTCGCGTATGATAATTTATCTCCATACACTTGTGTCCACCCAGCAACCTAAGAAAAATGAATATAAGGGCCTTAGTTTCGTCAATCAATCGCCCACTAAAATCAATTGGAGGACTGACGTTCATGAAGGTTGATTAATGAGCTGACCTGTCTTTCCTCGAACCAGACACTATAAGGCACGGTTGTGTTCAGTCCCAATTGCTTTGCTAACTTGTTCACTATAGTCCTCGTTCCGATGAATGGAATAGCAGCATCTTGATCCCCGCTGTCGACATTGCAAACGGCAAATCAAACCCATGTTTTTCCCCCATGACTTGATATACCAATTCCGAAGAATGCCATTTCTTTGTTTACCTGTAAACTAAAACGTGGATTCCTGACTTCACTAGCTCCCCCAGAATCGGAACTGTCGGTATCTCCAGATTTTGCATTTCATATTTGAGAACACTGTAGGGCACAAGAACTGAGGATGATAAGAAAAGAAGCATGGCATGACGTAATGAATACGATTCAAAGAACGAATGACCCCAGAATACTCAATCGAAAGTTCAGGCAAAACCACGGGATAAACCGATATTTAGATAATCTAGAATCATAACTCAATTAATGTTAGGAAGAACCAATCATATAGTTCTGTCAATGGAACAAGTTTGCGGGGAATCTTGTCCGGAAGTTGGGAAATGTGGATATAGTCTGACAGAACACTCCAGATTAGTCGCGATGCCAGTTATTCATGAACTTCGGCCTCACGAAGATGAAGGTCTGACGATTTAAGTTGGTCCTCACCTGCTGCAAGTTGTCCATCTAGAGATTCCGACAAGCCGGGCATGTAGAGCCTCCTGCACTTCTTTCCTGTTCAAGTACTTCAAGGTTTCCTCTGGCACACATACATCTATCTTCTCTGTTTCTTGCTGGAAAAAGCATAACCCGAAAAATTCAAAAGGTTGCAAGGGGGATAAATAAAATAGTACATCAGAATGGATTAAGAGGCTCACCGGCTTATTCAGAACAGCGGATTGTGAAGAAACTGCCGACAAACAAACATCAAGAGTGACATCGTACCCATCGACGAAATTGCTTATTTCTCTCAGTGCTTCACTGAAGACATGAGAGCAGCCAGTGGTGAGGGCGTCGCTCCGTCTTTGTCTGATAATTTGGGAGAAGTTGCATATTGTTTTGAAACTTTTGTAGGTTGCATCTGATATCAATCCGTGGGACCATAAGAACTCCGCCCGTGAGTTAAAATCGTTATTGTATTCGAGAAGTGGATTTCCTATCTGCAGCAAGCGTAAGATGTGTTCATCTCAGTTGTTATCCATCTAATGATTTGTGAGAAGCTAATTCAAGTTTGCGGATTTTTGAGTCGAACTCACGGCAATTCCCTTCAAATTGAACAACTTGGACTGCACGATGAGCTTTGCAAGTTGTGGAACATAGTGACCTGATAAGAGTGAAATTAGATAGGAAGTTAAATTCTGCATTCACGAAGCTTCATTCAACCACGCCAATCGGTGAACACGAAGTTTCAATCACTAGTTCACCTGCATAGCTCTCTCCTGTGATGAATAAATCTCTGTTTTTGTATTCTGGGAATTTTTTGAACCAGTTGCGGAGGAAAGCGAGATTGTCTTTTGCTGAAATGTGGAAACATTGTTTAGCTGTTATTAGTACTTGATTTCAGCTTCAGATTAGATCGGTAAATCATAGTTGCACTTGAATTTGCTCAAAATATACGGCAATTCGCGAGGAAAAGAACCTGTCATCTTGTCGTCAACAGAGATATAATACGAGTTATTGACAGAGTAGGAGAAACCAACTCCGGCAGGAGATTCCAGGTACAACATGTTTGCTTCTGCAATGAGTTGAGAAATGCGAGAATTAGCCAATTACAGAACCTCCGCTGTCAGAGCTACATCACGGTATATTCGATCAAACTCGCTTTCACCATCAAAAAGGATTATCTCATACAAGGTCCGAGTCAGTTTCCTATCGACTTAAGCTTTTGCGGCGAGAGACAACATGTTCATATGCATTTAAGCCGCTACAACTAAAAGTATGCGCTTAACATTTTCCCCCTCCTTTGTTTAGGGAATTTACGCTGACCTTTATTCCAGCTATAGTCATTTTTCCGGAGCACATCTCCACTGGGCTTGAACGGTCCATGCTCACTGAAAGCACCGACTCCAACGGATGAACAACCAGGCCCTGCAAAGTGCAAACCCAACAGATGCAAACTCCAATGTTTTTTCAACATGTTCATTTCATTTCTCACCATCATTCTCTCAAGTTTTCAGTTCAGATGGTTTTACTTTTACCTCCATTGAGCCAAAGCACAAGAGGCTTCGAACCCGGGTCGGCTTCGGCTTCGGCGAAGTAATAGAAGAGAGCTCTCTGCTGCTTCTTATGCACGGTGATGTACCCTGCATACTGGCTGAAGCTAACCTTGGGCTGTCCCGGCAAGCTGACGATTCTGTCAGCATCTGAGACGGTGCTTAGCGTCGAGCTTGAGCCTATCCTGGTCAGTGTTACACAGAGTGTTGCTGCAGTAAGCCATGGCACCAGTTGCAGATGCATCACGAGAGAGAGAGAGAGAGAGAGAGAGAGAGAGAGAGGAGCAAATGCCGGCGAAGCAAAGAAGTGGTGAATTTTTGGCTCGAAACATAAAGTTTTGACCTTTTTGTCGAATTCTGCTGTTTGGCTCTTTTGTTTCTCGCATATTTGCTTTTTGGAAGACACATTTGGTTTTTTCTTAATTGACCAAGTCAATGCTCGCAAGAATAAATGTTTGGCTTTTGTGGGGATTAATGAAGTCTTTTATGTAATACGGCATGATGTGACGTGTAAAGTAGTGTCTCTGCTAGAGGAAGTTACCTCGTGTTTAGTTAGGAGAAGATCTACCTGCTTGAAATATAAGATGAGCTAATATGGAAACGTGATTTATCAACATTTATCACATAGTCATTTCTCATTTGTCAATTACACATTATGGCTCCTCCACCTGTCCTTTTATGCTGGAAACATGAAAGTTTTTTTCCCCTAATCCTATCCTTTCTTATTATACTATATAAACCACCCGGTGTGCATTGTGTTAATTTGCGAAACCATGCTCTCTCTCCTTACTCGTCCACATCCCCCCCCCCCCGGCTAAGGTGAGGATTCGAACTCCTCACCTTCCTCTTCCCAAATAAAAAGAGTGGCCACTAAGCAAATCCCCCAATGAAATATGGAAGTTCATTTGTCATGTTTCGAGGCTAGTGTTACATTAAAAAGGAAATTGATGAGACTAAGCAAGAAAATTCCATGCAAGTATTCTAGGTTTTGTTAAAGCAATTGATGGGAGCTAAAACCTTTTTAGATAAGTAATTCTAGATAAGTTTTTTTTGCAGAGAAAGTAAACGCAAGACTTTTAAAAAGGAAATTGATGAGACTTAGCAAGAAAATTCCACTCGAGTATTCTATTTTTTTTTAAAGAAATTGATGGGAGTTAAAAATTTTTCCAGATAAGTAATTCTAGATAAGTTTTTATGCAAAGGAAGTGAACGCGAGACTTTTGCTCTTGGATTCGAGTCCGTTCATCCAAAAAGGTTAAAGTCCCTATTGGTAACAAATGTTCGATAATGATATTCAATTGAAAATCCAACCAAATACGAATTGATAACCTTTTTTGGAATTGACCCAGTGATGAAGGTGTTCTTATGCTTTTCGCTCAGAAATCAACGGTTGTTGGTTCAATGATTGTCTTGGGCTACGCAGATTTAAGCAGGGTTTATGGGCTTTTCTGCTAGTTTTCTTTGAAAAGAAAGGAAATATTTTTTGAGCTTTTCTTAACATGGTTAAGTTTTTTGTGCTATTGAATTGAGTCTGAGTTTGGTCGTTTGGATTTCTAGCTAGGATAAAATTGTATATGATGGGTTATGAAATCCAGATATCACCAAATAGTAATAATAAGCCGGATATATTCATATTCCATCCCGTTCGTTGTTTGATATCTACGGTATATCGATGTAAATGAACCAGAAAATGCATAAATGAATACTATAAGAATTTCGCATAAATCAGTACCAAATTTACTAATAGAGAGAAAATATGATAACCAAGAAATTTTTTTTCGCTCCTGCTACTTTCGTTGAGCTTCAACATTAACCACAAAACTATGTAGGAGAAGAAATTTCAACTCTCTTTCTCGCTTTCATAGACTTTTGAAGCAAACAAAAAAGATATGAACCTCGTCATTTTCGTATAGTTTTGACATGAACTAAAAAGCCACAAAAGACTCGTGAAACTTCAACATGAATGAGAGATATAGAGCAAAAAAGAGATGAAGATGTTAAAGTTTTTTTTAGAAATTTCATTGCCTCATTGTTCTAGAATTATAAAGATCATTTCAAGTTTGAATTTTTTCATTTATAATCTAGGTTCTTCTACTTCTTTTTCATTTACTTATTTTTTATTTTTAAATTAATTTTTGTCATTATTTTCATTCCCTTCCATCATTTCTTAATAAATATTTTATTTCTTTTTTTTCCAATTCCCTACGAACAGAAAGAGAGTCCTTCCTATAGGACTCGTGAAGAATTAGATAGAGCTTTGGCGAATCTCGAACTTGCCCACGCTCATCCAAACCGGCTTCAAAAAGCGATCGGAAAGCAAAGCCCTTCCTTCCAATCCAAGCCGATGAAGCCGCCCCATACACTGTACTATTTTACCTAAAAAATGTAATGGTATAGATACTAAGTGTAGATACTAAGTATACATTTACATATACGTATATATACATATACAAAATGTGTATATTTATATACAAAAAATATATTATAAAGTAGAAAGAAATTCAAATGTAATTATAAGATCGGAATAATAATTCTTTTTGTTATGTCGATTTTTCTTAAAAATATTAGAATACAAATATAATTTATATTAAATTATTAGTTTAATTGTATTATTTAAGAAGTTTGTTAATCAAGAAAAATAAATTTTATACTATGAACATAAAATATCTTATCCACATTTATCACACTTCCCTCATTGGATAATTTTATCTAGGCTTTATCCTGTCCTAGACGGGAACCAAACATAAAATAAGATAGATTTTATCATATCTTGATTTTTACCTTGACTATCAATCGTGATATGTATATATTTACAATGGATTTGATTTTGATTGTGGAGCAATATTGAACTTGCGGAAATGGCAGATAAATTGACCCTATCTGAACAATGCCAGATTTTCCATTCCTAGGCATATCCTGTCCACGTCTCTATGCGAAAATTGCTCTCCAGCCAACCGGTTGCCCATCTCTAGGAAATGAAACATGGGATCATGGCTGCACCATTACTAGTGAGTCGTTATTCTAGCAATGCCCTATTTTACATTCTTTTTGAAGGAGTTTAAACGAATGTTTTAATATTACCCAACTAGAATTCCCTTGTTTGGACTTTGAAGGGATGAGAATTTCGAAAGCTTTTCGAGGTGCCTGGAGACTCAAGCATAATGGCTCTGTATAAGTTTTAAGAAGATGTGTTAAACAGATGGGTTGGGTCGAATATGGTCCGACCCGCATTGGCCGTTTTGACCCATTTTCATACAAGACAAATATAACGATTCATACTCGACCCGATTCGTATTACTTAAAAGCTTCTATCTGTTTTCGATAATCTTAAAAAAAATTTTTTTTTTATAGATGATGGATGATTGGAATGGAAATGAGAGATGATGGAAGAAGTATTGTGCTAAGGAGTTAAACTAAAAAATAGTATTTGTTTTATAGGTTGAACTTGAAAGAATAGATGAATAAGGAGCTAAGGGTCATTTGGAGTCTCTCGTCCCGACGACATATGATTTTTTTATAAAGTAATTTAAAAAATATTAGTTATATTTTGAAGCGGCGTTGAGGGAGGGGGGGGCTGCGGTTTGGCTGGCAACATTCCACTACAGTCTTTATTTTTAGTTTATTTTTATTTTTTCTTTGTTTGTTTAACTTATAAAAATTAAAAATTAAAGATATAAACTAATATATTTAAGTTGAGGCCCATTTACAAATGGGTGCATGAGAAACTTGTAGGTCACGAGCCGAAAATAGATTGGATTAATACCCATAATTGAATAGGCTTTATAAGCCTAAATCCATAATTGACCCATTTTTTAAATTTGTTGAACCCATGTATGACCCAAGTGAATAAAAATAGGTTAACAAGTGAGTCAAAGACCTACATTGATGCCTCTAGTTTTAAGGGGTGACGGTGAGGGATTTCACCATATGGAAATTGGATGCATCTATTGAGAGTTTAAATCATTGTATGTGCATATGTAGCATATTGGCGAGAGAAGCCTACATGTTTTGAGGGAAATGAATATGATGTATGATTACGTGGCTAATGAAATGAATGTACGCTGGTGTTGTGACTAAAGCAAATGACAGAAAGTGCAGTTCAATACTACTACTAGAGAAACCATGGAGGTTGGAAAATTGATTCACTTGGATGTTCACATACTATCGCGATTTCTTTTGAGAAATAATGCCGGATTTGCACTTGCATTTGTGGCTGACTAGTCAAGAAGGATCTAGGTCTTTGTGTTGAAGCGCAACCAATTTTGTTTCGCCAAAGCAATGAATTATGAGGCTAAACACTTGTGTGAGTTTTTGAATGACTTGAGCGTGATTGTAACCTATCGTTGGATCTATAGTGAAATTCTAAGTAATACGGATCGAACACGTACATATGATGTCTAATTTCTTTCCTTGTTGTTCTATCTTTTGTATTGTTTTTTGTTGGTCGAAAAGAAGATCTTCATTTTACATGAAAATGAGATACATAACTTCAAGAAAAAACCAATTACAAATAGCTACGATCAAAGTGCAAATCTAAAGAATAAATCAACTTAACACATCCTATAGAGACTCGTTCATTCATCACTTTGGATTTGTTATAGTATCATAGCACAACCGGCAGCCCAATCACCGAATCTCATACCATCGTGATGAGCATATACCGAGATTTCCCTCTCTAATAATTACGGTTGTGTCAAAAGGCGGTGCGTGTCTAGGTTCGACATTCCTAGCACTATCACCGTGTAGAGATAATAACAACATAAATAGGTTGAAAGAGCACAAAGAAGGCCTTGTGAACCCCGGATCTATTTCTAAATCGGGATAGATGAGCTCTCAAATCTAGATCTAACTCTAAATCAAGATAGAGAAGTCAGAAAAACGGACACCCGATTGATCACAAAATTAGATAAATCCACTGTTGAACCAGCGGGAGAAGAGTTTTGGAGACTTGTGGAGCTCTTGACTTTCAAGAGCAAGCACCTAGAGCCAAAGCGAGCGAACAAATCTAGATAAAGTAAATTCTTCCGAAATACTCGTGCTTCGATCTTCAGAACTCACAAAGACGAAATTCTCCAATTTCGTGAAGGAAGTCGACAACGCTCTCCACTAAATCAACGAAAATTCTTGAAAGATAATTGAAGATGAAGGGATGGGGAGAGGGAGGGCGTGGGAAGGATCTCTCCCTCCCTCTCAAAAATGGAACTTCACTGTCTTTTCTATTGTTTGGTCGCCTGTCCTTTGGAACAACCGCCACAAACACTTACGCCTATCTCAAGCCCAGCCCAACCCAAATCATGGTGCGCTGCCACCTCGAGCAGGTCTGCTATGACCACACACATTTAAGGTTGTCCTGGAGCTAAACCGACTTCTAACGGAGGTCGGGGGCATATAAGGACGATATGAAGCTGAGGTAATTCCTGAAGAAACCGAGGACAAAGGTGATGGTGATTATTCACCCTAATTTGTCTCTTCGCTCTCTGTAACTAAGTTGAAAATATCCACTTTCTCCAGTAACCTTATATCTATCCATTTCTCTATAATCTCATTGAAAGATTCAGCGCTTGGAAGAATTAACAGTAACACCTGAATTTTCAACATCCTTTGACCTTTTGAAAACTGAACTATTATGAACAAGAGTCTTTGTCCCTGTGACATGATTTTGATTATGAACGAAACTAAAATTTTCGCTCATTCTTGGAGTAATGGTATATGATATACAGAGCAGCACCAGAGAAGCAAACGCTTGATTTCGGAAGAAGCCAAGGAATGTGAATGGCGAACATGATGAGTTTGATGTTTCTGCTAGTTGAATCAGATGAACTCCTATTCGGGCACACTTAGGACGACTTACTAATAATTTGGTCATTTTCCATGGCAGACTCTGAGAAGAGCACTTCCGGCATTGGCCTTCGTCCCAAAAATGAGCTAAACAACACCAGTGATCTCTCGGGTTGCGAAAACGGTGCTTCATGAGACGCCCCTCTGATTGTCGCAAATGATAATGTGTCTCCATACACTTGTGTCCACCCAGCAACCTATGGAAAAATGAAGAGAAGGGCCTTAGTTTCGTCAATCACTTACAGAAATCAACGGGAAGAGTGATGTTCATGAAGGTTACTTACTGAGCCAACCTGCCTTTGCTCGAGCCAGACTCTGTAAGGCACGGTTGTGTTCAGTCCCAATTGCTTTGCTAAGTTGTTCACTAGAGTCCTTGATCCGAGTAATGGAATAGTAGAATCTTGATCCCCACTGTCGAGTTGCAAATGAAAGATCAAACCGACGTCATCATCGTTCTCTCACACATAGCCTCTTAAGGGATGAACACAGTTCCGAAAAATGCCATTTCTTTGTTTACCTGTAAACTAAAACGTGGATTCCTGTCTCACTAACTCCCTCAAAATCGAAATGGTGGGTATCTCCAGATTTTGATATTCATATCTGACAACCCTGTAGCACACAAGAATCACGAGGGAATTCAGACGTAGAAGCACACAAGAATCTAGAGTCATTTAAATCGATCAATATTAGGAAGAACCAATCATATAGTCCTATTAACGCAACAAGGTTACAGAGAATCTTGTCCGGAAATTGTGGAAATGTGGATATACTTTCACAAGACTCATCAAGATTAGTCACGATGCTATTCAGCCATAAACTTGTTTCCTAGAAAATGAAGGTCCAAGGAAACAGTCAGCCTTACTCGCTGCAAACTGTCCATGTAGAGATTCCAACCAGCCGAGCATGGAGAGCCTCCTGCACTTCTTTCCTGTTCAAGTACTTGAGGGTTTCGTCTTCTACACATACATCTATCATCTCTGTTTCTTGCTGGAAGCAGCATAATCACGAAACTTCAAGAGGTTGGAAGGGGAAAAATAATTGAGTGTTCAACAGAATGGATGAACAGGCTCACCAGCTTATTCAAAACCGCAGATTGAGAAGAAACTGTCGACAAGCAAACATCAAGAGTGACGTCATACATGTCAATGAATTTGCTTATTTCTCTTGATGCTTCGTTGGCGACGCGAGCGCAGACAGTGGTGAGGTTGCCGCTCTGTGCTTGTCTTCGAATTTGTGAGTAATTGCATATCGTGTTGAAACCTTCGTAGGTTGCGTCTGATATCAATCCGTGAGACCAAAAGAATTCAGCCCGTGAGTTGCAATCGGAGTTGAACTCTAGAAGCGGATTTCCTATCTGCAGCGAGTGTGAGATTTGTTCATCTCAGTAGGTATCGATCCCATGCATGCGAGGTGCTAATTCAAGTTCGCAGACTTTTCAGTCAAACTCACAGCAATTCCCTTCAAATTGAACAACTTCGACTGCGCGAAGAGCATTGCAAGTTGTGGAACATAGTGACCTGGTAAGAGTGAAAATAGATAGAGGTCAAAATTATGCATTCATGGAGCTTCCAATTCATTCAACCACGCAAATCGGTGTTTAATCACTGGCAGTTCACCTGCGTAGCTCTCTCTTGTGATGAATAAATCTCTCTCCTTGTAATCCGGGAATTTTTCAAACCAGTTGCGGGGGAATGCGAGATTGTCTCTTGCTGAAATGTGGAAGCATTGTTTAGCTGGTATCATTAGGACTCAATTTCGGCTTCACATTACCTCTGTAAATCATTGCTGCACTTTGATTTGGTAAAAATGTGATGCAATTTGGAAGAAAAAGAACCTGTCATCTCGTCGTCGACAGAGTTATAATAAGAAGTATGGACAGAGTAGGAGAAACCAACTCCTGCAGGAGATTCCAGGTACAACATGTCCGCTTCTCCAAACAAATCGAAAAAAATGCAAGAATTAGCCAATTAAGGAATCTCCGAAGTTGGAACCACATCACAGCGAACGGGATCAATCTCACATTCACCCTTGGCAAAAAATATTTCCGATACAAGAACCGATTCAGTTTCCCATTGATTTAAGCTTTAGCGAAGAGAGACAGACAACATATGAACACGTCTTTAAGCAGCTAAAGGTGTAGGAAATTAAGCCTTTTCCCTCTCCTTTGTTTAGGGGGAATAAAGCTCACCTTTATTCCAGCTACAGTCATTTTTCAGGAGTACATCTCCACTGGGCTTGAATGGTCCATGCTCGCAGAAAGCACCAGCTCCAATGGATGAACAACCAGGCCCTGCAAAGTGCAAACCCAACACACAAGCAAAACTCCAGTGCTTTTCAGCATGCTCATTTCATATCTCACCATCATCGTTCTCTCAAATTATCAGTTCAGATGGTTTTACTTTTACCTCCATTGAGCCAAAGCACGAGAGGCTTCGAAGCCGGGTCGGCTTCGGCTTCGGCGAAGTAATATAAGAGAGCTCTCTGTTGCTTCTCATCCATGGCGACGTACCCTGCATTCTGGCTGAAGCTAACGTTGGGCTGTCCTGGCAAGCTGGCGATTTTGCCAGCTGCTGCAATGGTGCTTAGTGTTGAGTCTGTTGACCCCTTTGTTTCCTGTTTCACGTTTTTTTATTTAATTTTTGGCAAAATGCTTGCATAAGCGTACCCTTAGATCAGAAAGTGGACGATCCGATCCAACCTCAGCCACAAATGTTGAAGATGAAAAAGGTCGACTCGCTTAACTGGTTTCATGTTTTTGTTCTACGAAAGGCCATAAGATGATGACAATTTTCTTGTCTTATTTGAAGAAGCAAATCAAAAAGTGGATATTATTCTCCGGCCAAAGAAATAGATTAGCTGAAAGCAACTTCACCGATGAGATTAATGGTACTGAGAAAGAAAAGATGAACAATTCAATTGAAGATGCTAGCGATAAAAGAGTCACGACACCATGGAACATGAAATTCGCACCTTGCAAAGGTATGAAGTTTAATTTGTATGACGAGGCTGACGCTTTTTATAACAATTATGCTCAAGAAGCGGGATTTGGCACTCATATAGAAGAATAGGCCACGAGGAAAAATGCGGTGCGGTGCGTTGTTGTAGTCATCACTATAAAAAATGAACAAGTTAAGTGAAGAGGAAAATTACCAAAAAAATCTTAAAACTTTTAATTTGACCAATTTAGTCCTAAACCTTTTGAGTATTTACCAATTCAGTCATAAATTTTTATTATCCTAATTTAGTCTTAAACTTTTCGACGAGTTACCAATTTAGTCTATTCAACCAATTTTGGTCGAAAGTCGTCGATGTGGTGATCTCTTACGTGTCGACCATCTTACATGACACGACCGGCATTGTAGTGGAAATTTTTTGATTTTTTTAAATTTTCTCAATTGTTTATTTTTTTTCTTTTCTTATTTTCCTAACCCTAGGCTAGCGAGGGCCGCCGTGCCCTCATTGAGAGTAGTTCATCAGCCCGAATTAGAAAAAGAAGGAAAGAAAAAAGAAAAAAAATTCAAACTCTTTGTAAAATATTAAAAAATTGACTACGTAATCACCGGCCTTGTCATGTAGGACAACCGACACCGACTAGACCGCCACGTCTTTGATTTTCAATCAAAATCGACCGGATGGACTAAATTAACATATCGTTAAAAAGTTTAGGATTAAATTGACATAATTGAAAGGTGTAGGATCGAATTGACAAATAGTCAAAAAATTTAGGACAATGGAACAATGCAATAAGTTTATGAAATTCTTTTGGCAGTTCTTAAGTGGAGAGCGGGAAAAAGACACGGTTGTCCAATAACAATTAGAGCAGATCTAGTGGATTCTTAACAATGGGGAATAACAAATGTTGTACTCGATTGTGATCACCTAACAACTTCTCAAAGCACTAGATACTCTACATCACACAATAATATTGACTCCAGAACAAAACGAAAAATTTGAGTTACACTGTAAGACAGGGATTAGAACAAATTAATCGTCTCAAGCATTGGTTGTTGAAGAATGAGAGCATGAGAACTTAAACCTTGAAGAAATACATGTTACAAATAATGTTACTAAGTACAAAAGGTTGAAATTGCAAGAGGGAGATGCGCAAGTTTTCAATCATTTTTCGACCATGCAGTTGAGAAATTCCCATTTTTGTTACGTTACTTGATTTGGATGGTGAATAGAGACCGCGCAACGTTTTGTGGGCAGATGCATGGTTAAGGGACGCTTACAAATACTTCGGGGATGTAGTCACGTTTGATGGCACTTATTTGACAATTAACCAAGACATGCCTTTTGCTCCAATTGTCGGTGCCGACCGTCGTGGTCAGTCGGTTTTGTTAGGATGTGGTTTGCTTGCAGATGATCCAACAAGCTCTTTCTTTAATGCATGTCTAGGTGAGTCCCTCGAGCTATCATTACTTTGACCAATGTAAAGCAATGCATAATGCAATTCCCGAAGTATTTCCATGTGCTCGTCATCCCCTCCGTTTGCGGCTTATGATGCAATAGTTCCTATAAAAATTAGGGTGTCAACTTCAATGGAAGCGCATAAAGTTAGTAATAAAAAAGACTAGTTTACGACTCATTAAATGTGATTGATTTTGAGATTGCTTGGAAGGAGCTGATAATGATTGGCATGAAACATTATATGAGGAACGAAAAAAAATGGATGCCCGTGGATTTTTTATTGATACGTATATAGACAAACATGTTTGAGTGATTCTTTCTAATATGAGCTTGCACTAAAAGTCAAAACATTAAAAAAGAAGCCTGTGCCAAAAGATCGTGTGAGTTTTTTGAGTAATTTGAACGTTATTGTAAACTTTGTTATATCGTTGGATCCATAGTGGAACCTTATGTAATACCGATCAAACACGTAGATCTGAGGTCTATTTTATTTCCTTGTTCTATGTTTATTTTTATTTTTTTTTTTGGTCAAATATGTTTATTATTGTTTGGTGGCCTACCTTTCGCAACAGCCGCCACTAGAAGTTACGCCCATCACAAGCCCAGCCCAGCCCAGCCCAACCCGAACAACGATGCGCGCCCGCTCATGCAGATCAGCTGTGACTTCTCATATTTAAGGTTGTCTAGGAGATAAACATATTTCTAAGGGTGGTCGGGGGCACATAAGGACGTTATGAAGCTGGAGATTATTTAAGGTTGTCTAGGGGCTAAACAGAGGTGTTGGTGATTACTCTCACTAGTTTGTCTCTTGGTCTCTCTCTAAACTTGAGACTTGGTTTGGTCTATGTTGCCCGAGCTTTTTCTAGCACAAGTTCTCAAGTATCGCACATCTGATCTGGTCAATGTGATACCTGAAATGCCATGGACGGACCTCAGTATAAATGTCAGCTTTACCGATCTACTTTCTCGCTTGGCTGCAATGCGCTCAAGATGGGCGCGCTACTCGCATTTAAAATATCACATGGCTTTATTAGCATATACCACAGTCCATTGTGATCCTAGGCCTCACAAAGCCTATTAAGGGTGCATATCAAACTCCAGGTTTCACAATAGTCTCTCCGTGGGGAAAATAAGCAAGCAGGTCGACGACCTGTGATACAGGAGCCCTTGCCACTTATGCTCGTTATGAGCTTTCCTTCTCATCAGTTAGCTCTAAGTGGATTGATTGCACGTAGCAGCCAGGAGTTGGAGAAAAATAGTGATATTCCTATCTCCCATCAACTGGAATTGTCGAAATTTTATGATCATCACATCGATAACCAAGTCCAAAATACCCAATTAATCCAATGACCATTATTTATCCGTGTATCTACGATCTCATTAAAAGGTTTAGTGCTTGGAAACATTAATGAGTCGAACATTTTTGCCGCATGAAAACTGAACTACAAAAAGGGTTGTTGTCCCCGTGTCTGGATATCTGTTATGAATGAAACTAGAATATTCTGATAATACGGGCGTTGCTACTAATATGTATTTGTTGGCGAGATTGGCGATATCGGCGAGATTGACAAGATAAACTTGTCAAATCATGATAAGATTGAAGATCAAGATCCAATATATAATATCTGTATTTATCATAAAAATCATAGGCTATGTTTAGCAACTATGATGTACTCTTCTTTATTTAAGGAGAATGTATCTCCCCCAAGAAAATAAGAAAATATGGTGATTTCTCCCGTGGATGTAGGCTTCCAAGGAACTTTTTCTTGGTCGACCAAACCACGTAAACCTCTGTTCATATTCTCTTTTCTCTATCTTTTCTATGTTCGTATTAACTTCCTACATGGTATCGTAGCAAATTAGATCAACATCAAGCTCCTACGCTTCTTGTTGATTCATTGGCGGTTGCGCCTTGTCTTGTTAATCGGATAAGTTTTTCCATTTTTTTTTCTGTTTTTTTGCACAATGGCCGGCTCGAATGAAATGAGCACTAGACTCACCTCTATCCTTTTCAATGGTCGCAATTACCTCCCCCGATATCGGGCGGTTATAATCGCTCTTGGAGGCGGATCAAAGTTGGGGCATGTTAATGGTTTGATCAAACCGCCTCTTATCACCGATCCTAAATATCTTTGAGTGGCAAGCTACCGATAATCTTGTTATGTCATGGATTTTTAACTCCATGGATCCCCGGATCTATGAGATTTTTGCATATTCGATACTCGCAAATGCCTTATGGGATTCTCTTTGTGATATGTATGGACATCAAGATAATGCTTCTCGGATTTTTGAGTTGCAATAGGAGATTGCTCATACTTGAGCAAACCTCACGCCAATCTTTTACTGAACATCTTGGCAATTTGAAACGAAAATGGGATGAACTCCGGCAGTATCATCCTCCGGTTCCATCTGTCGATGTGTACACTCGCCGAGAAGAACAAGATCGCATATTTCAGTTGCTTGCTAGCATTCGACCCGAGTATAAAGATGTTAAGAGACAGATTCTTATGAGTGCTACTCTACCATCATTTTCTAATGTATGTGCCACTATTCAACGAGAAGAAACTCCGTCGAAGGGTGATGAATATTGAACCCAAATCAGGAGGAGAATTGGTAGAGAGTTCGGTTAATGTAGCTAATGTTGTCAACCAAGCTAATACCGGCATTTGTTTTAATGGCGCCAAAGGAAAAGGTCGCGGCCATAATACAAAGTTTCATTATTCCCATTGTAGCAAAGATGGGCATACTCATGATCGTTGCTTTGGGAGCTATACCCTCACTTACGACCCAATAAGGATAAGGCTACGAGATAAGACTATGGATCCTAAAGTTGCCCGTCATGTTACCACTCCGATCTTTAAACCTCTTTGGACCAAATATCCTTGCAACTAAAGCAATTGATGTCCTTCGCGGTGTTTTTCAACTAAGTACTCGATTCAGAAATATGGCTCAACACCTTGGTAATGTCTTTTCCTTATCTCGCATCCTCTATGAATAGGTTTATAATTGATTCGAGAGCAACCGACCACATGTGCGGTAGTTCTCGTTGGATAACTCATCTACATGAGGTTCCTACTAGTTCATACGCTCCTATTACAATTGCCAATGGTGAAAAGGTCCATATTCAAGGGGTTGGGAAACTAGATTTATTCTCGAACTCTTCGATGTGTTATTTGTGCTATCATTATCTTCTAATTTGTTATCGGTTAGTAAAATTACCAGGGATCTAAATTGCAATGTTACTTTTTCCCGTGATAAGGTTATCTTTCAAGACAAGTAACCACAGGGAGGAAGATTGGTGAAGGTCGATTTGAAAAGGGCCTATATACTCTTGATTTTGCTAGTACGTCTTTAGTTGCTAGCCAAGATAAAGGGTTAACATCTCAACTATGGCATTGGCCTGGGGCACCCATCGGATCGGGTGGTACGATCTATTGATCCTACTTTCTCTCTAGATTCAATCTCTTGTGACACTTGTCATTTTGCTAAACAACATAGATTGCCTTTTTCTCAAAGGATGAATAATGCATCCGAACTATTTGAGTTGATTCATTCTGATATTTGGGGTAATGCACCGGTTGAATCTCGAGAAGGTTTTAAATACTTTGTTACATTTATAGGTGATAAATCTCGAATTACTTAGCTGTATTTGCTTACCTCTAAAAGTGAAGTATTAACAGTCTTCAAGGAATTTACTCGAATGATCTATTCGCAATATGGTGCTCGGATTAAAATATTATGTATTGACAATGTGACTGAATATACCAATCATCTGTTTGAGTCGTTTCTCAAAAGTCTAGGTATTGTACACTATACTTCATGTGTTAAAACTCCCCAACAAAATGGGGTCATAGAGAGGAAAAATCGTCATCTCCTTGAGGTAACACGATCACTTTTGTTTCATGGAAACTTATCTCGACATTTTTGGGCTGATGCGGTTTTAACAAGTTGTTATTTGATCAATCGTCTTCCCAATAAGGTGCTGCAATACAAATCTCCTATGGAAGTGCTCATTGGTCATTCAATTAATCTCTCTCATTTTCATGTATTCGGTAGTGTGTGCTATGTTCACACTTCATCGGGGAGTAAATTAGATCCTCGTGTAAACAAATGCTTTTTTTTTGGGATATTCCAAGTGTTAAAAAAGGGTTATAAATGCTTTGATCTCTCCACCAAAAAAATGTTTATTTCTTGGGATGTTACGTTTGATGAAACTCACATGTAATTTTCTTCTAGGGATCAAATTCGGGGGAGAATAGTGATAATTACACTAACAATTATGATTACAAGTGTATTTGATATGGAATTTTCTCCCTTACCGATTGTTTCGATGATATGGTGATTGATGAAACCCAGAGAGATGGGACAAACACTTCTAATCAAGACACAGCCTACTTTAGTTCCGGACTCTATCTAGGAAATAGCTCTGGTTCGTTGATCAATCCGAACATCTCAGCCTTCAACTCGTCTTCACGACTTTGTCACATATCGCCGTCTATGGCCTATCCGATTCGAGCTTATGTTTGCTATGATTTCATCTCTCCCGATTTTTGTGCTTTCCTATCTACTGTAGATACAAACATTGAGCCTACAAACTTTCTTGAAACACAACAATCAGCTCTGTGGAGGAAGGCCATGGATGAGGAACTACAAGCCCTTGACAAAAATCGGACTTGGGATATTATTCCATCACCTATTGGAAAACGCCCCGTTGGCTGTCGATGGATTTACAAAATCAAGTACATAAGTGATGGTTCAATCGAGAGGCACAAGGCTAGATTGGTCGCCAAGGGATACACCCAAATATACGGAATGGATTACAAAGAAGCCTTTGCTCCTATGGTAAAGATAAATACTCGTCGAGTTCTCATGTTAGTTGTTGTCAATTATGGCTGGTCATTGTTTCAAATGGACATTAAGAATGCGTTCCTTCATGGAGAACTTGAAGAAGAAGTGAACATGGACCTCCCTCCGGGTCACCCCTTAGAAGATCAAGGAGTTGTTTGCAAACTCAAGAAGGCAATCTTTGGCCTCAAGCAGTCACCTCGAGCATGGTACGGAAAGTTGAGTGCAACCCTAGTGGTGTTTTGCTTTAAAATGGGTAAGTCCGACCATTCTCTATTTGTCAAGAAAAATTCTAAAGGAATTGTGGTAGTGTTAATATATGTTGATGATATTGTCATTACCGGTGATAATCTGCAAGAGATTAAATCTCTAAAAAATATTTGCATGAGAAGTTCGACATTAAGGATTTGGGTCAATTGCGATACTTCCTTGGAATTGAGGTTGCTAGTTCCAAGAAAGACTTGTTTCTTTCTCGGAGAAAATATGCATTGGATCCGTTAAAAGAAACAAGAAAATTGTTGGCCAAACTTGCAGAGTTTCCTATGGATTTTGGGAATAAAATGATAAAAAATACTACCCCTCTCCAAGATTTTGGCCAACTCCAAAGATTAGTTGGTTGAGTAATTTATTTGACTATCACTCGACCGGACATTTCATATGCCGTTAGCTTTGTGAACCAATTTATGCATGCCTCTACGAAAGGTCGCCTAGAGCTCGTTGACCGTATATTGAGATATTTGAAGTCTTGTCCGGGACGTGGCATTCTTATGAAGAAACACAATCACACGAGAGGTTGTTGTATATGCTGATGCTGATTGGGGGTAGTCCCATTGATAGGAAGTCTACCATTAGTTTTTGTACTTTTGTTGGAGGTAATCTCGTTACATGGTAAAGTAAAAAACAAAGTGTGGTTGCTCGTTTGAGCGTTGAAGCAGAATACAAAGCTATGGCGTCGGCGACATGTGAATTGGTTTGGCTTCGCTTGCTGCTAAGTGACTTAGGTCTTGAAGGATCTCGTGGTCCTATGAAGCTATTTTGTGATAATCAAGCAGCAACTCACATTGCGTCAAATCTGGTCTTCCATGAAAGAACAAAACACATAGAAGTCGACTCGTCATTTTGTTCGAGAGAAAGTTCAAGACGAAACTATCGAAACACTTTATGTTCGAAGCAAAGAACAACTTGCCGATGTGTTTACTAAGCCTCTTTCTAAAGTAGTATTTCAACAACTGTTGGCCAAGTTGACCTCGAGAAAACCTCTTTGCCCCAACTTGGAGGGGGAGTGTTGGCGAGATTGGTGATATTGGCGAGATTGGCAAGATAAACTTGTCAAATCATGATAAGATTGAAGATCAAGATCTAATATGTAATATCTATATTTACCATAAAAATCATAGGCTATGTTTAACAACTATGATGTACTCTTCTTTATTTAAGGGGAATGTATCTCCCCCAAGAAAATAAGAAAATATGGTGATTTCTCCCGTGGATGTAGGCTTCCAAGGAACTTTTCTTGGTCGACCGAACCAGGTAAACCTCTATTCGTATTCTCTTTTCTCTATCTTTTCTATGTTCGTATTAACTTGCTACATGCCACAGAAAGCAGCATTAGGGAAGCAAACATTTGATTTCGGAAGAAGCCAAGGAAAGCGAATCGGGAACATGGCAAGTTTGATGTTTGCTGCTAGTCAAATCAGATGCAGTCCAATTTGGTAGGACGTCTCAGTAATAACGATGTTTTTTCCACAGCAGACCAAGACTCAGGACAGGAGCCCTCCCGGCAATGGCCTCCCTCCCAGAAATGAGCTGAACAACACCAGCGATCTCTCTGGCGATGAAAACGGCGCTTCATGAGATGCCCCTCTGATTGTCGCATATGATAATATGTCTCCATACACTTGTGTCCATCCAGCAACCTATGGAAAAATGAAGAAAAGGGCCACAGTTTCGTCAATCACCAATTAAATTCAATGGGAGGGCTGATGTTCATGAAGGTTATTTACTGAGCCGACCTGTCTTCGCTCGAACCAGACTCTATAAGGCGCGGTTGTGTTCAGTCCCAATTGCTTTGCTAAGTTGTTCACTAGAGTCCTTGATCCGAGTAACGGAATAGCAGAATCTTGATCCCCACTGTCGCCATTGCAAATGAAAGATCAAACCCGGGTCATCATTGTTCTCTCACACATAGCCTGTTAAGGGATGTACATAGTTCCGGAGAATGCCATTTCTTTGTTTACCTGTAAACTAAAACGTGGATTCCTGACTTCACTAACTCCCCCAAAATCGAAATGGTGGGTATCTCCAGATTTTGATATTCATATCTGACAACCCTGTAGCACACAAGAATCATGAGGGAATTCAGACGAAGAAGCGTGACATGAGGCGAAGAACCCAAATCAATAACAAAGGATTAAGGACTAGGACTAGTCAATTGAAAATTCTGGAGAAACCATGTCATAAATGGACTGTTAGATAATCTAGAGTCACTTAAATCGATTGATGTTAGGAAGAACCAATCATGTAGTCCTATTAACACAACCAGGTTCGCAGAACCTTTTCGGAAATTGGGAAATATGGATATACTTCGACAAGAATCATCAAGATTATTCACGATGCCAATTAGCTATAAACTTGTGCCTCTAGAAAATGAAGGTCCGAGGAGTCAAGGCGATCCTTACGCGCTGCAAACTGTCCATGTAGAGATTCCAACCAGCCGAGCATGTAGAGCCTCCTGCACTTCTTTCCTATTCAGGTACTTGAAGGTTTCGTCTTCTATACATACATCTATCTTCTCTGTTTCTTGCTAGAAGCAGCATAATCACAAAACTTCAAAAGGTAGCAAAGGAAAAAACAAAAAAAGTGCGTCAGAATGGATGAAGAGGCTCACCTGCCTAATCAGAACAGCGGACTGTGAAGAAACTGCCGACAAACAAACATCAAGAGTGACATCGTACGTGTCAATGAATTTGCTTATTTCTCTTGATGCTTCGCTGCTGACATGGGAGCAGACAGGGGTGAGGTTGCCGCTCTGTTCTTGTCGGATTATTTGGGAGTAATTGCATAGTGTGTTCAAACTTTCGTAGGTTGCATCTGATATCAATCCGTGAGACCAAAAAACTCCGCCCGTGAGTTGAAGTCGGTGTTGAACTCGAGAAGCGGATTTCCTATCTACAGTGATCAGGAGATTTGTCATCTCAATAGGTATCAATCCAATGAATGTGAGATGGTGATTAAAATTTGTAGATTTTTCAGTCAAACTCACAGCAATTCCCTTCAAATTGAACAACTTGGATTGCAAAATGAGCAATGCAAGCTGTGGAACATAGTGACCTGGTAAGAATAAACAATTAGATAGAAGTTAAAATTCTGCATTCATGGAGCTTCCCATTCATTCAACCCTGCGGATCGGTATTTACAAAATCTTAATCACTACTAGTTCACCTGCATAGCTCTCTCCTGTGATGAATAAATCTCTCTCCTTGTATTCTGGGAATTTTTCAAACCAGTTGCGGAGGAATGCGAGATTGTCTCTTGCTGAAATGTGGAAGCATTATTTAGCTGGTATTACTACTTAATTTCAGCTTCACATTGCCTCTGTAAATCATCGCTGCAATTTAATTTGTTAAAAATATATCGCAATTTGCAAGGAAAAGAACCTGTCATCTTGTCGTCGACGGACTTATAATAGGAAGTATTGACAGAGTAGGAGAAACCAACTCCTGCGGGAGATTCCAGGTACAACATGTTCGCTTCTACAAATAATTTGAAAATTGCAAGAATGAGCCGATTATTGAATCTCCGAAGTCAGAACTACATCACAACGAATGGACCCTCGAAAATAATATATCTGATACAAGGTCCGACTCAGTTTCCTATCGATTTAAGCTTTTGCAATGAGAGGCAACATATGAACATGCATTTAAGCTGCTAGAAGTATGGGATTGACCTTTTTCGCCCTCGTTTGTTTAGGGGGAATTAAGCTCACCTTTATTCCAGCTATAGTCATTTTTCTGGAGCACATCTCCACTGGGCTTAAATGGTCCATGCTCACAGAAAGCACCAACTCCGACGGAAGAACAACCAGGCCCTGCAAAATGCAAACCCAACACACATGCAAACTCCAGAGTTTCTCAATGTGTTAATTTCATATCTCACCATCATCGTTCTCTCAAATTTTCAGTTCAGATGGTTTTACTTTTACCTCCATTGAGCCAAAGCACGAGAGGCTTCTCAGCTGGGGAGGCTTCGGCTTCGGCGAAGTAATAGAAGAGAGCTCTCTGTTGCTTCTCATCCACAGTGATGTACCCTGCATACTGGCCGAAGCTGACCTTGGGCTGTCCCGGCAAGCTGGCGATTCTGTCAGCATCTGAGGTGGTGTTCAGTGCCGAGCTTGAGCACATTCGGTTCAGCGTTACACACAGTGCTGCTGCGATAAGCCATTGCACTAGTCGCGTATGCATGGTGGTGACTTGGTGGGCGCCGGAAGGGAGAGAGAGAGAGAGACAGAGAGAGTGAAGAAAACGCGAGCAGATCAAAGAAGAGGAGAGTGTTTAAATGAAAACGTAAACTTTGACTAGTTTGCTTGCGCAATTCTCCGGTTTCTCATTTATTTTTTTCTGACTACTAGTTTGTTTTGCATTAAGGAAGACACCCCTGTTTTTTTTTTTCCTTTGTTGACCCAAGTCGATGCTCACGAGGACAAGTGTTTCGTTTTTGTGTGGGAAGGGCGAAGTACGACGTAGTATTAAGGTGGCGTCTCCATCTCATGCGATAGGTAGCTTCCTCGCGTTCAGATTGGAGATGCTTTTCTTTCTCTGGAATAATAGATGGAAATGATTTATGTGCTCGAGACTTTTTTTGTTTGTCTTTCTTTTGAGAGTTCAGGCACACGACCGTAATAAAGGTGAAACCAATGAGCAGAAGATGCTGCTCCAATTATTTCTATAAAAATGAATAATTCAAAATTTACATTCTTAAAAATACTCTCTTGTATCGTTTTAAATAATTAGTCGGAGAAAAATATTTTCATTATTGACAATAATTTACTTCTGAAATATTTTTGTGGGCGATAAAGACATTTGTTGTGAATTTATTTTTATAAGCTATAAAAGCGATTGGCCTTAGGAAAATGTCTTTCGGATTATTGATTTTTCGCTAAAGAAATGAAGTCTCGGAAGAACACAAGAATGTCACTCTTTTCAACTTTGGAAAATTATCGGCCACAAAAAATAAAAAGAAGCTTTGGAAATCACGCAATCTATGAGATTTGTCCACATCACCTTTAGATCTATCTAGGAAAAAGGACCATAATCGGCGATGTGCCTTATAGAGTCTGGTTCGACCATAATCATCATCTATTTTCAATCAGTCCGAGTTTATCACTTTCCTAGTCCATTTAGCCCTCAATTCTTTAGCAAGAGAGTTTCCTTCGAAGAAGAAGTGAGTGAGCTAAAAAAGAATTGCCGGTTTCATTTTCGACAATAATTTAAGTCTAAATATTTTCATGGACGAGCAAATATCTTTTCGTTCATTCATTTTTTGTAAGCACTACCGATAATAATTTTTAAGGAAAGATTTTCCAAACTATTTATTTTCCCGAGACAATCAAAGCCTTAATGGCAGCCAAAATTCAAAATGCAATTCATTACTTTTGTCATTTCGCCAAAGGAGAAAATGACTAGTAAGTAATCAATCTTTTCATTTTTTTTTTCAGTTTTCTTCATTTTCGTTAGATTTTGTATAACGCTCACTTGAGTGCTCATATGAGAGAAAAAAGTGATGGCACTCATGTTAGTGCCATACCAAAGTTATGTCATTCGTATCATTCTTATCCCGTGAAATGATACTAACTTGGCTCGAAAGTCTAGCCGATGTACAAATTGTTGACATTAGGTCTTGATTTTGAATTCATGAAGGAACCTTGTCTAAATAAAAATTTCGAATTCAAAAAGAACTTGAGATTTGAATACTTTCCAAAGGGATTTCTATTTTTTTATCCAAATTGTATAAGGATAAGTGTATCATAAGTCTTAAAGCTTGTCGGACAAATACAATTGAGCCTTTAACTTTCAAAAAGCAAAATGACAAATTATTTTTCTGTGTTAACTTCGTTTAATTTAGCTAACAGATACGTTAACTTGACTTTATTATTGCTTGTGTAAGACACGTGGCACAGTGCCCCATCAGGAAAGAGATCTTAAAAATCCCCAAACAAAAAAAGATAAAAAAAAAATATCAAAAGATGATGAGAATTAAAACGATGAAAAGGCTTAAATTCTGAAACCACCACAGCCGCCCTGCCACCACCCCTTCTGCAATGGCCTTACCGCCGCCACTAATCGGCCTCACCATCACTACCCGCTATAGATCTGGACTTGCGCGAATCACGGTGGCGTCACCACCACCAACTTCTCTGGCCTCGTAACAAGCATGGCCTTATCTGAGGTTGTGGGGTTTCAAGCATCGACGTCTTTAAGCTCGCAGCCATGGCCGCTCGACCTTTGGCCGGTTCATAATCAAGGTTTTGAAGGTTTCATAGAAACTTCAATTTTGGTTTCATCTTTTTTTCTTTGGTGAGATAAATCTGAGAGAGACATGAAGGATCCATGTCAACGTTGACCTCAAATTATTCTTGGAAAGCCGAAAAGTGGTCTCGGATCAATTTCCGGCTAGTGTGCGGGTCGTCCTGGGATGATGATCCATCTTTTCTCAGGATCATGGAGAAAGTGCTCCCGACATGCCAATAAGAATGTAAATTGGTAGATGTTTTCTTGTCCTGTTTGTGATGCTCAATTTTTTTTTTTTTTAGATTCTGATTGATTTCTTTTTGTGGATAAATTTGATTTGATTTCAAGAATTTTTTCTCTGATTTTAAATGAGGTTTACTTTTGTCATTTGGTGAAAGGAGAAAATGAATAGTTTTTTTTTACATGGTGCTCAATAAACATCATATTAGCTGTCTTGAAAAAGTAATAAAAATTACGCCAGTATTTTCCATTAGTTAAATTAAAAAATTGACAAAGGAACTTGATTTTATCAATTTAATAAATTTTAGGACTCCATTATATTTTTAATAGTTTTAAGACTCAATTACAATTTCGAGTAAAGTTTTAGGATATTTGATACCCTTATTCCAGTACTATATATAGGAAGTGTGTTTTAGTTTTAGGACACCAGAGCATAGGAGCATTTAGCCGTAATTCTCAATTGTGCAGTGTTCTCGTAAATTACATTCATAATTTCAAGCCAATAAATCTTTTGTTAGATTGAGATATTGTTTTGCTAGAGAGAAAAGCTAAGAGAATGTTTTGTATTGCTCAAGTGTTGAATGATCCAAATGAGAGAGCTCCCAATTTATACGGTTGATCCGCTATAGATCCAATGTCTTAAAATGCATCTTTCCATCTAACAACTACCAACATTAAATAAGGGAATTCTAGATCATGGCACATTTACCATATCGCCCGCCCTTAAGAATATCGTAGAGTACTCAAAAAAACCCTAGAGACCAAGGCACTTCAAGTCTTGTTGTTCTTCCTGGCTATGTTGTCGGTCGGGTAGGTCATGGAACCCTCGGTCCATGAAAATTGCATGTGTAATCTGATCAAAGTGATACTCAAAAGGTCATGGACGGACCTCCGTGTAAATGTCAGCTTCCCGATCTAACAAGAATTGGTGAAATAATGATCATCAAATTTAATAACCTATATTTATCCATCTATCTGTGGTCTCATTAAAAGATTTTAGTGCTTGGAAACATTAACAAGCCAAACATTTCTACCACATGAAAACTGAACAACTAAAAAAAGGGTTGTTGTCCCCATGTCTTGATTTTTATCATGAACGAAACTAGAATATTCTGAGAATACGCAAGTTGCTACTAATATATATACTACAGAAAAGCAGCATTAGGGAGGAAAAACATCATGATGAGTTTGATGTTTCCTGCTAGTCAAATCAGATGCGGTCCAATTTGGTAGGACGACTTAGTACTAATTATGTTTTTCCACAGCAGACTCGGACAAGAGCCCTTCTGGCAACGGCCTGCCTCCCAGAAATGAGCTGAACAACACCAGCGATCTCTCCGGCGATGAATACGGTGCTTCATGAGACGCCCCTCTGATCGTTGCATATGATAATATGTCTCCATACACTTGTGTCCACCCAGCAACCTATGGAAAAATGAAGAAAAGGGCCACAGTTTCGTTCATCGCCGATTAAATTCAACAGGAGAAGTGATGTTCATGAAGGTTATTTACTGAGCCTACCTGTCTTTGCTCGAACCAGACTCTATAAGGCACGGTTGTGTTCAGTCCCAATTGCTTTGCTAAGTTGTTCACTAGGGTCCTTGATCCGAGTAATGGAATAGCAGAATCTTGATCCCCACTGTCGAGTTGCAAATGAAAGATCAAACCGGGGTCATCATTGTTCTCTCACACATAGCCAGCCTCATAAGGGATGTGCATAGTTCCGGAGAATGCCATTTCTTTGTTTACCTGTAAACTAAAACGTGGATTCCTGACTTCACTAACTCCCCCAAAATTGAAATGGTGGGTATCTCCAGATTTTGATATTCATAACTGACAACCCTGTAGCACACAAGAATCATGAGGGAATTCAAACGAAGAAGCACACAAGAATCTAGAGTCATTTAAATCGATCAATATTAGGAAGAACCAATCATATAGTCCTATTAACGCAACAATGTTACGGAGAATCTTGTCCGGAGATTGGAAAATGTGGATATACTTTGGCAAGACTCATCAAGATTAGTCACGATGCTATTCAGCCAGAAACTTGTTTCCTAGAAAATGAAGGTCCAAGGAAACAGTCGATCCTTACTCGCTGCAAACTGTCCATGTAGAGATTCCAACCAGCCGAGCATGTAGAGCCTCCTGCACTTCTTTCCTGTTCAAGTACTTGAAGGTTTCGTCTTCTATACATAAATCTATCTTCTCTGTTTCTTGCTGGAAGCAGCATAGTCACAAATATTCAAAAGGTTGCGAAGGGGGCAAAAAAAAAAAATTCATCAGAATGGATCAGGAGGCTCACCAGCTTATTCAGAACTGCAGACTGTGAAGAAACTGTCGACAAACAAACATCAAGAGTGACATCGTACGTGTCAATGAATTTGCTTATTTCTCTTGATGCTTCACTGGTGACACGAGAGCAAACGGGGCTGAGGTAGCCGCTCTGTGATTGTCTGCTAATTTGGGAGTAATTGCATATGGTGTTGAGGCTTTCATAGGTTGCGTCTGATATCAATCCGTGAGACCAAAAAAACTCCGCCCGTGAGTTGAAATCGGTGTTGAACTCAAGAAGCGGATTTCCTATCTACAGTGAGCATGATGTTTGTCATCTCAGTAGGTATCAATCTGATGATTGTGATATGGTAATTCAAGTACGTAGATTTTCCAGTGAAACTCACCGCAATTCCCTTCAAATTGAACAACTTGGACTGCACGATGAGCAATGCAAGCTGTGGAACATAGTGACCTGGTAAAGAATAAACAATTAGATAGAAGTTAAAATTCTGCATTCTTGGAGCTTCCGATTCATTCAACCCCGCTGATCGGTATTTACAAAATCTTAACCCTACTAGTTCACCTGCATAGCTCTCTCCTGTGATGAATAAATCTCTCTCCTTGTATTCTGGGAATTTTTCAAACCAGCTGCGGAGGAACGCGAGATTGTCTCTTGCTGAAACGTGGAAGCATTGTTTAGCTGGTATCATTAGTACTCAATTTCGGCTTCACATTACCTCTGTAAATCATTCTGCAATTTAATTTGTTAAAAATATATTGCAATTTGCAAGAACAAAAACCTGTCATCTTGTCGTCGACGGACTTATAATAGGAAGCATTGACAGAGTAGGAGAAACCAACTCCTGCAGGAGATTCCAGGTACAACATGTTTGCTTCTGCAAATAATTTGAAAATTGCAAGAATGAGCCGATTATTGAATCTCCGAAGTCGGAACAACATCACAACGAATGGACCCTCGAAAATAATATATCTGATACAAGGTCCGATTCAGTTTCCTATCTATTTAAGCTTTTGCAAAGAGAGGCAACATATGAACATGCATTTAAGCTGCTAAAAGTATAGGATTGACCTTTTTCGCCCTCGTTTGTTTAGGGAGAATTATGCTCACCTTTATTCCAGCTATAGTCATTTTTCAGGAGCAGATCTCCACTGGGCTTGAATGGTCCATGCTCGCAGAAAGCACCAACTCCGACCGATGAGCAACCAGGCCCTGCAAAGTGCAAGCCCAACACACATGCAAACTCCAGTTAATTTTTTTTTTTTTTTCAGATTGCTCATTTTATTTCTCACCATCATTCACTCGAATTCAGTCCAGATGGCTTTACCTCCATTGAGCCAAAGCACGAGAGGCTTCTCAGCCGGGTCGGCTTCGGCTTCCGCGAAGTAATAGAAGAGAGCTCTCTGTTGCTTCTCATCCACGGTGATGTACCCTGCATACTGGCGGAAGCTGACCTTGGGCTGCCCCGGCAAGCTGGCGATTCTGTCAGCATCTGAGGTGGTGTTCAGTGCCGAGCTTGAGCATATTCGGGTCAGCGTTACCCACAGTGTTGCGGCGATAAGCCATGGCACTAGTTTCGGATACATGGCGAGCGCGAGAAGGGGAGAGAGAGAGAGAGGAAAACGCGGGCAGAGCAAAGAAGTGGAGAATATTTGGGTGGAAACGTAAAGTTTGACTACTTTGGGCAATTCTCCAGTTTCACATTGTGACTTTGTTTTTTTAATAGGAAGATACATTTGTTTTTATTTCCTCTTATTGACCAAGTCAGCGCTTACATTGGTCTTTCATGAACGAGAGCGAATCCTTTTAAGTAATATGCAACGGCTATACGACATGACATGATGTGTTAACCAAGCGTCTCATGCTGGGGGCGGCTACCTCGCGTTCCTATAGGAAATGATTCCTTTCTTTTTCTCATTCTTTTTTTTTTCTCTAAGAAAGAAAAGAAGAAAAAAAACGGTAAATAAAATTCATTAAAATGAAAAAAATTATTAAAAATTCTAAGCATGTGGATGGAGAGAAGAGACGGGTGTTTTTTTCTATTGATGAAAAATATTTTCTCGACTGATTTAATTTTCTTAAAAGTTATTTTCCGCCCGCGGAAACGGAGCCTTCATGTTTTTTTCGGAGCTAAAACAGGTGCTGTAGCAAAATTCAATGAGAAACTTCCCCGGTTTGAATTTTGAAGGGATGAGAGGATGCTTGTTGCCAACTGTTAGAAGAGTACAAAGGATGTCGCCCCTTTTCAACGTTGGAAAGCGGTGGAATGCGGATTTGTCCGCATCCCCTTTGTCTCGGAAAAACATGGGGATCCGCGATGCGCGTGATCATAGCTTTCCCCGATAAGAATGAGGTATGCGCTGGCTGCACTCGGCGGCACTAGGAAGGAGGAATGCTTTTGCCATTTCAAGTGCGGTGACGTCGTCTTTGAAATAATTAAATATTAAATTACGTCTTCATCGAATCGCCTAAATTTTTATGGCATTTGACGGTGATCCCATAAATCTCACATAGTATAATAAAGCACGACATCCTAAGTTCAAATCCTTACGTGTCCCTATTTACCTATATTGAATAAATAGATTAACATCAAACATCGGTAAGAATTTCATAACAATAGATGGCTTACGCTTTTTCCACTCATTTATTGGCTTTTGACGCTCCCTCTTATATTGAATTAACTGTATTATCCATAGTGGGACCCATTCTTGATTGAAGATTTTTTTTCTTGTCTTTTTTTTTCTCCCTTTTCTTTTGTTTCGATTTTGCTGAAGAGGAAGCTACCCATATGCCACTCTCAAAACACATTTGCTGAGGTTAAATTTGGGGTCCACTCTTGTTTTAAGACTAATGCTTGCCTTCTTTTTTGAATTTTTTGTGCTTTTCTTTCTCCATTTGGAACAAAATTGGCATACCTCTTTTTCAAAAAAAATAGTTTATTTGGTAGATAGCTAACTAATTATTGTGTTTTCATCAAAAAATAATTATTTTCTTAAGGAAAAATTTCAAATAAGAGCTCGAAGTGCCATCATTTTCTCAAATAAAGGTCCGAAATGAATTTTGTTTGAAATAAGAACCCGAAGTCTTTCTCACTGTTTTAAAGAAGGGCCCGACCAATGGCATTTTTCATTATTTGCATTTATTTATTTTCCTTTTTTTTTGTCCTTCCCTCTCTCAAATATAATTCTAAATTGTTAGAAAATAAAAAAATATTAAACTTCATAAAATACTTTATAAGTTTTGAGATAAAATCGGAAGGATGAGATATCATAAACTATCCACAACTATCTTGAACTCAAATTAATAATAATAATAATAATAATAATAATAATGTGAACTTATTTTATCTATCTATAAGCATGTGTATCATATCCAATGACATCAGGAAATATAGAGAAACAAAAATCAACTAGAGGAACAAGAAGACGGTTCGAAGCATATAATTGCTTAGAAGGGACATTCACGTCCGCCTTTTATTCAGTGCCAAGGAAAGCAAAGCAAAACGGGACAAGTGTCGCTTAGCTGCCGCGCCACGTGTCAAGACTCGTAAGTCCATCCTTGAGCACCACTTTACACTTACTAGAAATCAGATAATCCGTCCAATCTCAGGCTCTCTGTCATAGATGCCTCCGTGGACCTCATGCTTTACTAGGCAGTGATTTCCCTTTCAGGAATGAGGTGAAGAGCTGCAGCGACCTCTCCGGTTGCGTGGCCGGCGCAGTGTGCGAAGCTCCTCTAATGGTCGCGAACGCCAACTTGCCGTACTCTTGTGTGTATCCAGCAACCTGTAATCATTAATCACCGATCGTCGAATGCGTAAGCAATTCATGGCATATGTCGGTGATTCGGCATCACACCGAACTTTTTGAACGTCTATCTGTCTAGATAAAAAGACATCAGAGCACAACACACGTTTTCCTTGAGGGAGAAATAAATAGATTGACCTGCTTGCTAGTGAACCAAGCTCTGTAGGACAAAGTTGTCTTCAGTTTCAGCACCTTGGTTGCTAAGGCGTGGACCATAGTCCGAGTTCCGAGGAAGGGGATGACCGCATCTAGATCCCCACTGCCACAAATCATAAGAAAGAAAGATGATTGTTCACAATATTACCTGTCAGAAATTGTAAAAGCCAATCAATCTCAGAGGAATATTTGATGATGCACCTGTAAACTAGGACTCGGACGCCAGACTTGACAAGTTCTCCCAAGACCGGGATCATACTTATATACCGGTCCTCAAATCTGTAGTTTTCATTGATATCACTGCAGATGAACAGAACAGATTACGGATGCGTTTGGTTCAGCTTTTTCAAGAGGTTTTAGGAAATGCAAAGCTGTTTAGACTAAAGGCTTTGGGGAAATGCAAACACTACTTGGTTAAATCTTTTTGTGGTTCGACCTATGTCCTTGCTTACCATGCTTAGAACTACATATGACAGAAGAAGCTCATGCTGTTTGATGACTGATCATCTGTTTTCAATCAATCCAAGTTTATCATTCTCCTAGTCCATTTAGTCCTCTCATTCTTTAGCAAGAAAGTTTCCTTTGAGCAAGAATTGAGTGAGATCAAAAGAATTGCTGCTTCTAATTTTACTTCTACTGTAACAAGTTGCAATGCTATGCCACTACTTCCAGGGAGAGGCCACAAGGGAGAGCAGCATAAGTACTCGTTGCACGTGTTCCAGTGTCCTACTCCGACGAGCTTGGCGTGGAGTGCAATCTGTACGTCTTTGCGGTTGAAGTACTTAATGACATCCTGTTCTTCGCAGGGATCTTTAGTGTCCAAAAGGCTCTGTATGCAAAATTCAAAATGTGGGAAACAAGTTGAATGAGGTTCCTGAACATGGATATAGGAATTCTATCTGGCAGTTACTGATTCGAAGCTCAGTCTTGGCCTCGCTCTCACCCGATAGTTGAACAAGTCCTCTGATGCGAGGGGAGATGGCAATGAATGCCTTGAGGTGAGCATCTTGTAGAAAATGTTCAATTTGGATTGACCCGATGTTAGGCAGAGGTCGGCGAGGATGTCGTACTGATCAATCGCATTGGTATCATTAAGTTCTTTTGCCACCTTTAGTACGACGTATGCACATGCAGAAGTCAGAGCCTTTGATCTGATTTCACGCAAAAGCCGAGTGAGGTTACAGACGTTTTGGAAGAGTAGCTCCGATTGGTCAGATATGATCCCATGGGACCAGTAATATGTCGTCGGCGTGTTCATGTCGACTTCGTAATCCAGTAAAGGATTACCAATCTGCAAATGATTTTGTGGCCACATAAATATTCAAAAAGGAGGGCAAAAAGCGGAATAATAGTCGATAAGGGCTTTGGCATCTCCAGGAATCGATACATTCTTTTGACTAGATCTGATTATAATTTCGAATTTGCAATTCAAAGGGATCAAATAGGAAACGATACTCTGAATCATAGAACTGTTAATGAAATAAACTAAACTCACTGCTATGCCCTTCAAATTGATCTCCACCTTGGACTTGACAATGAGCCGTGCAAGTTCAGGCACATAGTGACCTGGGCACAGAAAACGATCAAGTCATGAACTGTCTGGTTGGTTTCTTTAGATCTGCTGTAGAAGTCCTGAAATAGGTACATGTTTAAAAAATTGCGCACGTAAATTCGCCTAAATAGTGGAATTTAACAAGGCAGACTCCATAATACGAAATATTTCGCTCAATCCGATCAAATTGATATCTACATGTACGACTGAATTGGAACCTGCATAACTTTCCCCGGCGATGAAGAAGTCTCTCCCTTTGTACTGCGGGTATTTGGCGAACCAGCGAAGCAGGAACACTAGATTGTCTTGTGCTGTAAAAGAAAGTGAAACCATTTATCAGTTGCATTTACGATGTCCACGGTATAAGGTAACTGCAATGATTTTGATCGTAAACAACCAAATCTTCATATTTCTAGCCGATCGCAATACCTGCTACATTGTCATTAATGCCCTTGTAAAATGACTGACTAGTTGAGTACGAAAAGCCGACTCCTGCCGGAGACTCCAAGTACAGGAGATTGGCCACTGCAGATTTAGCCGATCACAGTTGTCAAATTTCCAGGGAATGCAGGTGAAAAGTTTCTGATGAGGAAGCATTAGCTTCTATCTCCTCGTCAATAAGCAATTAAGCATTAGCTTCCATCTCCATAATTCACTAGATTTTTACTTGTTTAGTGGATATCTAGTTGCTGACCATTATGAACGTAGACAAGAAAGAAGTTTGTCATATCAGCTAAACGATTTGAATTCGAAAAGTAACGTACCTTTGTTCCAGCTATACTCATTTTTAACCAGACCCCCTCCCTTCACTTTGAAAGGGCCATGCTCAATGAAAGCTCCATACCCTATAGAAGAACAGCCAGGCCCTAGGAGAGAAGGTAAAGAAAAGGCAAGACAAAGTATCAAAATGATTGATCCATTTGGCAATACCTGATTAACAGATCCAAATGCATAATAATTAAAGTTTGATGTTCATTCTGCTGCTGTAATAGAAGGATGAAGTACATGGTGGTATTGCATTCTTTCATGAAATGTACTTCGATCCTTCATTCTCTGACTGAAGGACAAGAGAACTTTACAGAGGAGACAGCATTGAAGTTTTCCACAAGTAACAGAGGGATCCGAAGTTTAGTTACCTCCATTTAGCCAGAGAACAAGAGGCTTAGAGGCAGGGCTTGTCTCTGCCTCCACAAAGTAGTAAAAGAGTGGCCTTGGTGGGTGGTCACCCACTGTGATATAACCCGAATAGTGGCCGAAACCGACGCTCGGTTGACCGGGCAAGCTCAGGATTCTATCGGAGAGGGATGTCGCTGGCTTGCATGCCTGCATGAGGATTGAGCAGGTGATTACTAGGAGGATGAGCCATGGCTGAGACATAATTGCTTAAGAGTGAGTGAGTGAGTGAGTGAGTTGCTGGTTTCTTGCTTTGCTAATGTGGCCTGGCCCTGGAGGGTAAGTTGCTATTTATAGAGACGAAAGAGAGGAAGGACCGAGGGTACATTAAATAAAAACACAAAAATCCCAAGACTCGTGCATGCTCATGTGTCCCAGCTAATGGTGCAACACATACCAAATCATCTGTGATCTGTTCGAGGTCGGCCGGCTTCTTTTTTGGATTTTAGAGACAAACAAGCCGGGCTCAAGCTCGATAGCTATCTGGCTCGAGCAGCAACTGACTTGTTCATATCGAAAGATATATTCAATACGTACATTGTCAGCTTGTTCCGTGATATACCAAACGTTTGAGACATAAAGTAAAATTTAATCCTTTGCAAGACTCAATTGAAGTCGACCTAGAATCTGGGGAAATGCCGAGATTAGTCTAACTTGAACATACCACAGTACAGACCATTCCATTTCCGAGTCGAGTTAGTCGGAACAGACTCAACTCAACTCATTAACAGTGAGAGGAGGAAAAATATAGTTAAAACCCACCCCATTTCACCAAAGACCCAGTGTGTTTCAAGCATACCTGAGAGGATTCCAGATCACATGGCAAGACAGGCTAATTCACACCACTATAGTTTCATTTTCATATGAAAATAATATGACTTGCAGAGGACGGTCCAAAGATCAATCGTAGGCCGAGTCATCGGGTCGGGTCGCACATTGTTAACGCCAGGTGGTGTTGGTACTAAATTGTTTGCTAATGCGAAAGGGAAAAGCTCGACCTTGATGTTCTTTTTGGAATAAACTAGTGATTGCGGAGGACAAGTCTATTATTGCACAATGCATGCCAATGAAAACTTGCGTTTCGAACGTACAAAAGTCAACGGAAGAGTGCTGGTAGTCGTACTATGCTACACCATGATTCGAGCTATTGGAACTGCAGGATGGCACTGGACATGTCTAAGGGCTGTGGTTTGATGAAGCTCCAACTGTAGATGAATGCCGAAACAATTTGTGTTCTTGTGTTCAATCATGAAATTGAAGACTCGTCCAATGCGACTTTTTCAGATGGCAGGTGCTTGCCGACGAATATTTCTTCTTGTATATATTCCCGAGCCGTTTCTTTTCTATGGTTTAATATCTTAAAAAAACCTCAGGTCCAGTCCGAGTTATACTACAAACTTTTTTCATCTCATAAAAAACCCAACACTTTAGGTCTAGCCTTGATTCTACTCCAAAATCTTCTTTGATCTCATAAAAAAAACTATCAATTTTTACTTCGGTCCTTAATGTATTCCATTAACACTTCGTTCAAAATTTCTCGTTGACAACCAAAAGATGAAAGACTCCCGACGAATCAATCAGAATGGAGACAGGGAGGAGAGGCGAAAGAGAGATTTTCAAGAGCTGTTCGAGAATCTAGAGCCGAGTGTCCCAAGTGGGAGCTTTCCGACCGCAAGAAACGGAAGGCTCTTGCGTATGAGAAATTGATGACTGAGCACAACAGCAAGATTTCCACGCGAGATGGAAGGAAGACTCTCTTAAGAGTAAGAGGAATGGAAGAAATCCAACCCCAATTGTCATAATTGTTACCCGAATTTCATATCTAAGAACACGTCGTCTTAAGCTGACGTGGAAATTCAACTCCTGTTAAGAGTGAGCAAGCTTCGCGCAAAGTAACATCTCCCGTGAAGATTCATGATACATTAGAGCACGCACGCACAGAGTAGCGGCACCAAAGCAGCGAAGTAGGTTTCACATCAGACAGTACCAACAACGAATGATTGGCAGCATAAGACGCTGGCTTTCGACCAAGTATACAAGGCGTCAATTCATCTTAACTTCGACCTGTAGCTTGTACAATCTTACCTTCGACCAAGTCGTACCGAAGAACACTTCGATCGAAGTAAGGGAACGGTGCCAATCAGTTCGAATTAAGAGCACGAGAATAAAATCGGTTCGTGGATGAGCGGACAGTTGTTACAAGATGCATGATTGCCGCAGAAGGGGAAAATTACCAAAAAAAAGTCCTAAATCTATTGTAATTATGTCAATTCAATTTTATTTTTTTTTTGCCGATTCAATTCTAAACCTTTTTATAATTGTGTCATTTCGATCTATCCGACGAATTTTGGCTGGTGGTAATTTTCCCCTATGGAAGTTACTAAGGTCGTGGAAATGGAAGAAATTATGGAGAACCGCTCAAGAAACGGCAAAACTTGATCAAATTTTTCTATAAATTATTTTCACTTGAAGCAATGTCCTTCTATTTTTCTGTTGCAGCTTGAGGGTTAAGTTAGTTTGGGAATGTACATCGCGAATATCGGTGTGTTGGTCGGTTCAATGTCTCGATTCAAGGGTCGATATGTTTGAGACAATCCAAAGATATCATATATAAACCTGTCAAAATGAGCCATAGGCTCATTTCTTAATCCATATTAGATGGGATGAGTTGTTATAAGGATTAGTGATATTCATTAAATGGTCATAAATAGGATTAGAATGGTAAAACACAAAAAAGAATAGGGGTGTTTAATGGACTCACAACTTACTTAGAATCAACCCATTTCTATGATTATCTTTTCATCATCTTTCACGGTCGCTTACTTCGCTCTCTTTCACCTCAATTTGTGTATGAGTTTTCTAAATTTGATCAAATATAGAAATATTTTAATAGTATGAGTCGAATAGAGTATAAATTTGGTACGTATTTGATCAGATATAAATCACTAAATTTATATTGTATGAAAATGATTTAAATCAAATCAAATGTGTTAATTTAGACGGGATCATTCTCGGTCTGATTTGACCCACCCGTCTTACGGATCAAATCAAATCCCACTCCCTGGGCAACCGCTAGTGGGTGGTCCCTTTCCCCACCGTGTATGCCTTCTCATGTATCGATGGCAACGGCCCACACATCGTCACTGTGAAGCGGCTACTTCGTCTCGGTAGTGGCCCCGTGTAATGTGGTCATTTTCGACCTCGTGTGGGATACTTTGTCAGAACTTCGATTCGTGCTTCGCTAGTGCTCTATTCTTTATACGCTGCGTTTTTCCTTTAGAGGATGATCAATTTCAAGGTAGGAATTCAATGCACGTCGGCTCTCACTCTGAAATCGAAAATTAAGTCGGACAGAATTGATTTTCAGTTTGTAGAATCGGGAGGCGGGCCGGTCCACGCGAGTGCCGGCGTCGCCTCTCTTTTGGCTCAAAAACAATAAGTCTTTTCTCAATGAGAAAGTATTAATTCTTTCGTAGATAATCAGAACTACTATGCTGGAATTTGATAATGTAAGACTTATCTATTTGCTGGATATAAACGGATTTTGCTACTTAATGTGAAAACTTAGCATGAGTTCCTTATCCCATGACAAAAAGATAACAAAGATTTAGTTACTTCCGAGTTTTGATCGTGATTTTGGAGTTCGGCTTCAAATCTTAGCAGAAATTTCACAAAGCATATCGCATCTGCCCTCAATGCAGCTTTGAGTTCTATAAGAGAAAATAATTAAAAATGAAAAGAAGGTAGACCGGTTCCAATGAGAATCGTCAAGAATCAACCCGTCTGATACATGAGTTGGACCGGGAGCAACGCTCACCCCAATTTTCCTCCATATCACTGGAGTTCCCGATCGATAAGTTGCAATATGGAACTTTCTTAGTATAATGATCAAAATCCATCCTAAACCTGTTGTATGCAAATCAATGCAGTCCTAAACTTTTCGATTTTGTCAATATAATCGTAAACTTTTGCGTGAAATCCCAATACGTCTTTCCGATCAATTCCCCCTTAAATTGTTGATGTGGCGTCCAATCATCGCCGGTCGTCCTATCGTACTCTAACGTGGATAATTTTTTCTCGAAACAACGTTCAGCATGAGTGGCCACATCAACGATTAAAGTTTTGCGCTGAAATCTAGGATTACATTAACAAAATCGAAAAAGGTTTGGACTACATCGTCATTAGTACGATAGGTTCAGGACTAAATTGGTAATTTCTCGGAACATCGGAGACGAAGGGAAGCATGACACATGGCTAGAGGACAAAAGGTACGCCCCTTTCCTTGCTCATAGTAATTATAGAGATTGACGATCGGGATTGGTTATTGATACCATAGAGCGATACAAATGTCCACATCAATCTTAGTAAAATTAAAAGAACACAAATGGTTCCCACCGTCGTGATCTTACATTTCTATGGATAATATCTGGAGCGACTCAACCATTAAGAGGCTTCTAGCATTAAGGACTACGACACTTTGGAGGCTTCTAGCATTAAGTACTATAATACAACCCTCACCAACTAGAGGCTTCTAGCATTAAGTACTATGATACTTTAGAATGCTCAAGGATGTTCATGCAACGCATGGTGTGAGTACTTTCGCGAATGACGATTGACTATCATAAAATTATTTATGCGAGAATATGTTTTCAGTCAAATGTCACGTCGCTATTTTTCGCATCCCATGAAATATTGAAAAAAAAATGAAGTCAGTATTTCCCGCAATCCAACTTTAAAAAACAAATTAGAGAACTTGTTGCACTAATTGCATGAGTTTTAAGACTTCGGAGCACTATTTAGACTTCCACTCGCAAAGCGTAGCCCCGGCTTTGGTTGCGAGCAATCCTCGTGTGCCCAGATCAATTTGGTCCAGTCGCGGCTTGCATTCCTTGCACAATTGAGGCGTCGGAAGATTTCTAGTTCAAGATAAATCTGGTAAGTATAACTATTATGATCGGATAACCCAAAAAAGACCACATTCATGGGAGACTAGGGTTTGAACTCATCCTAAAAATCTTTCTTCCTAGCCTTTCAAAGCACACCACATTCATGGGAGACTAGGGTTCGCTTCCACATGTGACAAATGAGATGGAGGGGACAACTTCGAGCACTAAGGGTCGAATAGGCATGCAATGCCAACCATGATGGATGCACTACTTCGAGCAAATTCCTTTTGAACCACCCACCCCCGGCCGACCGTATACAGTTCATAATGCCTATTGAATCCATCGGCCCGTCCCTGATTGCGACATCCACTTGAGCGAGGCGTTGTCTCGATTCGACTCGATTATATTCTTCCTGTGCGATCGTCGTGTGGACGAGTGTCACGTCCTTTAGCTGAAATTTCTTTTGTTCCTCCCTGCTGATGTTTTTCCAGGAAACAATCAGTAGGAAGATTATCATTAAAGATTCGATGCTCCCAGGGTTGATGCCGACGCCAGTTGCCTATAAGCAAAACGTCAGCAATTCTCCATTGATTGATCCGGAGGTCTCGGGCCCTCTTGCCTGAACTTGTACCTGCTTAGATAAAAAAAGTATCTTCGCTTTCCCAACGATTGTAAAAATTGCCCAAACTTTCTACTTGAACGACCATAGGAGTTGATGTGGTGGTATGACTTGGTTAACAGTGCGCACGTGTCCGATAGACACGTCAGCAAGGCTAGACGCTGCCGCCGCTTCTTGCGAATCGATGACGACGTCGTTTATGAGCCTCCCGTCTGTTTCGGCGAGAATACGCGGAGAGAAAAATTGGACATCTCTAAATCGGAAGAGTCAGGATTTTCGAGTCAGGTTTTTTTTGCCTCGAAAGAAAATCATAGGCTCAAGTGGAGTAAATTTTTCTGCACCTGTTTCTAGTGAACAACGAGGCGCACCCGCTCCACAGCCGGCCCAGCCCAAATTTCCATTTTAGGCCACAGCCCAACCCGATGCTTCACGGGCCGCACTTGGCAATAATCCATGTTGGCCCTCGCCCGCATGACTCGATCTATCAGAGCCCATTTAAACCGAACCGTTGGAAATTGCGAATTCCACATGACTTCTATACAAAGTTCCTTCTATCTCGCTTAATTTGCATCCATTCAATTTGGAAAAAAATGTTGCATGGAGTCCACCTGAACAGTTAATCATGCTGATCGCACGGTGAGACCCATAGTAGTTCCGATGACCCACCACCATCAAATGTGAGTCAAATATGGATTCTAGATCCATTTTACCACCTCTAGTGATGGCACAGAGAAAAATGGAACAATCTAGTCATAGTCGAAAGATACTAATAGCTTTTTTCATTGCCCTCATTTTCACTTAAGAAAAGTTTATTAAGAAAATGCGTAGTGCAAACTAGATTCATAAAATTTGATATCTCAAACGATGTGAGGTTGTTCTACAAATTTCATATACTAAGTGACTTTAACAAATTATTGATTGGATGCTGAATACGGCCCATCCATTTGAATAATTACTTAAAATCCGACACATCAATTAATATACCTTTGACCAAAACATAAATGAAGCAATACACCAACTTTGGTAGCTAATCTTATAAGATTAGTTCTCTTAGGATTATGAAAATGCAAACCGAGTGAACAGTTTGGGAGAAGTATTAGATAGCACAAAGAAAACATTGAAGAGCAAGACACTGAGAGTTAAAGATGAACATCATCGGGGAAGAGCGAGTTCACATCATCTCATCAACCACCATCAAACCTTCTTCTCCAACCCCTCGCCACCTCCGAATCCTTAACGTCTCTCTCCTCGACCAGCTCTTCCCTCCATCCTTTGCCCCTCTCCTCCTCTTCCACACCAAACCAGGCCCTGGAAACGGCAGCGAGGAGCCGCTCTCCAGCCGCATGCGAGCCCCCTCTCTCCGAAACCCTTGCCGATTTGTACCCATTTGCCAGTCAGGTTGGGAGCGGCGCGCGTGCATCGACTGCAACGATGAAGGCGTGCACTGGATTGAGGCTAGGGCGACGTCCGCCTAAGTGACTTCGGGTTGGGGAAGCCAGTTTGGGGGCGCAACGTGCCTCAGGAACATGAAGAACTACATATATTTGATGAACACGGAGATGCAGGACGGGATCGAAGAGTGGGTCACGCCGGGCGAGCGAGAGATGGCGGTCTTCGAACGTGACGAGGAGCGCCTCGCCTCTGCCGCATTGAATCCCAGCGCCGCTCTATCTCATCCTTCCCGACTCTGAAGACTGTCCCAGATTTTTTTCGATGCACGTCTACTTTGCTCCAGTGCTCAATAAATCCACTGTTAAAAGGAAAAAATTTAAAAAAAAGGCCTCAAAGTTCTCTTATTTTCTTAAATAAGAGCTTGAAATGCATTTTATTTTAAAAAGGGTCTAAAGTGCAATCATTATCCCAAAGAATGGCTTGAAGTGACTATAATTGTTTCGGATAATGGCTTGACCTCACGAGCTGGCCAAATTTTCCGGCCGATTAAGAGCATTTTTTATAACAATATAAATTGAATTTAATCTTTTATTAAATTAAATTAAAACAAAAAAATAAAAATCAGGCGGGAGGTCAAAGAGACCTCCTACTATTACCGTTGCCCCACACCGGTGGGGGGAAGCAACAATGGCCATCAAGGTCGCGGACGCCTAGACGAGGGCCGGCGACCTCGCTAACCAGAGGCCAAGGGCCTGTTGGCCCTCGCCTCAACGGGGAGAGGGCCGCGACCCTCTCCCAAATATGGGCAAGGGTCGGTGGCCTTCACCCAGGTCCAACAAAGGGTTAGTGGCCCTCGGCTAGGACCTAGGCGAGGGCCATAGCCCTCGACCTCCGGTCGGCGGGGTCGTCGGGGTCACCGCCCTATGTTTCTTTTTTTTTTTCTTGATAATCACTTGAAAAAAACGGAAAGAAAAAAATAAAATAAAATAATAAATGACTAAAATGCCCCTAACTAAAGTAACTCGAGCCTTTTTTTTAGACTAATATGATCACTTTAGGCCTTTTTTTGAAATAATATGCACTTGGCCCCTTTTTGACATAATAATGCTTCTATTTTCTAAGCCCTTATTTGAGAAAATAAGGGAGACTTAGGGCCCTTTTTTGAAATTTTCTCCTGTTAAAATCCCAAAAAGTCGTTGGGGTGTAAAAAAAAGGGAAATGCTTTCCTAACAATAATCTCAAGAACAATACAATTTCAATCGTAGATTCACACATCATTATCGCTTATTTTGCATAAAGCACTCATTGATTGGAAGATTGTGCGGTCAAAAATACTTACTATCATACTATCATGCTAGTAACTCCAAAAAAAAAAAAATTGGGAAATACTTTCGTAACTATTATGGGTTGGTACAATCTCAACCATAGATCACACACCATCATTGCGTGTTATGTATAAAACACTCATTGATTGGGAGATCATGTGATCGAAATAATCGATAGGATGTCTGCTGTAGGCTAGCAACTTCCAAAAAGATTTACAACTCTCGCAACCGGTGACGGCCTATTCAATTCCTACCAAGTGCGCTACTTGCTCCTAATTGCAGTTGAATGTCTTACGGAGGGATAATTCAAGTATAAGTTATTTTTTTTGTCCACCGCTCAAACTTATAGGGTTGGAGGCCAAATCAACAAATTCCTTCAACTTAAATTGGATATTTTTCATATAGTTGGGGACTAAATTGAACATTATCAAAAATTCAAGGGCTACATTGAATAAATTCAAAACCCGTGAACAACATTGATCCTCCCACGATATGACTGTTGTTGGTGAGTTTATTTTCAGCTTAAAGTGTGTGATTGTTTTTGATCTTGCTCGTGTTTACTTGAAGACATTTGGGGATTCCCATTGGGTTAATACATGGTGATACTAGCCAACGATTTGATTTGACTCAGCGTCGGCGTGGATTGTTAATATGTCTTTTCAAACAAAAATTTGAATTGCGAAATAAATAAATATTTATGGACGACATCGGTGGAATTTTGTCTGGATATATATCCGTGCAAAGATTTGTAGGGTCTGCTGTAGAGATATATTTCATGCTCGGTAGTGAAAGATTTCCTGCATTGTTAGCTAAGGGAAAGGAAAAAAAAGGTGTGCTTTGTCCTTTCCAAGCGCCGATTACCAGTGCTTAGAGCTTGGGTCTTCGTGATATTACGTCCAGAAGAATCTGAAGCGCTATTTTATAGTGTTTCGATAGATCACATTGAATAAATCAAAAATTTCGATGCAATATGATACAATAAATCAAAGTTCATAGACTTTTTTTTTTATGTTATTTTATCTATTCGGTGTTTCTATATAAAGTATCCTAAGAAATGAAAATCTTAAAAAGTTCTCAATCAGTGATAGAGGTCCGTCAATTTGAGAACGGATGTCATTCTTCCAAAAAACAAATTCTGAAGAGATGCAATACAACAGTAGAAGATACGATATTCCTAATGGAATCAATGTTATTTTTTTCTTTATAAACCTAGTATTAGCAGGTTGGGCCTAGTGCCGGATCTAGAATTCAGATCGACGCCCGCTTTGAATAAATCACAGTAAAATGTCTATATAAAAACTGATAGGTGATTTCGATAGGCGTAAGGCAGAGCAACATATTCTTCTACGGAGAGAAGACATTGGTTGCATTTGGTTTAGCTTTCCAAAGGGAGAAAGCTGAGGCGTTTGGTTCAACTTTTGGCCAAATGATGTATTGGCAAAGATAAAAGCCCAACGATGATGAGCTTTGGCTTCTAGCATTTGAGGAAGGCCATTTCTAGAGTTAAATATTTTTTTTCTTTTTAAACTATCCTCTCTAAGTTTTTCATTTTTTAATTTTGCCCTTGCTGTTACTGTTCGGGCTTTTTCTCGCTTGAGGCAGCCGACGAGACCATATTTGACTGGGTGTAGAGCCAACGAGAGGCCGGCGAGGTCATGGCACCCTCGACGACCGTCGCTTGAGTCGCACGACCCTAGGCGGTCATCATTTGGGTCTCGCGACCTTAGACGGCTCTCACCTAGGGTAGCACAACCTCTCACCGAGGTTGTGAAACAAATTACCCTTGTAGGGGTCGCCCGATCCCTAGATCTTTTTTTTTTTTTGGCCAGTTGAGTCCTAAACCATTTACTTTATCGTCCAATCGTCCAATTTTGATTGAAAATCATTAATGTGGCGCTACCGACGCTATCGTAAATAATTTCAAATAATAATTTGTAATTTTATAATTTTTTTTTCTTTTTTTTATCATCTTTTCCTTCTTTCTCTGACCGGTCGTAGAGATTAGGCAACCGGCCAGTGGGGAGGACCGGTGAGTCTCGCCGTCCTCAAGCGAAAGTCGCCCTTGCAGGCCATCTGGTGGGGCGAGTGTCGCCCGCCCCATCAAAGTGGACCATTTTTAAAAAAAACTTAGTAATCTAGCAGCTTTATCTTGCGAAATCCACTTCATAGCTATAATATACATTGTTCCGTCCAAAGCAAAAGCGACGTATCGGACGTTATCCATTCATGAGTTTGATCCCACCATCGCTCAAAAGGCGACCACATGATTTTAGGCAACAGGGTTAGAAACGATAATCTCTTTTGTAGATCATGTGGATAGCCTTACTAAAAATGAGCCACACAAGTCATACGCGCTCATAAGCCCCCATACAATTTTCGACGGCAGAAAAATATAAAACCTCTCTCTAGCATCATCCGTAGTCCTCGTGGCTCCTTTAAGCCCCGAGACCTATCAACCCGGCGGGCATGGCTATTTCCCTTCTCCCAACCCGCCCGCTTCCCGGTATCTTCGTCGATGAAGGCCGATGCCGACGGAAGTGAACGCTCCACGGCAAGCCGGTCTACCAGGGCGGGGTGGCCCTAATTTTTTTTTTTTTTTTTTGGTCTAAGGGGTGGCCTCCTTTAGGCGGTGATAAAGAGGCACTTTAGGGATGTTCATAGATCTGGACTAATTTCTGGCAAAGCCCGGCCCGTGTCCTAAATCTTATCAAATGAAGCCCACTCGCTCAGCTGTTAGCTGTCGGCTAAGTTTGCCTTGGCCCGCACGCTACCAACATGATTAAATTATTATCAAAGTAAACAAAAAGTCCACTTTTGTAAAAATAAGTATTATAAGCTTTAATTTACGTAGGATGAGTTCTAATGGTTGACCAAAAGCTGAAAGAATAGTCAAAGCACCCGATTACTTCTAAAGTCGATCTTCTCCAAAACTCCATACCCCCACAAAAAAAAAAATTTACTAAAAAATCCATAAATTTATTACAATTACGTCAATTTAATACTAAAATTTTTCTTTACAAATTGAATCACAAATCTTTTGTAATTGTGCCAGTTCATCCTATTTGACAGGTCGGCGCTGACATGACAAATTTGTAAATAATATTTTAATATTTTTTGAATTTTTTATTTATTTACTAATTTTTCTCTATCTTTTTATTCTTTTTTTTCTTGGTTTGGGCCGGCCGAGGTCCGGCCACCTCCTCTAGCCCTTGGGTGAGGGCCTGCAGGCCTTGCCGGCACAAACCAAGAAAAAGGTAAAACAAAAAAAGACAAAGAAAAAATTATTAAACAAACAAACACAAAAAAATTATTAAAATATTATTAAAAAATTGTCATATCGGCGTCGACGGATCAAAATGAGTTAATTGACATAATTACAATATATTTATGACTTTTTTTGTAATTCTCCCTTCTATAATCCATAATTAACGCCAAAGATTTATTTTTATTTAAAAGTGAGAATTACTGAACTCGAAATATGGAATAGGACAAATTGCTTATTTATGGACTATACTATCTCCCCATTTTATTTTATTTTTTACATAAGATTGATATGAAACAATATATTATTATTTTACAGAGTTTTGACTGTATTTGTTTTTGTATTGACGTATAAATTTTTTTGCGATGGTCCCCACCCGGCCACCCCCTACCCTTATCCTCCCACCACATTTTATTTTCTTCTCTGTTTTTATATGCTTTTGCATTACTTTTTTTATTTTGCGGTTCCAATTACCCGCCACCGCGAAACTTCGCTCTCTCTATAGACGCGTGCATGAAGTCCCGCGCACGTGTTGATTATCCATCTTTTTCGTATTTTATTTCGCCACCGGTTTTCTGGCCGAGAGGAAGAGTCAAACTGACCGGCAATCTCGGGGTTGATGATTCACATGTTTGACCCAGCAAGGCCAACGCGGTGGTTGACTTTTGTTAGAGAGATGTAGTTCGACTTTGTTGGGTGCATTTTCAATTCGGAATCGATGAAGATTCGTTGAATTTGGGAAAATGCTAGAAAAAAATGACGACGATGGATTTAGGGAAGAGAAGATGTCGAACACGCCGGTCGATGTCTTACTTTCTCGAGTCTCTCGATCTGATTTTGTGGATATATCCAAGTGAAAAGCTTTTGCAAGTAGCGATATAAGATTATAATAAATGTTTCGAGTTGTACGTACGGAATATCGCTTCATACCAACGTATTTTTTAAGAATTTGTTAACGCTAATTACAAAATACGAGAATTGCCCTGAAAATTTCAACGAGGAGTCTTGGTTAGATTTGTTTGACCAGGAATTCCAATTCCCCTTGGGATCGAACTTTGAGAAGACTCGGCGTTCTTTGACTTCGTGGCCCATTTTGCCCCTCTTCTCTGATGGACGGTGAGTATTTAATTATGGGGGACTTCTTCTTGCTAGTGGACCGCCGAAATATATAATGTCTAGGCTCCCAAGCCTTACCTTAAAAGTGGTAGTGGTAAATGTGCATGTTTCGACATCACTAATTGTGGCAGAATACATGTCCGTTGATACAAAGATACACATGTTGGTATAATTATTCACGTATAAAAACAATGAAATACCCGTGTGTTGAGCCCCAATACCATGATTAAATTTCCAAAACAGGCGGCCGCACGCTCAATCGTGATTCCAAAATTCGACTAGGCACGAGCACGACGAGTTCGGAATCGACGTGATCTAACCACCTGTATTCTTATCCATATGAAAAAATAAAACAAGATCTCATCGTTTCAAACTTAAAAGAATCGTGAAACCGCACGTATCGATAATGTACAATGTCGTTTTAGAGATCGCCATCTCCGTACGAGAGAGAAAGGGTGTCGAATCTCTCATGTCGCTTGCGATTAAAGTAATCCAATCGGGGTTACGTGGCGCTAAATTCAACGACATCTACCCATCTAATGAGGCTAAGCCTAGGTTTTAGGAGGAGCAGGGTTGGTTGAGCTTAACTGCTACCCACCACGGTTAGCAGTTTACATCATATCAAACCTACTTTATTTTGCTTTAATTAGGTCGTATGCCAAAATATTTTGTGTCATTTGCTTGCGCTTCACAGCATCCTCCTTTCACATTGCCGAGTTGCAACGAGATTGGATCTCGACTTGACTCCATTTTGAAATAATTGGTCTTTTTATTTTTTTAACAAGAACGTACATCGCAGAAGAAAATAAATTAATTGGTAAATGCTTGCCCTTGTTTATTTATATTTATGGGCAACTCCACCAAGGATGTTTGGCATCACGCGCACGAGAATTACGCAACCAGCGTTGTCGGAGTTCGACAATTAACAAAAAAATCCTAAATTTATTGTAATTATGTTTTAATCCCTTTTTTTAAATTGAATCCTAAACTTTTTAGATTTATACCAATTTAGTCCATCCAATTTATTTTGTTTGAAAATCGCTTCCTAGGTGATACGGTCGACATTGACGTGGATAAATTTTAATATTATTTAATATATTATAAATTTTTTGTTTTCTATTTATTTTCCCCTTTTTTTCTTTTCTTTCTCTTTCTTTTATTTTCTCTTCCCTTCTTCCTCTAGTCGGCCGCTGAACCTCGGCAACTAGCTAGAGGCGAGACCGGCAAGGTCAACCTTGTGGACCACCGGCAAGGACGAGCCTCGACCTCGCCATTGCGAGGTGAAGGTCCACACCGACCTCGTCTTTGGCCGGTCTAGAGGAAAAATGGAAGAAAAAATAAAAAAAGAAAAAGGATAAAAGGATAAATGAAATATACAAGTACAAAATTAGAGAAAAAAATACTATTGAAAATTATTCACTTCAACATCGCGCAACACATACGACGGCCGTCTTTATCAATAATTTTTAGCCAAAATCGATAGATTGAATTGTATCAAAAGTTTGAATTTAGTTAGTAAAAAATACAATTGGCTTGATTGTAATAATAGATTGAATTGACACAAATGTCAAAGGTTTAGAACTTAGTTAGCAAAAAAAAATTAAAACTGAATTAACTCGATTATAATAGATTTATCGCCTTTTTTTTTAATATAATTTTCCCACGCTTTGTCTTTTGCCTCGATATTTTCTCAATTACCTAACGAGTGCAGAGGAGCGTTAATCCAGCGTAACAAAATTCAGGCACGGCTGATGCAATTTCGTACCCGTTCGTTTCACGTGTCGCACGGAGAGGACCAATTGGGATTTGCACGTTTCGGACCATTTTGGGGTTCGCAGGCATTCTATCTTTGTCCCGTTCCGATGAACAGATAAGATCGATAACCACCCCGGAAACGAGCCCCATCACGAAGAAACGAAAAAGTCAGAAACACGTTATTTTTCAAGTTTGTGGAGCTTTTCACTTCTCCTGTGCTGCTTTCTCTCTCTCTCTCTCTCTCTCTTTCTGCGGGGACACGGGTCCGATTGAAAACGTACGTGTCGGACCAGAACGCTGGGCGCCACAAACAAGAAGTTTTCGGACAGAAGCCAATTCCCATCGCAGTGATTCAAGATACGAAAATTATTACAACGTCGTTTTCAGTGTTCCCTGCTCAACGGAGTACTAATGAGAACAGCAACGTGAAAAATGTGGACGCAGCGGCATGTCGACGGCCGTGAAAGGAGACTTGGCTCCTTAGAAACATCTTCCCAAACGATTGGTTTTATCTCTCCTTCTTTCTTAGCGGTATTAAAATTATCCACATGATTTTTCACATCCGTCAAAATTATACATATATCTCATTTTATATTACATATCCTTAATTAATTATATTTAATAGTTATGTATTAAAATATAACAATAGGCTCATTATTGTACTCTTTTCTATTTACATCGCCTCTCGTTGAGGCGAGAGGGATCCGATTGGGGAATTTTTGTTCCCAGATTTTGGAGCAATTCCAAGATTTAAGAGGTGAATCCGATGTAAATGTCGAGTGCTCCCTGCTCATCTATTCGTGGGTATTATTCTTATAGACTTCGCTGCTTCAGTCACTATGACTAGTTGATTACTATGTCACAAGTATAATACAGAATTGGTGGAATAGATTCTTGTTTCTGTCACCTTTGGCCTTCCTCTCAATCAGATTAAGCTCTTTTATTCTTCTAGGGAATTCTTCGGAATCAGGAAATCCTTTGTCTTGTCTCATGCATCCCTTGCGTATGACCATTATTTTCCCAAGGGATTCTCATACTAAACTTCTATGGATACATCCGTTGAAGTTAAGTAGAAAATACAACCAATAATACTAATCATATATCACCAATCATATTGCTAGGACCTACCAATAAATATCTCAACCCATGTTGCTAAGCAGCTAATCATATCAATCGATCCATTCGTAATTACAATTCGAAGGTTCTTTTGTGAGAAAAGCGTAAAAAAAGAAAAAAGCACTAAACCTATTGCAATTGTGCCTATTAAATCCTAATTTTTTTTTCCAATTAACCTTTTACAGTAATTTCAATTCAATACATTTTACCGGGCGACGCTGAAGTAAATAATTCTTAATAATATCTTTTATTCTTTTTTTTCTCTCTTTTTTACCTTCTTCCTACTCCTACTATGGCCTCATCCACGGTCGCGATGGCCCGAAGGTTAGTGAGCACTTTGCGGCCCTTGCCCATGGCTGGAAAGCTCTGGTGACCCTTGCCACCACGATAGGAGTAGGAAGAAAGAAAAGGAAAAAAAAAAAAAAAAAATATTAAAATATTATTAAAAATTATCAACGTCAATGCTGCTTGGAAAAATGGATGAATTAAGACAATTGCGAAAATTTGATGACTTGATTGACAAAAAAAGTTTATGACTAAATAGGTACGATTGCAATATGTTTGTTACTTTTTCGGTAAATATCCCGTTCTTTTCTCTAAATTTTCAGTACTTAATAGTGTCAACACTCATAATGCTGGACTCAAATTTTCAGCAGTTCATCTACAAAAAGTTCGGAATCAATAAGTCCGTATTTATGGCATTCTAATTTTCTCATATTCTCGTAATTCGGGCGCTTTAATCGGGCAATGCATAATCAACTATTACCATTTTAACTATCATTTGAGCATGTAACCCCTAAGTATCACGTTGACGAAAATCAGAATGTCCCAAGACCTTTTCGACATTATATACAGCTCGAAAAATAGTCAAGAAGGTCCGACGTACTTGCATACGCCACCTTCCGAGTCCACGGTTCGTCGGAGAATTTCGATTTTGCTTCTGAACTTTTGACCCTCCCAAGAATTGAATAAGGTAGTTGAACCTTGTCTCACCCACTCACCATGGACGACAAGACTAGTGTCAATTTTCTCGAAGTCTCTCCTCCCTCGTGGAACATATTACCGGGTAGGTCATTGCTCCTTTTTATTTTTCTCAAAATACATATGTGCATATAGTTCGACACATTTGAAGGTTTTATATGCTTTCATTCCTCGTTTACATATGTTTATACATCCTAAAAAGGGTTAAAGGGCAATTACATAATTATAATTTAACGATCAAAACAGACGAAATCTATTGAGTGGCGCATGCATTTGGTATTATATGTTCCGTGTCGAATAATATTGCTTCTCAAAATAATTACCATGTTACTATAGTTTCATTATTAAGACGGCAAGTTGATGCATTACCGAAACGATTCCATAAATCTAGATTTTAGTGGTAAGTGCCCTATAGTTTCGCCATACTATATGAGCATTTTCAAGCCACGGCCCTTTTGAGTTCAAGACGCGTCCAACTGTAGTCATGACGTGGATGTTATCCAATCACTTATGACATAAGTCCACTATAATTGCAAGATAAAAAGGTTTACATGAAATAATGTATAAGAATGGGGGTGAAAAACGGCCTAATACAGAAAAAAAAAAAACATTAATTTTAGCATTTGTCCTAATTATATCTAAAACTGTTTTTTTTTAAAGATATCTAAAACTTCTTTTATCTCATAAAAATCACTTAATTTTTACTTTTGTTACAATTCTATTATCATAACATTTCGTCCATAATCACCGTTAGTTAATGCTACGTGGCTCGAATTTTCTCACCGAACTTATCAATGAGTCTTCAAAACTAAAAAATAACGGGTTGCGAGAACGACGGGGTTTGAGATGGTTCATCAAATAATCATATTGCCACTTCTAACCGTTCTTTGGGTTGTTGAGTGTCAAGAAGAATTCGAAATGTGCCATCTCGAGTGGCTCTCTATATCTCCCAACATCGTATAGAGAAAGCGGACAAGAGAAGAGAAGTTTGAGGGTTCTTTCATGTCACTTTGCGGAGGTATAATTCATTAACAAAGTGAAAATGTCATGTATGATTAAATAAAAGTGATTACAAACTGAAAGCTAATAGTGGTAGAATTGAGACAAAAGTAAAAGTTATGGATTTTTCATGAGATAAAAAAAGGGGATATAATTGGAACGGATACTAAAGTTATTGATTTTTATGGATACTAGGCCAGTAGAATTTGGACAAAAAGTAAAAGTTGAAGGTTTTTTATGAGATAGAATTTTTTTTTGACATATGCTAAAGTTGATGTTTTTTTAGTATTGGATTGGTGAAAAACAAGAAAAAGTAACAAAAATTCATAAACTAATTCCATTTATATCAATTCAATCCCAAACTATTTTGCATTAGTACCAATTGAATCCATGACTAATTTTGATTCGAAAGCAGTGACATGGACATCGGCCATCCCACGTGTCACAACCGACATTTAGGATGATATTTTAAATAATATTTTAATAAAATTTTTAATTTTTTACTATTTTTTTCTTTTATGTTATTTTTTTTTGTTGGCCGAGAAGGGCCGCTTTGGGCGAGGACACCCAATCTAGCGGTCGTGACCTCGCCCAAACCAAGTGAGGGCCGCGACGCCCTCCATGACCCATATCTTGCGAGGGCATTGCGTCCCTCATTGGGTCTAGGCAAGGGGCTGCATGAGCCCTCACCTATGGTTAACGACTGTCATACGAAGCCGCCACTAGCAAAACAAAAAGCTGTAAAGCCTATAAAAAAAAAAAAAAGAACCAAAAAATTATTTAAAATCCAAAATATTATTATAAAAATTGTCCACATCGGTCTAGATCATGCCATGTCAGCGATTTTCGATCAAAATTGATCGGATTGACTCAATTAATATCAATACAAAAAATATTTAGGATTGAATTTGTCCAATTAAAAGGTTTAGAACTGAATTTGTATAAATGCAATAGATTTAGGACTTTTTTTATGCTTTTCCTTGAAAAAGAGTACCAAAACTATGAATAATTAAATGAAAGCGTGATTGTATAATGAAATGCTTTAACAACCTTTGTATGTTTTATTTCGACATAAATTGTAGGGAAAATGACACTATAATTCCTAAACTTTGGTCTAGTGCAATGTGGTCCTTGAGCATTTAATTTGTTTAATTTAGTCCTTAAACTTTATCTCAATATGCAATATGATCCCTAAAATTCTAATTTATTTAATGGGTCCATGGACTTTTGGTAAATATTCAATGTAGTCCGTGAACTATATGAAAGTATTTAATGTTGTCCTTCAATGAATTCAAGTTTAGAAACAATGAATGTTTAATTAGTTAAAATTCAACGATCGCATTGAGCAAAATAAAAATTCAAAAATCATATTAAACATTAGCCTAAAGTTCATAGACCATTTCTTCTTGTGGAGGCAAATTTTTCATCTTCATTTCTTCTCTTTTTTTTTTTTTTTTTTGCTTCCTTTTAAAGCATGAAATCAACACCGGCTGCATGATCATAGACCGAATCAATGCTCGATCCAATATAATCACTACTTGATCACAAAGATAAATGGCCATATCTTCCCAATATCGTGTCGATATGGAAGAGATGCTTCTGCTTCTAGCATCATATGCATTAATCAGATTCATGATCAAGCGTTATGAACAGAATCTAATTGCGGACTGGTGTCCATATATTCGCGAAGCTACATATCAACCAAAGATTGGGATAATTACCAAAAAAGTTTTAAATTTATTATATTTGGTAAATTTAGTCATAAACCTTTTGACAATTTACTAATACAATCCATTCGGTCAATTTTAGCAAGAAATCGCTAGCGTGAAAATCGGCCGTCCTATATGAAAGGTCGGCACTTTACGTGGAAAATGTAAATTCAATTTATTTATTTTCTTTTTTCATGTCTTATCTTTTCCTTCTTCTTTTTTTCCTTTCACCGTGGCCGGCGAGGGTCGTGAAGCCCTTGCCGATCACTAAAGAGGGTCGCAGCCCTCGTCCGCACCCTCCCACCACAACACCCCCCGCGCCGCGTGCTCGCATGCCCGGATAAGACCAAGCAAGGGCCGTGACCCTTGCTAGCGGGTGGCGAGGCTTCGCAGGCCTCGTAGAGCTCCTCTACCATGGTGAAAAAAAAAAAAAAATAAAAAAATAAAAAATCTACGTCGGTGTTAGTCATCCACATTAGTTATTTTTGGCTAAAATTGACTTGATAGACTAAATTGATAAAGTGTTAAAATGGAAAAAACTTTCAAAAAAATCCTAAACCTATTGCATTTTTGCCAATTCATTCATAAATCTTTTAATTTAGTCAATTCGGTTTCAAACCTTTTACATTTGTGTCAATTCGGTTGTAAGCTTTTTTTGTGCTAATTCAATCATAAACCTTTTCAGTCTTTTCGACCAACTTTAGCCTACCGACACCGACGTGGATGTCGATTGGAGATGACGTGGATAATTTTTAATAATCATTTTATTTTATTTTTTATTTTTTTTTTTCCTTCTTTTTTCCTCTAGCCGCCATCGACGACCAGCCAGAGGCTCAAGCAAAGCTCACCGTCGCTTGGCAAGGTCAACATCGTCTAGGCCATGGCAAGGCTCGACCTCGCCTAGTGTTTTCGACAAAGAGTAAATCCTGCTCTTTAGATGTTTCGCGCGCACCTTTTATAGGCAAACCATTTCAGTTCATGTAAATCAAATTCAGGTTTCCCGTTTGATGTACATAATTTCCCTCAACTACAATAACTGCTTGGCTCAACTAAAATTAATTGCTTGACCATAACCGTCAGTCGATATCTTTGGTAAATGCTTCTGCTAACTTTTATCTCACCGTCGAATTGATTTCGGCTAAACCTCACTAGTCGGTGCCAGCTTTCTGACTTCAACCCGCGTCGACTCCGTCGATAATTGATAGACAAAAGACCGTCCCCGATCCTTGCCAGCTTACGTTCAATTGGCTTATCGTGGTCAATTCTGGTGTTTGATGGCCGATCGTGTCCATAGCAAAATCAGATCATGCATGCCGGTCAATGTACCGTTCACTCCTTCACTAGCGAAGCCCGACACGCTATATCAATCGGTAAACAATCAACATGTGCCGAACGACATGCTGTCTGCTCATTCTTTGTCTCAGTGACCTTAGGCACTTTTTATCAACAATTGGAATCGATAATTGATGCGAGGTTGATGGCATCTACTCTCGTTAGCTTTATCCCTTATCGACTTGCGTCGATAGAAATAAGGGTGCGCCTATTTCACGAAGAATGAATGAATCGAAAAATATAATCTTAAAAATAATCTCTCGTATTCCTTATAATGTTTAGACATAAATTACCGTCACTCATTAAAAAAATAATTCATATATTAATTATTACAAGCAATACAAGCGATTAAATTTTGTGAAGATATTTTTCAAATCACTCAATTTTTTCGGAAATAAACATAGCCTAAGTAAAATCCTTTCTAAAATATACATAGCAAAGAAAGAAAAAAAAATCTTACTAAATCCACTTTTATTTATTCTCCTCCAAGGGGGGGATCGAATTTGTGCCCCCGAATAAATAATAAAAAAATCCGATCCGAACCAAAACAATGGAAAGGAAATTCGGGGTCGAGTTGGAATCACGAGTGCCGAATTATGCGGGGTCCCACGCAGCCGACCTCGGAAAGGCAGGGGAATATGCTCCTCCTCACCATGTGGAGCACATCGAACGCCTCACCCACCGCGCGCAACCGCTCACGTGTCGCGCGGAGGCGCACTCCTCCGCTTCCCGGCTACCTCACCGCCCCGTCAGCTTATCTTCTCTCCGTCACAATCCGAGACGCGGAGTCCCCCGCCCTGGTCCGTCACGGACAGGACTCTTGGATTACTCCATGGAATTCTCCGAATTCCCTTTTTATTTTTTTTTTTTTTGGGGTTTTATCGTCATTGTCGAATGCAATGACGGTAAAGGAAATAATAATAATAAAAGAGAGAGAGAGAGAGAAGACGGAGTTTTTATTACCACTCAAATTCTGTCCCCCCACTCCAATTTTGACCAGCATCTCAAATTCCACGTGGGATGAATTACCATTAATTTCATTTTCCCAAATGGCGTCAAAAGCGAACCCTCTCGAATAAAGTCAATTTAATTATTTGCGAGGGTTGGGGGCTTTTTTTTTTTGGGGGCAACTAGCGACCCCCCCCCCGGCGTCCTTCGCTAATCATACTTAATGATGAAATGTTTTTGGTTTTGCAACGCATTGATTACGCATCGACACAGACGTCGACGGCCGCGTTTGGAAATGCACGATGTATTCCCTATTTGGGGCGTTTCGAAATCCTTGCCGCGAATCTGCTGAAATAGGTCATGTTACTCACCGCCGCCCTCCCAATTCTTGTTTGCCACGGTCATGTCCTGCCGCGAAAGAGCTGAACTTTACGGCGACGGTGTCTCTCGCCAGTCCCGCGACACGCCGGCATTCGTTGCACGCAAGTTTGTGGCAATCGAACTTTGACTTGCTCTTTCTGCTCCTATCGATTTTTTTTCTTTTTGGGGATGAGCCGTTACTTCGATCAATAACGTAAAGTATCGCCGAACCACTTTGAACCAACACAAAAAAAAAGAAAAAAAAAGAAAAGATTGTCGCTTTTGATATGATCAAAATGGTAAAAGGCACACTTAGTGTCGCGATCATCAACTTAAACGTTGCGTGCTCGACGAGTACACGTTCGGAAGATCGCGTTAGATCGTTTATATTTACATCATGGTTAATAATTCAATCATAGCTTCTCCCTAATAACGTATGTCAAATTTTTTGGTCTATATTTTTCCTTTTGGTTATATATTTATTTTTTTTTGTTACGTCGGTTGAAATTTGCGAACTGGCGACCGATCGGGAGTCGCTATTAAACGACAAATCAGAGGAAAGAAATCATTTTTCCGCATAGAAAACCCAAAGGCGAGAAATTGCTCTGTCCTTTCACAGCTACAGTGGTTTGGGTGGGGAGAAAAACTGAATTCTCTGGCTTTTAGCAGCACCGGGTATTTTCAATTTTTCTTTTTTTTTTTTCTATTTCTTGGGTTGGATCGAAGAGGAAGAGATAGAGCGAGGAAAATCGCCGATCATCTCTCTCGTCGATCCTCCATTTGCAGTGTTCTTTTTCACTCTCAGCTTCTGCTCAGGAAAAATCTCTGGGAATTTTCCGGGAAAAAAAGTTGCATTGCTTCTTGGTTTAATCTTGTCGGAATCCGTGAACCCACGTCTCCCTTTTTTTTTTTTTTTCTTGTCTTTTCTTTCTTTCTCTTCTTCGGTTTGGTCAGATATTGATTCTTGAATTTCTTGGCAATCCTCGAACGCTTTATCCTAATCGGACGTATCCATTTTGATCGTCGAAAACCACCTCGCCATTGAAGAAGTCAATTCGAGACTGAACGTGGAATAATTTGGTCAATTACAGCAATTGATTTTTCCTTTCTGATCGATTGCCTGAACTTGGATTGTTGGGTATTCGTCTGATCATCAAAAGAAACCACTTTTGGATTTCTGGGTCTGCATCGGCTTCTAAACTACGTTAGTATTCTTTTGCCCGATTGTTTGGTGAGCTGGGAAAAGATTCAAAGCCACAGCTCAAAGTCGTTTCTGGGGATGTTTTGGAGGGCATAAAAGTCGATGTCGATAATCCTTGAGGACGTTTGAGCTTCCGGAATACTGACCTGAAACAATTCTTGCTGTTCTTGGGCTTGCAACATTCGATTCTTGGCCTGATTTTGAGCCATGGCCATGAAGTCTGACTCTATGGATTATTGGAGGCATTACTTTAGGACTGCGAATTGCGATATATTCGACATCATCGACCGTGCGATCATGGTGGCGGCCTCAGATTGCCCGAAAGAGTTCAGGTTGAGGAGGGATCGCATTGCAGAGAGGCTGTTCACGTGCCGGTTGACCCGGTGTTTGGGCTGCGACCGGGTCGAGTTGGTGGTGCCGAGTGGGGATGAGGATGACGGGTTGAAAAGTGGGATTCCTGGGGAGGGGTGTGATTTTGAGGCTGGTGGGAGCAAAGAGAGCAAAGTGAATAGTAGTAGGGATGATCATGGTGAGTTGTTCATGAACCAAGAGAGCAATTACAGCTATGGAGAGGCAGAGGCACTGACTGATGAGATGGAAGAGGAGTCTCAAATTCTTGGAGAGGTCCTGAGGATCAAAGAGAGTTTGCTCAACAGTGATGAGGAGGTAAAACCTCTCTCCTGATTATCTTTGCAACGGGTTGATTATTAGCATTCTGGGAATTGCATGATTCCTTTTTGTCATCTTCATTTGACACACTGGCTTTGATGACATTGCAGTCTGAATCAGCGCTTTACGAATCGTTGAGGCGACTCCAATTGATGGCTCTAACTGTGGGGATATTGAAGGTTTGTTTCATTGGCCTTTGTCATGAATTCTATGCAGTTCAAAGGCTTGTTATGCTTAGTTAGTTACTCCTTTTTTGGCTCTCCTGGGCAAGTTCACGCGTTGTTAACATTGTTGGTTCTATGCAGGCAACTGGGATTGGGAAAGCTGTTAATCCTCTAAGGAAGCACAGGTCGAAGCAGATCGGTCGCCTTTCTCAGACTCTTATTATGTAAGATTCTTGTAGATAAACAACATGAATTGGAATCTTTTGACAGAATCGAAATTTGTTTTCCCTACCTTGCAATGCATTCATTACGTTATGATTTAGCTCTTGACAGGTCTGGTAACTGACTCATGTTTTCAGAAATTGTACGATTGCTTTATCTTTTAGTGCTTCGTATCAGTGGCCCCTGCTTAGATAAGTATGGTTTTGTCAATAGCTGTGTTCTATTTATGTTGATCATACGCCTTTCGATACAGAAGTTAGGCGATAAATAGTTGTCGCTAGCCATAGCTCTTGCAGATGCCACCGAGCTTCAGTCAGTATACTGTAACCTTTGTTTGGTCCAAAGGAGAACAACTTTTTTAGTCTTATGAAATCCAAAGTCCAGTGGCTCTGTTATGTAAGAACCGAGCATGCGTGGCTGATAAGTGGTGACTGTCTCTGGACCAATAGTTTTCCGAAATGACAGCCTTCAGTTTTATTGGCACTGACATAATGTCTCTTCTGTATTCCAGTTGTTGTATCAAAGTGGTGACGATTCCCATTTGCAAGGCTAATTTAACGATTATTCTTTTTTGTTGCAGGGCGTGGAAGACTATGGTGGAAGAGTGGATGCAGGCTGCACTGCCGCCTGCTGGTATGGATTTTCTTCCTACTTTCTGATAGCTAAGAAAAGATATGCTGGTTTTTCAGGTCCCCTGCACAGGTTCTAAATGCTCATTTATTTTGCGAGAGCAGGAATACCCCTGATTCTGTGAACCCATCAAGCGGTGATGAAGAAGTGGAAGAGGGAGAGGAAGATGAAGAGGAAGAAGGACTTCCTTCTCCACCTTTGGACGAGGGAGCCTTTTTCGGTCCTCAAACTTCTACAATGGAGCTATCTGGGGTAAAAATGTCTTCCCACATATTAGAGGCATTTTTATTTGCGGAAGCTCATTGCCTCTGAACTTATTAGCTCTGCTTCTTTGCATGTCCGGTGCTTGTTCTTTTGAGTAGTTCTTCGATGGCATGGATGACGACGGAAGTGAGTATAATTTTATTCTTTCTAATGCTACTTGGTTCTTTCATTGGATCTTTCTAGATTTGATTTCTGTACAAATGCTAAACTTTCCAGATCCTCGTACTGGCAAAGAATCTACCAGGAACTGCGGAAATGGAAGAAAACCGTTCCAAGAGAAGGAAAATGTGAGCGAGCAACGAAGAGAGAGAAAGCCAGAAGGAGCGAAAGACGGTCTCCAAGACATGAGGAATCAACATTTGAAGAAGCGAGAAGACGTTGCGAAGCCAAATAGACCCTCAAACACTAATGCTGGGCAGGGTAGACATACAAATCTCAATGCCGAGCAAAAGGTCAACAAAGAGTCCAAGCTCCAGCCGAGAAGATTGGAGAAGATTTCCGCACAGAGGAGGATGGTTGGTAATCAGAGAGATGTAAGGACGCATCTCAAGGTTCTGAAGTCTGTTGCTTATAACAAGCATTGTCTGATGTCACTGTTGTTTCCTTGTCTCTTAGGGCGCCAAGTATTCAGAAGATGATGCAGTCCAAATGAAACTTGAAGCTACGAAGAGGAAGCTCCAGGAAAGTTATCAACAAGCTGAGAATGGTATGCGTTTTCATTTTGTGGTTATTGATTAAATCCTGCATCAAGCTTATGAATTTGAGAAAGGGAAGTTTTAATTGTGGCATGGAATCCGAGCGGCAATGATTCGAGGCGCGTCATTCAATTTCGATCTTAGTATTTAAAATGCGTTTTCTCTTGTTTGGCCTTATCTGGATTTTAATTGCACCACTTTCTTTCCTGAACAGCCAAGAAGCAGCGGACTATACAGGTAATGGATTTGCACGATCTCCCGAAACAGTCACATGGCCATAGAAATCTACACATGAGACCCGGGAACCAGAACAGGCATTGGGCAAATGGGCGACGCTAGTTTGTAAGTTTCCGCTCATCGTGCTGGAGAGCCTTGACAAGTACTTTCCATCATGAAAGCTAGTGAGAGAAGAACGCTAACAACTCCGGATCACGGTGCTGATCATGGATTGTTGACGATTGAGCTTTCTCGCAACGCAAGTCTCAAGAAAGCTTCAGAATTCCTTGGCTCAGTATGACATTCCTTGAGGTACTTAGATTTAGGATTTTACCCTTTCGGGTTTCATAGAAATTGGGAGGTATATCTGACTTTTCCGGTAATTGGTTGGATCGTAACCAGAAAGGATGATTGTAGAGAACTCTAATTTACGTCATCCCGGTCAACATGTATTTATTGGTCTCGAACATTTGTTCTCAACTTTCTTCCCAAGATGGGGGAGAGTATAGATCACGCCTTGAGCCGGCATGCATAGAGCTTTGGATAGAAATAAATCCGAATTGGAGGATAACGTATGAGTCGTGAACTGCTGTTTGTTGCCCCATGTTCCAAGACAAAGTTTGGACATTCTTGATATGCAGTTACATCTTTCTGTCTGTACTCTCATTTCTCTTGATGCCAACAAAATGGTTTGCGACCTTTTTAAGTTTTCTTGTGAAAGAAGAAACCGACCCGGGCCGTGTCGCTTATTTTCAATGGAAACCATGAGATATTTTCAACGGAAACCATGAGATTTGTTAGGGAAAAAAGCACCAGAAATGGATTGATTCCAATGCACTTTGGAGATCCTACGTAAACGTTGGCAAAGGAGATGGTTGGAGACTTTGGATTTGTTGAAACATGTGCAGCTGTCTTCCCCGGATGAGTCAACCTTTCCCCCCTCCTTTCTCTGTTTCATATTTCTCCACTCTGACGCCTTTGTCAAGTCAAACGACGCGTTGCTTTGGTTAGGTGGATGGTGATAACGATAACAACATGCACCAAATCGGCATCCAATCTTGGGGGAAAGTTACGTATCGATACGCCTTTTTGAAATTTGACGTGTCGGGATTCGCATGCTTTATCGCTCTCTGTCTATCGACCCCGCGAGCTAATCGTACTAATCTTCGAAACGATTCTCGTGCGGAATTAATCAATCCAATTAAAAGAATGTCGACCCATCTTCTTCGGTTCATTCTAGTAAATTGAAGAATTGCCAAACTATCTCCATGCCCTTCCTTTCAAGTGATGTGGACTTAGCCGCGCCGTGTCCTCATCTGTCACTTCAGCTCCAAGATTTCGATGTGCTGTTAGATTCGATCACCGTTTATTGCAGTCGATCTTGCCGTGCGAGATGTTGAAATTGGAGGGGTAGGTCGCTATGCGAATAGAATTTCCCAGGCGGTCGTTGGACTAAGGCCATTTAAGTTGGAAGAAAAAGAGAGGGAGAGAGTGAGTTTGTTTAGATGGTAGTCCCTTCTTTTTGGTAGATGAATTGGCAATGGGGTTTGGAATGTGTCTCTCATTTGGTACTTGAGCCACACAAAACACCCTGATTCGAAAAAAAACGAATCGGTATAACCAATTTCGAATACATGCGTGTCCGGGTTCAGCTCGAAATTATTAATAACACTTAGATCGGTGGATAATATAATGATCACTGGTCACCGATGCAAACCTCGCATCGCAGGGGGCGGGTCCTGCGAGCTTGGATTAAAAAGTGCGTCTCTACTCACGCTAAAGAATTCGTACTAAATGCCAGGTGCCGCATGAGGTGGTGGCTCTCGGCCTATCACTGCCGCGAATCCATCCGAAAAAGAGAGAGGGAGAAAGGGAGGGAGGAAGTAAGAAAGCTTAGTGTTTTCTAGTGTCTACCCTACTCGATGGACCGTGAAATTGAAGGTGACATAAGGGATGGCGTATGGTGGGTCGGCTTGACCGGACCCGGGAAGGATCGTGAAAGTGTTGTGGGGGCCAAAGCTAATCCACAAAGGCACGCTGCACTTCCATGGGAGCATCCATGTGTGTGTTCGAGTTCGATTCGATTCGATTCGATTCCGATTTCCCCGCCCGATCAAAAGCTAATTCTCCTCCGGCGATCAAGATCACTGCTTTCGCCTTTTGCTTTTCGAATTTCCTTTTGCGTTTTGTCTCCTTGGCTATCTTTCGTTGCTTTGCCCACCCTTTTTGACCGCCCCCGTTAAAGGAACTTTTCGACCTTTCTTCTCTTCTCTTCTCTTCTCTTCTCCTCCTCCTCCGCCTTTTTTCACTTTGTTTTACCCTTTTCTCCGACAAAAATTTTCTTGTTTCTATGCTAATTTGCTTTGTAGCTCGTTTTCATTGAAGTCAAATTACAGTTTTTTTTTTATGAAGGGAACCCCGCATGGCGCGCAATGAGGGTAAATTAGACACGTCTTACTCCATACCGTTCGGTAAAAGGTCATCCCGCAACGCTCCGGATTCGATCCAGTGGGTGGTAAGTCAAATTAAGTTATAGTTCGGTAAAAGCCGGTGTTAACTTGACCCGTGTTTTTCCTACCTTGAGCGGCGTTAAGACTTTGTTTTTTAATTATTATTATTTTGGTTGTCTTAAAGTGATTCTAATTAAATGGTGTTTTTTTCTCTCACTTTTCCGTCAAAGTTTGAGACATTGTTTCAATTTTATACGCGGGTTTACGTATCGATCCTTGCATCTTGTGAGAATTTCGATCTTTGTGAGAATTAAAGGGCACGAGCCAAAATATTTTAGTTAATCATAACGTAAAGCAAGCCCTTAAATTTCTTTGTTTAAGTAAGAAGGATAAGATCGGTGCGTTCTTCGACATGTTGTCAAATCTGAATTACTTATGAGCAATGCAAGTTCTGCACAAATTTCTCATACAATAGTTAGAAATTAAAAACAGTTGCCGACAAGTTCTGCAGTACCTTGTCTGAGCGCTCGAACTTCGGTGATCAGTTCCGGCCCTCGTGGGGTTGGATACGTGAATTACATAATGTCTTGATTTGCGGCGGTTGCTTCGTTGAGAATACATCTTTTATATCACGATCCTAATCCATCAATCCTTGCGTGTTATGATGTGGATCGTCGTTGCCCAAATTTGGGTAACATAAATCCGGGTTTCTGACTCGGGTTTTTACTTAATCCACTTGCACAACACCACACAGTGCAGTGTGGATATATGGACAAAGACAAAAGCCGTCGACATATTTCAAATTCGATCTTATGAAGAATCAATGAATTAACGTCTTCAGTTATCCATAATGCAAAGCTGAGATGAGTGTGTCATGCTACCTAAAAAGAGAAGGAGGGAAAAAGAGTCCCATGGAGATCCATCTCACAGGATCATTGAACGGTCATGAGAGGGTTTCACATCATCCCAGCTTTGCAATAGCTGAGCGTAAGTGGAACGAAAAGGAGATCCAAGGATAAGGGTCTTCTTCCTGCCAGCTAATGCTCACTTCAAAACCAAAATTGATCATCCACTTTAAGAATTGGAAAGAATTATCTTAAAAATTATAAATTGTATAGTGCAATTGAGTTTTAAAACCTTTCAATTACGCGAATTTTATTTTTTCTTTGATTTACTAACTGTCTTAAATTTTTCAATTGTGTATGATTTGCCAATGCAATTCTTCCAATCAATTATCCAAATAATAGGCTTATGATTGCATTGGTAAATTTTCAAAAGTTTATAACTAAATTGATATAATCAAGTGGTTTAGTACTAAATTAGAAAAACTTCAAAATGTTTAGGACTGAATTGATCTTTGTACAATAGGTTTAAGACCTTTTTGAGAATTATCCCCCAAAATTGATCATGGGTTTTTTCATCCACGTGTCATGAATTAAAAAGTAGGATTGAGCGTTTGAGGCCGAGAGATTTGTGAAATCATTGCCACTTTCTCACGGGACCTGAAAAGATTTGAACTCAAGACATCTTGTTCCAGCACAATGTGAGATATTCTATTATCTTCCGGAGAGAGAAGGAGAATCAGTAAAGACTACATTGTTGCTCAATTGATGGAGATACATTTCCTTATTAGAGAATATTGTTAAAAGGTATTATCAGATATTAGGGATATTAGTGATGTTGGGTGTTTTCTAAGATTGCCTATTTCCTTTCATATATATAGTCTGGATATTATTGTTTGGGTGTAAATATCCTTGATTCCAATAAGTTAGTAGCACAGTTGATTGAGCAAGAATGTAGACTTTCCTGATTCTCCTTCTCTCTCTTGAAGATCCTAGAGTATTTACAAAGGCAGTGATGAATCGACGTATAAACATTCATATGATCATCCACTCCCACGTCATGCAATGCGACTTAGTCGATATCGGGTTCGCCTCGATAATCGTATTCCCCTCCGCTTCTTTGCTTATGGAAATGAAATCAGACGAGGTACTTGCTTGGATTTGTGCAATCAATCTTGGGTCTTGGCAAAACTGACACGTCATTTTTGCTTATCCATTCTTTTGCACCACGAGATGGAATTGCACAATTTCTTATTTTGGCCTTATTTCTTTCGATCATTACAGGACAAACTTTTACTTGATAGCCAATAAACCTTTAGAGGTTTTTATTTTTATTTTTATAATGTTTTCTTTCACCTTCCGAATTTTAGTTTAATATAATCCTTTCGATTCAGTTCATATTGATTTGGCCCGATTTGAGTATTTTTGACACCATAGCCAGCATTCAACCACCCCCGCCCCTTCTCTCGCTCTCCACGGCGGCTGAGTTGGTGGCTGCCGAGCTTGGTGATGGTGGCGGCGGCTGCCGAGTTTTGGTGGCGGTGTTCTTCGAGACTAGCCAGGGCTGATGGGGTAGGTGAGCAGGAAGTGCTCGATTCCTTAATAAAAATAACCTTTTGGATGTTCAAAAATCACGAGCAAAGAAGAAGGTTGACCTCGAACTGTCAAGACCAGCTGATTGGTCAACTCAAACGCCAACTTTGGACCTTTGATGGCAAATAAACTACGTTAATCTCCACATTAGCATACGCTTTTAACTTTTTCAACAGAAGAATTATATCTAGCAAAAAATTTAGATATTAAATTGAATAAAAAAAAGTACCAAGGGTCGACATTAATCATTGAACAAAAGTTTAGACACTATTTGTGTGAGTGGGAAACACCGATTTTGTTCCGCACGGACACCCTCCGCCGACGTGTCCTTTAGCTTGCCCATTGAGAAAAGATAATTTTAAATATGATGCATTAGTAGACCACATTCGTATGATCTCGTAATTTTTCAGGAAACTCAAGTCCAACACTCAACCACCGATATCATTTTGCTGAGAACCTAATTAACTATAAGAAGTAGCATGCCCTAATCAAGTTCATTAGTAGAGATTAAGCATGATGAAAAAGGAATATAATATGCTTGTTAGTGTCTATCCATGACTTCATTTGGTAATGGTTGGTTCAAAGAACAAGGTCTATTCTTTCAGCAATTCCAAAAAAATTCGATCCTTCATTCCCAAAGCACTCCCAACAACCCAATTGATGATGGGTCGCTCCAGAGAGACAAGGACAAACGTGACGTGGCAATCAGATTTTGGGTGTTGACTTTTGAGAAAAGTAGAAAAAAAGTGGGCCTTGCCTGTCCTAATTAATGTGTCTAGGGCAAGCCGCTTGTTGGACGGCAAGATAGGCAATATCAATTAATTTCCTAGAGTGAGAAAACACAAAATTTGATTTTGGAGAAATTAGGTTAAGCTTTCTAAAATCAACATGTGTTTTAAGAAGATAGTTGTTATTTTACAAATAGAATTTACCACATGAATCAATGTTTATACTTGAGAATTTGAAAAGAAGTTGTAAAACTTGTCTTCTCATCACATCACTCGAGCTCGACAAAAACTAGATGGGCCGAGACGACAGTAATCACAGGCTGGTGGGGGCGACATTCGAATGAGAGGGAAAGGGCCATTGGGCCCAATCTTGAGCAGCAAGCGTTGGGCTTGGACTCCTGACCCGAATCCTTCAATTTGATCAGAGAAATTAAAAGTTGGATTTTGACTTTGTTTAGCTGGAATTGGATCTTTGTTTTTCACCATCTCCCCCATTCTCTTCAGCTTTAGTTTCTTCGAACAATTGCTCTATCACGTCTCCTAGAGGATTTTCGATGTTGAATGATCTAGAGATGGTGATCCAAGCATGACTAATGCAATTCCTACGCACAACTGCACAATCGTGTGCTTTCTTGGCCAGGGCAGTCTTCCCTCAACCACCTGTTCCAGCCACGGAAGTTACTTCAAGCTTCAAACCTCCTCCAACGAGCCACTCCGTCATCTGATTTGTTGGCTTTTTGACTCCGATCAGCTCCGGTAATAGCGCATTTCCTCTAGGATCGACCCAGGTGTCGTATCTGGACGCCAAGCTCTACCCTTGTTGCTCTACGACATTGAACCTGTAGCGGTACCTCCTGCACTCTTCTTGAACGGGCAAGCGAGTTTTTGGAGGTATGTTTGAAGTCCACAGCAGCAGCGCAGCTCGAGGCTCACCACGTGCTCACCGAGCGCATCCTCGATGTCATAAGCAACTTCTCTGACTGGCCTCACCCAATTCAACTCTTTTGCCCTGGATTTCTTCCTGAAACCCTCTTAGCAAATGCTCTTCTTCTCCTTCTGTCACCGTTGAGAGCTTGTTGAGCAGGAATGTCGCTACTCCATCCGCCATGCGTCCCCAACTCATAATTTTATCCCTCGTTAGCAAACTCCTGGAGTATTGTAATCATTCTTGCATCATCACCGACGAGATTTGAAGCGGACTTTGAACGACGAGTACGAGAACTTATCGCGCACTTATTGGATCCACCTGATCCTATGCTCCTGGTCTAACTGGTCAAAATTGATCCGCTGCTCGATGAAGACTTCCGTTCCGATGTTGTGCAGATTGATCCTATGCTCCTGGTCTAATTAGTGGTAGCTTGGTTGATGGATTTTTGAAATTCCTTTTCGTTACGATACTATATGTAGCAATAATAAAATAAACATGATTGGAATGCGTTATATTTTCCTACTTGGATCCCTCCAAGATAGGGGACCTACTCATGTGGGTGCTGGCACGAGCCCACTGATGCTGAATACCATGTCGCATTGTATAATGAAATGACAAAATTCTATCCAAGAGAGTTCACATCAGACACTTCTTATCTCCCTTCGCGTCCGCCAAATCCCAAAACATTAAAAAAAAAAAAAAAAAAAAGCCTTTGCCGACCTAAATATTCTGATTTCTCACTCGACATGGAAAAAGAAAAACACCCACCATAAAATTGTCCGTCTAAGCAAGCCGACATGACACATGACATGACTACGGTGATTTGTAAAAGAAATGGATTAGTGGAGAAAAGAGTAAAAATGATCGCGTGAAACATACGCGAATCGAATTAATCCCAAATAAAAGGAATCAAGAACAATGGTACTCTAGAGAAATGAGGCGGTCTGGCTTTTGCTGGCCCTTTTTTTTTTTTTTGGCTCAACTCGAGATATCTTCTTGTCCATGTAACCGCTGTTCGTCACATCATGTGTTATGTCAGTTTGCTTTGCAATAGCAGAAAATCACAGGGCGATATATTATGTTGGTCTCGCGTCCGCGAATATAGTTCATGAGTTTTCTTTAAATCTCTAGATAACTCCACACACACACATGTATGCATCGGAGATCTCGTGGTTGGCCCACTTCAGTAAAACCTCAAACGTGCCAAGAGATTTTTTTTTTGTACGCGAGCTCCCCGAGGAGAGTCCGTGATCCCACGATGGAACTCGCATCGCATTAGACAATCTATGTTTTAATATATGATTCCGTGCACAATCAAACTTATCCCCGCAGCTCAAGAACAAAGCTCAGCTTTCAATAAGAAAACATGTGACCGTCCCGGTTCATTGGGCAAATCAGAACCGAGAAGGGTGCATCACACGGTGAGCCACGCTAGGGTTCGGGGCGGCATAGGCGAGGAGCTCCTCGTCGCGTTCGAACACGGCCATGTCTCGCCAGTCCAGCGTCACCCACGCCTCGATCCCGCCCCCGCCCTTCGCGTCCACCATGTACACGAAGTTCTTCATGCGGCTCAGGCACGTCACCCACGCGGGCTTCCCCGACCCGAAGTCCACCTCGTAGAACCGGAACCCGCACAGGCTCGAGCACCTGTAGAACCTCGACTCCTCCTTCCATTTACCAAAGAATTCCCCTGCCTCTGCAACAGAGGCGATTAAATCATTATTCTTGAAACGCGATTGACTTGATTTTTCGGTTTTTTTAGCGTAACAAAGTTTTATGTGATTTACTTACTCCCGATTGACCCGCACGCTATGGAGAAGAGCTCGCCGCCGTCGGACCCGCTCGCTTCGGCTCCCTTGGTGAAACTGACCATCTCCTTCCTGATGTTCGATACTAGCTCTTGGAATGTCGACTCGCCGTTCTCGTATAGTATGTTGATGCCAAAGGCGAGGTTCCCGACGTCGTTCTCTCGCAAGGCCGGCGACATCCGATTCCGGAGGTTCACCATTTGGCGCAACAGGGTCGGGTGATGCGAAGACCCGGTCACGGATCGCGATGCAGCCAGGGCGCATCTGACGATGAGCGCGAGCACAAGCTCGACCCTCGTGAAACGAGTCGACTCGCCGGACTTAGCTGAACGAACCGCTTCGGCCTTCAGGGCAGATATCTTGGAACCGTCGAACACGAACCTCCTCGTCGCGCAGCTCTCCATGCCGGCGTAGTCCGACAGCATGAAGGGCACCTCTTTGGCCCTCACGAGGGAATCTCCGAGGAACCTCGGAGGAGGGGCCCGGCCGCCCTCGAGCCTCCCGGCACATCTTGCTGACCAGCTCCGGAGGAAGAACGCCATCGAGGACGCGTCCATGAGCTTGTGCGAACTGCAGGTAGCGACGGCGACGCCGCCGCAACTGAAGGTGGTGATCTGGACAGTCAGGAGGCACCCCATGGCGGCCAGAGGCGACGTTTCAGGGTGAGAGGAAGAGAGGAACTGGCTGAGCAACGTTCCATCAGGTCGGGCAAGGACGTCTGCCAGCCGGAGATCGGCTCGGGCCTCGACCCAGTACGCGCCTTCGTCGTTGCAGTCGATCCGCGCGCGCTGCTCGTGAGCCGGCCGGCTAAGGGGTAGAAATCAGTGAGGGTTTGGGAGAGAGAGGCTCGCATGCGGCGGGAGAGGGACTCGCTGCTGCAGCCGCCGCCGCTCCCGGGGCGGGGGTCGGCGTAGAAGAGGAGGGTGTGGGCTAAAGGCGTGGGGAAGAGCTGGTCGAGGAGAGAGAGGTTCAGCGTTCGGAGGCGGTGAGGGGTCGGAGAAGATGGTTTGACGGCGGTCGACGAGATGATGTGGACTTTCTGGTCGGAGACGGTGTCCATCTTGAACTCGGACTCTCGGTTGATCTTTGAATTGTAAATCTTTTTAATAAGATGTTCGTGACGATGGCGCTCCGTTTATATAAATAAATATAGGCTTTCGGCTAACATAATAATTATTGCGTGGGTCCCCCCTCCATTTGAAGTGGGACCCAAAACGATTGAAACAAATCAGAAGAAAACAATGAGCAATTCCACCGGAAAGTCACCGGATTCTCCCTAAGATCTAAATGGGATTTTAAATTAGATTGGGTTTCCCGATGCCAATGTCCGCCATTGTTCATAAAAGCATTCTAGTTTGTAAGTTTTAAGAATTTCTCTACTCATTTCAGTCATCTTATTAGCAGTTCATGTCCAGTTTCAATCTTCGGACAAGCATGGCCTCCAAGAACGTAGGCAATCTATTACACTACAACAAGGTTTCGTGCAGTTTCGTTCTTATTCCAAGTCCATTGTTTGCGCATTATTAAGTGATTTGAATTTCGCGGAGTCCTCTAGGCTTTTAAGGCATATCGCAATTCATTTACTTTCGATTCGAAATCACAATTTAGCGATTTAATCATTTGCTAGGCCTTGGTCATTCTCGATGGGCTTTAAATCGGCTCCGTCGGGTTTTCTAGCGACCAACCACTTTGCAAATTTCCTAGTAACAGTACATAAGGCCGTTGAGCGCACACGCTGCCATTACTCTAATTTTAAGTACACGACTTGTGCAACTGATTGTATTCCCAACTCATATTTATCGTGACTGGTTTGGATGTGTACCTTGAATTTCGAATTAAGGCTACCAATAATAACAATTTTGGAACGTAAAATATGGGGTATTTTCCCAATCACTAGGAAAGAAAAATATTCGACAGCAACTTAGGCGATGGCGATGGAGAAAGTAGATTCTATGTCAACTTCGGTCGGTTCTGCTTGGATAGAGTCATATAGTTCGTTCCGCTTCTAGGATGAGTTATCGGAGCTTCGGCTCGTGCTTCGTCGACCGCTTCGCATAGTGTCTTCAATCGACTTGTCGACGAAGTACCCCTAATTGAAGACACTATCCGAAGCACGAGTGAACAAGGTTACGATGTCGCGCAAAACCTCGTAAAAAAATTGCCCAAAAGGAAAAAAGGACCATTCTTTTGTAGTCAACAAATTTTATTATTAGCGCAAAGAAAGGGTGGTAATAGGGCCTGCGTTCCAAAAATAGAAAGTTTTGATAGTTAAATGGGAAAAATGCATAAATGATTTATAAATTTTGATCAAATATATAACGTGATATTTGAAATTTTAATTTGTTCAACTTAATCTCTAAATTTTTTTTGTACATGTTCAATTTAATCTTCGAACCATATGAAAATGCTCAATATGATTCTTAGGAAATATTGAACAGGTTAAAAGTTCGGAAATCACGTTACATACAAAAGTTACGAGAGAAATAATGTGCAGAGAAGCTCCAGAAGAGGTTATAGTACTGCGAAGTGGTGTCCACAACTGATGTAGTACCTCATTGGGAAGAAGTACACCAACTATACAGTAAGTTGTTATTCCAATGCCTGATCTCTGATTCTTGAATTGTTCCTCAGTTGTTCTGTCCTCTGTACGTACCTCGTCCAAAGCCCATCATTGACAAAAACTTTCGACAGATCTGAAGGCTTCGCGTCTTTGGCCGCGTTCTGCCTCGCGAAGAGTTCCCCGGGCATGCCGTCGAACACGACCACTTTCAAGCTAGAAAGCCTTTTGACGTTATTGACGCCTAAATTTTGATTATTTTTTTTAGTCATTAATTTTTGCATAAAAAATTAGAAACTAATTTTAGTCCTTAGAAAAATATATTTAAATCATTTTTCATATAAGATAGTTTATTTTATACATCACGTTTCGATTCGGACCGACGGCGGATGGACTCGAGCGTTTGAACTTAATTAAATTCATAAGACTAAGCACGACAAAAAGGAGTTTAAAATCATCCCACTTCACAATCGAATCCTTAAGATAAGGGATTATCGGTTAATGAAGTTGAAGAGAAGAATTCGGTTTGATATTTAGATTGATTGGTTAGGTGCGCATGAAAACACTTATTCAGAAATCGACTTCGATCAAGTTATTTTACGTCTTCTCAAAGTAGAGTTGATATTTCACTCGCTCCATTACTCGATCGAAAAATTCGTTTAGTAACATTGAAAATTTCTCTTTGAAACATTATTAGCAAAATTTTTGGCGGCGATGGTGGTCGCGGCGGCGGTCGGCGGCCGCGGTGGTCGGTGGTGCGGTGATGGTTGGCGGCGCGTTGGCGGTTGGTGGGTGGGAAGCGGCAGTGGTGTATGGGGTGGAGTGGAGCGGGGTGCGGGTCGCGGCGATGGGGTGGGCTGGCGGCGGTGTTGTACGGCAAGTGTCACAACACGATGATCGCGGAGGCGGTGTGGTCCAAGAAGTGAGAATTAAATTTTTACTTCTCAAATTGGTGAAAATTTCGAGTGAAAATCTTGCAATAGTAAAATCCTACCATAAGTCAATTTTTTACCAAACGAATTTCTACGATTGATTTTATCATACTTCTTACGTCCGAAAATAGAAATATTTTGCCCTTAGAGATTTTCACGCGTCCATACCTGCAAGTGAAACAGAAAAGACTGCAATCTGATTTTTTTACCTAACTTAGGTCTAATCGGCTATGAAAGGGACTCATGCTTCACAATTCAAGGGCGCTACACAACCGCACGGCACAAAGAGAGAAGGAAGGGGGGCTTCGTTCAAAAGGTGGGCTTCATCCATAGAGTGAGCTTGACAGTGGTCCACATAAAAACTGAGAGGAAGCTTCGTCTAGTGAGGTGAGAAAAAAAAGAGTGAGAAGTCCGAGCTTCGTCAAAGGAAAAAAAGAGCGGAGAAGGGGAGCTTCGTTCAGCAAAAGAGAAAATGAGAGGGTGAGGGATTATTGCAAGCACTAAGAGACAAAAGGCTGCCCTTTTTATTTTTGCTTGACACCTACAAGATACACACGTCCAGAGAGTAAAGAATGGTGATTTGTGTGATTGGGGAGGTTGTTTATCGAGTCCAAGGGTAAACCACATCACTGTGATTTCGTGGTGGTCGTGCCTCCGTCCCCCAATGCCCGTGTGGCACCATTCCTTTGAGCATCGTCGAACACCACTTAGCCGTGCTGACATCGCCTAACTAGCTGTAGTTCTACGGCTAATCCAGTCCCGCCATTGCAGCCCGGAGTTCATCTTGTCATTGGCCACGAATCGAAACCTAGGTTCATGAATCGGAATCAACTGTTCATGGCCCGTGGCCATGTTTAATAGTCACCCAAGAAAAAATCGAGCCCAGATATTGAGCAAAAAAGACTGAGCGGGCATGCCCCGACACGGGCGGACTCCCGATGTTACTGGTGCAATAACCAACAAGCAATTTGTTGTGTTTCCATGGGACAGATTCTTCGCAGACGATACCTTGTCATTTCTCATTTGTCCTTCGTTTTTTTTTTTGTCCTGGCTCGCTTCTATCTTAGGACACGAATAAGTCAAAATCCCCCATCTGTCGAAAACTTTGTCTGTAGATCACAAGTTCAAGAGATGGGTGGTTTTCTCTAGTCTTAAGCAAACTTGCGGTCTTCCGGAAACATAGGGGGTTCTAAGCAATTGTCTTCTTTACTCCACAACAGCTCACTTCTCAAAATTTAACATGGAAATCTTTTCCCTGCATTCTGGAAGGAAATTGAGCTTCGACTTATTTGGTAGCTTATAAGCATTTCCTCCCATCTCTCCCTAATTTTGTAGTGATAAGTTATCGCGCGCCTAAATTTTCCTGGCCCAAAAATAGCGGTGACATCAACTTTTGTGTCGTGTTTGTCTTTAAGGACATTAAATGAATAGCTTGACCGAGTTTGACCCACGCATTAATTAGCTCGAGCATCTACGGCCTCGAGCGAGATGTAAAATCACTTGAGAAATATATATTGGATTCGGTGTGCCACGGCTGTCCTCATTAGAGCAATATCACCTCTCACCTAATTTGTACCTGAAGAGCCAATCCCGCCTTCGGATGTTTTTAATCTCGCCTCATGTCCCAACTCCAAACACAAGATGCTCGCCGTTCCCTTGATCGATTTGTATATTTCTTTTTACATGTTTCATACTTACTAAATATTCGAAATCACGTAAATTATAAAGAAATATTTTCAGCAGAAACAATATAATATCAATTTTAGATTCACTCACCAATTTTGTATAAATCAATTCATTTATTAATAGATCGGTTAAAAATAATTAATAATATTATCAGAAAATCAAGCAGATAACTTCTTAAATTATATTAGTTGCGCTCTAAACTGTGGAGTGAGCCGAATCACGCCGTTCATCTTAGATCAGGTGGGGCCAACATGAGTTAGAACTTCATATGTCGATGCACGCAAAACTAGGCTCCCTCGGTCAGAGATTTTTTTTTTTTTCCCAGAGATGTGGGTGGAATTTCGCACGTGACATTGATATTCCTTGGACGGAGGAGAGTTTGACGGCTACGCGCCTGACGAAACGGTGGCATCGGACCAGCGTCGTCGTAGAATCTTTACGACACTCGCTCTCATAGGATAAACAACCCTCAAATCCCGGAAAAGAGACGCAAGATATGAGGCCCCAAAGTAAATTCGCGACAGAAAGGAAAGCATCAGACTTGGAGATAACCCCATTACCCAGTAACGACAAAGCTTTGAAAAGAAGAAGCCAAGATCCACCTCGAACCTCTCTCCATTGCTGACTTTCCAATCTCTCCGACACTTCTGAATCCTAGGAAAAAAGGAGAGAAACAAGGGAAAGTTTGCTTAAAAATCCCACCTTTGTGCACTCTGATCTTCCCTTCCTCGTGAAAGATCTAGTACTTGCGAAGAATTAGCTCACTGTACGGGCAAATTGTGAACTGGGTTTGAGCCGAATCGGCCTGACAATGAGGGAGGACGATGGTAACTGGTTCCTGAAATGGGAATTAGAGCTTCCATCGCCTGAAGAGCTCACGCCCTTGACTCAATCCCTGATCACCCCTGATCTCGCTCTTGCTTTCGACATCAGAAGCGGCCCTCCCACGAGCAATCACTCAATCTCCGTCATCAGCCCCAAACAACACCACCCGCCGCCGCCCCCGCACCTGAGTTCCTCCAATCATGATTTGAAGCCCAGCGTTGCGGGGGCGAGCCATCCTGGCCCGGTTGATTTCGCCGATTCGGGAGATTTGGGGTCCGGGGGAGCGGCGGGCGGAGGCGGGGACGAGCCGGCCCGGACCCTCAAGCGGCCGCGGCTGGTGTGGACACCCCAGCTGCACAAGAGGTTTGTGGACGCGGTGGCGCACCTGGGGATCAAGCACGCCGTGCCGAAGACCATAATGCAGCTGATGAGCGTTGACGGGTTGACCCGGGAGAATGTGGCCAGTCACCTGCAGAAGTACCGCCTCTATCTCAGGCGGATGCAGGGATTATCTGGTGGCGGAGGTGGTGGCGGCGGCGCAGATGCCGCCACTGAACGGTTATTTGCAAGCGCGCCAGTGCCGCCCCATTTCCTGCATCCCGGCCGTGCGAGTTCAGATCATTTCTTGGCACTGCAGCACCACCAGCATCTGGCAGCAGAGGCTGCCACAGCAGCGGCTTATCCACAGTACCGAAGGCAAATGGGTCATTTCGGGTTACCGCCAAATGGGCAATTTGAGCATCCTCTGTTGCAAAGCAGGCAGGGGCAGATGGCGCATGGCACTGGGGCAACAATGTCAATGCACAACCCAATTCAGTCCTCCGTTGAAGAGTTGGAGTCAGTCAAGGGAAGTGGAGGGAGAAAGGTCCTCACTTTGTTTCCCACTGGAGAAAATTGAGTTTTGGGGTAATCACTAACTTTCTTCCTCCAAGACCTTTCTGTCGTCTGCTCAAAGTTTTATTTTTTTGGTTAGAATGATCATTTATGTTTGTGCTTTCAAGCATTAGTTTTGGTTCATTGAGGTTTTTTGTTAGCTGCTTGAGATGTGCTTCCCTGGAGACAACCTTATATTGACAGGTTCCTGTCACTAGATGTATAGGATTTTGCTGGAGCAGGGCTTTTGATGCTGGTGGGTTGGAACGGTAAGGCCATCTAAATGTTGAGTCTGGCTGGGGCAGGTGAGCATAGACTATTGCAAGCAGATGTTGCCTGGGATTTGTTCTTTTCCAGGATACCATTGCTGTGCGCTGTTTGGCGATTGGTAGATCCTCCAGCTTTCAACACAATAATATATCGCTGCTGCTTCTGATCAATTGTTCTGGGTTCAACTGTCGAGTAGATTACTTGTGTCTCTTGTAAATTCTGCAATTTAACAGAAAATTCTCATTTCAATGAGAAACTCTCATCTCATTAGAGTATCTATGTCACTGGAATGTGCCGTGTAATGTAGTTAGCTTTTCTTGATTTCACTCTAGATAATACTTAGTTTGTTGATTATTACTCCCTCTGAGGAACATCGTGCTGCTCTTCGGCTTTTGCATTCTCTTCCATTAGCTTAATCTCATATCAGCTACAAATCTTTTAGTAATTGTTTGCTATTAAGGGTTGTTTTCCTCTAAACTTAGTATGGTCTTAAGGATGATCAAGATCCCAACCATTTCATGTAAATCAAGTACAAGAAAATTTGTTCTTTGTATTTTCTCCTCGGATCCAGTTCTGCAGGTTTATGATATTCTCTCTTATTGCCATTCCAAGAAGGTCCTCATGTATGAACCTCGTACCTCTTTTCTGATCATGGATTTGATTCCGTTTGCTTTCTGGTTCTGATGATAAGAGAATTTCGTGAACACTTGTCGAAGAAGTTAATGCTATTGCTTCAATATCTGGCTAGTCATATATGAACTATGCTTTCGACTTTTCTAAAGCAAGTATTCATCTTTTGGCCTCTATCAGTTGAATGTTTAGAATCACCATTATCATTAGTGGGTAAAGTATTATGCGTGGCTCTCCTATTTGATGTTCAGCGGCATGTCTGCTCTCTTGCGATTAGAGTATCTGAATCCATATAAAGTCGGAGGTGTCATCAGCAGTAGAAGTTTCAATCTAACCCTTCCTAGGACGAACGAACACTAGATCTCATGACTTTGAAATTCAGGGCAAGAGCATCTCTACAGATCTCACTTCACTTTCAACATGTTTTACAGAGAGATGTTTTTAGCAGATTTATCATTAGCGGGGGATGTGAATTTGTCGTTTTAGTGTCCATATCAAATTGGTTTTAAGTCATCTTATTGATTTTTTGTGTGGCTCCCCCAGGCCATCAATCATGATCATAATTTCGACATAATGCTTGTAAATTGACCATCAGCAATGTCTTTTTGTCGATGACCATAACTCCGAACCCTTCGAGGAACGGTCACAAACATACTCGATGTCTAAAGGACAAAGATGTTCTGCTACAGGTGTCATTAGGCTGATCATTCGATAAATTCATGCCATCCTTACTCAAAGCATGTAGCAAAAACAACTTCGCTTCACATTGTGTACTGTCTCGTAGCTTAGCTTGGCATGCTCTTCCTTTTTTTGTTCTCTCTCTCTCTCCTTCTTTCGGTTTTTCCTTCGCTGGACGATGAGCTCTGCATGCCTCTTTTCCTTGATGCCGGCTCAATTAGCTGCTGAAATTGGCTAACTCGTTGAGCTTCTTATGTTTGATTAAGTATTGGAAGATAAGATTTTTAGATCGAAACTGAAACTTTCTGAGTCGTTTTGTTACTTGCCCTTGTCAACTAGCCTTCTTATTGTACTAAAATACAGGAAAGATTGGTTATCAGACCCAGTGGGAAACCTCCCTTTCCCAAAGCCGTTGGTTTTTTTTTTTCTTCCCCAAAGCCGTTAGGTTAAAGACCTGTTTAGTGGAGGGGAGGATGCACACGGAGAGTGATCATTTCATTACTCAATCAGTTAACAAAAATAATTTGAGTCAGGGCACACCTACTGCAACGTGAAACGTTTTCTCTGATAATGTCACCGGAAGATACTCTTATATCTAAGCAAGTACGAGAGCAGCTTCATTCTTTACCGTACTTCTTAGCACTCTGGAAGCTTCAAAACCCAGTTACCGAACCATATGGAGGGAACTTTCCCCGATCTCACCTACTTATTGCACTTGTATAACACGAACGATTGCATAACTACTGTGAAATGTGGAATACGTGCACACGACAATTTAACTTTACGGGCTTCAATTTCAGCTTTTGAGTGTCAGAGTCGGAAATGGCAACAGGATCATATTGAGATGGTGGAATGACAATCACTGAATGTTAATAATCAAGATATGCAGTATGTGCTCTGCCTTGTGGGCCTCGGGGACCTTGTGTTTGCCATCCCAGGTGCTATTCGTGATAGGATTTGTGCATGTCAAAAATCTTATGAACTGCGACAGAGCAAAGCAGGCTTGTAACCCCAAAAATGCAAAGTGATAAGCAGGCACTTGGACCGACAGAACAGATCATTTATTAGATCGCAGCACAAAGAAAAGATACAGTACTAGAATGACGAGCGACAGCAGATATATCCCATACAGCAACACCAGATAAGTCCCATATTGTAATCAGTATTTAAAAGATGTAAAAAAAGGTCACGGAAGCTTGAAATAGAACGAAGGTCCTAGCCAAACATTGGATCTGAATATATGAAGTCTAACACAAGAAAACTCCTAACAGAACAAAAGTATTTGCATGTGAATCAGTCATACAACACCATAACCTACCACTACTTAATGGTTTTGCAAGTAATCAAAGCTCAGTGGCTGCTGACAGACAGGGGCCTGCAAAATAAGGGGAATAAGTCATAAACAATTGGGGGGAATAATACACGCCTTGGCAAAAAATGAATGGTTGGCCACATAAGAAAAAAAGAGGAGCAAGCTAGCTTTGGGCCAATGCAGCAAAAGACTCGCTTCAAAGGCAAATTCAGGCAAGAACAGGAGACATTTTGAAGATTGTCACAGACGGAAATTTCATAAGCCAAAGGCTAAGATCCCAACAGCAACGTGAACATCTCAAACTCAGCAGAGTAACAAGTATGACACTGAACAGCATCAATGCAGGAAATGATGAATTCAGACGAGAACCCAAAGAATAAAGAAAAAGCTCTGAAAAACAAACTCAATCTGATTATATTCTAAGCTTCCCTTCACGTAGCTACTAAAATAGATAGATTAATAGGATATTTTCACCTGGAAAACACCATGCCGAAGTTGCTCATATGAATGTGCATACATCATTGCAGCAGTAGGCCACTGCATGTACCCAGTATCACTTGTATTTTGATTCACTCCCGTCACTCCAAAAGAGTTCAGAACAGCACCAGAAGGAGGCATATAGTTAAGTGAAGCTTGGGAACTCGGCATCGGACCAAGAGGAGTAAATCCAGCATCAAAATGCCCAAAAGGATGTTGAATCTTTTGCATGTTGAAGGCCACCAAACCGAAACTTTGACTAGCAGGGACATTCCTAACATACCTGTAACAGTACAGAAGATAGTTCATCAAACAAAACACCAATATTGGAATGGCATTTAATCATGCCTTGTTGGAGTTACACATGGAGAAAGCTAAGGAAAACAAGTGTTATGGTAACAGTTACACAGCAAACTGACAGTATATGCTAGTAAATAACTTTATCAACAGCTTTTCACAACAAAGTGATGAATACTAAAATATGTCACTACCTTTTTTGTGCTTCATCAGATAGATTGTTTTGAATGGGAAGTAAAATAGCTTATCAAAGAATTCAATCGAGGATGCTAAAAAGATCAACTCCAGTCACATTGATCTCACGCTCAAAATGAAGAATGCCAATGGAACAGAAAAGACCCTACCTTTCATAACTCCGATCATAATCTGGGTCAGAACGATCTTTTTCCCTGTCTTTAAGAATAGCAACCCTAGATTGTGTGCTGCCATCTCTAATGCCTGTATTCTTATCAAGATCCACCACAGGAATCCTGAACACTTCATTATCATCTCTGTTCAAAGATATATTCCTCCGGTCAGTTGAGGTCTGCGAAAATGTATCATCTGAATCAGAACCACTTGGGCCACTGAAGATCCGAGCACGTGCTCTGTCATAGTCCTCCTTCCTCTCTTCCACGCTTCGCACAGGGCTTCTTTTCATCCCTGCGTCATTGGCTCCATAAACAGATGCTTTACTAGGTCGAGGCCTGATAACAATTTTAATCTGTTCAGTCTTATCATCTTCCAACTGTTTGGCAGGAATATCTGATAAGCGGACAGCAGGGAGTCTGCTTCCTGCTGTTTTGATCACCAGTATCCCGTTTCCACTGCCATCTAAACCACCATCCTGAACCATAGTTTGCAAACCGTAGTGTTGAGCAACACGGTGTGCAGCTAGCCGAAGGTAAGAAGTTGGGAAGTGCTGAAATTCGAAGTGCTGCTGACCAGAGTTTTGCATGAATTTCCGAATATCGAGTTCCATCCTCAAAACTGACCCATAATATAGCAGAAAATGGTGGAAAACAAATTAGATTTCCTTGCACATTGAGTGGTTAAAAAAAAGCATATCTGGACAAACAAGAGGACAGCTAGAAGATGAAGACGACAATATTTAGTCCAGTAAAATCCAAAACATCATGAAGTAGTGAAATCGTACATCCTTATTAAAACAGACAATCTACTGCCAAATGTAAATATTCTGCTTCCTGCTTTAGGTATTCAAACCGTGGCATTCAACCAAAATAGTTGCTTTCAACCAATGTACAAATAAAGCCAAGGTTACAAGTAAGCAGTATAGCTATAACTTGGGCATCGTCACTCAAAAGTTGCTATCAGCTGAGCAGATAGGAGAATCATATAAAGGTGTCAGACATTAGCCTTAAGTTACGGGATAGCAACAAGAAAAAAAAACAATAAGTGATTAGTCAACTCAACCAATGTGCAGGATAAAACCTACGTACTACCTGAAACTTTTTCATGAGCTGAGAATTCAGTCTTCAAAGTTCAATCAGAGATCTATATGAAAGAAATTACTGAGTTGGAGTGAGCATTTTTTATAAAGCAATCAATAAATGCGGTCAACTACAGAGAAGTAAAGAGGAATGTCCAACAAAGATTTTCTTATCTCTTACAGCTTCAAGGGTTTTAAATGTAGCAGCATGCTAGTTCATTTAACTTGACAACTAGTGCAAGTCGATCTCTTGTGTGAGGGTCCACTTATCTTGCTTTCTACATTGTAACTCTTCATCCACCCATGATATATGTGAATACCATCACTCAAGAGGTGTAGATGGTCACTTGACCGGCCCAGGAGCAATACATTATGCGAATTGCCGGATAGCCTATTGGCCACATTAATTACTATGATTTTTGGTCCGATAGGATAGGATGAGACAATTTTTTTCTTTCGGCCGAAGGATGAGACAATTGAAGACATGTGTAAGACATTCAATACCCTACAATCCTATCTTATCGGTGTTTGGCAGGCAGCTATGGGATAAAATTGATTGACTAATTAAGAATGACATTCTAATCGAAATAGACATGGAAGCGGAGAAGCGTAATGAGCTTCCACATTACGAGGTAATTAATATCGTAGTGTTAAACTTATTCAGATACACCCAACAATTTCCATGAGACCTTATGTCCACCAGGGCCTCAAGTGGTCAATAGCAATGCATCAGCCATGGAAAAAAGCCGCAAGGCAACACATACCAAGAAAAGTCCCCACAAGAATTGCCCTTTTGAGGGGATGTATTTAATCTTATGCTCCTGAGAAGACAGACCCCCAATGCTAAAATCTCCAGAACTAAGCTAATAACCAGCTGTTTCGCCGTTTCGAGATTAAGTCCACTCCCAACAAGAACCAGCATTAACGACAAGCCCCCCATGACCAGATAAAAGTCGTTTCACTCGATATCCTCATCTCTCTCAGCTCCGACAGAGACAATTGCTCGGAGCACCCTCAGATCTGAAAATCCACGCAAACCCTACGTCCGATCGAACCTCCCAAAAACCTAAACCTGCACGAAATTCTCCACCCACCCGAAAGAAATCCAAACCTTCAATGTCAAAAGAGACGAAACCCATGACCCACCCAGACCTCTAAAGGCAACACCAAACAACGAAATTCACAATCAACACGAAACCGCGCAAGAAAAATCGGAAGCTCGCAAGCAAGGAGCTTACTGGTGAGACGATGACGAGGGCTCTGGAGAGCCTCGACGAGGAAAGGATCCACCATCGACTCCTTGTCGTTCGGAGCTGCTGCCGCCCCTGGGTCCATGGCTCTTCAACTCTCCCTCTCTCTCTCTCTCTCTTCTTCTTCTCTGTCACCAAATCTCCAATTCTCTCTCTCCTCTCACCTGGAGAGAAAGGGAAGGCGAGTGTCAGGAAGAAGAGGAGGCGTTGAATTCTCCGAGCATCGTAGAGAGAGAAGGGCGGGGGAGGGGATAGAGAGAGAAACCTTGCCAGGGGGGCTTATCTCTCAAAGGAGAGAAAAAGGGCAGTTCAAGGTAAGGAAATATTGCAGATTTTATATTGGAAAAGACAAGATGGTCAGACAATTGGCTGGAAAATTTTTGGGTGCGCTTCGATTCTGGTGCGATTTCCCTTGTCACCAATCCACTGTTGCCACGTAGGGAAATTTGGGAGGGCTTCGGCCACGTGGGCGGCGGTTGGTTCGGGTCGGATTTTCCTTGTCCGGGGCTCAGGCTTGACGGGTCGATTAGCCAAGTCGGCCTGATCGGAGCCGGATATTCCACGTAAGCGGAGCAAAGAGGGAGAAAATTTCGAAATTGAAGCGGATACAATTTAGGTCTCGTACTATTAATTGGAAATCATATTATTGAAATTTTATATTTGACAATATGGACCTATGTAATAGAAAAAACAATAGTTTCTCTATTTGTTTAGAGAAAAAATGAATAATTTTAAAAATATATTTTTAAAAATTACCATTTGTATTATTTATAATAATTATCGTTCACAAAAATATTTAGATATAAATAATCATCGATAATGAAAATATTTTTTATTGACTAGTTATTTCAATTGTTATAAGCAATTATTTAAAAAAAATATCAAACAAATGGAACTTATAAGAGCAGATTTAATTACATTTAATAGAAGTTGCTTGTTTTTTTTTTTTTTTTGTTCTTGAGAGCAAAATGCAGTTTTCACATGAAAATACCGTTTAGATGACTTTGATTTTTTTTCCAAAAACAAGGACCAACACACATATCTATCATCTGAAAGCATAAAAAATTGTATCTTCACATGAAAAAGTTCTCATATCAAAAGAAAGGGCAATTTTCTTTAATTGAAGAACATGCATTTTTTTCTTTCTTCTTCGTGACGAAATTGAGAGATTAGATCACTCCGAAGCAGAATTTGTGTTCGAAGTTTGTTTTTTCTCTTAATATGAAGGTCGCCTTGTAAGTGATAAGCTTGGATTATGTAAATGAAACCGATAAGAGTAATTTTGATGTACTAATCATCCATCAGTAAGTGTCGTTAGTATGTTGACGAGTAAGCAAACGAATAGAGTATTAGATGGGATCACTTACTTATCCGGTAATCTAATTTTGGCAAAACATCACTTTAATAGTATCTCATTGGAAGTGTTACTACTATCTAAAAGATTGAACGTGCATTGGTTCCTAAATCGGTACGAACGTCACTTGTCATGTCCTTCTATCATTTGTCGTCCATAGACTGTCACTTGTCCAATGCAACTCGCGGACCGGTCCTCAATAGTAACATACTTGTTATAATCGGAGACTCAAGGACGGTATCTTCTTCCTTATATTTATCCAAACATACACCATTCTTCATTCTAGGTTCAAATTCCTTCTCTTTCAAATTTCAATCGTTTTCGGTGCTAACTTAAGCGTCGGAGAGCATTTGGGCGCAAAGAATAGATGCGTTAACTCAATTATTACGAGGATGCTCACGCAAAATGATTCAAATGCAGGACTAAAAGTTGTTAGACGAATATGTCAACTATTCAAATGGAGAGGCAATATGGCATAGAAAAGTTCGAACTCAAGACATTCTACTCGATATAATGTGAGATTTTGTGGGACTATTATCGATTATTTTAAAAGTTCAAGCGGTTAGACTAAAGAAGCATTTCAATATTTAAATACTCTAACGGGATACATTGCATCGAGAGAGATGGAGTTGCGTCGTGCGAGGCATGAGCGGAGGTCAAATAGTGAGAGAGGTCCCATGATGGCGGTAAGAAGTGAATGTGCCTCGAGACCGTCGATTGTGCTATGCGAGTGGGAGGAGGAAGGAGAGTTAAGGAAGAAGTTTGGAGGTGGAGAAAATAAGGGAAAACGGTGTTCTTACGCCTTATGTGAATTTGGATATTTTGAAGGACTGAGATTCAAAATCTTTTATCATTTTCATGTTTAGAGAAAAATCAAAATGTAGAATTAAATACTACATGGAATAAGATTTATCAATTAGTGCGGAATTGAATTATCTAGCGATAATTAGTATGAGATTCCACTTTCACATTCCTAACATTACGGAACTATGAAAACCCAATTCAATTACCGTCGTCGGTTGCCATCGTTGGTCACTGCTTGCCACATCTACGAAGGTCTCCGTCGCCACCATTCACTAGCCATCACTATCGTCGTCGCTATCGGTTAAAAGTATCCCTTTATATAAGGCTAAAGCTTTTGCAATCAAAAAAGGGAATCTCGTTACAAAAAATTGAAAATCCATTTGCAAATTTCTTGCCGCGAAACTAGACGAGACTTTAAATTTTTGTTTTCATACTTTTTTTGCACAAATACATTAACGGTGGAATCACGATGCGAGGTGGGGCTAATAACCACGATCCCCATCATACTATCCTCGTTAAAAGAAATACCCTTTTCTCATAGCGAGGATGAAATTTTCACGGAAATCATTTGTACATCGGTATTTTCCATTAATTAAGTTGGACGTAGTTAATGGAAGGATTTGATTGCACTAATTTGACAAGTTTTAGAACTCAATTACACTTTTTGCAAATTTTTCCGATTCATCATGATAATTTTTAAGACTTTCAATGAATATGTCCCAATATTTATGGTATGTACGCTTTGAAATATTCGAAAGACAAAAAAGGCCATAAGATTCTTTTTAGGAACTCATGTCATAACTCATAATAAACTCTCAATTGAGCGACGGGACGTTGATTCTCCTTACACTTACATAAATGGTCCAAAAACGGCGCACCTCATTTTCCTTGCAGTCTTTTCTCGAAGCATGGTTTGAACGTCAATGATAAGTTTCATCAATGCATAATGTACGTTGGACTTGATTCTAGTTTTACTCCAGGCTGAAGCCAACCGAAACATAGGACAAAGCAAGATCGAAGTGTACAGAGGCTCCGTAAAGCTGCGACCCTCTTGATAGGGCGTCCAATGCGCAAGCTTCTTGTGCCGTTTCCTAAGTAATTCAAGGGCAGCGTCGGATTCGATGTACTTTTTCAGTGACGTTGGAAGAAATTTAAGCTGCAAGAGAAATTGAGCAAAATCAAGGAAAATTACATAAATATTCGGTCTTGAACTTCTTGAACTTTTAATTGAGTATATTTGATCCATAAACTTTTGCTTTCAATATAGTATGAATTGTTAGTAAATTTAATCATAACTATATGAAAATATTTATTATTGTCCGATTTTAAATTAATGGGAATATAATATTCCATATATATTAAGAAAAAAAAATCAACAAACTAAAAGTTCACGGATCATATGAACATTGGCTAAAGTTCAGACCATATAATAAATTTAAAGTTTGACTATAACACACATTGATCAAAATTGATTTTTTGTATTATCCCCAAAATAACTATTCGGTCTTTATTGAGTTTTGCACTTGATAATCCTGTTTCCTAGAGAAATATTATTATTTTCCAAGGCACTGATTACACACAACACGAAAAAATTTAATCTAAATAGCAAATTTCTTTATCGAGATGCGTAACTGGTAAGTGAGTAAGATTTAGAATATGAGTGACGAAAGATTAAGAGGATAATTAAGATAATGAAGGGTGGCGTAATGGAGACGAAGCTTGCGCGGGGAAGCAAACAAACCACTCCGAAGTTTCCGGAGACGGGCCATCATCCGAGTGTTACCTCGGATCTGTTGAGGTCTCCGGTCATCTCCGTGTCCTTGCCATTTCCTGATTTCCACGCGCCGGAAGGGATTCCTCCTATAATCTCTACTAATTTCGTGTTTATCTAGAGATTCCTATCGAAGTGGAAAACAAAAGAGCCTTTGAATTTTCGTATTTCGATCCTTGAGGTTGTTGGGCTGGCTTTCAGATTGACTGGTAAACATGACCATTCTCCGTGTGACGAGTTATCGGGAGTTTTGAAGTCTTATCCATTTTTATCTTCACTTGTCATAGAATTGATGCCACTTTTGGATTATTTCGCGTATGAATGCCATGATGAAAAAAGTTTATTTTGAAAGAAGGAAAAGTGTGCGTGCTGCATATGAGCAACTATACATTTTTTGTTTTGTCAGAATTGAATCGATGACTAGGAAGACTACACTAAAACGCATGCTGGAATCTAATCAATGGGTAAATAATTAAAAAATTACAAGCTTTGTTTGTTTTTATGCGGGAATTCACAAATGGTATGATATGACTATTTATAGCCCACAATTGAAGGTTACACAAACCGTTACCACGTCTTCACTATTCGAAGACTAGTAAGACTACACTACTGCATAATTACATCGACTTCATTACTAAATGACTACATACATAGATCAGTCAATGCTTTGTTTTATTACGTTGACGATTACTTCTTTTATGTTAATTCTTCAAGTTGTCGATGGTTCAGACCAACCTATCTTTATCTATTAAACTTGTGACTTGTCAATAATAGGCAAAAGTTCCTCGTTTTTGGACGTAAATAGATAGATGTGGAGGAAAATTAGATACCCTTTACCCCAAAGAGAACATCACCAATTGCGTTAGAGAGGGGGGAACGGATGTGGACGCACGCGCCGACAGTGAATGTGGGCGAAGAGATGTACGCCTTTTGGGAGGAAAAATGGTTTTCACGGAGCGAGTCTTCGTCTTCATTCTTCAATACGAGCCCACAAAACCCCGAAGGTCTTCTGACCCTCCCATCCTTCTCTCTCGCTCTACCCTTCGTCCTCGCACGAACCCTAGTGATGGCCGATTCGGCTATTGCCGATCCTCCACCGCCCTCTTCGACCCCTGATCCCTTCACGTCGGCCGACTTCGATTGCCTCCCAATTCCGCCTCTCGATCCTCTGTTCTTCTCCACAGACGCTGATCCCAACCCCGAGTCAATCGGCGTGCCTCAGCCCTTCGATTCCGATCTCGCCTTCGACTTTGGTTTCGAAGGAAATGGGGACTTCGAGTTCACCTTCGACGGCCTCGACGATCTCTACCTCCCCGACGAGAACGAGTCCTTCCTTATCCCCTCCCCCGCCGAAAACATCGAGAAGATCAATTGCGAGTCCGGTTCTTCTGGAATTTCCGGCGATCGGGCGTCCGATCTCGCCGGGTATTTGAATTACCCCCGTCGGAGTCTGGTAGCTACCGTTCGGGCGATCAGAGGGTGGGTGCTGAGAATGCGTCGAACGTTCCATCGCCGGACTGCGATACCTCCGGCGATCGGGACTTTTCAGGTGGTCCAGCCTCGTCACATGGTTCGGGGAATGGTGGAGGCTCTGGCTTGTCGGAAGATACCAATCCTCCTTCGCCATGTTCCGGAAGCTTCGAACGCGATGTTTCTTCCAAATTGGCCGTTGATCAAAAGGTGAAAGCTGAGGAGGACATGTGTAATGCTTCTGTGGCGAAAAGGAAGAAGGAGCAGGATGATACAGTCTCTGAAACTCGAAGTATCAAGTACAGGCGATCATCAGTAGCCGCGGTCAATGTGAATAATTCACAATGCAATGACGAGGACGAAGAGAAAAGGAAAGCCAGGTTGATGAGGAACCGTGAGAGTGCGCAGCTCTCGAGACAGAGGAAGAAGTATCACCAGGAAGAGCTTGAGGAGAAGGTGAGGTCCTTGCACTCGACTATTGCAGAATTGAATGGCAGATTATCATTCTTCATGGCTGAAAATGTCAGCTTGAGACAGCAATTGGGTGGTGGTGGAATGTGTCCGCCTCCGCCACCAGGTATGTACCCTCCGCACCCAATGGCACAGATGGGTTATCCATGGGTTCCTTGTGCGCCTTATGTCATGAAACCGCAAGGATCACAGGTGCCCTTGGTCCCAATCCCTAGATTGAAACCTCAAAAGCCAGTGTCGGCTTCCAAAGCAAAGAAAATTGAGACTAAAAAGACTGAGGGTAAAACTAAGAAGGTTGCCAGTGTTAGTTTTCTTGGTCTGCTGTTTTTTGTTCTGCTTTTTGGAGGTTTGGTTCCAATGGTGAATGTCAGGTTCAGTGGAAGCGGGGATACAGGTGCTGGCAGGTTTAGCTACTTGAATGATAGATCTTATGATCATCACAAAGGTAGGGTTCTGGCTGTTAGTGGACATATGAATGGTACTTATTATGCCACTGGAAGAGGGTCTTCTGGTGGAACATACAGTACCGTTAGCAGTGGAGGCTGTGGTGGTGCGTCGGACTATAAGATCATGAGAAAAGATAGAGAATCTATGCCCAACACGAGCGAGCCACTTGTTGCCTCTTTGTATGTTCCTAGAAATGATAAGCTTGTGAAAATTGATGGCAACTTGATAATTCATTCTATAATGGCGAGCGAGAAGGCTATGGCATCCCATGCATCTGGTGAAACAAAGAATGATGGGATTACTGATCCAACAACAAGGCAAAATCTGGCCTCAGCATTGGCTCTTCCTGAAGTTGCAAGGGCGAACTCCCATGTGTATGGAAAACCAACTGAAAGGCAGAGGGCCCTTGCTTCTGGGAATGGCAATCCATTGAAGGAGCACATGAAGTCAACCACAACAGATGGTAAGCTGCAACAGTGGTTCCGTGAAGGCCTTGCAGGTAATGATGGTACTTTGCTTTCGGCACCTGTGTTACATTGTACCCATGTTAGAGTCATTTGTATTTTGACCTAAATCTACAAACAGATATTTTTTTCACTGAGTAACCTTCTTTACCTGAAACCCTGTTATTATCTGAGTTGGAATGGTCAGTTTATTTTATTTGGTGCTTAATGCAGCAGAGAACAGATTCACTTTAATGGAGTAAGCTGGATCTACTGTTCGCTAGTGTGAAATGTTAAATTGCTGATGTTTTGGCAGCTTGAAATTACTAAACTATCTTTGTTTTTATCTATTGAAATTGATTATTTATTGCTTCTAGTGAGGATTTATGTACCAATACATTGTTTGATTGAATTCAGCTGTTATCAGCTGCATAATCTGTACGGTCTTCTTCATATATGGGTTGTCTCGCTAATGTTTCCTAGATCTTATTTAGGCTCATCCGTGGATTGCCGTCTATGAAGCTATCATGTTTCGGTAGCACTTTTATTTCTATTTCACATTGCTTTATCAATTATTAATAGGTGGCTGTTTGATCCTTAATCTCTTTGTTCCCTGTGTTCTCTCCTTTACATATATGGGTTGCCAAGCTGATACTGGATCTCCTAGGTATGGTTAAGATTTATCTGCAGATTGCCGTTTATGCAGCTATGCTATAATAACTAAAAAAGCACTTCTGAATTGATCTCATCCTTTAATAATTTAAATTTTTCTTTGTTTTTGGTTGAAGGTTTACTTTTTTTCACACCCCTTTTTGTTAATAAATGGTGAGATCTGATCACTAATATCTTCATTCTTTTCATGTTGTTCGATATTTTCCAAGTCATCGTTCTTCTATAAGGGAGATCTCTTTAAAGCTGAGGGTCTATGTTCGACTGTACTTATTTTGCATCATGGCTAGTAATTATGTTGTTGCATTGTCATTCAATCTGCCGCTTCAAGCAATTTTTGCCTTCATTATCTTTTATGTGGGTAGTTGAAATTAGGTTGTAGATTACTTGTTTTACACTGTCATTTTGCCTGCAGTGTTATTCTGAAGATGCACGTCATGTATTCCTCTGAATGATTGCGGTGATTTTTTCTTGTTGCAGGGCCTATGCTGAGTTCTGGCCTGTGCACTGAAGTATTTCACTTTGATGTCTCTTCGGCTAAAGGAGCCATAATACCTGCTTCTCCTGTTGGTAATGTGACTGCTGAAAATCATCGGAACGCCACTCATGCGGGAAAGGGGAGAAACAGGAGATTCCTTCACAATTTGCCCAATCGCCTTGCTGGGTCCAATTTCAATGTGTCTGAGGAGCAAGCAAGGAGAAACTCGAAGACTCGGGACCTTCCAACTAACAAGTCTCTTTCCTCGATGGTGGTGTCTGTGCTTGTGGATCCGAGAGAAGTTGGAGACGGCGACGTTGATGGCATGATCCCTCCGAAGTCCATGTCTCGCATTTTCGTGGTGGTGTTAATGGATAGTATCAAGTATGTGACGTATTCCTGTGTACTTCCACGCGCTGGTCCTCATCTGGTGACTACTTGAGGTGGAGAGAAGTTCGAGAGCAGTGTGGCGACAACATTCTGCTCCAACTCACATTTTTGTATATATGTTAGAGAGACAAGCTAATATGACGGTACTATAACCTTGTGCGGGGTTTCCCGGGAGCTATCGAACTATCTAACTCTTGCTTATCTTGTCGCTCCTCCGATCTCAAGTCCTATGTTGAAGGGGATGGGAACTTGAGTTCTTTGGATGGTGTGGTGGGATGCTTGGCTAATCATAGAATAAGGCAAATATGGTTCAACATACTCTTGTGTCTTCATCAGAAACTGGAAGCTATCAGCTGAACGTAGTTTGGTATTGCTTGGATTGCCAATGACTTTTAAGTATGTTGAAGCATCTAGTTAAGTAATCTGTACTGCTATCTGCTTTTGGCATTTCGTTCGGCTGCCGGTCGTCGCTATACCTTTTGCTTTCCATCAAGGGTTCAAGAATTTGAAAATGTTCTCGAGTTACATTCTCAATGCGAGTTTCTCTAAATGTTTCATTCGTTGCGATTCAATGTGTGCGCTATTGTCGACCCATCCATTATACATTCGGTGTTGATTTTAACAACTTCAACAATCCTGTGTTCCAAACCCGATCCGAGAAGCTACAAGATATTATAAAGAATAGTTAAAAATAAGTGAGTTTATAAGATAGAAATGTAAAATTATTTGGGATGTATTGTCCCGCGAGTAATAAAATACAATTGATCGATCGGTTACATCGTCCTAATTGCGTGGCTAATACAAGATGCTTTTTGTCACGCTTTACAATGTGGAACTCGCTTTGCTTAAGGAACATCGATGGCCATGGCACCAAATCTGCCCGCTTTGTTGGGAGTGTTGGGAGAGGCCTCCAAATTTGATCTCAGCCCTCCATCTGCTCCACGTGGACCGTGTGGGTAATTTTACCGAATATTTGTCGTCCTTCATAAAAAATTTCAATTTAAAAAAAAAAGGGGAAAACCTCGCCTCCCCGGAGTTTTTCTCGAGAAAACGAAAGAAAGTCACTCTCTCCTCTCCTCGGCAAAAAATTTTCCCAGATCAATTCGCGTCACCTGCGCCTTCCCCCTCTCTCCCCAATTCAGCTGCTGGCATTTCAGGAGACGGACGGAGGGAGAAAGAGAAAGCGGAGTCGCAGCTCCATCGCCAAGCTCCAGTTCCTCTTCCGATCGGCTCGCGAGCTCACACCCGGCCATGGTGGTACGAACTAATTTTTTCGAGGATAGGTTTCACGTACACAAAGCTGATTAGAAATTCGTTTCTGCTGACCATTCGCGCCGCTCCTGGTGTTGTGGCCGTTGGTCAATGTCGAATGGCGGCCGCCATTGCCGGTATCCCTGCCTTGAGAGGCCGAGATACGGCCGATTGCGGCATTTTTCTTCATTTACAGACACGTTTACCGCGTCGGATACTATCAGGATTAATGGTTGTATAGGTGCATTGGTGATTTCATTTCACTTCGTTGGGCTATTTTTTGATTATTGAACTGCGTCTTGTGGTGGATTGGTGGAGAGGTCTCTCTCGTATGCCTCGTGGCTATCGAGATTTTCGTTGTGCTTCGTAGTGTGGATCGATCGGTGGCAGCCTGAGCTCAGTGCAGTTATTGATAGCTATTTGGCGTGGCTGTTTAGTGATGTCAATCTTCTGATATGAGCGTTTTTCAAGCAACAGCTTCCATCATCTATCTGTTTCGTTTTTTTTTTTTTAACCATTGTCAGCTAGGACAGTGTTTGTCCAGGAGAAGTAAGTAGCTTTATGTAGCTCAAGGCAGATTGGATTTGTTTTGCCGTCCTTCTCTGTGCTATGGCCGTAGTCTTACATTTGTTGATTAGTGGTCTTCTATATTTTTGCACTGGAAATTCTGCATGCTAATCATCTGGAGTGGTTTGCCATATTAAACAGGAGTCGCCAGAGATAAGGAAATGATTGCCACCTGCAAATAGTGTGGTTTTACTCATTTATCGAGGTATTTAAGTTGGAAATGAACTTTCTCTTTTGTTTCTGTATTTGTAAGTGTGGTGCTATTGCGTGATTGGATTTATTGGTCTAACACTTGACTGTTATTGAGTTTTTGCAGTGTCTTTTTATGATTGGACTTGAGAAATGAATGCAAAACCTAAGAGGAGGATCGCTGCAGAGAATGGGGATGCGGGGGAGGACCTGGTCCTCGCAACTTTGATTGGTAATGGTGAGGATTTGGGACCCCTTGTGCGACATGCCTTTGAAATGGGACGCCCTGAATCACTACTGCAGCAGCTCAAGCATGTCATGAAGAAGAAAGAAGTGGAGATCGAGGATCTTTGTAAGACGCATTACGAGGAATTTATTCAAGCTGTTGATGAGCTCCGTGGCGTGCTTGTTGATGCTGAAGAACTCAAAAGCGAGCTCTCCAGTGACAATTTTAAGCTGCAAGAGGTTGGGAGTGCTCTTTTGATCAAAGTTGAAGAACTTCTTGAGTCTTATTCAATAAAAAAGAATGTTGCGGAAGCTATAAAGATGTGTAAGAACTGTGTGCAAGTCTTGGATCTTTGTGCAAAGTTCAATGGTCACTTTTCCCAGGGGCAGTTTTATCCTGCGTTAAAAACCATCGATATTATTGAGAGGAATTACTTGCAAAATATCCCTGTCAAAGCTCTTAAAATGGTTGTCGAGAAGAGAATACCGCTTATCAAATTGCATATCGAGAAGAGACTTAGCAGCCAGTTCAACGAATGGCTTGTACAGATAAGAAGCTCTGCCAAAAATATTGGGCAAACGGCGATAGGACATGCTGCATCAGCCCGCCAACGGGATGAGGAAATGCTGGAACGTCAAAGAAAGGCTGAAGAACAGAGTGTTTCCGGGATAGGAGATTTTGCTTATTCCCTTGATGTTGAAGAACTAGACGAGGAATTTGTGTTGAAGTTTGATCTTACCCCTCTTTATCGAGCATATCACATCCACACTTGTCTGGGAACTCAGGAGCAGTTTCGGGAATACTACTATAATAATCGCCTGTTGCAGCTTAATTCAGACTTGCAGGTATCATCTGCACAGCCATTTGTCGAATCTTATCAATCATTTTTTGCTCAAATTGCGGGTCATTTTATTGTAGAGGACCGTGTCCTGAGAACTAGTGGTGGGCTCTTAAGTGCTGATCAGATTGAGACAATGTGGGAGACTGCTGTTGCCAAAATGACCTCAGTACTGGATGACCAATCACATATGGATTCTGCCACCCATCTCCTACTTGTGAAAGATTATGTTACTCTGTTTGGGGCAACTCTTACACAGTATGGTTATGAAGTCGGGTCTCTTTTTGAGGCTCTGGACAATAGCCGAGACAAGTACCATGCGCTTCTTTTGGAAGAGTGCAGACAACAGATTATAGGTGTTCTTGGCAATGACACTTATGAGCAGATGTTGATAAAAAAGGATGCCGATTATGAAAATAATGTCCTCTCTTTTCATCTTCAAATATCTGATATCATGCCGGCGTTCCCATATATTGCACCATTTTCGGCAATGGTACCTGATGCTTGCCGCATTGTCAGATCATTCATCAAGGGTTCTGTTGATTATTTGTCCAATGGAGTGCATATAAACTCTTATGACCTTGTGAAGAAGTCCTTGGACAAATTCTTGATTGCTGTGTTGAATGAAGCTTTACTCGATACAATTCAGAGCAGCAGTATAGGTGTATCTCAAGCCATGCAAATTGCCGCAAACATTTCTTTTCTTGAGAGAGCCACTGATTTTTTTGTTCGACATGCTGCCCAACTTTGTGGCATCCCAATCCGATCGGTTGAAAGGCCTCAAGCTAGTTTGACAGCTAAGGTGGTTCTGAAAACCTCAAGAGATGCAGCTTATATCGCATTGCTGAATTTGGTTAACTCCAAATTGGATGAGTTTATGGCACTTACAGAACATATTAATTGGACAACAGAGGAGATACCCCAAAATGGCAATGAATACATAAGTGAGGTGCTTATATACCTTGAAACTCTCTTGTCCACAGCACAGCAGATTTTGCCCCTGGATGCTTTGTGCAAAGTGGGAAACGGGGCTCTTGAGCACATCTCTAACTCTATAGTGTCAGCTTTTCTTAGTGATAGTGTGAAGAGATTCAATGCAAATGCTGTCATGGGGATCAACAATGACTTGAAGATGTTGGAGTCATTTGCAGATGAGAAATTTCACAGCACAGGCTTGAGTGAAATATACAAGGACGGTAGCTTTAGAGCGTGCTTGTTGGAAGCGAGGCAATTGATAAATCTTCTACTGAGCAGTCAACCAGAGAATTTCATGAATCCGGTGATCCGAGAAAAGAATTACAGCGCACTGGATTATAAAAAGGTCGCTACTATCTGTGAGAAATTCAAGGATTCGCCAGATAGCATCTTTGGGAGCCTCTCAAACAGAAGTGCAAAACAAACTTCGCGAAAGAAATCTATGGATGTGCTGAAGAAGAGACTGAAGGACTTCAACTGAGATTGCTTGAAACTTTCTTCGTTAGATTTAGAAATTTTAAAGCTTTTAATTTTTCTAAATTTCTCCCTATAAAATGTTTAGGGTGGTATGGGTTTTTAAATTTCCATTAATCTCTAATCTTGCACTTTTACGTACTCTGCGGCTTTCTCCATGTTTCTGTTTTCTGATCTTGACCAACATACAGCGTATTGAGGATTATGGCTGCAGTCATCATATTTATTGTGCACAAATTACGTTTCTTTATACGCGATGTTTAATTTCGAGGAAGTACTCTGTTCTATTCCTTCTTGACTTTGTAACCCATGAAATAGATGGAAAAGTTCATTATCCAAAGTTAATGTTGAATTTCAGCATCCGGTGTTTTGGTGTTCTAAAACTTTAAGACTGTTTGATTTAAAAAATTTAGGGAGGTCTTTAACCTAGCCTAGCGGAATGGAGTTGCTAATGGATAGCAGCATAGGGAAGACAAGAAATAATGTCTTATGGGAGGGGTTGTGGAAATTATGTCCTTTTCATGTCCCATTCACTTGCTAAAAAGTTATTGTGACTGTTGAGGGTTCAGTGAGATATCTCCGGGCAGTAATTTAGCAGAATTTTAAGTCTGTCAATGGATTGGACTGAAGTTTCTTTTTTCTGCAGATAGCTAAGTAGCCTTAACAGGTGGAGAGTTTGTTACAGTAATTTAGCTTGAAAGGTGTACTTGTTTTTCAATCCAAAAATCTGACTTACCTCCCACTTAGAATGAATTTCTGTGCTTTAGGTTTAGCTGAATGCGGACCTTGTTCACATCATTGTGTTATGCTTAACAGAAGATTCAGTGAAATGGGTAATTGGAAGCTGCACTTTATCTTAAAGGTAGGAGCTTCACCTGGCAGAAAATGGCGGTAATTTATCTTTGGAGTGAGTGTCACAGAAGCATGATAACTGGGGGATTCCTTCTCCCGCTGGTTAGGGTTTAGGATCACGGGAGCTCTACAGTCGCATCCGCAACATGAAAATGGCCTCTCTTACTTAGGCCTCCAGAGCAGTTTTTTCTCTGATTTACCCGGAATTTGCCAAAACAGAAAATTGGCAGCCGAGCTGATCACCGCTAAGTCCTCATCAAATAATGAGAGGAGCCCTTGCTTAATTGTAATAAGTTGGCTTTTACTCAACAAGATCAATTATCCCTCTGCTCTCGGGGAAAAAGAAATTAGCATCTTTATCCTTACGGTTGCAAGTTCTCTAAATTGGGATTTGATAGATGCAGCAGGAGCTATGAATTTCATCTCAGCGAACTCAACGAAGGTGATAGATGAGATTACATAATGCGAGTGTGCATGTGTCGGCTTTTGCGCAAAAAGGTGAAGGCGATCACCTGTCACAGGGTAAGCAATTGCTGTTTCTTCTGTTTTGGATGTTCTTTGTGATTCAACTCTTTATATAGTATGTCGCTATCCTATCTGAGTCGTGATATTTTTTTTTGCTTGCTCAGAAGCAAAAACAATCGACTGGGGCTTGAAATTGCTTCAAAGTGGTGTTAACTGGAGTATCGATTCCTCGACGATCGGCATGCTTATCTTGCATCTTACATGTGCACTAGATTTTGCTTTGAACTGCAGCAGCGAGTCATGGCAAGGTTGGTTAATCAATATCGATTGTGACCATTCAATTTAACTGAGAGAACATAAAGAGTGTTATGATCCACTGCATCTATCAATGTTGTTAATGTGATTCTCTCGTGGTCAACGTTTTCTTTATATCAAGGCTACTTGTTTCAGGGAACAATCTAAAGAAATAGCAGTTCGCCGCTAGCTATAGAGACCATCAGGTTCTGCTTCCCTTTTCTCATATTCTTAAGGAAATGTAAAGCCTGGAATCAAAATTCTCTCTCTCTCTCTCGGAAATGCAATTCTGACCAAGTAAACTGGCCACAGGAACAGAATGGTTAAAGACTGGCAGGAGCACAATGGCCATTGTTGATTAAACCAAACCGGAAGAAAGAACAGGTATGCTCCCGCTTTGTCACCGGATGTAACGGGGAACAAGGGGCCTAATAGCATCGTTTGTCAGTAAATCATGTGCAAGAGATTTGTGGGGTTCTAGAACTTTGCTTTTTTTTTGCCTAATAATTCATCTGATAATGTGGAAATCTCATAGCCCGGTGAGAGAACACCGCATAATCGATAATGACATCTACAATAGACAGCCTTACAAGACAAAAAAAACCACCCAGTTAGCAAACATATTACCAGTCTACCCACATACAGGAACAAATGATCACCATCGTCATTATTTTAGTTCCTACAGTCTTGACGCTTCCTTTCTGTTGCCAATCTGTACCTATATACCTTTGGTTCTACCAAGGATTTACATCTTTAAATCAGAGATGCCTCAAAGAGGTAGAAAAACCAAATCAAGCCGAACCACCTATAAGGTTGCCCTGTGATCTAAAGTTAAGACACAACCATCTTTTGTACAGAGAGGAATACAGAGGATCAGTAGACCAAGATCATTAAAGTTACAGCTTGCTATTATATTCATCTTTTAAAGTGAAAGCTTGACGAGTGACGCGAGGCCATCTTGATTAAGACATCTCACCGGTTCATCAACGGAGGTCCTCAATTATCATCGCGTTGGAACGCGATTTTAAATGAAATTGTAGCAGATAAATCAACAGTGATGGTGACGAGAAGGCTAAAACACACAAAAGAATTCGTGAAAGGGTATAAAAGCCTAACACATCATGTGGATGCATATCTTCCGTCTTTCTCTTCATGATTGAGGGGTCTGGTCTTTTTCCCAAAGGATCACCCGTCACGGGGACTTCACTAGCAAAAGCTGGGCCTTTCACCTTTTTCCATTGCTTGAATTCGGGTCAACATCGTTTCGTGACTTCCTATTGAAACTTGCGTAAGAGGGGACGTCACCCTTTGTGGCTCTTTCCGTGTCTGGAATCGCATGAAACCTGCCGAATGTGCCCATGCGTCCCGTCCACCCACTACGTGTTTCTGCTGCATGTCGTCGGAGATAAGTCCAATCGATTCAGCCTTTGTTTTTTTTTTTTGGGTCAAATTTGTCCGCTTTTTTGCTTGATGGGCGCTTCTTCGATGGTTTGGAAGGTAAAGCCATTTTTCATGCCGAATATGATTGAATCCCAGAATCTCTAGTTGGATCTCGCTTTTGCCCCCACAATCTGTTTAGTCTTCTTCGGAATGGATAGTCTCCACATTGTGTTGCTGATAATGTTTTGTCCGTCACAGCGTAGCCTAGCGAATGGTCTTGCTCGTTCGGACGGCGAATGAGCTTAGAACTATGTTTCGAGTACAACCCTTTGATTTTGTCATCTTCATTTTTCTTGCCTTCCTAACTATTTGTTCGAAGTTACGCGTGAGAAGATATATGAAAGCTAAACTCTCCCTTGGAGTCGGAAAACCGAGGGGCTGTCTACTCTTTTATATGGTCACAAAGAAGCATGTTGAAAACCTTAGGTGTAAGGGGGACGACAGCCAACATTAATAAAGGTTTTCACTGGAAACCACTGCTCCTGCACGTACCATTTCACATGCGAGATTGCTCTCCGCGAGTTCCTGCCGTACGAGGATAATCCCAAACAAATCGAGGTTTACAGAGTCGAAACAAGATTCTTGTGGAGCAGCAGCACGAGGCTGCATCTGTACTGATAGATATCTCAGCAAGGTTTGCATATGAATGCTACCGTCGCGAGATGCCCGTCGCACACGTATGAGTACGGAACCGGACCGATACCACATAAATCCTAGCCAGTTTAGATGGATCGGCCGGTGCAGTACAGTAACTATACGAGTTCCTACCCTCATTAACGTTTCTTGTCCCGGCGTTACACTAATCATCTGATAACTCACCGTGTGGGCAACGCTGCCTTGTGATCTTTTGTTTTGTTGGATCAAAACACCGTATTATATTTGTCAACTAAGAAAGGGATAACATAGAATTTGGAGTTCTAAACACAAAAGATCTAAAAAAGAAAGGGGGTGGATTCAAAATCCAGTTCGGGGGAAGGGCTTCCCTTCTGTTTGTCTTCGCGATTCCAAAACTCCTACTTGAGGGCGTGTAAAACAATCTGTGCCATGATACGGTGAAACTAATTAGGAAGATGGTCTGACCCCCCCCAAAAAAAGAAAAAATTAGGAGGAAGACAGCAATGTTTTTTGGGTAAAAACAGAAGACGACATGGCGGGCAGCAACCATTTGGCACGCGTGCCAGCAGCTCAAATCCTACCATGACACACATGAGCATATAGCGTGTCCCCCTGCCGAGACTAGCTAAAGCCCCTTGAATTCTCAATCTTATCCCACTTCCTCAATTTGTCATCTTCTGTTCTCTTGCTATTCAGCCCCAAAGATTCTTTTTGAATTCTCATGTGCAATTTTTGGATGCACCCGATATTTACACGAGGATATTCAAGTTTTTAAATCTATTGCGCTTATAATTTGCCCAGTGCAATTGACACTAACGTCGACAATTTTATAATTTTTGAATATTTGTGTGTGTGTGTTTTTTTTTCTTTTGCTAGTTGCTTATCGGTGACAAGCAATGGCCGACGACGGTGAGAGCCTCCCTCGCTAGCGAGACCAAGCACTGCTACAAACGTCTTTGTCATTTTGAATCTTGAGCGCAACCATGGAGGTCACGGACGTCATGGAGGTCGCCAGGCTCATGCGACCTAGATTTATGGTAACGAAAGGCTAGAGACCTCCGTCGAAGCAAATGAACGGAGCTCGTGACCTCCATTGTTACGGTTCATGACCTTCATGCATGGTGAGAGAGAGAGATGGAAGGACACATCGATGACTCCAGCAAGCGAGCGCCTGGTGCTGACGACGGATGGATGCGCATGGCGAGGCCTCATCGCGATGATGGTCGAGTGGTGATGCAGCATTGGATCTATGTGGTCATGGTCGGGGAGGGGAAGAAGATGAAACAAAAAAAAAGCAAAAAGAAAGAAAATAAAACATTTCAGAAAATTTCTAGAAAAATTTAAATATTTAACCGCATTAGTGCCGGTTATACCACATAGGGGGAGTGAAGATTTCCGGCCGGATGAACTTCATTAACAAATTATGAAATATTTTATGAAAATTAAAACATCTATAATCGAATTGGTACAGGTATAATATATTTGGGACTTAGGGAAAAGTGTCAAAAAAGTCTTAAACCCATTGCATTGTTGCTAATTCATTTTTAAAATTTTATTGGTGTCAATCTAATCCTAAACCTTTTGCATTGGTACCAATTCGATCTTAAACCTTTGATTGGTATCAATTCGGTCTTAAACATTTTGCATATGTGCTAATTCGGTCTTAAACCTTTTGTATTTACGTCCGATGAGTTAATTCGGCTAATTTTAGCCGAAAATCGCTAATGGGGACATCGATTCCTATGTGGCACGATTGGCAATGATGGACAAATTTTTAATACTATTTAATATTTTAATATTTTAATATTTTTTCTTCTTTTTCTTTTCTTGCACGCAGCAACCATTGCCAACCCCCAAAAAAAAAAAGTGCAAGAAAAGAACAAGGAAAAAAAACCAAAAAAATTATTAAAAAAATTAAAAATTTATGACTGAATTAGCACAAATACAAAATATTTAATACCAATAAAGTTTTAGTAAGCGATCGTACAAATAAAAAGTTTAAAATTGAATTGACACTAAAAAACAAAAGTTTGCATGAATGGACACAAATACAATATGTTTATGAATTTTTGGACACTTTTTCGGGGCCTTACCTAGGTAATACCTCCCCTCACCTAAGCTCACGACATCATTCTCGGAGCCACAATATAAGTAAACAAATGAACACTCATCGTTCTCATGAATTCAATGTGAACCCTCAGAAAGCCCTGCAAAAATTCTGAAGCCTCCGTCTTGTTCTCCCAACCAAAAAAACAAAAAAAAAAACCAACCGCCAGTGAAGACAAAAACGCCAGTGATGAACCCATGCATACATTACGCATGTGACTGGTGATGGAGGATACCCACATCACATCATGCCCAATGTAACGTCAATTTGATTTGGGGGTGGATTCGCCTTCAATCATTCTCATCACCAAATCCTCTCTCTCAGTCCCGCAGACAAGTCTTGTTATATATGTGCATGTGAGTGAGCGACTTCGGAGGCACTGGAAGGTGAAAGGGAGGAGGGCGGAGAAATGGAGGTGGACGTGAAGAGCATGGCGGCGGTCGACAGCAAGAACAAGCGTGAGAGAGCGTCGGACGAAGAGAGCAATGGTGCCGCCGCGAAGGGGGGGAAGCTTGGAGGCATCAGAACCATGCCGTTTATCCTCGGTAATAGACCGCGGCCCGACAACCTTGTATTTTTATCCGACATGAAAAATGGAAACTAGGGGAGCTCTAAAGCCTAGTGAATGTAGAATTTTGATTTCCTCTGCTCTTTAATCTTCTTCTGGAGTGGCATTGTGGTTGGTGGTTCATTGTTTAGAAGTTTGTGTTGCAGCGAGCGAGGTGTGCGATAGGTTCGCGTCATCCGGTTTCCACGCCAACATGATAACGTACCTGACCCAGGTGCTGAACCTCCCGCTGGTTCAGGCTTCCAACACCCTCAGCAACTTTGGCGGGACCGCCAGCTTCACCCCATTGCTCGGGGCTTTGCTCGCCGATGCGGTCGCCGGTCGGTACTGGACTATCGTCATTGGCTCCATTGTCTACCAACTGGTCGGCTCTCCCTCTCTCTCTTCCTCTCCCTCCTTACATTGTGTACATCTTTTTCCTCCTCCTATTTTGGCTTCTCGAGAGTTTCGAACCAACGAACTCGTCCCAATCCCCCCGGAGAAAGTCTTCCATGTTCCTAGGCACCATGCGATGCGATGTCCGCCGATCCGAACGACACATTCGATTATGCAAACATGACATTGGATCTGCATGACCCTGGTATCGATCATCGACGTTAGAATCCCTCGTGCCTACTTATTTCGCCAACGCGATTGCCATTTCTACGGTAGTTCCACAGTGTTTATTGATGTGGATGAAGTTTCTTGGTGAAAACCAAGGGATGAAAAAATCATGATCAGGATCAGATTGGTTTGTCCGTAAAGAAGAAGAAAGTTCTATGATCGTTGATGTGATTTACCTGGCTTCCTCATGATCACGCAAATTCCAAACAGGAATATATCAAGGAGCTGAATTTATATTAACGCGCACACAGCTAATTACAGGGTCTGATTAGCATAGTCATCTCGGCGGTCCTCCCTTCCCTCCGGCCGCCGCCCTGTCCAACCCAGGTGAACTGCCAGGAAGCCTCCACCACCCAGCTGTGGGTCCTCTACATCTCCCTTCTTCTCAGCTCCCTCGGCTCCGGCGGCATCCGCCCCTGTGTTGTCACCTTCGCCGCCGACCAGTTCGACATGTCCAAGGCCAAGGTCGCCTCCCGCAGGTGGAACTTCTTCAACTGGTACTACTTCAGCATGGGCATGGCCACGCTCACGGCCATCACTGTCATCGTCTACATCCAGGACAACGTGGGGTGGGGCTGGGGGCTTGGGATCCCGGCTGTGGCCATGGCAGTTTCGGTGGTGGCGTTCATCATCGGGTCGAGGCTGTACGTGAAGTTGAAGCCTGGAGGGAGCCCGCTCACACGACTAGCTCAGGTGATAGTGGCGGCCGTGAAGAAGAGGAATTTGCCGGTGCCGGAGGATCCCGGGTTGTTGTACGAGAACAAGGAGCTCGACGCGGTCATTTCCGTGCATGGGAGGCTATTGCACTCGGAGCAATTCAAGTAAGCTACCATTTCGTCCCTGTAGACGAATGATCACAACGTTTGATGCACGAGGTCTAACAAAGTTACGGACTATTAACCATAAACTCCCACCTAAATTCGCGGTATATACTTGGCAAATAGGAATATGGAATGATTTTGCCGTCAATTGGGAATGTTGTGTTGTGTAATATCATATCGATTAATTATCAGGTGGCTCGACAAAGCCGCAACTATGACTGAAGAAGAGGCTAGGAGTTTAGGTCCGCCGGATCTATGGCGGTTGGTCACGGTGCACCGCGTGGAGGAGCTGAAATGCATCATCAGGATGCTTCCGATTTGGTCTGCCGGGATCCTGCTGGTCACGTGTTCGTCACACCTCGGCAGCTTCACCATCGTCCAGGCCCGAAGCATGGACCGTCACCTGTCCCGCTCCTTCCAAATCCCGCCCGCTTCGCTCTCCATCTTCAGCAACCTAACCATGCTCTCAGGTACAAATCTCATGGGACCTCTGGATCTCAATCAATATTGTTCATCAGAGTTTTCTACTGATACAATTGGAAACCATAACCTTTAGGTCTGGTTTTGTACGAGCGCCTATTCATCCCCTTCATTCGCCGATTCACCGGAAACCCAGTCGGGATCACGTGCCTCCAGAGAATGGGGATAGGATTCACCATAAACATCCTAGGCGCGATAGTCGCATCGTTTGTGGAGATCAAGAGGAAAAAGGTCGCCGCCGCTCACCACCTGCTGGACGACCCGACGGCCATCATACCCATCAGCGTCTTCTGGCTGGTCCCTCAGTACGTCATCCATGGGATAGCCGAGGTCTTCTCATCCGTGGGGCACCTGGAGTTCCTCTACGACCAGTCTCCCGAGAGCATGAGAAGCACGGCGGCTGCGCTGTACTGGGTCGCCATATCGGTTGGGAACTACCTCGGCACGCTGCTGGTGACCCTCGTCCACGACCACACGGGCAAGGAGAGGAATTGGCTCCCGGGCCGGAACCTCAACCGGGGAAGATTGGAGTGCTATTACTGGCTCGTCAGCGGGATTCAAGTCGTCAACCTGGTGTATTACCTGGTCTGCGCTTGGCTCTACACATACAAGCCCATCGAAGAGTCGCTCTGCAAGGAAGAAGAAGAGGCAGAGGCGGCGCCGGCGAAAGACGACGCTCTGGCCAAGAATATGGCTAATGGGACTAATGGGAATGCAGGGGAGATGGAGCTGACTGCAAATGCTGAGAAAGCTTAGAAATTTGCAGACTTCTTGCTGCAACAGAAATGTATATTATGTACTGATTATGGTTCAACGGCTTAAATCAGATCATGATTTTTAAGCATCTTGCATCGATATGTGAATAGATTCCAAGGATATATGCATTATGGTTTAAACGTCAATTTTGTAACCAAAAACCTAAATCTAACAAGCCTACACAACACCGCCTACACTAATTTATGAAACTAAGCAAACCAATTTCTATTAAACGTATAGTATAAAAACTCAAAGAAAACATAAAACCCCTCTTAAGTTTCTATGCAAATTAAGACTTTTCTTTCTAAACAACTGGGTTCTTAAGCCGGTGATCATGACCATTTGAGTTTCATCGATCTCGTAGAGCGAGGGAGCTTCGGAGCCCACCAATATAGCATTCTTTCGCGGGCTCTATCAATTTGCTCGAAATTTATTTTGACAGAAACCCTTTTTTAATATACATTTTAAAAATAGAAAAACACGTTATTTTAATTCTTATTGTTATGAAATATCACGAAAGCGATATGGACCCAATACAAGATTTATCATAAACATGTACATTTGAACTCAAACATAAAATAACCACCACTGTCCAAGAAGTGAAGCAGCTCATTTGACATGGTTGGTGTGATTATCTTAATTTTTCTTGATGGGATATAGTTTCCCTAAGCTTATCCCTAATTAATCTTTTTCTGGAGGGCAAGAAAAGAGGAGAAAATCCCAAGGCCATGGCCGTTGTCAAAAACTGTCCTCGAGCGAGGGTTTAAGGGACGGTGGGAGCGACCAAAAATCTCACGACCCACAAATCCACAAACCCTCCTGACTTTCTCTCCCCCACCATCAATTTTCCTTCCTCTTCTTCGGGTCTGGTTTGGCTTTCCCGGGAAGTTGCCGGGGCAGGCGGGGGCGAAAGCCCGGACTTTTCGCGTCAGATCCGGCGTTCGGAGGGGAGATGGCGGCCGATGTGCTGATGTGCAGCAGCAGTGGGAGCACGGAGCTGACGCCCGAGGAAGAGAGGGTTCTGATCAGGGACATCGCATTGGCGTCTGAATCCAACACTGGCGAGGGCGATACTTTCTATCTACTCACTCAGAGGTACGACGGCGATCGCTTCGATTTCTGTGTTGGGTGCTTGCCATGTTTTCTGCTGGAATCACCGCCTTCTGATGGAAAATTTGGCGGAAAATAGATGACTTTAAGTAGTTTTGCTAGGTTAGGCTTAGGATGGTTGTGACATTCTGACGCATCTCTGCCGTCTTCGCGAGATGTCGATTCCGATATGCACCTGAATTAGCATGTGCGGAACTTTCGACCTGTTTTGAGGGTTTGGATTAGGGCTATAGGCTCTGCAACTGGGGCCATAAGAAAGAAGGTGAGTAGCTTTGGTTGTTGGTTCTTTTTTTTTTGGGCAAGTGGCGGGCGCTTCTTGTGAAGGAAGGATTAGACAGTTGAATTCAGTTGCCTGACTCCTGAAAAATGTTATTACCCGCCATCTTTAGAGGACAAGTTTCTGAGTTTTTGTGATTTAGACAATGCCAGTGCGAGTAGTGTCTAATTGCTGAAGTTGATTCACTAAATTGGAAGTTGACTGGGGCCTGCAATTTATTCATGGCCTTTTCTCTGTCTGAATACGTAATCGCATGTTGATTTATGTACTCTTTAGTGTATCTCACAGCTGAGGAGTATCTGATTAGGAAGTTTGTGTTTTCTTGTATTAAATATTCGTACATCAGGCATCTTTGAAACATGATTTATTCCTTGTAATAGATGGTGGCAGCATTGGATCGAGTATGTCAACCAAGACCAGTCAAATAACATGAATGATGGATTATCCCTGCCAGAAAATTGTGATTCATCTGGCTCAATTACTCCTAAAAGGCCCAGTATCATTGATAATTCGGATTTGATATATGATTCTGCTTCAGAAGAATCAAGTGCAGGATTTGAGATTCATGATACTCTCTTAGAAGGTCGTGATTATGTTCTACTTCCATATGAAGTTTGGAATCAGCTGTATGTTTGGTGAGTTATTTCCTTTTGGAGCTTTGTAATATTATTTGGATGCCCTTTCCTGTTAACCGCGAAGGCTTTTCTGTTCAAGGTTTTGTTTGCGTTTTTATGGAAACTCTTTTTGAGAGATTTGTTTGGGTGTAGCATGTATGATGACTATTGTATGCTTCCTCATGACCCCAGTGGGAAATGAATATAGATAAAGAGGAGAAAGGCAATTGTAGAATTTTGTGATATGTTTGTTAAAGTGTGTGGCTTATTTGGCATCCATGAGGGGCAAGAATAAGGTGCTTAGGCTTTGATAACGATACAGTATTGAGGACAGGAATTCGTTGTTTAAGTTTGCTGATAAGTTTTGCTTTTATTAAGTGCTTCCTTAGTGAGCTTTTGCGCAATAAAATTCATACTAAATTCATCTTTAGAAATTATGCTGTAGGTGTCTCTAGAGAATGTCTGCGTAATGTGTATCTAGTATTTTGCTCTCCTATTGAGAAAAACAAGTCATAAAATTGTTTTATATACTGTAGTCTGATTTGCGAGAATCAAACTGGAAGCTTGATGACAATTTCTGTTGGTATCAGGTATGGTGGTGGCCCCACCCTGCCTCGGAAGGTTATTAGCTCTGGTCTCTCTCAGACTGAGTTGGCTGTAGAGGTGTATCCTTTGCGGCTGCACCTTCTTGTGATATCGAAGGGAGACCGCACTACCATAAGAATAAGTAAAAAGGTATCATATGAACTCCTTGCTCTAGTGTCCTTTGCACATCTAATAGAAAGGAAGCGTGAATGTCTTTTTGCATGTTTGCATTTGAGATTTCTTCCCTCTTGTTAATCTGAAACCTGAGTATATGACACAGGAAACTGTTGGAGATCTTCACAGAAGAGCCTGTGAGATTTTTTATCTTGAGTCGGAACAAGTAAAGACTTCATATATCTCTGCTCTTTCATTTCCATCTTATTGCCTAAATCATTTTCAGGTTCAGTTCTTCATTGAGTTCATCGTGTTTGGAATTTTTCTGTGTTCCAGGTTTGCATTTGGGACTATTATGGTCATAGGAAGCATGCATTGATGAATGACATGAATAGAACTCTTGACGATGCGAACATTCAGATGGATCAAGACGTGGGTACCAATATTCTGGCATGATTTTCCTTCTTTTACAATCTGGTCGCTCTTTGAGCAGATTACCTCTTTTAGTGAGTTGTGAGAGGATAAACGTCTGGGGAGGAACTTTTGACTGTGTGTGGGATTGTTTTGGGAAATATTTCATGCTATGGGTTGCTCTTTCTTCCCCTTATTTTTTTCTGTGCTGTAGTCTGGGATGAAAATGTATAGGTTTGGGTAAAGGATCGCCTGTATTACTGTGGTTTTCAATGCGCATGAATGCTCCATAAGTCTCTGAAACTTATGAAACTTTGGAGTTCTGGAAAGTGAATGTATCGCGAGATTATGAGGTGTCTGCTATATTTAGGTGTCCCAATCTTCTGCTCTTCAGATAGATTGAGGACATACTGAAACTTAATTCTCGGGCTAAGTCTGGTAAGAATGGCATTAACTGTTAGCTAGGTTGTTGATTTAGTATGTTCACCTTGTAGAGACTAAGTTTTCTATTCCGTAAGTTGGTTTGACATTGTTGCGAAATGATTTGCTGGTAAAATTGCAGTAGATGGGTATTTTGGGTGTCTTCTTCTGTCGCTGTCAAAAATTTGAAGGCAACTGAACCCGATGGAATAATCTTTGAAAAGGATAGCCTGTATGTAAGTTTTCAGAAGTTGGATATATCCTGTACTTATGTTGTTCATTCTTGAGTCTTAGTGGTATGATGGAATTAGAATGCTTAACATGATGATTTTTACATCTACTGGATTCATTGTTCATACATGAGAACGTACTGCAAGCCTGCGACTGCAGAAATGGTCTCTTGAGAAGACAAGATCATTATGCTACTTTAATCACACACATGGGGCCAATCAGGTTCTCACTGAAAAGATTAGATTCGAATACCAACGACTGCCACCACAACAAGCCTGGGGGAATATTTGTATTTCTTATCGTGCTTTGATTTGTTGTGGATAAAGGGAGTGGCTTATCATCATCATCCATAAGGAAAACGAGAGAAGGCTGTAGGCCATGAAGGAAACTTGGATTTACACCCTCAAGGGTAACCACTGCGATGTGGAAGGACAACATTGATAGTGAAAAACTAATGCAGTAGCTCATGTAATGTAAAGAAGCAGAGATTTTATTGAGTTTAAGTTTTGGACTCAAGTTCTCATGGATAAATGCCTTTTCAGTCGTGTAGTGCTGGAGGAAGTTAGATCCAAGTATGGTGGCAATATCTAGGGCGGCTGTTCCTGTTGAAGAAGTAGAAGTATCGCTGTAGAGTGGATAAGATTCTTAAGTTCTAGCTAGGTCCAAAAACAAGTGTTCGTTTGTGAATGCATTAATACTTGAAGCGATTTTACTGTCAGGATCCTTAAGTAGTGAGCCTCTTTATCTATGCATGCTTGTTGCTTGGCACTTGTTGTTGGTCAGTCACTACTTATGTTAATTTTAAAAACAAGGAGCAAAAAACAACTTGCAACGACTCTTACCATGCAGGAGCTCTCTTAATTTATCATTGGTTCTATTAGCTGAAACTTTTCTTGTGCTTTTAACAAAGTCCTTTAGTTTTTTTTTGTGGGTAATTATGTCTTTCTATTGCATTGAACAGATTCTGGTGGAGATCATCAACACTACAAATGGTTCTGTTTTGGGTGGGAGCATGATTCAGAGAAATGGATTTCTAGGGAAGGAAAATGCTTCTGTTGTTACTGAGCCGTCAAAGTTAAACCCATCAATTGCAGGAAATCTCTCTGCTGGCAAAGTATCTTCTAGAAGCTATAGTACAGACCTGGCACAAAGTCAGAGCCTGACTCCTGGAGTGAGGGAGTTGGAAAGCACGTCTAGCGTCAGTGGGGTGAGCACAAGGGGTTCATCTGGAGGTCTGACCGGATTGCTGAATCTTGGGAACACTTGCTTCATGAATAGTGCAATACAATGCCTCGTTCACACGCCTGAGTTTGCCAAATACTTTCGGGAAGATTACCATCAAGAGATTAACTGGCAGAATCCTCTTGGCATGGTTGTAAGTCCTTGATCATTGAAACATGTGAACTCACTTTGCACTGTGGTCTCGTGAAATATATGACGTAAGATTATCACAGTTTGTGGTGGATGGGCTCTAATAATACTGCGAAAGTTGAGTGCTGAGCATTATATTTTTATCATTGGAGATCTAACTGATACTGATTTTTGGTCAGGGTGAATTAGCTATGGCATTTGGTGAGTTGTTGCGGAAGCTATGGGCACCTGGACGGACGGCGATTGCACCGCGTCCGTTCAAAGCAAAGCTTGCTCGCTTTGCTCCCCAATTCAGTGGATACAATCAGCATGATTCTCAGGTTAGTAATGAGAATCACGTTGACCCCTATTTGATGTTTTTAAGACTGGCTTCATTGACAGTGGTAATTGACTTTTAGGAGCTATTGGCTTTTCTGCTCGATGGTCTTCATGAAGATCTAAATCGTGTCAAGCACAAGCCGTACATCAAATCCAGAGATGCAGATGGTCGACCTGATGAAGAAGTTGCTGATGAATACTGGGCTAATCACATTGCCCGAAATGATTCAATAATTGTTGATGTTTGTCAAGTGAGTAATTCTGTAGACCTTAGCCCCTGACCTACCAAAAGTGTTTTCAATAGCTAGGGTTGAATCTCCCAATTAGACAAAATTCATTCATTTTGAAGTTTGTTTGTTTCCGTCATTTGTTCTCTTGACTCATTCAGAGAAAGTTTAATTAACTTTACGAGGATCAGATGAAAAAAACTGGACCCAGGAAAAAGGGCAGGAGAGAGAGAGAGAGAGAGAGAGAGAGAGAGAGAGAAGGGAGATTAAATGAAGTTTTAATAATCGTCAATGGACCGAAATTCTAAGATTATGAAGAGTTAAATATATTACCTTATTTTCTCTATCTTTCAGAATTAAAAGACTGGGAAGAGATCAAATGTGTTATTATTTTGTATATCACTCACTCACCTGCAAAAAGTATAACATTGGCATATGTGGTTAACTTTCGGGGGGCATCTCTTCAATATTTTACAGCCTGTTGTTGAAGATATTTAATTGATCCTGAACCAATATTTGGATTGTTTACAAATAAACAGGGACAGTACAAGTCGACTTTGGTTTGCCCGGTATGCAATAAGATCTCTGTCACTTTTGATCCATTTATGTATCTATCTTTGCCTCTCCAATCCACGACCACTAGGACTATGACTGTGACAGTTTTTTCCTATGATGGAACTGCATTGCCATCTACACATACCGTGACAGTGCCAAAGCAAGGACGTTGTAGGGACTTAATCCAAGCACTTAGCGTAGCTTGTTCCTTGCATCATACTGAGAAGCTTTTGCTTGCTGAGGTTTGTATGTTTATATTCAACGTCTTGTCAAGTTGTTGATATCTGTAAACTCAGCTCGGTGAATTTACTGAAATGTGGCCTTTACAGGTAAGGAACCATCAGATTCAACGAATGATGGATGACACATTAATATTGCTGTCCACCATTAAGGACGATGATCACCTTGCCGCCTACAAGGTCTCAAAGTTTGAGAAGAATGGGATTTATCTTCAGTTGGTGCACCGTTGTCGAGGACAGTATGTACTAAAAATCACTATGATTAACTTGTGAATGCTCAATTGTGAATGATTTATGGGAAGTATGATCAATCTACTTTTATTTGTTCATTGATATCAGTTACAATGTGTTTGCTTGATGATTGCTTCAGTTTGGAGTTCTCTCTCATATTCTTCGTCAGTGTTGCTCTTAGCATTATGCAGAAGACATTGAGAGTGGAACCTTTCCTCTATTTTGTCTTTTTTTAATCCATTTATGACAGAGTAGAAGACATCGGTAGTTAATACGTCTGGGTAGTTCCTGATTACTGTTTTATTTGCTCCTCACTCAGGGGTGCTAGTGATGTCCATAATGCATCGGAATGGAAACCATGTGGAACCCCTCTTGTTTCAGTCATCTCTTCCAATGATGGGATTAAAAGAGCAGACATCCAAGCAACTGTTAAAGGAATGCTATCTCCTATGCTTAAAAATAAGGCTGGACAAGGTGGTACTGTATCAGATCGATGCTCCGAGACTAATGCTGGCAATGCACAGACAGACTCCTCTGTAATGAGCAAGGACTGTAGTAGCCCAAAAGCTGATATGTCATCATCATTACCTCTTCAATGGGTTGATGATAACAATAAATGCATTGATCTGTCTGCCAGAGACGAAAGATTAAGACTTCCCTCATCATCTAGTATGCTAGTTGCCATTAACTGGTCAGATGAACTCTTGAAGAAGTACGACACTCAGTGCCTTGAGAACTTGCCTGAGGTGTTTAATGGCCCTGTGACCAAAAAGGCCAGGAGTGAACCTCTTTCCCTGTATACTTGCCTGGAGGCGTTCTTGCGAGAAGAACCGCTGGTGCCCGAAGATATGTGGTACTCTCTCTCTCTGGCTCCCCCATGCAATAAGTATTATGCTGAAAATGCTTTTATTTAAGTCGATGAAAAAGGAAAGTAGTATTTAATTAAAGATGTCGGTCTATTAGTTGCTCTGCAGAAATTATTTGTCATGAAACTTTAGATTATTATTAGGTGCTCTAGGATGAACATTTATATACAACTAAGGAATGGCCGATTAGATTATTAGGGAGGGTGGTAATCGGAAGGTGCTGGTCCTAGGTAGCATTTGATATTGAAACTTCAATACAAGCTTATTGCTTTAGCCAGGGTGGCGACTATGAACTGGCCCTCCCTTAGCTAGGAGTTCTTCAAAGCCTATAACTGGCTTTAGGTGCAGTTGAGGTCCATCGTACCTTTGTTGAAATTAACTGTCACATCATTCTCAATCTGTTAGGTACTGTCCCCAATGCAAAGAACGACGACAAGCAAGTAAAAAGCTTGATCTGTGGAGGCTTCCAGAAGTGTTAGTTATCCATCTAAAGAGATTCTCATATAGTCGGTCAATGAAGCACAAGCTAGAAACCTTTGTCAACTTTCCCATACACGACTTCGATCTCACAAATTACGTTGCCAATAAAAACAACTCCAGGCGCCAACTCTATGAACTTTATGCTTTGACCAACCATTACGGAGGGATGGGAAGTGGACACTACACTGCACATATCAAGGTAAGCAGTTGTATGATACAACTTAGTATTTTCTTGTAGTATATTATATCCGTCTTCCAGATCCTTTTACGAGTCACCAGTGGCTTGACTCTTTCACATCTCATCGATGATGTGCAGCTTCTAGATGAAAATAGGTGGTACAATTTCGATGACAGCCATATATCTACCATTAATGAAGACGATGTTAAGTCAGCTGCAGCATACGTTCTGTTTTATCGGAGAGTCAAAATTGGGGATCCCTCAGTTAGTAATGGGACAAGATCTGGTGCCAACTACAATGGACCTTGACTTCGAGTGTCGGATTCAAGGATAATTTGTTTGTTTAAGATCTGCAGTCAATCATATGGTATTGCTCTTACCATTTATTGGCCACATCTAGGGCTTATTCAGGGTGATCAATCTAGTAAGCGAGGGATTTTTCGAAGATAGTCATTGACGAGACACTTGTTAATTTAACCGGCTTGAAATATTCTCCTTTGTATAAATTATTTTTCATCAGGATAATACCTCCTCAATACACACCTAAACGGGAGAGCATGGCTTTTGTAGCGCCACACCATGTAATTCGAGAAAGAAGAGTTCAGATCAAAATGAAGATTCACCTCCTAAATTCTTAGCTTGTCGTCTTTGTACTTCTGTGACCAAGAACTGTATGTAGATAATGCCTGTATTTTGTCCCTATTGCATTTTTTGCAAGGTGGGGTTATGATATTCCATGAGAAGCGACCATGCGTGATTGATTTCGGAGGAGTAGGTTCTAACCCAGTCAGGACCAGTTCCCATTTGCCATTTAGCTAATAAGCTCATGGATATCGAAGTTCCACAAGCGGTACTTTCTGACAGTTTATTTGTAGCTGTTGTACTAACGTGACAAGGTCAATTTCATTTGTTAGAACCTCCCCGATCGTATTGGAGTGGGGAGGACTGTTTGGGCCAAGGAAACTGACCAACAAATGTACGTAATTTTCATTTGAACATTGCTTGGTCTATATCATACTTTAACTCTTGCTAAACATCCAAAATTGACATTTGGGTTTCCCATGTTTTGACTCTCAAAATCCTCTTTAATGGTAGAGAGTCATATGCGTCATCATATCGTTTCTGGCAATTTTTACCAATTTTGCTTGAAGGGAACGGAAGTACTGGACCGAGGGGGAAACCATCCCCGCCTACCCCGCCGTCCCTTCCCCAATTCCTGGAGTGTTTTCTGCCGAACCTGCTGCTAAAGCATATGTCCGATTAGTGCTCAAGAATCTTAGTTTCTTTGGATCTTTCAACTTAATAATCATAACTAGTGCTTAAAATGCTGACATCTTTCTTGCACTTTGACTGGTAATCGCCCTTGCATGACAAGTCATTGACAGAATTCTCCCGGGGCACTTCCCCTCGTTCTGCACTTCTATCTCAAACCTGTCAAGCACAGATGCTAGGACTGATTTCATCAGAATATAGGCCAGATCTTTCCCGAGTACAAATCCTTGGCCTGGCGTGAAACACTGGGAGCCGGCAAGGGCTCTCCAGCTTGAACACCCCGTTCTCTTCGAGCCATCTCTCCGGCAAATACTCAAGACAGTTCTTCCCCCACAAGTTTTCCATCCTTGCCATTGCACAAGTTTTCCTCACAAATGTCTCATCAGGGGTAGGGCATCATCCATTAGGGCTTCCTTCTTATCGGGTGGCATTGGCGGATATAATCTCATAGTCTATGTGATAGCGGCATGCAGGTAATCCGTTTTGCGTAGCTCCTCAAAGCTGCATGTCTAGTCCCCCAGGGTTTTGCGATGATGAGCTCGTATTGTCTCCATCTCTTCTAGGATTTGCTTCTCTACATTAGGTGTGATCATAGTGAGTCTCGAGGATAGCGATCTCCGAACACATCGTGGAGGAGCGATCTGAATCGATCGCCTTGTGGATAGCTATCGAAGTGAGTCTTGAGGACATGCACCAAAACTTGGGCTGGCACACCGGCGCGCCGAAAGATGACAGTTTTGTGTGGGGCTAGAGGCAAGTATCTCGGAGATCCAACAAAGGACGCGATGCTTGATCTTGGCGAACCCCGGCAGGCACCCTATTATAGGTAATTTATCAGACTTCCATTGCTAATGCTCTTGTTTTGAGCAATGGCAGTTCCGTAACAAAGGTAAAGATAGAAGGGGAAAATGAGGGAGAAGAGGAAAAAATATTGGGTGGGCCTGCATGCCGCCAGGTAGGCGTTGTGTCCGACTAAGGCCCACATTTTAAATTGCTCCTCTCGCCTTTGTTACTCTCATTGTTTCTCGGTTTTCTTCTTGCCTTTTGAGGCCACGGTCGACAGTGGCTCGCGGCTGTGGAAAGCAAAGTCACCGGCCAGCCATGGACTACAGCGTCACCGGTCACGGACGAGCCAGGCTCGCGAGCAATGCCGACACCCATCCACGGTCGTCGTCATCATCGTCCGACCATATCTACTCATCGTTTGGGGACTGAGATAGGCCGAGGCCAGATCTGGACGAGTGGCTCGAGAGCGACGCCGACGCTCGTCCATGGCCATTGTTGCTGTCGTTTGGCCAGATCTGATCAGCTCGATCAGTGCCGGTGGCAATGATGGGGAAGGCGCGGAGGTCAGGCGCAAAGGGAGGAAATGACAAGATTGGTTTTTTGAGCAAGAGGGACCGGAGGCGTGCAGGTGAGGAGGAGGGCCGCAGGGAGAAGAGCGGCAGGGATAGGAGGAAAGAGAGACACCATTGTTGCAGAGAACGAGCTTAAAGAGAAGGTAACGGAGGAAAGAGAGGATCAATAAGTGAATTGATGCATGGCAAGACAGATCTATCCCATATTTTCTTGTTTCCTTGTCAAAGCGCCCCGTCGAGACGGGATAGGGTGTTCGGTCTCGATTGACAATTTATAAGTACTCAGCTCCCTAACCACATCAGATAATGACATCGTGACCGGTTTGGTTGATTATTTCTGCTTAGATTTGAAAACCATGCATTGATGAACGAACTCGATCTATGTCAACTGTCTTAACCTCGTTCGGCTCAGTGAAATCTTGAATGGATAATACTGCGGACCTAATCCATATGAAGAGGGTTGAAGAAAGGAGCATATGCTTTGAATTTCATGATTATACCGATTCGAAATTTCTTTAAGCACGCGACTGTGTTGTATCTGGAGATCCGAAATGCTCGATCGATCTATCCATGGATGGATGCATCTGGCTATCGGCAGCGGAGGAGGCGCCTTGTCGAAATTAAGGAATGCATTAGCGTTAAATACGCCAAAGGGAAACAAACACAGATTTGTCATACAGTACTTACGCGCGAGTCCATCTTCTTGTTGCTAACCACCAGCTCTCATGGAGGAGTCAATCAGCACATCTCTTCCTCACCCTCACGGGAAGTCCGCCCTTCATCCTCAGCGTCAATGACAGCAGGTGCTCGGGGCTCATGCCCCGCCCCGGCACGTCTATCTTGAACCTTTCCAACACGGAGGCCGCAATCGACTTCATCTGGATGTACGCCATGTCCTTCCCGAGGCACATCCTCGGCCCGGCGTGGAAGACCGGGTACTTGAATGGGCTCTCTGCCCGGCAGAGCCCACCCTCGTCGATCCACCTCTCGGGCACAAACTCGTGGCGGTTCTCGCCCCATATGCTCTCCATCCTCCCCATCGCGTGCGTGTCGTACGTGATGAACCAGCCCTTTCCTATGAAGGTTCCGTCCGGCAAGACGTCGTCCTCTAGGCAGGACTTGGTGTCCACCGGCACAGGCGGATATAACCGCATTGCCTCCGAGATGGCTGCGTGCAGATAGTGCATGTCCCTCAGTTCCTCCATACCACACGGGTCTCCGAAACTTCTTGCGTTTTGTTTCCGGAGTTTCTCGAGCTCGCTCAAGATTTTCCGCTCCACTTCCGGGTTGAGCGAGAGCAACCAGAAGAACCACGTCAGAGCCGACGAGGTGGTGTCGCGCCCGGCGAGGATGAAGCTGATCACGATATCTCGGAGGTACTCGGTCGAAGCGGAGCCATTTTCATGGACCTGGCGATCCGCACATAGTCAGGTCAAATTCGATTTGCAAGTTCGTGATAATTTCATCAACTGGCCTGCTCTTTCCTTCGATTAAGCAAAAAGCTAGATCGTGGCTTGATTTTCGCATTCAATAACAAGACTGCTTCTGTTCGTGTTTGAAATTATATGAATTTCACCATAAAATAAACGTAAATGACATAAATGGTCTTGAATTATGACCTAACGTGTAATATGATCATTGAATTTTAGTCAAATGTTCAATGTCGTCCCTCAATTTGAATAATTTAATTTATTTAATACGGTTCCTAAATCAATTAGTGTAGTTCTATGAAGCAATGTACTGTTAAATGTATTCAATAACAAAAGTTTGATAATAAAATGTATCTTGTCAAAATCTAGTAGGCTTACGCTTTCGTGGCCGATGAATCGGGAGAGCAAATCCTCGTCGCGAGCCTCTCTGTTCTCTTCCATCCGCGACCGTATGATGTCCTCCGCGAACTCGTGGACTGTCGCGATCGACTCTCTCAGCCGGCGCTCCGACCCCACGTTGAGCCACCTCTTGACCCTGTACATCAACGGGCAGGCGTACATGAACCGCTTGGAGCTGATCATCGCGGCGTCCTCGAACGCCCGCATGAACTCCCCCTCGCCTGTGCCGTCGCCGGCGAGGCACCCGGGGTCGACGTTGAAGGCGAGCTTGCAAATGTTGTCGAACGCGAAACGCTCGAGCACGTCCTGCAGGTCCAGGACACGACCCGTCTCCTGGGCCCGGGACAGGATCGGCACCAGCCGGGTCTCGATCTCGACGGTCACGCTGCGCATGACGAATTGCCTCAGCGACCGGGTGTTGAACTCGTAGCTCGCCGTCTTGCGCTGGACCCTCCAGAGCTCGCCGTCGGAGTTGAAGATCCCCTTGCCGAGGAAGTCGCGGAGGAGGGCGATGAACTTGTCGCCCTTCGGGTAGTTCTCGAAGCGGGACTTCAGCACGTGCTCGACGACGGCGGGGTTCGCGGTGATGACGCCGCGGACTCCCCCGGGGCGCCAAAAGACGACGCTGTTGGCCGGGGCGGAGCGCAGGACGTCGGCCATCCAGTCGAGGAAGCGGTGGCGGTTCCCGAGGAAGTCCGGCAGGGCTCCGACGACGGGGTAGAGGGTGAAGCCGGGGGTTTTGGCGGGCTTAATGTGGGGATGTGGGCGGAGGAAGGAGAAGTAGAAGTAGAGGGAGACGGAGAGGAAGAGGAGGACGGATTGGAGCGAGAAGAGGTCCATCGTTGAAGAAAGCTCGGAGAGAGTTGAGATTTGGGGTTTAGCGGATATTTAAGCGCCGATCTGATCGGGGCTTATCCAGTTTCTCTTCTTCTTCTTCCTTGAGATTTTTTTTTATAGTTTTTATCAAGTTATTTATCTATGTGAGCAATGATTGGTATACTCCAAAAAAAAAAAGAGAGTAATTTCATGAATATTTCTTAAAATATAATCGCATGCATCGCTTAAAAAAATAAAAATAAACAAATGATAAAAAATCTTATCGTTTAATAAAATATTTTTTAATAATTAATTATTTCAAGCAATATAAATACATATTTTTATTTAATTATTTTTAAGATTGTGTAATTTTTTGCTAAACAAAAGCACACAAAATATTTTTTTTTCTTCTAAAATGGAAAAAGCGCAAATTGTTTATATGTTCACATGGTGTGGAATGGATGCAAAATCTCCAATTTCCTTATTTTTCTCATTTCGCGACACATGCACGAGATTTTCCTTTTATTCGTTCGGTTGGATTTCGATATTTTCAAAAAGATTAGTGGCACGTGTCATTACAGAAAATTTACTGTACTGATATTTTAAGGTTAGAATTCCCCTCTTCTTATTTTCGTTTCGAAGAAGCCTTTTTTCCCACGGTAAATTCCTAATTAGACGATGAGGAAGATCTTCCGTTACCTGAAATTTTCAAAGCAAGCGCACGGCTCGATTCATCCCTAGAGGGAACGGAGGTCAAAATGGCGGAGGATTTTCTTTTGAGAAGCGAGCAAAACGACACGAGAGGTCAAACGAAACGCAATCGGAAAAAGGTAGAGAAAAAGGGATGATTTCCAAGTGCACACTTGGTTTAATTGTAGCCAAGACAACGAGGATGTCCACTTGCTTTAGTCGGACAAGGACATTTGACCTAAGATGTCCAACCCAAATTCCTCGTCTTTACTTTGCAAATCAAACATTCTCGACCTTTGCAAACGATGCAATAGGAAAAGGGTTTCTATGTTGAGCCTTTGGATAGCATTTACAAAGATGCATGTTCATGAAATGACAGAGAGATAATTATATAAAAAAAAAAATTCACCGACTTTGCTTACCTTATCAAACATCATCATCACATTTGAAAACCTAGAGATGGCATTTGCAATTTTTTCGAATGCTAAACCAAAGGGGAAAATAGGGATTTGGTTTGTTAACTACAGTAAGAAAGACTATTATTGAATTATTAATAACCACCTCTTACAATCATTGTCATGGTGTGCAAGTAAAGTATTGTGCACTAATCTCTATAATTATCACTTGCTTATGTATGCCAATTTGAAGATTTCTTAGCAACGTTACCAAGCGATTACCCATGAGCCAAACATCTATATAAAATGATCGGGTTGAGTCACTTGGGTGTAATTTCTTGAAACCTTGGGAGACATTGAGAATATTTGAGTGACTTGTGTGTAGTTGTGATATCCGTTGTATCGTTTGATTTATAGTGGAATCACGTATTATTCTTCTAAGGACTCTAGTTTACATCGACTTAATCACGTCAATTTGATGTCCAATTTATTTTCTTACTATATCTATCTTATTATTCGATCGCTTGTTTCGGCAATTTGTGATAGGGTAGGCATCTCTCTCGAACTAGATCAAGTAACATAATCTCTTCGGTTGTAACTGTAGCTTTATTAAACTCCAAGGGGGCAACCATGGCCTCTCTCTCTCTCTCTAGCAAGAATGTCGAAAGAGTGGGAGCATACAAGATTGAAAAATCCTCGAATCCCTCGTCGGAATTGAAACTCTCCGGACGATCGCGCTCTCCTTGGGATTCAATATCTCCATAGACCAAGTGAGGTCAAACCTCATTCGGAGCTGCCAGACAATTGGCTGTGGCCCCCAACAGAGTCCCACGTCATTAACTCTAGGCAATAGAGTCGTCTAAGCACGCGCATGTAGTTTCTAAGACTTAAACGGGATTAAGACACATCATCAATAAATTTACGTGGATATCGAGATTCAAATCTCCATAGACAATCTTCAATACATTGAATCCTGACGAGCCTTACATGTGAGCATATTCCTTGCTTCGAGAGGATCCAATTCAAAATCTGGCAGCTTGGTGCTTCGCGGCTTACATTATTGAAGCAAATTTCGTTTGGCTGGACAAATTCATCAACGACAAATATGTAATTCTATTGAATGAGGAAAGGCATGAATGTAAAAATCTCAATCGTTTTGAATTGTTCTCAGTTTTGTCATTTGTCTTTCCATGGGCTCAGTCAGTGGCAATACTGCTTTTGGACATTGCCTTGAACATCAGGCCGAACAGGACGAGACATGCCTCGTCGTCCTTGTATCAGGCCCGAAGAGGACGAGACCCACCTCGTTGTCGTTTTCGTTTTTCGACCAAGCATTCACTATCGTTTTCTTTCGTCTGAACTTACAGAAAAAGGAATACAAGAATTACGAGAAAACCTCCGTGAACTTTCTCAGTAAAATCGATTTAGGAAAAAAATTTCAAATATGACCCTGAAATGCTATTATTTTTTTAATAAATAAAATAAACTTTATTTCAAATAAAAGTTTCAAGTTCCCTTATTATTTTTTAAAAAAACGCATGGCCAAAGGCATTTCCATCATTTATATTTTTCTTTTTTTTAAAACTTTTTTTTGTTTCTTTTTTCCCCTTCTTTCTCGCCGGTGGTCGGTCCTTGGCAATGGCCTCGCCACGGAAGAGGGCTGCACGAGGTCGTGTCGGCCACAGGTGAGGGCCGGCCTCACCCTCGGCTAACAGAGGGTTGCCCTCATTGTTGGTCGACCATCGCTCGAGACGGACCATCGACGAGAAATAAGGGAAAAAAGGAAAAAAGAAACAAAAAAAGAAAGAGAATGAAAAAGGTAAATGACAAAAATGTCATTAGTTAGGCTTTTCTTTAAAATAATGAGGACATTTTATAGGTTCTTAGTTGAAACAATGTCCACTTCAAGCCTTTTATTTGAAAAAATGAAAGACTTCACGCCCTTATTTGAAATTTTCTTCAATTTGGCTCCTAGCTTTCAACCTAGAGAAAGGATTATGTAATTATTCTTTAATTCATTATGAAATTAATAGCCTATTCTGGTTATAAAAAAAATTAAATAATTAAAAAATATTGTGGGATCTATTTTTTCAAGTTAAACTTAAATTAAACTCATATGATGATTTCACTCTTAATTGTCGTAAAAAATGAAAAAGGACACAGGCAAATGTGAGAATACTAAGTTAAACTCAAATTACGTAAAAAGAGAGGACGCCTCAATGATCTTGCCATGTGAATTCTTCGTAGGAATGCTGTAATCTTCCCAAAGATCGAACTTGGAAGCGACTGAAGCCGTCCCCCGTTCTTGGCCACTAAGCCTGAGGACACGACGAAATCACCTTTCAATGTTCATTCGATCAACGGGACTCTTTTTTTAATCAGATTCTAGCGCACTGGATGCGAATTATTCTAAGATGTCAAGTTTGCATCCTCCATGACTCTATGCCCGCGAACATGCCGACGGCAAGTAGTTAGAATGAACAAGCACGCTTAAAAAGAACGGCTCAATTAGGATTTGGTGCACAAACATAACGATTCGCCCAGCAGAGGATACAGGTTTTATTCTGTTTACCTTTAAATATACAATTACATTTCACTATAAATAGCACCCAACTTTTTGTTACCACTTTCAATTATGAGAGAATGAGATTATACATAGAAGTATATCTGCGGGACCTCCATGCCCTTTTATCGATCGGGAATAGGAACCAACCTCCACAAAGAGGCTCGACACGATTTTCTCGCGGTGTCTTTAATTGTGAAAAGTGGGGTTGCGATGTAACTTTCATCTAAGGGTTTGGCAAATGCCTCGTTGTTATACCACATTTAAAGCGGCGGGAAAATTACCAAAAATTGATAAACTTATTACAACTATACAATTCATCATAAACCTTTTTTTTGTCAATTGGCCTTAAATATTTTGTATTGTTCATTATTTTTTTTGACGTAATAATTTTCAATAATATTTTTTTTTCTTTTTTTTTTTTTTTTTTTTTTCCTTCCCATTGTGGCTAGAGAGCTCTGACAACCTTTGGCGCTAGCCATAATGGGAAGTGAAAAGATATTAAAATATGATTAAAAATTATCATGTGCCAACGACGACAAGTCAGCTTGTTGACACATAAATTTGATTTTTTTTAATCATTTATTTTAGGCAAAAATGAGAATTATTTTTAGTTATTGCAAAAATAATTAATTAGTTTTCATGCACAACATATTTAATTTAAGCATGCATTGCTTTTGTATTTGGACTAACAACGGAATCGGGCTTAAATTGGACGCGTGACTTGCTCTATAGAAAATTTTGGCAATTGGGAATAATTGTGCCAAAATTCAAGGGAAGGTTGGGCCTGTTTAGGACTTATAATATTCTAAAAGGCTTTAATTAAAATGTTAATTATCTAAATAAAGCCTAATTTAAGCCCGAAAATGTGCGGTGGCTCGAATTCATTGGAAAATTCAGCTAAGCCCAAGACATTGGGTGACCTGAAAATTTGAAATTCGGCTATCTTCAAATTTAATTCAGCCGTTTTTTCATTTAAATATTTAATGATTTTAATTAATTATCTATTTAATTGATTAAAGCCTAAATTGGGCTCGAAATTGTACAATTGAGCCGCAAGAGCATGGAATTTCAGCCAGCGCAATGTGATTCCCTTTGTGGCCGAAAATCTTTAGGTGTTTTGGGGGAATGGGACTCTTCAAGATCAGAATTTTTTAAATTAGGAAACTCAACCTCAACTAGGATTAGGAAGATTGACCCCAAAGCTAGTGGAATTCCTCTATAAATACATGACTATGCCTTAGGGTTAAGGGAACACGTATTCTTACTCTGAAAATACAAGGTATTCGACTCTCACATTCAGAATTTTCAGAGAAAAGAGAGAAAGCAAGAGGTGTTCGGCCAAGAAGCAAGTCAGCCGAACTCCTTCCCGTGCGCCACCACTTCAGCCCTGACATCGACCACGGCAACGTCGCCCCCTCCGTAGCAGCTGATCGTCACCTGTCATCACTGACGTCACAGCTCCACCACCCAACTTCAGCCAAGCAATTGTAGTATCGTCGTCCACCGCCCGGCATACTGTCGCATCAAATCAGCCCGCTGTTCTGCTTCGGTTCTGTGGTTAGTCGGCTCTGTTTTAGTCACAAATTGATGTCTAGCTTAGTTGACATCTCGCGTTAGAAAATCTGTTGTTCGGGGTACTTTTCGGATCCAAAGGCGACTGTTTTGTGGGCAAGCTACATTGGTTATTCGTTGCAGAATTTTGGGCTCGGTAAAGGTAATCTCTTTACCTTTTGATTCGCAAATATGTTCATAATGCTTCTTGAATTGACATATCTTTTACTATCAAGGGATTAAAAGTAAGAACTTTTTGATGAGCGAGCATTGATTCTCAAGTTTTGATAATCAAAGAAAGCAATTTTTGCAAGATCCATCTAAAGTTCTAATTTTTATTGAAAAATTTAGAAAAGGTTGCTTTGAATTGAATTGATTCAAGTTTTTGAGCATATTTTTATGGATATAAACCTTAATCTAAATTGAGAAAATTTCTTTCCTAAAAGGTAACGGGTTTCCTAAATTGGACAAGTTGATACGATCATTCGGTTTAGCAAAAACAAAGAAAAATTGGTCGATCCAAACTATGACCATTTAGATTTGATCCGCTATTTTCGACAAGCCGATTTTGGATTGGGAGATTGAAATTTTCGAAAAAATAAGAAGCTATATCCATGGATGGATTTTGATTGATTGCTTTCTTGTTTTGTTTTGAAATTTGTGAATATTCTGGTTGATGTCTATATCTTGTTTGGATTCCATATATTCTAGGATTCGTATAATATTTAATAAGATATGATTTCTTAGAAGCCTTATCTAATTAAATCTTCAGGAAGATATGGTTTCCTAGAAGCCTTATTTTATTAAATTATTTGGAATAAAATCAATATAATCGAATCACTCATTCATATCTCAAAATTTTAAAAAATTTATGTGAAAACATCAAAAATTAAATTCATCATCTCGCGTTGGCATATCTCATTCATATCTCGCATCTCTCATGCCATATCTCACATATCTCATGCCATGTTTGCATCATCTCATGTTTGCATTATTTCATGTTATCTTGCATATCATATTTTTGCATACCATATTTTCGAGTATCCCCATATCTTTTGCCCACCGTTCTTTTTTTTGAAAAAATATCACATTTTTGCATGTGATATTTTTGCCATGTCATCATATTTCGCACGTTTGTTCAGATACCAAGTTCGCATATCTCATGTTTGCATGTTGTCATATTTTCGCATATTACATATTTACGTACTATGGCTTGCCTTGTCATGTTTTTGCATATTACATGCCATGTTTTTGCCATGTCATATTTGATTCGTCATGATGCCATGTTATTCGTTTGTCATGTAGAAAATCATGCTTTTGGCCGTCCAAATCAAAATTGCACGTCATTTAAGTTAGAAATTTTTTTCGCATATCTTATGGTTTTGCATATTATGATAGTTAGGAGTCATGTCTTCTTGCCGTAGGATAGAATTCGAACTTTTAGTTTTGCCATGCATGGTTAGAATAAATTGTCTTGTGCTTCACGTCACATTGCGTTCATATCATGTCTATCTTGCATGTTTTAATTGATTTGTTAATCTTGCATATAGAATAATTTTTGCACATTTTGCATGTCATACACACGTCATTTAGCATGATTATTCGCCACATTCATTCATGCATTTCATACATTTGAAAAGTGAAAACCGAAAAAAAAAAAAATTATGCCTCTTGAACATCAAGCGAAATCAGTTCAAGTTGAGTTGCCAAACACAGATTTTTTTTTTTCATGAAATTTAAGGTACCCAAAGGTCATTAATTTTAATTAATTAATGTAATCAAGTCTCCGAACTTAGAATTTTTTATTCTTAGAAATAAAGTATTTCTCCTGATATTTTATTTAGATTCCTAATCAACCTATCAAAAAATGATTAGTGGAGACTCTAAATAAATCATGTGAACATTGAAAAAAAGTTGCGATTTTGTAAGGCTCGGGAGAGTCGTATTATGTTAGTTATCCAATTAGCCTAATAATCCATTAACTTAAGAATTTTTTTTTAATTTTAGGTCGCGACATCGATTAACCAAATGGACTAAATTGGGGCAAATGCAAGTAATTTATGACTCAATTAACAAAAATAAAAATATTGAGGGCTCAATTATTACAAATGCTTAAGACTTTGTTTTTTTTTTTGAAATTTTTTCAAAGCTGCATCAGCCTCAAGGTACTGCAACTAGAACACAAATTTTCCAAACATAAATACAAGTTAAAGCCTAATAACAGCTTATGGCCAAAATCGGCCAGATAAAAAAAAATAACTCCAGTCGACCTGTTAGGACTGGACTACTACCACAGGAGGTCAAGGCCACAAAAATGGCAATTAGAGGGCATGCGGGATTCAAAGAGGTTTACATCCTCCCCTGGATGATGCTAATGCTAAGGCTCAGCCCGCTGCCGCTGTTGAGGCTACAACAGCTTTACTTGTGTCGGAGATATCAGTGCTTCTTGGAGTTGCCGCGGTTGGAGATAATGCTATTTGAAGGTGAAAAGGTGGAAGGTGGGAGGATGGAAGCACGATCAATCAAGGAAGATTTGCGCTTCCTAGAGGTGAGCGGTATCAAGTTCCGAGTAAGTTTCACCTTGGAACCTGGAACTTACCCGTTAATATGCCTTCCTCATTTTTCGAACCTAGAACCTACTATGCGTACCCCCGAAACCTGGAGCCTACCCTATCACGGGTTCCGGTCCGGGTCCGGTTCCAGGGTACCCGATAACTTGCTATTACAACTCCCTTTGTATCAAAACAGAAGACATTCATACAAAGTCAAATGGAGCTGCGACGAAGGATTTGTTTCGTGGCCATGAGAATTGAATTAGAGAAGCTTATGTTTCATAATATCAAATGGATAGTGTAACATCGACAAGGACAAATGACGTGCACATCGGGCATAAAATCCAACCTCCGCCTTTTGTTTCATCCCACTCATAAAATCCAACTAAAAGTCCTCACACTTAAACCAACTTAAAAGTCAAACAACAAAGATAATCACAAATCATGATGGGATGAAACAAACAAAAATTGCCAATCGAGCTCTTGCATCGTTGCGTTGCGGTTTCAAAGTGAGAAGAATAGAAATTAAAAAGCAGAAACAGAAAGTTAGGGTCTAAAAATGCTGATTTCGATTCCGGTTCCGATTCGGTTCCATAGAAAATCGGGAATCGGAACCAAAACCGGTGATTCCTCAAAATGCGAATCGGGAATCGGACTCTATTTCATTAGAACCTAAAATCGGACCGGAACTACAAGTTCGATTCTCCGGTTCCCGGCTCTTCCCAGGAGCCATGCTCACTCCTAGCGCTTCAATTTCTCGTTTCCTGAAAGGAAGTTTAGCTTCCTTATCTGTGCTTTCATTTCTATCCCTTTTTTATTATTTATTTTTTAAGTTTAGGGTGATGGGGTAGAGTCCCATGCAATTGTAGTTTTAATAAAGTAAGTGATTTGTAATTAAGGAAGAGAAGATCAAATTACTTGTTTTGCTCGATTTATTTTTCTTTTTATTTTCTTAGAAAACCTAACTAAGAAGAAAAACAAAAGAAAAATGAAAAAAAAAGGAAATGGTAAATAATCGTGAAAAGAAGTGTCACGATGCAATTTTCATCACGTGTTCGACGAATGCCTCGAAGTCATACCACATCTGATAACAAGTTTAGAACATGAATTTTTCAAACATACATACAAGTTTAAGCCTAGTAACAACTCACAACCAAAGTCAGCCCGATCAAGAAGAATAACTCTAGTTTGCCTCTTAGGACTGGACTCCTACAATAGGAAGTCGAAGCCACGAAAATGGCAATCAGATGGCATCTTCTGGATGTGGGATTCAGAGAGTTTTACTTCCTCTCCCTGCGCGATGCCGATGCTAAGACTTAGCCCGCCGCCACTGCTGTTGAGGCTGTGGCGGCCGTGCTTGTGCCGAAAATACTGGTGCCTCTTGGTAAGGGTGAGCAAATCGGACCACCGGGACCGTAACCGGTGGTCCGATTCTCGATTCTAGAGGGAGCGGTTCTAGGGTCCTAGGATAGGACTTCCCCGGACCGGACCGATCAATTTTTTTATTTTATTTTAAGTTATTCTCTCTTTATTTGTTAAGGGTGTCCAAGAAATTTTACCAAATTGAGAAGCTATTGGCATTCTCTATTTTTTATTCTCCTATGTATAAGTCTTTTTAGTTACACTCTATTTTATTTTTTGAAAATAACCAAACTCATGTGTTCCATGTTAGGAATGGTGCATATTTTTTTTTGGCATGTGTTCGGTCCAATGGAATCGCCCGGGCACCGGATCGAACCGGTGGTCGGGTTCTCGATTCTTGAGGGAAACTAGACTGGATCGGAACCGGAACCGATCATCCCTACCTCTTGGGGTTCTGCGGTTCGGGACAATGTTGTTTGAAAGTGAACAAGGTAGAAGGTGGAAGGATGGAAGCACCGTCAATCGAGGAAGATTTGCGCTTCCATTTCTCGTTTCCTAGAAGGAAGTTTAGCTTCCATATCCGGGCTTCCATTTCTTTTCTCTTTTTTCCTTTATTAGATTTAGGGTGATGGGGTAGAGTCCACGTAGTTGTAGTTGTAATTGAGTGAATGGTTGGCAATTAAGGAAGAAAAGATCAAATTACTTGCTTCACTCGTTTTATTTTTCTTTTTAATTATTTTGTTAGAAAACTTTACTAAGAAGCGAACCAAAAGAAAAAAATAAAAATAAAAAACAAATGATGAATAATCTTGAAAAAGAGTGTTACAATGCAATTTTCATCGTGTGTCCGGCAAAGCGTCATAGTTATACCACATCTAATAACAAGTTTAGAACACGAATTCCCAAACATACATAAAACTTAAAGTCTAGTAACAGTTCGCGGCCATAATCAGCTGATCAAGAAGAGTAACTCGGGTCGGCCTCTTAGGATTTGACTCCTACCATAGGAGGTCGTGGGCTGGGAAATGGCGATCGAGAGCATCTTCCGAATATGGGATTCGTAGAGCTTTATTTCCTCCCCCGGGACGATATCGATGCCGAGGTTCAGCTCGCCGCCACCGTTGTTGAGGCTACGGTGGCCATGCTTGTATCACGGCCCAAGAGTCCGTTCGACCGAGATGAGCCGCGGCATGATACACGAGCCGAATCACGAGCTAAACAGAATTATGTTGGGCGGCCCAAACCGACCCAACGGCCCAAACCGACCCGACCCGCTCGAGCATGACCCAAGCGAGTTGGGCATACGAACAGCGCGACGCTTCACTGGAGTGTCCGCGAGCCGGCCGTGCGTAGTGCGGGCGCGACGTGTGCATCGTGCAGAGTGAGTGCGGGCGTGACGCGTGCATCGCATGCGGTGTGTCTCGACAAGAACAGCCTAAGCGTAACAGACAAACTCGGGCAGACCAAGAGTCACCCACGAGCTGTGCCTTTGTGTATAAATAGGGGCTCGCCCTCACTTGTAAACAGATCCGAGAATCAATACAAACATAGTATTCCCTCCACTCTCTCTCGGTTGTGTGATCCTTGTGCGAGTGTGTTCAAAGCGTGTGTCCGGTTCGGTTCGGATTACCCGACCCTCGAGCGAGTGTGAGCGAGTGAGGCGACTTGGGAATCATTCCTAAGGCCGCACGGATCGTGGGGAACGCTAGATAATTCTCGGTCCATGACAGTTGGTATCAAAGCGAGTTCGACCCTTGAAGCAATGGCGAAAGGTGTTGAGAAGGTGGCTGATGCGGTGATTGATCATGAAGTCTAGACCGACGATGAGCGCGTTGGACGAGTCACCGATCAACCCCACGAACAGCCAGATGGTTACCAGTGTCCAAGAAGGATCGTGGGAGCTCGCGAGACTTGTTGCGCGACATGGAAATCCGAGTAGGCAAGGTGGAGTTGTCTCTGCGGAGTCGCAAGACTCGGTTGTGGAGCCGACCAATGACCAAGGAGCTCATGGCTGGGAAGGAGGAACCGCTCGCCTTGGTGCGGGAGCTTCAGAGCCAGCACGGGTGCTCTCCAAGGTCAAGTCGGGCGCTCTCAACGACTCGGAGGATCTCCCGAAGAAGAACGAGTCCTTAGAGGCCGTGGTGGCTGCTGTTCGTGCAGAGCTCAAGGAGCCGCAAGCCGAGTCGACCGAGCCGCGTCCGAGTCGACCGAGCCAAAACCAAGGTGGCCGCTCTTGAAGCCGGGCGTGTGGACGGGAGGGCTCTCGCACCGCCACGGGTGGACGTCCCTCGACCTAAAGAGTTCAAAGGATCGAGGGCGGCCAAGGATGTAGACAACTTCCTTTGGTACTTGAATCAATACTTCGAGGCCAATGGAATACGGGATGATGTTGTGCGGGTGAACACCGCCGCGATGTACCTGGGCGAGAACGCGCCTGCGTGGTGGCGTACCAGGATCAACGATAGGGCGGCCGGGCCTGTCGATACATGGGCAGCCTTCATTAGGGAGTTCCGGAAAGCGGTTCTTCCTCGCTTATGCCGAGGAGGAGGCCCGAGGTGAGCTACGACGCCTTGAGCAGAGGGGCACGGTTCGGGAATACGTGAGGAAGTTTTCGGAGTGAAGCTTCAAATCCCTCGATGAACGACACGGAGGCCTTCTACCGGTTCACCGGCGGCCTTAAACCGTGGGCAAAGAACGAGCTGAAACGGCAGAATGCAAGGGACCTTGCTTCGGCCTTGACGGCGGCCGAGTCGCTGGAGGAGTTCAAAGCCCCGAAGAAGAAGGATGTTCGATCCACCGGCGGCAAGGGAACGAGTGGGGGAGATCGCAACAAGCATCCTCGCCACATCGGAGGAAAACATCCTTGCAACTCATGCCGGGAATGATGCGGGTTCGAGCAATGGCGGACAAAAGGCAAGTGGACCCATATCTTACAAATGTTTCTTTTGCCGGGGTCCCCATAAGGTTCGAGATTGCCCCAAAGCTCGAGAAAATCTCGGCGGTCATAAAGGCCGATGAAGAAGAGAAGGAAACGCCGAAGGTGGGATCGTTGAGGATCATCAACGCCATTCAGCCCAAAAGGGCGAACAAGTCCAAGGGGATGATGTTCGCAGACTTAGCGGTTGCGGGCGCCACAATGAGCGCCCTCGTCGACATCGGGTGCTTCCGACTTGTTCATATCCGAGGAAGCCGCCAGGAAGCTCCGGATTGCAAGTCGAGAAAAGAAGTGGGTGGTCAAGACGGTCAACTCGGAGAAAGTCCCGACCCCCGGCTTAGTTCGTGACGTGGAGATAGCCGTGGGACAATGGAAGGGCAAAGAAACCATTGACGTGGTCCCACTCGATGATTATGACTTCATCATCGGGCTAGGATTCATGGATCGGGTGAACGGCCTGGTTGTCCCTTCCATGAGCCGCTTGTGCATCCTAGACCCCGAGCTCGGTGTGTGGTCCCGTTGGATCGCGAGCCGGGACGAAGCCGAAAACCGATCTCGGCCATGCAACTCTCCCGAGGAACTCAAAAGGCGAGGAGACGTTCGTGGCCGTCTTAAAGGCTCGGCGACTGGAGAATGTTGGGGTTGAGACCCCAACGGAGGTAGTAGCAGATCCTTGATGCTTTTAAGGACGTGATGCCCCCGAGTTACCAAAGAAGCTACCGCCAAAGAGGGAGGTGGAACATCGGATCGAGCTAGTCTCCGACGCTCGACCGCCGGCCATGGCGCCATATCGCATGGCACCCCGAGCTAGACGAAATGAGGAAGCAGCTGAAGGATCTCCTCGATGCTGGCTACATACGACCTTCGAAGGCCCCATATGGTGCGCCGGTCCTGTTCCAAAAGAAGCACGACGGCTCCCTTCGAATGTGTATCGACTACCGAGCTTTGAATAAGCTCACGATCAAAAACAAGTACCCGATACCGCTCATTGCGGATCTGTTCGATCGGCTCGGGAGCGCGCGGTGGTTCACGGCCTGGATCTACGCTCGGGATATTATCAAGTTCGGATCGCTGAAGGCGACGAACCCAAGACGGCTTGTGTGACTCGATATGGCTCATACGAGTTCTTGGTGATGCCTTTCGGGTTGACCAACGCCCAACGACGTTTTGCACCCTCATGAACAAGGTACTACAACCATTCCTTGACCGGTTTGTCGTTGTATATCTAGATGATATTGTAGTCTATAGCCGAACGCTCGGGGAACATGTCGAACATCTAGAGCGGGTGTTCCGAGTCCCGAGGGATAATGAACTGTATGTGAAGAAAGAAAAGTGTGCGTTCGCACAACCGGAGGTGCCGTTCCTCGGCCACATCGTTGGAGGTGGGCGAGTTCGTATGGATCCGGCAAAGATCCAAGCCATCACGGCATGGGAACCGCCAAAGAAATTGACGGAGTTGAGGTCGTTTCTTGGATTGACAAACTACTACCGGCGGTTCATCCGGGACTACTCGGAGATCACGGCCCCTCTCACGGATATGCTCAAAAAAGGGAGAACATGGACGTGGACGGATCAAAGCCAGGAGGCCTTTGAGCGCTTAAAGCGGTTGATGACGGAGGAACCGGTGCTGGTGCTGCCCGATTTTAGCAAACCCTATGAGGTAGAGTCCGATGCCTCGGATTTTGCCATAGGGGGCGTGTTGATGCAGGGAAGGACACCCGGTGGCCTTCGAGTCGCGAAAGTTGAACGACACAAAGCGACGGTACACCGTCCAAGAGAAAGAGATGACTGCGGTGGTGCATTGCCTTCGTACGTTGAGGCATTACCTTTTGGGGTCTCGGTTCGTCGTAAGGACGGACAACATTGCCACGATTTATTTCCAAACTCAGAAAAAGCTCAGCCCAAAGCAAGCCCGGTGGCAAGATTTCCCGGCGGAGTTCGACTTTGTGCTCGAATACAAACCCGGGAAGACAAACTCGGTAGCCGACGCCTTGAGTCGAAAGGGTGAATCGGCCACGATGACTCGGCCGGAGTGTTTACCGACCGAAAGAATCAAGGAAGGGCTGCAGCATGACCCTCTAGCAAAGATGCTTCGGACTATGTTCAAGAAGGAAAGACCCGGACGTTCGGGAGTGAGGACGGCCTCCTCTATACCAAGGGGAGGAGACTCTACGTGCTATCCTTCGAGAAGCTGCGAAGGGAGATCCTGCGAGAATGCCATGATTCTAAGTGGGCGGGCCATCCTGGAATCCGTCGCACCATGGCGCTCATAGAAGATCGCACTTCCGGCCTCATTTACGTGATGATGTGGAGGCGTACATGAAAACGTGCCTCGTGTGCCAAGCAAGACAATCTCGAGCAAAGGTCTCCCGCGGGACTTCTTGAGCCGCTACAGATTCCGGAAAAACCTTGGGAGAGCATCTCCATGGATTTCATCGTGGGACTACCTAAGTCCGAAGGGTGTCGAACCTTGATGGTGGTTGTTGATCGATTCTCTAAGTACGCAACATTTGTGCCTCGCCTCGAACGATTGCCCGGGCCGAGGAGGCAGCCAAGTTGTTCCTAAAGCACATCGTCAAGCATTGGGGTGTGCCACGGACGATCATCGGTGATCGAGACCCTCGGTTCACGGGTCGATTCGGACGGAGCTCTTCGAGCTGCTCGGCCCGAGTTAAATTTTTCCACCGGTCTCCACCCGCAAACCGATGGCCAAACCGAGCGGGTAAATGCGCTCCTTGAAGTCTACTTGCGAATCTACGTGATGCGACCCAACGAGACCGGGCCAAGCTCGATTGATGTTGCCCAATTTTCGTACAACTTACAACGGAGCGAATCGACGGGGAAGAGTCCCTTTGAGATCGTGACGGGACAAATGCCCGCTTACTCCAAATGCGGTCGCAACGGGCTATCGGGGAGTAGTCCGGCGGCACTTCATCGTGCTGTGGAGTGGCAAGAGGAGGCGGATTTGGCCCGTACTTGCCTTCACAAAGCGTAAAAAAGAATGAAGAAATGGGCCGACAAGAAACGTCGGCATGTGGAGTTTCAAATCGGGGACCAAGTTCTTTGCAAACCGCCCTTCGATACAAAGGGGTGCATAAGGCGCTATTGCGTCGATACGAAGGACCATTCCGCGTGATGCGGCGGATCGGTAGAGCCGCGTACAAATTGGAGCTCCCGGCGAATCGAAGATTCATCCGGTGTTCCACGTGAGCATGCTCAAGCCATTTTATGCGGATGAAGAAGAGCCGGAACGGGGGAATCGCAGCGGGCGCCCTTGGGGGCAAAGACATCCTATGATCGGGACGTCGAATGCATTTTGGCGGATCGAGTCGTAAGGAAACGCTATCGGGCGCTTAAGCGGGAATATTCGATACGGTGGAGAGGTCTTCCAGAGAGCGAGAATAGTTGGGAACCGGGAGGAAGCCCCGTGGCAATTTCGCAAACACATCGAGGCCTTCCACGCGGAGAAAGGCGACGAGGACGTCGCCCGTTTAAGTGGGGGAGAATATCACGGCCCAAGAGTCCGTTCGACCGAGATGAGCCGCGGCATGATACACGAGCCGAATCACGAGCTAAACAGAATTATGTTGGGCAGCCCGAACCGACCCAACGGCCCAAACCGACCCGACCCGCTCGAGCATGACCTAAGCGAGCTGGGCATACGAACAGGCGCGACGCTTCACCGGAGTGTCCGCGAGCTGGCCGTGCGTAGTGCGGGCGTGACGTGTGCATCGTGCGCAGTGAGTGCGGGCGTGACGCGTGCATCGTACAATGTGTGTCCGACAAGAACAGCCAAGCGTAACAGACAAACTCAGGCGACCAAGAGTCACCCACGAGCTGTGCCTTTGTGTATAAATAGGGGCACGCCCTCACTTGTAAACAGATCCGAGAATCAATACAAACATAGTATTCCCTCCACTCTCTCGGTTGTGTGATCCTTGTGCGAGTGTGTTCAAAGCGTGTGTCCGGTTCGGTTCGGATTACCCGACCCTCGAGCGAGTGTGAGCGAGTGAGGCTGACTTGGGAATCATTCCTAAGGCCGCACGGATCGTGGGGAACGCTAGATAATTCTCGGTCCGTGACACTTGTGTAGGAGATATCGGTGCCCCTAGAGGTTGCTGCGGTTGGAGACAATGCTATTTGAAGGTGAAGAAGGTGGAAGGTAGAAGGATGGAAGCACGGTCAATCAAGAAAGATCTGTGCTTCCATTTCCCGTTTCTTGAAAGGAAGTTTAGCTTCCATATCCGTGCTTCCATTTCTTCCCTCTTTTTCTTTGTATCTTTTTTAGGTTTAGGGTGATGGGTAGAGTCCCACATAGTTGTAGTTGTAATTAAGTAAGTGATTTGTAATTAAGGAAGAGAAAATCAAATTACTTGTTTGGCCCGGTTTGTTTTTCTTTTTATTTTGTTAGAATACTTAACTAAGAAGCAAAAAAAAAAAAAAACAACAACAAAGAAAAAAACAAATGCTGAATAATTGTGAAAAGGGGGTGTTACGATGCAATTTTCATCAGGTGCTTGGCGAACGCCTCGTAATCATACTACATCTAATAACAAGTTTAGAACACGAATTTTCCAAATATACATACAAGTTAAAGCTAAGTAACAGCTCATAGCTATAATTGGCATGATCAAGAATAATAATTCTGGTCAGCCTCTTAAGAATGGACTCCAACCATAGGAGGTCGAAGCCACGGAAATGGTGTTTAGAGGACATCTTCTGGATGCCAGATTTAGAGAGTTTTACTTCCTCCCCATGGACCATACTGATGCTAAGGCTCAGCCGGCCACTGCCGCTACTGACGTTGTGGCGGCTGTGCTTGTACCGGAGTTGCCGGTGCCTCTTGGGGTCGCTGCGGTTGGGGACAATGCTGCTTGAAGGTGAAGAAGGTGGAAGGATGGAAGTGCGGTCAATCAAGGAAGGTCTGCGCTTCCATTTCCCGTTTCCTGGAAGGAAGTTTAGCATATATATCCGTGCTTCGACATCCATCCTTTTTTTTTTTTCTTCTTTTTAGGTTTGAGGTGATGGGGTAGAGTCCTAGTAATTGTAGTTTTAAATAAGTAAGGGAATTGTAATTAAAGAAGAGAAGATCAAATTACTTGTTTCGCTTGGTTTATTTTCCTTTTTATTTTATTAGAAAATTTAACCAATAAGACAAAAAAAGAAAAAGGAAAAAAAATAAAAAATCAAATGCTGAATAATCATGAAAGGGTGTGTTTCGATGCAATTTTCATCAGGTGCTCGGCGAACGCCTCCAAATCAAACCACATCTAATAACAAGTTTGGAACACGAATTTATCAAACATACAAACAAGTTAAATCCTAGTAACAGCACACGGCAATAATCGGCCCGATCAAGAAGAATAACTCTGGTCGGCCTCTCAGGACCGGACTCCTACCATAGGAGGTCAAGGCCATGGAAATGGCGATTAGAGGCCATCTTCTGGATGCGGAATTCAAAGAGTTTTACTTTCCTCCCCAGGAGGATGACGACGCTGAGACTCAGTCAGTCTCTATTGAGGCTGCGGCGGCCGTGCTTGTGCGAGAGATGCCGATGCCTCTTGGAGTCGCTACGGTCCGGGGACAGTGCTGTTTGAAAGTGGAAGGTGGAAGGATGGAAGCGCGCTCAATCAAGGGAGATCTGTGCTTCCATTTTGCTTTTCCTCGAAGAAAATTTCGGTCCCATGTCCGTGCTTCCATTTATATCCCCTTTTTCTTCTTATTTTTTTTTTTTTTTAGATTTAGGGTGATATGGTAGAGTCCCGCGTAATTGTAGTTATAATTAGGTAAGTGGTTTGTAAAAAAGAAAGAGCAGATGAAATTACTTGTTTCGCTCGATTTATTTTTATTTTTACATTGTTAGAAAACGTAACAAAGAAGATAAATAAAAGAAATAAGAACAAAAAAAAATGCAGAATAATGGTGAAAAGGGGTGTTGCGATGCAATTTTCATCAGGTGCTCGGCGACTAGCCCGTAGTCATACCACATCTAATAACAATTTTAGAACACGAATTTTCTAATCATACGACAAGTTAAAGTCTAGTAATAGTTCACGGCCATAATCGGCCCGATCAAGAAGAATAACCTTGGTCGGCTTCTTAGAGATGGACTCCTCACATAGGAGGTCGAGGCTACGGAAATGTCAATTAGAGGGCATCTTCTGGATGCGGGATTCAGAGAGTTTTACTTCCTCCCCATGAATGATGCTAATGCTGAGGCTCAGCCCGCCGCCGCCACTGCCGATGTTGCAGCGGCCGTGCTTGTGCCGAAGATGCTGATGCCTCTTGGAGTCGCTACGGTTGGGGACAATGCTGTTTGAAGGTGAAGAAAATGGAAGGATGGAAGCACGGTCAATCAAGGAAGATCTTCGTTTCCATTTCCCATTTCCTGGAAGGATAAACTACTTCCATATCTGTGCTTCCATTTCTGTGCACCCTTTTTTGGGGGGATTAGGGTGATGGGGCAGAGCCCCACGTAGCTGTAGTTATAATTAAGTAAGTGGTTTGTAATTAAGAAAAAAAGACGATCAATTTACTTGTTTCACTTGATATATTTTTCTTTTTATTTTGTTAGAAAACTTAACTAAGAAGAAAAACAAAATAAAAAGGAAAAGAAAAAAAAAATGCTGAATAATTGTGAGAAGGTTGTTACGATGCAATTTTCATCAAGTATTCGAAAAATGCCTCCTAGTCATACCACAATTAATAACAAGTTTAAAACACAAATTTAGCAAACATACATACAAGTTAAATCCTAGTAACAACTCACGGCCATAATCGGCCCCATCGAGAAGAATAACTTTGGTCGGCCTTTTAAGACTGGACTCCTACCATAGGAGGTCGAGGCCTCGGAAATGGCGATTAGAGGGTATCTTCTGGATGCGGGATTCAGAGAATTTTACTTCCTCCAATTGGACGATGCTGAAGCTGAGGCTCAGTCAGCCGCCGCTGCCTTTGCAGCTGCGGCCGTGCTTGTGCCGGAGATGCGGGTGCCTCTTGGGGTCGCTTTTGTTAGGGACAATGTTGTTTGAAGGTGAAGAAGGTGGAAGGTGGATGGATGAAAGCACGGTTAACAAAGGAAGATCTGCGCCTCCATTTCCCGTTTCTTGGAAGGAAGTTTAGCTTTCATATCCGTGCTTCCATTTCTGCCTCTATTTTTTTTTTTCTTTTTTACATTTAGGGTGATGGGGTAGAGTCCCACATAATTATAGTTGTAATGAAGTAAATGGTTTGTAATTAAGCTAGAGAAGATCGAATTACTTGTTTCCTTGATTTATTTTTTTTTTTTTTGTTAGAAAACTTAACTAAGAAAAAAAAAAGGAACAAAAAAGAAAGGAAATGCTAAATAATCATGAAAAGGGATATTACGATGCAGTTTTCATCATGTGTTCGGCACATGCCTTGTGGTCATACAACATCTAATAACAAGTTTAGAACACGAATTTCTCAAACATACACACAAGTTAGAACCTAGTAATAGCTTATGGCCATAATCTGCCCAATCAAGAAGAATAACTCGATCGACCTCTTAGGACTGGACTCCTACCATAGGAGGTCGAGGCCATGGAAATAGCGATTAGAGTGTATCTTCTGGATGCGAGATTAAGAGAGTTTTACTTCCTCCCCATGGAAAATGTCGATGCTGAGGCTCAACTCGCTATTGACACTTAATTTTTTGTCAGTCTTTTTCCAGTTTATTTTTGGAAAAATTCATAAAAAGTTGAAAAATTGAAAAATCAACTTTGGTAGCCTTGTCCAAGCCTAAGGAACCATTTTGACCAAAAATAATTTTCCATATTTTTCGCTTTTTAAATATTTTTCGAAAATAGGAAAATGCTTGAAAAATCGATAAAAATAGCATTTGCGGTCACAAAAATACAGAAAAATAGTCTGTATTTTTATTTTAATTCCCTTTTCATTTTTATCTCTTGAATATTCAAAAATAAAGTTCAATTTTATGTGTTCCTTCATTACACATAGAGTTGAATTTGTCCAAAAATTCCAATTTGAGTCTTTTAATAATCATTTTTTGCATTTTTAGAGTTATGACATTCAATTTCAATATCCAGCACTTCAATTTTATTCAATTTCCCTCTCAATTACGCGAATTACATGGATTGAGCAAAATTACCAAAGTTTCTTTCAATTTAGTCCCTAGATCCTATTCAAAGTGAAATTAATCAAAATCTAGAGACTTCCATGGCAAGGTAAGATCTCTACCTTATGTTTTTCAACCTTATGAATCGATTGGCATGGATATTTTGATATGAATTGGCCGTTTAAGCTTTCAATTGCTCATTTTCAAATTTCGGATCTTAGGTCAAATTTGGGGTTTTGTTTAAGTCGAGGTAAAATTTTGGGGAAAATGGCATTTTTAGATGTAATTCATCATGCTGATTCCGATTATATGATTTAATATGAAAAAATCCAAGGGATTCCAGGTCAATTTGAAGAAATTGAAACAATCGAGTCTCGTAGGATCGAACCAGGGTCCGACCTAGCGATCCGGTGTGACAGGTGTCTCCTTCAACCTTGGATTCGCGCCAAATTGAAATGCATAGGTTGAACTTTGACATGCAAATATGAGGCCAATTCATCGTTAATCGGGTGAGCTATGGTGGGCGTTGATAGGGACCAACTTCAGGCTAAATCCTCCGGCAAGCCGGGTCAATGCCATGGCTGCGTAGAAAAGTCAACCATGATAGACCATCCAAATTGACGTCTAGTTCACACATGTCGGAGGTGCAATTGGCATTGACGGAATTCCCTACCGTCCCGTCGCCGTCGACATGCCAAAATGCACGTGATGACATGTGCATTTCAAGTCGGTGAAGCCCTCGAGATCGAGCGCCAATTTCAAATTGCTATAACAACCTCTCACGTGGATTCTAGAAAAGAGGACGGCGTTATGTTAGAACAGACTTGAAAAATAGAGAGGGAGAGAGAGAAAAGCTAGAGAGAGACTCTTGAAGGCACCATTGACGAAGCTTCGGACCGAAGCTTCACGACCTTGGCCCGGCGAATCCAAGCCAAATCGAGACGTTGGATCATCACCGGAAGCTTCCCTAAGCCCCAGTGAAGCGATCGCCACCGTCTCGTCACCTACAATCTCCCGAAACGGTGAGTCGACTTCCGAGCACATTCAACCGGCCAATCTCACTTTCGAGGTTTCTAATTCCAAATTTTTTTTTTAAATGACAATTTTTCCCCTTATAGGCAATTGTCTCCGAATCTTTTTCTAAAATGACAATTTCGCCCCTTGCGGGCAAATTGTCCCCAAATCATTAGGGCTTTACTAAGGATGCCATGTATTGATTCCATATGTTTTATCCACATGGCTTGGATCCTTGATTTGCGCACTTATTTTCACCAATTGTGATTGATGACCTCTTTTATTTAGGACTCTCTTCACCCCAAATCATCTCGCATGTAATCATTGTTAGAAAAATTATTCAATTTAGGTACCAAAAGGGCATTAGTCACTATATTGGCGTAACTAAGTCCTCATTCCCATTTCTCTAGCTCCATATGAGTCGTGCAATTTCTCCCACCGTCCGACGAGGTTTTCACTCTACCTTCCCCAAATATTTGTGGTGACTCGAAACATACATTTACGCACATGTCACCCGACCACGCACCTAAGGTCGAAATCGTCCGTAAATCCTATCGTTGCGTGAGGTGAGGACTTGGGAGAATCCAAGCCGACCTATGGATCACCACGGATTTACAGAATTTGGCGATCACCCCTAAACCTTCTTCCTCTCCGTGACATTAGGTTGGTGGGGTAGAATCCCACGTAGTTGTTGCAATTAAGTAAGTGGTTTGTAATTAAAGAAGAGAAGATCAAATTACTTGTTTCGCTCCGTTTGTTTTTCTTTTTATTTTGTTAGAAAACTTAACTAAGGAGAAAAACAAAAGAAAAAGGAAAACAAAAACAAAAATAAAAGACAAATGCTGAATAATCGTGAAAATGGGTGTTACGATGCAATTTTCATTGGGTGTTGGACGAAAGCCTCGTAGTCATACCACATCTAATAACAAGTTCAGAATACGAATTTCACAAGCATACATATAAGTTAAAGCCTAGTAACAGCTCACAGTCATAATCGGCTCGATCAAGAAGATTAACTCTGGTCGACCTCTTAGTATTGGAATCCTACCATAGGAGGCCGAGTCCTGGCCTCAGTTTCCCTGGATTGTAATTTGCCCAAAAGGTGCAATTCTGACCCACGAAAGGAAAACATATTATACTCATTTGGTAGCCTCGGTCACGACAGCTTTCTGGAGACATGGCAAGCGATTTTTCAGACAGCTTGAAACCAACCGATTTCACGGGCAATTCGTTCGGCAAAGACTAAAATTTCAGGTCCATCGACCGTAAGAATGTTGCCGACCACATCACCATTGGAACAATTAACAAGGCGGTATTGATGATTGATCTTCAATCTCTCCTTCCTTTCGAAAGTGATTCTCATCTTCTGGCGACATTGATTGCCGAACCACATAAATCCGTGTGTCGCCAAGTTCTTTGCTTGATTGTCCATATTCGATTTCTTGGTCTTCTTCTTTCCACGCTTAACACCCAACATATCTAGCCCATAAAGGGAAAGTTGCAGGCAAAACATCGTGCCAAAGCATTGTCGGGCTTAATCATGAGCCTCCTGTAGAAATCTAAATAGAATTGGAGGAAAAAAACGAAAAAAAACACCACGAGAGAGAAAGAATAAGCATGTCTTTGGCATGTTCATTTCTCTTTCTCCCTATGCAAACATTAAGTCAACTAAGAGCAACATGTGGAGAGCCGTAGCCGTCTTTGCCGTGGTGGGTTGAATTTGGAAACGGGAAAGGGTTATGTCATCCATTCCAGCTGAAGAAAAATTGGATGTGGAGCTGAGATTGATTGTTTAAAGCCCAAACGAAAGCGGTAGGAACTCGCAGCTGTCTTTAATCTCTCTCTCTTTTTCTAATCGAAAGGGAGATTACGTTGCCGCAAACACACTTGCAGCTTCTAATTGAAGACAACTAACCTTTTCGTACAGAGATGTGTTAGTCCCAAAAGCCATCTTTCTAAGCACCAAGTTTGTCGAATTTCGACGACTTCTTTGTCTACTTGTTTAATTATATGTTCTTTAGCGAAGCCAGGTTCGTGCATATGACCATAACAGCACTAAGACATAGTTAACTCCACCTTGATTTGATTAATCAATCGTCCGAATGCAATACAGTCGCGGGGATTCCACTAAAGAAGTTTAGCTTTGTTCCGTTGTCTTTATTTGGACAAAAGAGGGACGGAGTCTTTTTCCTTCAGGCAGTGTTTGTTCAGTGCAATCTGACGCTAACGATGTTAAGTTTTGTAGCTCAATATTCCGTCTTATATTCCTTCATCCGACGTGGAAAGCAAGAGTTGAGTTACACTAAATTCAGCTGTTCTAAAAGTTTAAGTTATTAAATGAAAGCGTGATTTATTAACGCATAGGCTGAACTTTGGCCCAAACCTAAATGCACGAAAGATTTGGACTCAAGACCTACTTGCTTTAATACCATGTGAAATTTCAAGCACTTCACTTTCTCTCGTCATTTAGATCAAAATAGCAAATTTTCAATCACAATTTACTCTTAGAAGTAGGCACGCCACGCCTTTCACGTACTCAAATCCATGTCCATCCGATTGCGATAACTCGGTTTTGCTTAAGTTTGATCACTTTGCAAACGAGCTCGAGCCAGAGAACAAGCCATGTGGTTTGTTTTCCCAATCACCTATCTGTCAGATCTGCCTGGATCGATTTCCATCACGTACTAATCGCTCATGTTTAATTGGACGATGATCAGAAGAAAAAACATCAGACGTGCGGACGTTTGAAGTTGGCACACGGCTGTCCTAAAGAAAGGACATTCCACATATCGGCAAACTTTCTCGACCGCATGCGGATCATCCCACGAAGCAGGTTTAAGGAGGTGTCTGCGTCATTAAATAGTTGCAATCTGCCCAAAATCAAAAGGCACTTCGAGGGGTGGATGCATTGGAAATTCGAGCCACCCAATGGCGAGGGTTGATTCGTGAGGAGGGCTCCGCTTTAGTTGATTCCGAAACGAAAAGTAAATCCCGCCATTTTTTTTATTTCATTTTTCAATATTAAATTTTATTCCTTAGTTTACCTAATAAAGAAACCACAGCGATTTTCTCAATTATGTTAATGAGGCGCTTCTTAGCTTAGGAGAATGTCGAATTCAAAGTTTAGAATTGAAAGCTGCTAGCCCGATAGTTATTTTTGACCACATGATCTCTCAATCAATAAGTGTTTTATTCAAAACACACGGTGATGATGTATTAATCTACGGTTAAGATTGTATCGTCCCTAAAAATATTATCGAGGAGCCATTTGTCTTTAGAATTTGTTACGCAATTTTGTCTGCCACGTTGAAGTAAATGGGTGACGTTGTATTCTCCACTTAATCCATTTTGGTTAGTCCACCTTCTGAACTTTTGCTGCCGTCTTCATGATTCTTCATGCCATGGTCAAACACAAACCATCAACAACCCTAATTTTAGGGTGTTCATCTCTAATAAACGCAAGTTTGACTTCACAACAATTGGCTTTAATTTAATTAGCCCTTTTGCTAATCTATGTATGCCCTTCCTCTTCACCAACGTTTTACACGATCTAGTTGTGCTCGAAAAAGTAGAAAGACAAAATGAAAACGACCGTGAGAGAAGAAATACGAGACATCCGAGTTTCCCGTTTGACTAATCATGGTAAATACATTCGAACTACCATGTCCGGGTGTATCGGATAAGGTTTCACCTGTGGGGTGACGGAGGCAAATCCTAAGGTTATTCTAAGTGCCTAAGTGAAAGATGCTGCAACTTGAATACAAAATCTACGGGAAAATTGTTCAAAAAGTCCCATATCTATTGGGGCTATCAATTCAATTCTAAACCTTTAAATTGCACTAATTCAGTCATAAATCTTTGGATGATTTGCTAATTTAGTCATAAATCTTGGAGATTTAATATTTTGGTAGTTTGGATTTGTTTCAATATTTAGTTGTTTTTGGACAATTACCCAAATAATAGGTTTATGATTAAACTGAAAAAACTTCAAAAGATTTAGGACTAAATTGACACAATTAAAAGTTTTAGAATTGAATTGGTAAATCGTCAAAAGGTTTATGACTAAATTAGCACAGTTGAGGTTTAGGACTTTTGGAGAATTATCCCCAAGATCTACCCCATGCCAATCAATCGTTTAATCAACTCTTCTGGCAAAGATAAATGTTGCGATTACCACATCTCGAGTCCCGGCGAGACATGTATGGGATATGAGAAACCCTGCCACTATTTTGGTCAAACGAAACTACCCTTTGCCTTTTGTCTCTGTGTCTTTCAACGTTTTGAAGCTCCAATCATGGCGAGCAAGCACAGCACAAAGAGGATAAAGAAGGAACTCATCATCAACGTTAGTACGATCAGCTTTTCACGTCCCATGTCTCTTTTTGCGACCGCATCGACGGGAATCGCTTGCTTTTGGGAGTGTATCTCTCTGTCCTATTGGCGTGACCTCGATCATCATCAATATAAAGGAAAAAAAAGGTTTCGCAATTTCAAACGTTGTGTACTTCCCACTTCATTGGGGGCGGGATACAATCAAAGTCTTTCCGTCGCATTCCCGTTACGTTCCCGAACGGTGATCCTTTCTTCTTTTTGCCACACCCGATATAAAGCTTGGCTGTCAATCAAAAGGCCAGAGCATTGCCAATACGATAAGTTTAAGTTGTCATCGTCTCGTGCGGCATGATTGGCCACATCTCTAGTTTCACAGAAAAAGGGGCCAAGAGCAGCACCATTTCGATCGATCGGTCGATCACGCTGCATAGACTTGCACAGTCTCAAAAACAATGAATCCTTTTGACCAGAGAAAAGCTTTTCCGGATGAGACATGAAAGACGAAAGATGCTGTCTCCGGGTTCAATTATGGATGCCTTCTTTTATCAAGAAATGGGGCGTTTTCGCAAAGCCGGAAGTTCATCATTCACAAAGTTTTTGAAAGCTACATTTTTCTACTGGCGAAAAGATGGCGACACCTTTGTGATTAGGTTTCTTCAGAAGACGAACCACTACTGCATTATTTCAGTGACAAATCAATTTGGTCAAAATTGTGGAGATGTGTCTTTTGGTAAGGAATTTTCTCAGGGAAGCTGCCGACCCCGAAAGGGAAAAAGAAAAGAAGACGTGGGAAAAGAACGGTGTTTGTTCTTGCCGATCCATTCCAAGGCCATGAACTATGAGGAATTAGCCAAATGCATGCATGAACGTCCCTTTAAAGTGTCTGAAAAGGACAAACTTCGGCTCCAAGTGCACGAGAGCTTGCAATAGTGGTCCTTTAGGAGAAATATTGTTTCTCCTGATGAACAAAAAGCTTTCTACTTTTCAATATCGAAGAAAAATATCCTTCTTTTCCTTTGTGATAAAATAATTAAATATCAAATCGTGCCTTCATCTAATAATATAAGGTTTTGAAACAGTTAAGAGTGATCCCGCAAAATCTCACGTAGTATCGGTGCAAGGATGTCTTGAGTTCGAATTTTCCATGCCTCTTTTTGTTGTAAAAATATTAGATAACATGAAAAATAAGAATCGATAGAAATCTATTTAGAAAAGATAAAAAAAATAAGAACAACTATTTGAGGCGTGCAAGACTTGTCATTAAGAATAATTCCGCCTTTCGGAATACGAAACTCGATGCATAAGGCATGTAGCAGTTATCCTCCCAAGATACGATAAACCTTATTCTATACTCTGCATTGAATATTAGAAGAAACATGAACAAAGTTATGTGCATAATCCAACAAAGAAGAGAAAGAAAGAAGGAAAAAACTCTCTCTTTTTTTTTTGGGGTCTAAAAAAAAAAAAAAATAATTCTCTTCTTTATAAATCGGTGTATCTATCAAGATTGTCTTCTGAAGTTCTGTTTTTATATTCAAAGAAAAAAGAGCTATTAAGAAACCATTATAAAGCCATTGTAAAATAATGGAAAGTTTGTGAAGAAATAAATCAAATATTACAAAGCCATTATATGACCGCTAGAAAGCTGTTAGAAAGTCTTAGAAAGCCGGTATATGCTGTTGCAAAGCCATTAGCCGTTGCAAAACTGTTACTTCATGATGCCTTTCATGGCGGTCATAACTACTATTAAAATTATTTTATCAAATATTTCAAAAATGCTAAAATATATAACACTATTTGTCTCCCCAATGATAGTCCTAGTACTAGACAAAAAGATCAAATTAAGCGTGAGGGGAGCAATAGAATAATTAGATATTGAATCACGCCTTCATCGAACAATTTAAGCAAAAAGTAAATGCATTAGTAATTGTGTGTTAATCAAATAGGTTGATGTGTCATTCTTTCGAGAGGAGCGGATAAAAAATCAGATCACCAACTATCCTATAAGTTACTTATCTCATCTATTTCTCCTTTAATTACCAACTCTTCTTGTCTTTTTACCAACTTTTATTAACATTTTTTTTAAATTTCGCATTAAATTTACCAGCTCTTACATGAAATTCTCCAGCTTTAGTTTAAGTTATTTATCAACTTTTCTCCGATTAAGTTTTTGACTAGTTATAGGTTACCATTTCTTTTTTGAGTTGCTTATCAATATCTATCTATCTTTTTTTTTCAATTTACCAACTTTTCTATTGGGTTATTTAATCGGCAATAACATTGGTTAGTCACTAAATAAAACATGGTAAGTTTATGTAATAATTGATAAACTTAAAGTGCGAGTAACAAAGCTAAAGAAAAGTTTTGTAAATGATTAGAGTTAATAATGAACAATTAATTGGCAATTTAATCGGCATGAAATTTGTAATCAATCCAATGAAGGTTGGGAACATCTAAAAGCAATTGATAGAATTAGCGGGCTGGTAAGCAAGACAAAAGAAAAAGTTGGTGACTCAATAAAAAAAATTCAGTAAATATGACAAATAAAAATATCTCAGTAAATGTAGGAAGTGATCATGTCACGTGAGACCGGCATCGTCCACGTCAATGATTTATGATCAAAATTGGCTGGAATGATTATATTGACATATTGTCAAAATGTTTAGGATTAAATTGATCAAATTAGAAGATTTAAGGTTAAATTGGCATCCGAACAAAAAATTTAAGCTTTTTTTTCTAATGATTTTCTTATCTAAATTGTGATATAAAGGGAACACCTTTTGGCTTTAGCTACGTGTCAACCAATCTTTGCCTAGCCCCAACTTCACCTAAGAAAAGAAAAGCCAAGAATTGAATCAAAAAATGTGCACCCATTACAAGCGTCTGGAAAAATTTGGGACCCCCATAGAAACTGTACTCGGCATGTCCAAGTGGCCTCACTTTCTCTGTGGAATCTTCCACTAGTTACTTTTCGAATCCCTCTTGCAATATGTCATCTAATTCCGTGAAGCCTTTCCATCACGAAACTCGATAGTAGTACATCATTGGGAAATTTTTTAAGTAGCCTCATAAAATTTCACATGAGAATTAATTAAAGCTGCATAACTCTTAAAATCCAAATAAACATTTGATGGATTTCGTAACATTGTCTCTGTTGGTCATATGACCGAAGTAGCCTCGTTACCTCGAGGACATTTTCTACGAGAAAACAAGCTAAACCCACGGAGGAATCAACGGTTCGCGTCGTCAATGTATCTCCTGGAATTGCCAAGGAAATTTCCAACACGAGACACTTGCAAGATGGCACTCTTCCAACCACGATCTTACGACCTTTTTTGTTTTTGTCCTTCCCCATTCCAATTCACGTTCGTTTGTAGGACAGTGTCCGAATGCTGTTCGAGAGAACAGTAATGCCCCCAACTTTCCAATGTCCCCCAAAATTATCCAACACGTAAGGATCCCCCGATCATGGATGGTTGGGACATGAACAACCATCATGAGGGGCCAAGAAAACTTTGCATTCTTGAGCAAGGAAGGCAGCTGTCGCGAATGAGGGCCGATCCGACGTCGTATGACGCAACGTTGTCGGTATGATTGGGGGGTGATTAGGAGCCCATTTGCTAGACCCGGTGCTCCACTTGGCTCGAATGGGTCGAACTGTTTTTGGGGACTGTTGCTTGCCTTTTGTGATGTGAGACAGAAAAGAAATTAGGGTTTCCCTTTTTCGTTTCCGCCACTTCTTTTCATTTGAATTGGTGGCCACTTTAGATCTAACTTATCTCGGGAATTTTAATTTGGCTGTATGACTGGCTTTTCATTGTTTCGGATATGTTTGAACCGAATGGCAAGATCAAGAAATTAGGGTTTGGATGATATGCGCCTTCGAACTTACGAAAACGTCATAAGCACAATTCATACGAAAAAGGGTCTTGCATGCTGATTGTACTCCTTAGAAGAAAGAAAGTATGGGATCGAATGGAGCGATATCAATGTGGAGCATTCTATCGAGGTTACGTTATATTATATTCTTCGCGTGCCTATGTTGTCTCAAATCAATTATTCCTAGAAATCACTTATCCTAAGATGGAGCCTTTTGCTCTTTGTTTTTCATATTTTTTCCGACATAATTCGGTAGTAGAGCCATCACCTTCTCTCGTGGGGTATACGTACGAGAATGCCTTCGGTCCATAAATCACAATTTGAGGTGCTTCTCGACTTGGCTCTTGGATAACGCTACAATACACAAATGACCAGCTTAAAAAGCAACGGAAGTCGACATCAGCAAAGCAAGTAGGGAACGCATGCGATTCCATTTACAATTCCAAAAGTATCATAATTGGCACAAACTAAAAAGCAGAGGTTCTCTAGCTTTGATGGGTGGGGGGCTCTTCATCCACTTTGAAATGTATATTTTGAGCTGCCGGTTTAGATATAGTTTGCATCTAAACTTGGGAAGCTGTTCATCGAAGTAACTCAACATGTTCAGCCGAAATGTTCTCAAATTGCTGGAAGACTCTTGTCCTTTCATGTGAACATCTGGATGTTATAGCTGTGACATTCTTCGGATATTAGCAGGTGACTTCAAATTGAATCTAATTCGTATTCCACATAGAATAACTCCATCGATTGATCGATTTACTATTTTTATGATTTGTAAGCTTTTTTTCTATATATCTAGGTCTATCCAACATACTTTTTATTCGTAACAAGTAAACAAGGCTTTCCACGAGGACAAGCACCAACAAAGTCATAAACCTGTTATTGCATTGGTATCTATTCAATCCTAAACCTTTTAATTAGATCAATTTAGTCCTAAAAATTTTGTGTTTGTGTCAATTTAATTCATCCGGCCAATTTTGATCAAAAATCCGACACGGACGATAGCCGTCCTATGTGGCACGACGACCCAGTAAACAAATTTTATAATAAAAAAAATTTCGGGGGTGGGGGCTAGTAGGCTATGAGTTGGCGGCCCTCATCCGTGGCTAGCAATGGGCTGAGGGCTGCAATCCTCTCCCTCGGCCAAAATGAAAAAAAAAAAAAAAAGAGAAATTAAAAAAATACTAAAAGATTATAAAATTTGTTCACGTCAATGCCAATCATGCTACATAGGACGATCGGCAAAGTTGGTGACTCAATAAAAAAATTCAATAAATATGACAAATAAAAATATCTCATAAACGTAGGACGTGATCATGTCACATAAGACCGCCATCGTCCACGTCAATGATTTATGATCAAAATTGAATGGAATGACTATATTGACATATTGTCAAAATGTTTAGGATTAACTTGGTCAAATTAAAAGATTTAAGGCTAAATTGGCATCCGAACAAAAATTTAATTTTGCTTTTCTTTGATTTTCTGATCTAAATTATGACATAAAGGGAACACCTTTTAACTTTGGCTACGTGTCAACCAATCTTTGCCTAGCCCCAACTTCACCTAAGAAAAGAAAAGCCGAGAATTGAATCAAAAAATGTGCACCTATTACAAGCGTTTGGAAAAAATTGATGTTCATGTCAGTCATTTTCGGCCAAAATTAATCGGATGGGACCTAATTGCACAAATGCAGAAAGGTTTAAGATTAAACTGATTTAATTAAAAGGTTTATAACTAAATTGATACCAAAGCAATAAGTTTGGTATTTTTTTTTCCCCGTTTTCCATATTCCACCCTGATAGACAAGGCAAAAGGATGGCTCGGAGCACGCTCATGTCACGACATAAAACAAAAGGAAGCAACACGAACATCGTGAATCTAGAAGTACATATTGATGTCATCCTTATCTAGGCATATTGCCGGATGCTGCGTCGCCAGATTCTTAATACCCCAGAAAAATGGTTCGGAGTTTTTTTTTTTTTTTTTGGGTAGAGAGAATGGTTTAGAGAGTTTGTGTAGATAAACTATTCGATTTCCTACCGAAACGCATCGTCGTATTTGGAGGATATAAAACGGATCGGGGAGGTGATGATGATCGCCTTTGTTCTTTTGGGTTACGTGATCGTGGGCCATTTCCATTAGTCGGGTCGGATCTTAGAAGTGCACCATATATTCTCCATCTTTACAACACTTTTTCATATCTGCATAAAGAGGCTATGACAAAATGAAGTGGATAAAGAATATAAGTTCGCAAATGGCATCGAATAATTCGTAATGCCACCCTAGATGGGCTCGAGTACTACAGAACAAGTGCCCTAAAACATAGCCATGTGATTCAAACATGGCATGAGAATCCGAGTTAGGGTTTGTATTGTAGCTCAACTGCTCCTGTAGTTTGAGGAACAGATTGGTTTTACGTCGAATTTCCGAAGTTCGACAAGGGCGGGCCGACTTATTTCTGGTTGGTGTTGATGGCTCGATTTCACATTTTCCGACCAAAATGGATTCGCAAATACGGCGAGAAGCAAACTAAAACATAAATAAGCGAGAGCAAATATAAGTTGTGAATTTCGCCAATAAAGTCGCACCTAATTCGAGAAGGATAAAAGCGGCTTCGTCTCGTGGCAAAAGCCTGAATATTCCACCAGCACTCCTTTGCTATGACATGTGATACTTGATCAGCTTCGTCTCATCACATTGTGCCAAATATGGCCTAGCTAGTCACAGTGGCTTATAAAATAAGCAAATTGATTTCCTTCTAGAAATACATGAATTTTTTAAAATTCTTTCCTCGTTCTCTCACGACAGCGCTTGCGTTAAAAGTAAGACAAATGCAAAATTAATCGAAAAGGAGGAGGGACACTAACCACAATAGCTGACACTAAATAATATCGTACTCATACGTCTTTTTATTTATTTATTTTGGGCAGGCGATGTAACAACGGTCGATGTAAATGTGCGCACCAAGAAAATCTTATTACTAATTCAAATATCACTTATGAAACTTGGATTGCTAGCTTCAACACTTCTAATTTATTAGACATCAAATTCTTTTTCTCTGATGGCATCATCATATGCCCAGCTTGGTACATTCCTCCATTTTTGTCGCTTGAAAGTTATTTGGATCTATCCCCATTAAGCTACAAAGAGAATCAATTCTCATGGAGGGAATACACACCTTAAAACCTCCAGGTCTAATCTTACCCAACGTGCTGTCTACAAGTGAAGGAACATCTTTGATTTCCTTTCCAATTTCCCCACTCGAAAAGGACATGCGAATAATTAAAAGGTAAGTGCAAAACGAAATGAAAAAGCTCTTATTGCTGCACGATGCTTGATCGATTATAAGAACTGGGGTTTCTCATGGAGTCAGATGCTGCTAATTGATGACGAGCCCGAGATGCTTAGCAAGCTAGTTAAGATGAGCTATCTTCAAGTTCAAGTGACACTGTTCTAGGGTTTGTTAGGTTACCTGGAATTTATCCGAAAAGTCGTAAACCTATTGTGCGGTGGACAATTCAATCATAAACCTTACAATTATGTAAATTTAGTCTTCAACTTTTTTGACGACTTGCCAATTTAATACTTTTTTTTTCTTTTACAAGTTGCCAATGTAGTCCTTCCTACCAAATATCTAAATAATTGATTCACGATTGGATTGGTAAATTTTCGAAAGGTTTGGACTTAAGATGACATATCGTTAAAAGGTTTAGGATAAAATTGACATATCGTTAAAAGGTGTACGATTAAGTTGGCACAATTGAAAGGTTTTGTACAACGGGTTTAAGACTTTTTAAACAATTATCCTTTACTCAGCGAATGAGGACGTTTGCTGGTTGGAACCAGTGCAAGAACTTGATCTCGGCTTCAAGAGAATGAAGTCCCTCATCGATTGTGGTGGCCATCAGCCATAGCTACTTTGAGATTATACTGGCTTGAAAGTTCTTGCTCAACACTTCAAAATGAGAGATCACACATCAATTTTCAGACTTTCGGCTTATGGAGCCCTCTTGTAATAACCTATCAGCACCATGATTTGGTTGAGTTCAGGCTTGTGGCTTATGGAGATGGCTCGGGCCCGGAATCGTTTGTGGGATTTGAACAGGTAACCTTCGAATCGTGTGGACTGAAAATCTATCCATACTCCCAATCAATCTTGTTCCCTCGATGCATAAGCAGAGCTAGTGACTCCTAAATGTTTTAAAAAGATACATGTGGTGTATCAGACCGCCGCGTAGGGGATGTGAGTGGGGCACCGCCACCAAATTATATGACTCCACTCTTCTTCTTGCATCAGCAAGCACCACCATGCCCTCTTTCTTTCATTCCATAATAATAATAATAATAATAATAATAATAAATAAATAAATAAATAAAAATTGTTGGTTTCATCACCACCTCATATAAGAAAAAAAATCCACTAGGTTAAACCCTAACTAGTGCATCCCACATCACTCTCTCTACATTTAATACTAAGGCTCCATTTTTTTTTTTTTTTTTTTGAAGGTCGGAATAAGAATTTTATTTATGTCATGAACCGGACTTAGCCAGCGGAGCCTAAAACAGGAGCGTCTTTGAGCCTCAGGATAAGCCATAAACTTGAACTAAGGCTCCGCTTATTTCACGAAAAATAAATGAGTTGGAAAACGTTTTCTTAAAAATAGTCGCTTCTATCGCTCGTAAAAACGAACGAATACAAATTTCATTCATAGTCCACAAAATATTGAAACAGAAATTATTGTCCATGATCAAAACATTATCGCTAATTATTTTAAGCGATATAAGCCATCATTTTAAGGATAATAATTTTCATGATACTCATTTTTCATAAAACGAACGGAGCCCAAATTGAATTTAGACCCTCAAATTGATGAGTTTCACAGGAAGCCCTTCACGTTCAATTATTAAATACACCCATAACATAGTCACTGGGTGATTATCTCTCTCTCTCTCTCGATCTCGAAAGAATATTCAAACAAGAGATGCAGAAGCAACGAGACGATCGCACGTGCGAGGCCAAGAATCTCTCGCACGTACCACCCCCTCGAAGTGTACTGTAGTGGATAAAGAAGAGAGGAGAACCAACCCCAAAGGCCTATAAATACCGGACCCCGTTCCCCCAATTCCTACTTAGGAGACAACACACGAGCTCCTCTTTCTAAGTGTTCCTTCCTCTGCATCCTCTCACCATCCCCTTCTTCCTCTTTCACCTTCTCTTCTGTTCTAAGTTACTCCAAGCAACCCACAGGGAAAAAAATGGAGGGAACAGCAGGAACGTTGGAGCGACTTTATGCGGAGGGCGAGGCCATACATTGCCATGGTGTCGCTGCAGTTCGGGTACGCCGGCATGAACATCATCACCAAGGTCTCCCTCAACCGCGGCATGAGCCACTACGTCCTCGTCGTCTACCGCCACGCCTTCGCCACCGCCGTCATCGCCCCCTTTGCCCTCATCCTCGAGAGGTACTTCTTACATATATTTATGTAATGAGCGGCAGAGCAATCGATCCCGACTTCTGTTAGCTGCGTATGAGAGAGATCCGAGGAACGAAGAGCACGCGGTGTTAACTAATCTAGTATGCTTTGCAGGAAGGTGAGGCCGAAGATGACATTCGCCGTGTTCATGCAAATCTTTGTGCTCGGCCTTCTCGGGTATGTACTAACGGAAAAACACTACAGCTATTATTTTCTCGAACCCCCTTCGAGAAACTATTTCGTTTATGGTGAATTCTTATGCTGTGTTTTCTCTTCTTGTTCCTTGGTGCTCAGGCCGGTGATCGATCAGAACCTTTACTACGCGGGTCTGAAGTTCACCTCCCCGACCTTCTCCTGCGCCATGAGCAACATGCTCCCCGCAATGACTTTCGTCATGGCGGTTCTCTGCAGGTACTGCATCACAAATCGATATGCGAAGCACCGTATCATAGACTTTATCCTTTCTTGAGCATCCGATGATATGCTTATACTCTGACGGTGCAACAGGATGGAAAAGGTGGATATAAAGAAAGTGAGGTGCGTGGCGAAGGTGGTGGGGACCGTAGTGACGGTGGGCGGCGCCATGCTGATGACGCTGTACAAGGGAAATGTCCTCAACTTCCCGTGGTCCGCACATGCCCACGGCCACGCTTCGAACGGCTCCGAGGTGCCGGAACCCACCGACAAGGACTGGGCCAAGGGCTCCATCTTCCTCATCATCGCCACCCTCGCTTGGGCCTCTTTCTTCATCCTCCAGGTAACTTAACTGAATACACATATCCTTACATGCAGCTAACCCCCGTGTTCGTTTTGATTAATTCTCACTTATGAACACGACGCTGACTTATTCGAACCTTTGAAATTACAGGCAGTGACCTTGAAGAGATACGCAGCACATCTTTCCCTTACGACCTTGGTGGTGTTCATGGGCACGCTTCAGTCCATTGCCGTGACGTTTGTGATGGAGCACAGGGCTAACGTTTGGTCCATCGGCTGGGACATGAACCTTCTCGCCGCTGCCTATGCTGTAAGGGAAATTTCATTTGAAAAAGAGAGATCAAAAAACAGCACAACTTTCGTCTGTATCATGATGACCAATATCGTTTTCACACGTCGAACAGGGGATAGTGTCGTCGAGCATCGCATACTACGTTCAAGGGTTGGTGATGAAGAAACGAGGCCCGGTCTTTGTCACCGCCTTCAGCCCCCTGATGATGATCATCGTGGCCATCATGGGCTCCTTCATCCTAGCCGAGAAAATCTACCTCGGCGGGTAAATTCCTCTGCTCGCCCTTACAAATGCCTTTCGGTTAATATTGTCCCATCGAGCGGGGCACCATGATTGAATGCCTTCTCTGGGCTCTGTTTAATATGTAGCATTCGATACGTGGTGCAGGGTTCTCGGTGCTGTCCTGATAGTAGCCGGGCTCTACTCGGTGTTGTGGGGCAAGCACAAGGAGTTACAGGAGAAGGAGGCAGAGGAGATCCCTGAGCCGGTCAAAGACCATCAGAACGGCCTCACGCATGACCTTGAAGCTGCACATAACAACAGCCTCGAGTTGCCGAATCACGGCTTCTCGGCGGTGACCGTGACCGGCCCGATCATTCAGCCTCCCATGGTCGCCGTGAAGGCCCCGAGGCCCAACTGATCTGCCGCAACTTGACATCGAGAGAAAACTGAAGAGTTTAGTAATGAAATGAGAATAAGAAGAGGGAAGAGAGGGAGGGGCTTTTTGAAATTTTCTTCTTCTTCTTCTGTAATTTTTTTTTTTTTGGTGTTTTTCATTTTTTTTAGATTACTGACGACGACGGTCCTCTGGTGCTCTGTAACACTATGATGAACACGAAAAAAATTTGAGAATGCAAACTCCATTTTGTTTAATCTCTTTTTTTTTCTCTCCTTTTGTTGAGATGAATGATCTTGCATTGGACTTAATCGGTGTCATTAACACTCATACCCTCATCATCCCGATTAACATTCCATTGCACATGAAAAATCTCGGTTATCAAAAGAAAAAAATCTTGCATTGGACTATGTACTTTGTCGCGATGGATAATTTCCAGGAATCTCCACGGCACACGTGTCGGAATTCTGATGTGTGATGCAGATTCCACTCTAGAGCCTAGTGATTTGCATATAGATTCCCATTAGAAACTCTTGGCTGGGCCAGCTCGTGATCGAATCTTTTATTTGATCCAGCATCTCATTTTCTAATTTGATGCTATCTATGCTTCTACAATTTAAAAAGGAATAAAAGAATGAAGTCCCTTACATTACATTCCAACTAACGATAGGATTCAAAGTCATGTCTCGCAAAAACTAGGGCGAACGAGTTGTTCTTGACCGTCAGGGTGGATGCAATCGGAGAAGACGTCGGGAAGACTTTTAACTCGGAAGTCGGAGATCGCTCATTCGAATCTCAACAATTTGGTTCAAACTGCTCTAAGTTAGATCTACATGCACAAACTTAAGGCCTAAACCTACCCGATTCATGGAACTTATAAGGCGTTTCATCGAACCTTCGAGCAATCGGGTCTCTTCGGTCATAACCTTGAGCCATCATCAGAATAAATATGAAAAACAAAGAAGTCATTGTTAGGGACACGGCCACCTCTTTCTTTTTGGCAAATTCGTATATCCCCATCGCCTTTTTTCGTATGGTTTGCGCACGACTCATCTGCCTTTATTGGGTCGATGAACATTAGCCGTAATCCCTCCGTCTATAAACATCTACCACCTCGTGTATAAAATGGACGACCGGTCGCATTCAATCGGGTGGAACAAGCTTGGGGGTGTTGAAGTTTCATGCAAGGAAGGGCGATTTCTACTTATGTTCTTGAAAATATTTGTTCGTGCATTCGGAAACACAAATTGCGTAGTTGGATTACAGTTCATCTTGCCTCTGCCAACAAGTAAATAGCTATATGTGTGGGCGGGGCGGGCTTGTGTCCACTCACCTCGGTTTTGGCAGTATTCCACAATGAAGTAGAGAAGACAATAATGTACGGTTTCAACCTAGCTATCGCATCCCGTGCGTAGCACGGAACAAGATTTACGTATTTCGTTCAAGTGTCCCGAAAATATTTGTGCAACAAATCATTGTTACAAATATGGCATTCTTCTTCTAATGAAGATTACTTTTGCTGAGTAAAAGCTATAGCTAAACGGGGCGAAGTCTCCACTATACATTATGAACTCTTTGTAGTACGCGCATTTATCACGACACCAATTATTTTTAACATCATTACGCGTAATTAGGTTGTGCTAGAACTCTGCTTTTGGTTAACTTGTGTGGTTTCATCCTATCAAAACTCCTGTATTTTCCTAGTCAACTCCTTGAACTTGCATATAACTTTTTCATACATCGAACCCCTCTGACTTTAAATGTAGTTAGCTCAAACTAACGTGGTTATTGGAGCCGGTAATAATTACGAAGGAAGAGTATCAAAACAGTTCTAAATCTATTATTGTATTGGTGCCAATTCAGTCATAAACCTTTCAATTGTGCTAATTTAGTCCTAAACATTTTGCATTTGCGTCAATTGAGTCCAAAATCCGACCAATTCCGACCGAAAATAGCTGACGTGGACGCAAGTCGTCCTATGTGGCTATTTGGTTGATGTGGATATTTTTTTCAATGTTTTTTTTTAAATTTAAATTTTTAGTTTTTTCTTTCTTTCCTTTTGGCCACGAGGGCCTTCATCGCCCTTGCCAATAGACAGCAAGGGTCGCAAACCAATATTAAAGAAAAAAATAATGAAAAAATAAAAATCCAATTTTTTAAAAATAAAATATGTCCGCATCGGTGTCGATCACGCCACGTAGGACGAACAATGTCCACATCATCTATTTTCAGTAAAAATTGATCGGATTGACTCAATTAGCGTAAATGCAAAAATTTTAGAATTAAGTTGGCATAATTGAAAGGTTTATGACCGAATTAGCATCAATGTAATAGTTTTAGGACTTTTTTGGTACTTTTTTTTCCAATTACGACATAAAAAGCTCTAGTGATCGCTGGTGATGAGATTCTATTGCTCAAGTTCTCGTTGTGGGCTTCATCTTTTGAGTTTGTAGCCCCACAAGTTAAATGACAGTCCACAGTGTATAAATATTTTGCGAACCATACTCTCGTCCATAGTACAGACATGTCAGCAACAATTAGCTCGACTTTCAGGTAAGAAGGACTTCAAAGTGTGAGGGCTTGACTGAACAAATTAAAAGTTGAAAAACTACATGAAAGAGTGCGCAAAGTTCCAGGACCAATAAGTTGACATGTGGACAATGGAAAGAAGTGAAGCATGATGGTTTTATCGCTGGACATCATAGTTAATATTAGCAGCCTAATCTAATCTTTTCCTTTCACCAGTCATTTCCGGACACAAATTGACACGGCTCAGAGAACGAAAACTGGTGATGACACTTCTACTGGCCATCACCATCCATGGAGATTAAAAATAATAATAATCATGGCAATCTTGACTATCTAATTCGCAATTATTCAAACGCCACCACCCCTTCCAAAAGAATTGATCTCCACATGCAAGAGAGCACCACGTTCTGTGACGCCGAGAGCAACAAAAGATATTAGTGCCTAACAAGTAACAATGGCCACCAATCTAGCCAAGTTCGACATACCATCCCCACCGCACACGCTGAACTTTGGTGAGCCTCACCGATCATGCAACTTCCACGAACGTTGGTCGGGACTGTGGCCGCTCGTGATCGCCGCCACTGTACATCGCTAAGCTGATAAGGACTTCAGAGGAATACTGGTATAAGATACCTCTGGAAAAGCGAGTAATGCTTAATCTGCATGGAAATCACTAGGGAGTTTCGGACAAGTGATTATGCGTCTCCGATTCTCCACATAGATTTTTGCTTCCTCCCATTTCTGCCTCGTCGTCTCTGCTTAAGCACTAGGTAAATACCCTCTTGTCCTGTTGCCAGGAGACACTCGACCAAATACAACCCAATAATATTGTTTAACCCCCCCACTAATGTCCTCATAATACAGTCTTTACACGTACTTAAATTACTCCCATTATTGTCATAATGGGCGTCGTCAGTTGTTCACTTGCGGTAGACTTTTGTTGTCCCTAGATAGATCATTGAAGCAAATCCACATTTCGCAACACCACCAGAAAATGAGGAGAATCCAAGATGTTGCTAGGAAAAAATCGGAACATGATGTCTGACGGCTTTGCTCGACTCTCTTAATTAATTAAGACCTCATCTAACGTAAGCTGATCATTAGCTGCTTTATAAAATGAATCTCAGATCTCTAAATCTCCAGTTAGGTTCGGCAACAGCAGATTATCAAACCAAACAAAGCGAGACGAGGGTTCATATATATATATATATATATATATATATATATATAAAGAGAGAGAGAGAGGTATAATCTGTCAAGTATAGTGACCTAGGGTTGAACCTTATCCATGCATGATGTCATGAGAAAACAAAAATGAAATGATGGTTCGGACACCATTGTTGAAATTTTGACCACCTGAAGGGTGGCCAACACCTTTAAATTCTTTTGTTTTCCTTTTGTTCTCCATCTCTCTTCATCTAAACGGCATCAAAATGTACTAGATTGAGAAAGAGATGATGTGGTCGAATGTGGATCGGACATAGTGCATCTCGAGCATGGTGTCACTATGCTGAAACACGCTTGCTCCGTGATAGATCATACGGTGTTGATTTGATTTGCCCATACCAAATGCGACTATGGAAGAGGTGTTACAGTGTTTTTGCGAGGTGTTGCATGAGAGAGATTTTGGGATTTGGTTGAGTGAATGTGTCCTTCATGATTAAGACGTTCTTTTTTTTTTTCTTCTTCTTCTTACGGTCATGAGCCTCTAGGATCTCACTTCCACCTTCTTAAGACTTGTTGACCAAGTTCTATACCTGTTTCCCAAGTTTTGGATGCACTCTCCAGGATCTCAGTTTCACATTCTATGACTTGTCACCACCGTTTTGGACGTACCAACACACACTAATCCGTCGACACCATGTGTCTAACCATAATTACATCACAACTCTTATATGTTAAGGATAACATTTGACAAGAAACTAACCCTCTCTCCACTTCTCTCGAAATTTGAACGGGTTTAGCGTCATTAGCGCTTCTGCTGCATCGTATACCAAACGCCTATGCCACGTACATGACAACCGTTTCTGCGATGTGTCTTCCAGCCACTTTTATACCAACTACTTTGTGCCCCACGTATGTCCAACCGCTTCTAACATACCAATCTTCGTTTCCCCTCTTTGATACCAGCCATCCATGCCAGGCATATCAAACTTTGGCACTCTTGCACATATCAATCCTCCCTGTCGGCCGAACTCGTGCCCATCAAAGTCTGGTCGATATAAACCAAAACAGGTGTACAATCAACTTGGGCTGTACTACCAATTTGAACATTCGGGCTTAGCCCTTCAGTGGGCTTATTCTGCTGAAAAGGTTGGGCCTGGCAACTAGTATCCTTCTATGCTACATCGCGAGGGATTGAGGCTCTTGGAGAGCCCAACTACTTCACATCGATTATGAAGAAGACTTCATCCAATGTTCATCAGGTTAGGGCTAATCTTCGAACGCCCGACTTATTCGATTAGGTTTCCAAGTCTCGAAATTCGGCGTTCAAAAAGGAAAAAGGAAACCCAGAGGTCCTAGAAACGATGGACTTTGGAAATCAATCAAAACTTAACGTAACATCTAAAAGATCCAACAGAGTCGTGGGCCTAAGCTTTTCGGTGTTGTGGCATTGACTATTGACTCTGCCCAATTGTCCCGTCCCTACGATGAACACAAGATGTCCACCTAAGAAGGATGGTTGGTTCTAAATATAAAGTTGACGAGGATATACATGATTTCTCGGTCTAACACCAACACTGATACCCAGGTAGAGAGGGTTGAAAACCGACGTGAACCGAATGATTAGAAGAATCATGAGTGTCGAACCGGACCGACTCGAAAATCTCGATCTTTTTCGCCTTTATTCAGTTTGATTTACATCTAAAACATTCTTCGAGACAGAGAAATTTCTTCAGCGTGCACTTGACCGTACCCCTTTGCTTCCCTCTTGATACGTGGGGGCATATTATTACATGAGACAACGAAGCATATTTCTTCAATCAAAATGGTCAAACGGCCATAAAAAAAGAGCGAAGACTAGAACTATTGTCTGACGAAAGAAAATGCCTCTCCGATTTATAAAGTGAGGCGACGCAAAACGAGAGTGGCTAATGATTTTCCCTTGAGCGGAACACCCGCCCAACGTCGCACCCAAGTGGCAAGAATTCCAACACCGTTCCTAGAAAAACAAAATCGAAAGATGGAAGCAAGTCAGAATCTTGAAGTTGGATTTGGTCACCTAGTCGACATCAAAAGTTGGTGAGTTTGGTCCTAGAAAGAATAACCAAAATTTAGAGAAGAAGGGTCTAATGAGTTTGATCACCCAAAGATAAGAGAGGAGGAAAGTGTCGCCTTGTGGTTGGAATGATTTGGCAGACATAAATAATAACAATGATGATATATTATTATTATTATTATTATTATTATTATTATTATCCATAAGAAAAAGAAAAAGAAAAAGAAAATTTCTCCATCTCACCAACCCCCTTCCCCCCCATGATGGGTCCTACCGACCAACCGTCGCCGGCCCCACTTGACACGCCACCAAGTCCTCACCCACCTTCGCATGCCCACCATCTTTCCGTGCCCGATCCACCACAATTTGATCACCCAAAGTCCATTTTTTTCAAAATCACAAATTCCAATTTTAAAAATCTTTATTGACTATCGGGTCTTCTTAAAACAAAGGATATCGATTATTTAAAATAAGATCCATTCTATATACTTATTTAAGAAAACGAGAAAGATTTCAAATCGTTATTTGAAATTTTCCCTGAAATCTTCGTTCATAAATCATGAATTCATTTTTGAAAAAATGAAATTTCGACACCTTTACGAATTTTTTCATTAGGTGGGAAACCGCCCGCCTTCGTCCCAAAACCGTCCACGACACGGAATTAACACATGTACAACAATTAAAGGACAACCTTAATGATCGATGATTGGACTTTAAGTTCGGGTCCAACCTAAACCCACCGGCAAGCTAAGCTTCCCCCCATGCTCGTGTGCATTTTGCCCACGGGAATGAATTGGAGTCACCCACAGTTTCCTTGAATACATGTACGAAATACACATTACTTGTCGCGTACGTACTGCATATGTGTATTCGTACGCGATGAGTAATTAACGCATGGCGATATTCGGAGGCTAAATGGAAATTTAATTAGTTCGTGAATATTCCAGACAGTCCCTTTTTTTATTATTACTACTATTATTATTCCGATTGTTTTCTGCCATTGCCGTATGCGAAAGATTAAGAATACAAAAGCAGTCTCACCAACTTTTGCCTCCGGTTGCTCTTTACCCAGAAAGTGGCTCACCCACCAACCACCTCCTCACGAAAGTCCACCGGAATTTAAATTTCTGAGATGATGGCGCAAATGGACCCTCCAAATTTCGGCAGCCATGCCGTCTTAAATTTCTAATTTGTGTAACGTGATTCTTGAATTTTGACCCAACACGCAATATCGTCCCTAAAATTTTGATGAGATTTCTAAATTGTATAATAATATTATGATATTTGTTAACCACATCGGACGTTGAATTAAAGTTTAAGGATAACATTGCACATTAAACTTGAATTGGATGATCATGTGTCTGTTTTCTCATATTATCTTCTTTTTTTGCCGCCACATTCTTTGGGTACAAAGCCATGCGCCGCCGTGGATGGTGGCGCATGCCGTGGGTCATGTCCATTCCAAGCGAGAGTTTCCACTAGGAGATTAATAGAACTGGTTTAGCGCCGAATGCCAGGGATTATTCACTCCTCCGTAAGGTAAGAAGTAGGTGAAAGTTGTGAACATTGATTAGTGCCACATGAGTGCAACAAGAAGAAGTAATTAGTCTTTTATGGCCAGAAAGGAAAAATGTAATTATATGATCGAAGAATACATTTCTTGTAAACAATAATAATTATTATTTATTATTATTATTTTGTACCAAGACCACGTTGATAGAACATGCATACCCAATCCTTTTTTTATTTTCTTTAAAAAAAATAATTGAATTATAGCAAGTGACGTCACATTCTTTCAATATTGAAAGTGACTTGGGCTAATCATGATTAAGGCAAAGAAGGGATATTAAGGGCATAAACATATCCATTTCACCAACTCCCCAGCTCTCGTATTTCATATATTATCAACCTTCATCCTAAATCCAACCCATCTCTCTTCTGCCTCCACCCAAACATCGCCAATGGCTCTCCCACTGATTCTCGTATCGATCCCCCTCCTCCTCCTCCTCCTCCTCCACGCCCACCAGCTCTTCCAAAGGCTGCGGTTCAAGCTCCCGCCAGGGCCGCGGGCCTGGCCGGTCGTCGGCAACCTCTACGACATCAAGCCCGTGCGGTTCCGCTGCTTCGCGGAGTGGTCCGGGGCCTACGGGCCTATCATATCGGTCTGGTTCGGGTCCACCCTGAACGTGGTCGTGTCGAGCTCGGCGCTGGCCAAGGAAGTGCTCAAGGAGCATGACCAGCAGCTGGCGGACCGGCACCGGAGCCGGTCCGCCGCCAAGTTCAGCAGGGACGGCCAGGACCTCATATGGGCCGACTACGGGCCACACTACGTCAAGGTGAGGAAGGTGTGCACGCTGGAGCTCTTCTCCCCCAAGCGGCTCGAGGCCCTCCGCCCCATCCGGGAGGATGAGGTCACTGCCATGGTCGAGTCCATCTTCAAGGACTGCACCAACCCTGGTAACCTCTCCTCTTCCTTCTTATTTCGGCATTTTCAGCCATTGTCTCCTCCGCATCAATGGGAACGCTGATCTACTAACTCTATTCGCCCGGCAATGCGAGAAACCGTGATCGGTATTTAAACAAGCGAACCACGTCCAAACGACAGCGGAAATCCGTCGCGTCGCGCTCTACAAAACGATTTTTACTTACGGTCCTTAAGGGATTCGTAGTTGAGATTTGAGTTGTAGATCCGTTTTCGGATACGACAGCGAAAGGAAAGACTCTCGATTCAGTTCGCTCCATACATTTATGGCAAGTCTTGCTCGAAGCCGACTTCAATGCGGTAGGTCGTTGCTCTCAAAAAAATAGGTTTTTTAAGGAGTCTTGCATCCTTTAGATGACGATGTCACGTAGTTGAACCAATCAAACTCTACCCCTTTTTTTTTTCATGGACGCGTTTGTTTCACAAAAAACTTTAAGATTTGAAAAATATTTTGCTAAAAATGAATCGCTTGTATCATTTATAGATATGAACGAACAAAACTTTCGTTTTCTCGCACACGAAAATAGTTAGCCGTACATTATTATCGTTCATATCAGATGGTCTTTGAAAATTTTTGTAAGAAAGCGTAAGAATTCAATCGTTATTGAAGTCGATGTTTGCCAATGTGAAAATGAAGTTTCTCCTAATCAAAGAAAAGCTTAGCCTATAAAATGAATAATGAACAGTACGACTCTTTTCCATCCCGAGATGATGTCTCCTCCCTGGTCGTAGAATATTAAAAGTCAAGTGTTCTGGTCAGCTAGATCTCTGACAAATTCAACCTTAACCGGGTTGCCAGAAACGAGGATGATTTGATAGGGGGGGTTACTTCATTCATGTTACGTTTGCAGTTGTCTTGTCCACGTTGTTAACAAATATAAACACGTTTTGTACTATTAAAAAAAAAAAGGAAAAATTTCATCACTTTTAAAGCAGGGTTTTTCACGTATTATGCAACAACCAATATATCTTAAGTATGAAATATTTTTTTTCTTTATTAGCTGAGGTTAAATCTTGCCCGAATTTGCTGATGATTGATTGGAAAAAAATAAATAAAAAGATAGGTGTGGACCGTTATTTTATTATAGGGGCCTTCTCATTGAATGTGAATATTAAAGCGTCGGTGGCCACCAACCACCACCACCCGGGCATAATTGTGAAGAAACAAGGGTGAAGGAATTGGTCGCCAAGACATTGACTTTAGTGTTAGGGTAAAAAGAAAACTTGATTTCTCAATTTCCTGGCCAATACCGCAAAATCCAAGTGCGCGGATTAAGGGATGAACGGTTCCGATTTGATTTTCGGGCGGTTCAATCATTGGAGCAATTGTATTTTTTTTTTTTTTTATTTGTCAATAAATTATTCTGGTTAACGACTCTTGTTATTTTCATTGCATTATCGCTAAACCCGAAAGTCATATTAAGTATCTCAAACATCTTAGATTTAGGTTTAAGTTTACATTTATGAAACTTCTAAAAATTACACATATTATTCAATCTAGTCTAGGCAGTCCAGTTCCTCTTTGGAATCGGGAAACCGACCGATCTAAACCTATTTTGATTTGACTGAACTGGGAGCCAATCCAGGAGGTTTCCGGTCCGGTCGGTCTATCGTACACAGCACTAGCAAATACCTTACTAATCTAATGCGTTGGGGATGACGGGAATTGAGATTTCAAGTAGTCCAAACACGAAATCTGTTTGTGCGGTACAGGAAATCGAATGCTTGTACACACAAAAGTGCAATTTGGATCTACATTTCGGTAGGGCCTGGGTCGGTCTTTCCAACTTCTCTTTTCGTGTTTGAATTTAAGGCAGCTTGTCGCATTTATAGACGGTGAGCAGTCCCTTTTAAATCGCCCAATCATTAAACTCGTAGCTGCAGGGACGAAAGCCCATCTCGTCCATTTATTGATGCTGACTGCTTTAAACCGAAAGGGAACAACAGTTATGACGCTGAGAGCGGTGATAGTTATTATATACTTAATATACGTTGTATTAATAGTAATTCTAAATATTTTAATTTATATCAATTTAATCTTAAAAATTTTGGGGATTGGTCGATTCAGTTTGAATTTTTGTAATTATGCTAATTCAATAATGAATAAATTGGCAAATCGTGAAAAAATTTAGGACTAAATTGGCATAATGAAAAATTTATGTGATTGAATTAAGCAATTAAAATATTTAGAACTGAATCGGCGCCTATTTAACTCGATCCACATGATTAAGACTACACCCTCTTTTGAAGCGAGTCATGATGGGGATATGTAGGACTCCCAACTGCACTTCAAAGTTTGGATTGTGGGGCTAATCGACTTAGCCGCATCAAGGGCCACGTCCATCCTGTTGTGATTTTCACCTAATATTTCCACATCGTTTCATGGAATTAAGATTGCCTGTGGATGGTTTAAGTAACTAATTATGTTTGATATGATGAACTATTCCGAGCCCGAATTAGCGGTCCTCGCTTGTAGCCCGAAATTTTCCGCGCGGTTTTGTTAAGAACGGTGACGATTTGCGATGTGGTTGCAGAAAATGTAGGGAAGAGCCTGCCGGTGAAGAAGTACCTGGGGGCGGTCGCCTTCAACAACATAACGAGGTTAGCGTTCGGGAAGAGGTTCGTGAATGCTGAGGGCGTGATGGACGAGCAGGGCCTCGAGTTCAAGGCGATCGTGTCCAACGGGCTGAAGCTCGGCGCGTCCCTTGCCATGTCGGAGCACATCCCGTGGCTCCGCTGGATGTTCCCGCTGGAGGAAGAGGCCTTCGCCAAGCACGGCGCGAGGAGGGACCGCCTCACCCGGGCCATCATGGAGGAGCACACGATCGCCCGCCAGAAGAGCGGGGCCAAGCAGCACTTCGTCGACGCGCTGCTCACCCTCAAGGACAAATACGACCTCAGCGAAGACACCATCATAGGACTCCTCTGGGTAAGTTTAACCACCGACTCGGACCCGTTTAGTCCTGCGAATTTTAGGAATCTCCTTCACATTGGAACTGAACTCCATAGTCCACACCATATGCAGGACATGATCACAGCAGGGATGGACACGACTGCTATTTCAGTGGAGTGGGCGATGGCCGAGCTGATCAAGAACCCGAGGGTTCAACAGAAGGCCCAAGAGGAGCTCAACCGGGTCGTCGGGTTCGAGCGCGTGATGACCGAGTCCGACTTCTCGAGCCTCCCTTACCTCCAGTCCGTCGCCAAGGAGGCGCTCCGGCTCCACCCTCCAACCCCGCTGATGCTCCCCCACCGTTCCAACACCCATGTCAGGATCGGCGGCTATGACATCCCCAAGGGGTCGAATGTCCATGTGAACGTGTGGGCCATCGCCCGCGACCCGGCCGTCTGGAAGAGCCCGCTCGAGTTCAGGCCCGAGCGGTTCCTCGAGGAAGACGTGGACATGAAGGGCCACGACTTCAGGCTGCTCCCGTTCGGCGCGGGCAGGCGTGTTTGCCCCGGGGCACAGCTTGGGATCAACCTGGTCACGTCCATGCTGGGCCACCTGTTGCACCACTTTGTCTGGACTCCGCCGCAAGGGACTAAGCCGGAGGAGATCGACATGTCCGAGAACCCCGGGCTGGTCTCGTACATGAGGACGCCTTTGCAAGCCGTGGCCACGCCTAGACTGCCCTCGGAACTGTACAAACGCGTGCCGTATGAGATGTAATTTCCCCTCTTGACTGTTTTAGATTTTCCGTATTTTTGAACTTCCTGAGAAGATTGTAATTTGGAAGTTGCCATCGTCGTCGATTCATGAACCTGAAGATGGTTTGAATAACGCCATTTAAGATCCTGGAAAAGCAAGAGTTGTGCGAGGAAATCGGAAGCTCCACGGAAAGGTGATCCTCATATGAATCAAAACACTAGTTCATCCGTTCGAAGAATATCACGGTAAGTACGGCATAAACTTGACAGAGAATTAACCGCAAAACAGTGGCGAATGCCAAGTATGGCGTGATGAAACCGGACATTTAAGAGCTTGGCATCATGGAAAACTGAGCACCTACGAACAATACAAGTCCTAAGCAAAAGTATGACCGGCCCCGACCGTGTCGGTGAGATGATCAGATGATTGCCGCAGTTCAATGGTTCCTAGCGAGTGGAGCCAACAATTCTGGCCGCTGCTGGCAAAAGGCCCATGGCAGGATGCCGGAAATCAACTCTTTCGAGTGTGAGAAAATGGTCTCTCTCTCTCTCTCTCTCTCTCTCTCTCTAAACTGGGAAAAAAAAATGGCACAAGAGTTCCTTGGTACTTACCATTTTAAAGTGTGGTTATTTAGAGGGGGTTATAGTCTTTAAATGGATTAAAATTGTTGGTAGGAGGGACATATCTGTGCTTAATAGCAGTCTGATCAGGACGTATATACTAAGGATCAATTCTAAAATGTAAAGGCAAACACATGGTCTTCAAAGAGAAGTGAAAAACGACCATCCGAGCAGAAACTTCCAATAATCAAAGTAGTTTTTAACCGAAGGCACCATCACATCGATCATTTAATCCGGCAGGCCAAGGGCTCCTCGGTAACCCAAATGTCGATTTCTTCATTGTAGAACACAATTGTATGTGAGGGGAGAACCCCTCGCTAGTTTTGACAGTTCGGGATTGCGGAGTAGGAGTGAGTGAGCCGTGATTGAAGATTGTGTGTGAAGAAACCAAGTTACATACAAGACATCTTTGTAGGGGGTCTCTGTCTGATGTATTACCGAGCAAAATGTCTGTACAAATTCGTGATCCAACTTCGTCGTTCGCCTAGTTTGAAAACAATTCTCGCCGGGGTAGGGTCGCCCTCGCCAGAGAAAACTAATGCTCTTAATCATAAAGTTTAAAACTGAACTTAATCAGAAAGTTTAAAACAGAACTCAAATTTTTCTTTATACAGGATTCGAAATAGTAAACCATTGTAAAAGGATGTTCTCTTCCCTTTTTCTAAGTTTTTGTCTATCATAGATGATAACTTCCTCTTTTAGGAGTTAGGACGAAGCTTCATTAGAAACAGTTGATAGATCAGATACACCAGAAGGAAGCAAAGCCATACAAACAAACTACATATGCAAGATCATAGAAAGTATTAACTCTATAAGGACATAGTCAAAGTATTAACTTTATATGTACATAGTCACTGAATTGGTACTATTTTCCCAAACTCGACGTGATGTCTCAAACATCAAAGAGCTAGATAACGCACCTCTTCTGCATAATACGCATCCACAAATTCTTTTACACATACCTCATAATTATTTTAACATGGAAGGGATCTACTCCACCCATTGATATAGATAAAGTCTGGTATTTCTCCTTGCTTTTCCTCCTCACCTTCAGAAGCAACTGAGATCTGGCAGTACTCTCAGTGACCTACAAGTTAAGCAGAGGTTTCAACAATCCGATATCCAACAACAGAGCAGCAAAGCCACTGCTCGGAGCTGCTTATTGTCTTATAAGTTTTTCTCATGTGGTTAACCATCGCGTGCAACTGCTAGCATTCACTTTCCTCGAGAGCTTCAGCCATAGCCACTAGAGCACTGGCCTAGCTCACCACTAGAAAAATCTCCCAACCCCAAACACTGTATCGAGGTTAAACAGAAAACCAAGAAATACTTCTAAAGAAGAAAGCTAGAGTTCATCTTGGGGAACATTATTAAGAGCTCGGAGTTTTAGGGCTGGGAAAATCATACAAAATGTCTACCTAGTCCATATGAAAAGCCATGATTTGATTGCACTTAATTTAAAATCGACAGAGGATTACATAGTAAAACAGATAGGAATGCAGATGAGTTGCAGAATGACATGTGGCATTGTCCAGATATGTAGATATGAGTACTCATTACACCATTTTTTGAGGTTCATACTGAAATAAAGAGTGAGCAGAGAAAGATGGAAATGAGAATGTTAAATTTGAAATAGCTCTCTGAAGCCATAAGATGAACTTGAATATTCACAACCGTGGAGAGTTTTGGCAGAGGCTGTTCAAGCCTCTGAACTAATTACGACTTACAATAGCCACCTAATAGAAAATTATCCGATATTCTTGAAATCACCAACCAAATTCAAGGCTTTCTTTCCATCTTGAATTCCTACTGTATGATACACCACATTCTGCAAATTTTATGCACGGTAAAACCCCTCACGAAATCAGGTAAAATATTCCACATCAATCAGCTTTCATGCTAATGTCACAATGACCAATAAATCCTTTCTTCCTTGTTGATTTTAAATTGGTTGTCCTGGAAACGACCAATGAATAACGGAACTGCTAAGAAAAGTCATGGATAAAAAGTTCATTTGTGCTTAGCCCAGTACCTCGCTCAACGCCAAGATCAGCTGCGGCGAAGGCAGGCACATCCCGAGCATAATTGAACTCCTGCAGCTTCTTGAAGTTCATCCACGGCTTCACCCACACTTTCGCCTCGTAGATCTTCTTCTTGCCGGCATCGACAACCTCAAGAGTAAGATGGTACATCGTCCCGGCAACCACCTGCTCTTTGGCCTTCAACACCCGAGCAAACTCGAGAAGCGCATTCTGCGATAAATCAAATGGCAAACCGGAAGAGTCAAAGAGGAGATCAAATGCAACAATCAGGTAGAATGAACAATTATGGCTACAAGTAAAGTCCAAGCGATGCTTCCATTACCAAACATCAAAGTGGCACCACCAACCCTCTGCATGATTATGCAGCACCTTGAGAACAGGGTAATCCCAGAAACAAACCCAAACAAATCACTCGAAAAATTGACAACTAAAGTCAAGATATGCTCGACCAGATGGAAGTTACTTCATCAAAGCAAAACATGCTTGTACGAGATCAACCAGAGCTTGATAAAAGGAAACGTGAAAAAGGGCAAGAACCAAAGAAAGAGGAGAAATCAAAAGGGGGAAAAAATAGAAAGACCTCGTTTTTATTGTGCTCCTCCACAGCGAAACGAGCAAGGCCTTCGATCTGGGCGCTGTTCTGATTACCCTTGCAGTTGTGAACCTCTCCAGGCTTCATCCTTATGATCTGGCCTTCTCTGCACAGACCCACTTCGCTCGACGCGCACAGAACCACCGCCACGATCGCCAAAGCGACGCAGAACCTGTTGAGCTTCATCGGGACTCTTGTGAAAAAGCGATCTTTGTCCTCCCCCGCCGCAAGAGATGGATTTCCTCTGCAAATTCTTTCTTGTTTTGAAACGATAGAGAAACGGGTCGAGAGCATCTGCGGGTGACTTAAGGAAGGGGAGGGGTCTTCTTGAATGGTAGTTGCGGATGACGTGGGTGTTAAGGAAAAGTCTCAAAGTCGACATCGTTGCCGAGAAATCTGCGCCCCGCTCAACGAATGGCGCGAGACCCACGATGGAATTTTCATGGGTCCCAGTGGCGACACGGGGCCGGATCAGCACATCGCAGACTGCGCTCGGCAGCAAGTCCTGATTTCCCTTCTCCATCTTCCTTTCTTATTTGAGATAATTCCTCAAGAACCCCCGCAACTTTGATACAATTGCATAATAGTCCCTAAAAAATTTGTAGAATGCTCCTCTTAGATTTTGATATTTGGTTGCGGCCGCTAGTTTTTCAGCCTACATAAATCATTCAATATTAACTGAAAATGAACCAATTGCTTCTTACTAACCGATATAATCAGTACTCAATTCCATTGACCATGTATCGCTCTCTTTCTACTTTAGCTTCATTAACCAAGCAGCAGAGCTCACTTTGGATAAAGAAAAATGAGTTGATCTAAGGTTCAAATAACACTTAATGGTTATGCAAACGAAAAAGTTTACAGCTGCAACAAAAAGAAATCTTTTGGGGGCTTAATTTACGACTTTTCTATCATTTGTGGGCTATTACGCGACGATGCCAACATTCAAAGAGGTAATCTATAATTTTTTGACGTTTGGGTTCCGTTACGCAATGTGTCATCGCGTGACATTAAAGATTTTCGTCGACATGATTTGTGTCAATTGATAGATAGAAGAAAATTATACTTGGATTATGAAGTTTCGCTAAGCGATCATTACCATGGCAAATAGGAAATGTGCCTTTGCTAATGTGAAACTTAGGTCCTACATGGCAACGACTTTGGTTCATCTGATTCTGTTCTCTAGAACAAAAAATGATGGGGATCATGTTTGGTAATGTAAATGATTATGATTATGATTCTATTCCCGAAAAAACATTTTGGAGCAAAAAAAAGTTGATTCTAAAAAAAGAATCACAACACATAATGAAGTTCACATCTCTCTTTCATCTTTCTATTTTCACACAAACATAACGGGCTTTTTAAGAAAATATATAAGATAATAAAAATTCTAAAAATTTAAAAATCGAAAAATTAGAATCCTAAAAATAAAAGAAGCTTGTTAGCTCTTTAACTCGTTTTCTAAATTTGGGCCTAGATTCCTTTTTCTAGATTTTTTTTTTAGAAAATCATAAATACCTTTAAAATTAAACTCGAACCACATTTCTATAAGTCCTTAGGGCTTCATTAGGGTTTTATGATGCAACTTATCAATGTCATAATTCTTTGATTACGCATTTGATTTCATTAGTTGTGATTTGCCTAGGTTTAAGTACTTTAGACTTAATCTAGTTTTAGAAAATTTGGAAAAATACAAAAACAACCTACGTGAACACTTAGAATTGGCTTAGCTTATAGTTTAAAAATGAGTTAAAAATTTGCATGAAACACGTTTAGAAAACACTCAACTTCAATGATGAAAGGTGTAACCAAGTCTCCGGATCCTAGATTTCTTTGGTTGCGTAGAATCGAGCTGTTTATCCCGACCATTCGATAAGGTTCTCGATCTACCTTCCTAAAAAATTGATGGCGACTCCATTTGCATGTATACATACACATGTCATCAATCACACTAAGATCGAATTTGATATTCCTTCGTTGCGAGTTGGTATAGGTCTGCGAGGGCTCAAGCTAATCCGAAATCACACATTAATCCAACATTGGTCTATCCTTTTTTAACCTTAAAATGACTCGTTATGACACAATAATTAGAAGGAATAATATGAAAAAATATTATATGCAATATGTTATATAAGAGAATCGTTATGAATTAATCTTCAATTAATTTGAAATGTATGATGAAATTTTACAAAGTAGCTACGTAATTATTTGACTTAAAAATTTGGGAAAATAAATTATTTTCGAGAAAAATTTTTTATGCAATTACCAAACACGTTTTGTTTCGAAATAGAAATTTTGTGCAATTACCAAACACATTATAATTCTCTAAAACTCATCCAGGAAACAAAATTAGAAAAAATAATTATAATCATAATCATTTTTTCTAATCGAATTGTTGCCATGCGAGACCCTTTCTCTATACACACAATGTTTTTATCCTTTGGATGTACTTAATTTTATCAATTTTATCTAAAAGAGTCCCGTAGAATACTTATGAAATACCCATTTAACAAAATTCTGTGATTTCCAAATAATATAAATATACCGCTAATCTAAAGGAAATTTTACACATGCGGTCTAAATTAGCACAATTAAAATGTTTATGAAATTGATAAATTATCAAAAGATTTATAATTAAATTGACACGATATTTTCACCTAACTCGCCATCTCTATCTCCTCTCCAACCCTAGCCGCCGTCTCCTCTCCTCTCCCTCTCGTCTCTCCACAAGTTCTTTTTTCTTTCTATGGAGAGGAGTGTTTGAGCTAGATCTCTCCCTCCCCTCCCCTCTTCAGTAACTCATTTAGTTGTCTATTTCTTTTTCTTGCTTTCCTCCCGTTTGTGGAGCTTTTTTCTTCCGTTCAAACCTAAATCCGAAAGTTTCCCTCTCGTTTCGAAAATTTTTTAGTGTATGTTTTTGGGATTTCGCTTTCTTAAGATTTCGTTATAATACAAGTTCAATTTCAAAGGAGATCGAATGAGTTTTGTGAAGGTTTCGCTCTTACTATCAAAGTCGTGCTCGTTCAACCTTTCTATTCTACATGACGATGGTGGTTGAGAACGCCGAACATAGGTGCACATCGTATTTGTAAGGCAAAGCCTTAGCAATAGTATAAAGATATCGGTGTATGCTCATTCTTGAAGATGGATTCAATGATCTACCGCCGATTTTGGTTTGAAGAACTCATAGATTTGCTTTTTGAAAATGTAGCTCCTATTAATCTTACGATGATTTAATTTGTTATTCGGATCTTGTTTTACTTTGAAGTTGTAGCGGTTGGACCGCAATATTTTTCTGTTTTATTGTGGATATGAATGAAATGCTACTTTGACAAAAAAAAAATTAACGCAATTGAAATGTTTAGAATTGAATTGGCTACCGTACCATAAATTTAGGACTTTTTGGATAATTTTCCCAACCTATTCAATGGCAAGTTAAATTGCATTCATCAAGATATTCGCATTGAAATACGTATGTATGCCTCTCTTCTCAATAGAATATTGTGTGTCAACTGCTCTCCTCAGATCAAAAGGTCAGCATGCAATTGAGTCTTTAGGATTCAATCACATGCACTGCTTTCCAACACTAAGTGATAAATCATGCACTTGAACCACCTCATCCTTTGACCAAAAAAACAAAAAACTATCTCATCCAACAAGTGCCTCTTTTGACCAAAAAAAAAAAAAAACGAGTGCCACTGATTCATTAGTCAAAGCTGTGAAAAATAAGACCTGACGAAATAGTGTTGTCTTTCTGTGACCTATTTAATCCAAGTTAAGATAACAGCATCAAAAAATTGCAAATCCGTGCTCCTTTAGTGAGGCTAACTTATACATTGGGGGAGGAAAAACCCTTTAATTGAAATTGTTAGTATGCAAAGGAACGTAAAAGGGGAATTTGGACAGTGACATTAGCTCATTTACAGTTTTTTTCCTACTCGGGACCAACATTGGTGTGATTCAATGTGTTCATGTTAGGTCTTATTTCAAAGTACATAACATGATCCAAAACCCTTCCAAAGTGTAGCTCCTTTTGCTTTGTAGAATCATGTCTTTCGATTTTCTAAGACGCATGCAAGAAGAATAGCCTCTTTCCCTTTTAATAAGTTCTCTAAACCAGCCGTCAGTAGACATCGGCAATGACAACAATCGGTGAGATCATTAGGGCAAGTGTTGGAAGTTACCAAGGATCATAAAGATTGAGTGACCATCTCATGTACCAATACAGAGCCATTGATTTCGACGGCCACCCAACATCGCATGATATACAAGGATAAAGGGAAATTTGCCAAAAAAAGTCCTAAACTTATTGTATAACGGCAATTTAATTATAAACTTTTTAATTTTTCTAATTTAGTCTTATAAGCTTTTTGACGATTTGTCAATGTAATCATTCTTACCAAAACTAACCACAATGACCATATTGACAAATTGTCAAAAACTTTAAGACTAAATTAGTCAAATTATAAGATGAACAATGATTAAATTGAAAAAATTGAAAATTTTGGACAACTATCTACGATGATAAAACGTTGAGTTCCGTGAGTTTTGGAGAATGATGTGTGCATGCGGCTACTTTCGGATCAAGAACAGGATTGGTGCTCTTAGTAAATACTAATCAACATCCTCAAACCAAATCACACTAATACAAGTTGGAATCACCAAGTTGATCCGTGCGTGCGATGGCCTTAGTTAATCTTAGTGAAGGGAATCTTCAGGAGGGATAGGCAGGCAGGGTGGGGCCTCTCTCTATCTTGTCTTGCTCTTAGCCAATTTTTTACTCCCAAACTGAGACGTTTTCCAATATGTGGACCCTGAATTAGCCGTGAACTCATTATTTTCCACTTCGACAACCTTAATTTAACCTTAAAAAACGCTAAAATTAAGAGACAAAACAAAAGGGAGACGCATGAGCTTAATCGAGAGAATAAACAAAAGAAAACAGACGGGAGCATTTTTTTATTTTATTTTGGGGAAGCAGATACTTCTCCATTATATTTAGTGGTCGCCCAAAAGGAAAAAGTCTCTGTCTCTCTCTCTCCTGCCCCCCCCCCCCTCAGTTGGGCTTGGCTCTTCGGTCTTTTCGCTCTCCGTGACCTGAAAATGGCGGACTCAGACACCGCCAGCCCGTCGCCGGCGCGGCCCGATTCGGATTCAGGCGAGACCCCGAGAACTCCGACCCCCGAGAACCCTGGAAAGGGCGAGCAGGACGACGGGCGAGAGACCAAGCGGCGAAAGAACTGCCCGAAAGCTCTCGACAAAGTCCAGGAGCTCGCTCGGCCGGACCGCCACCATCAGAACCACCACTCCTTCACCTTCGACACCAAGTTCAACGCTTGCTCCCCCGAGTTCACCCCCAAGTTCGGGTCTTTCAATTTCTGCGGCCACGTGCGGGAGGAGAGGGAGAGGACCCGAGTGGACGAGGAGAGAGAGAAGAAGAAGAAGAAGAAGAAGCCGATAAAGATCCTTCGAACCCTCCGGTGATCAATGGGGTCGGTAAACCGTTGGAAGGAGAATGAAGGGAGGCAAAGTTCGGGCACTGAAATTGATGGGTTCGATCGGTTAAGGTTAATGGGGGATCAGACCAGGGGAGCTCCTGGATCGATTGAAGCGAAGAAAGAAAGAGAAAAGCTTGTCCTTTTTTCTTATTTTTCTTTATTAGTTGTCCCACTGTGCTCGATGCTCAATGCTCAGCCAAGTTGTATCTTTTGTCCCTTCTTTCAAATTAGCTTTTATATTTTCTTATGTACTGAAAGCTACCAGTAGAAAAGCACAGCGAGAATGGGACCGAACCATCAAGTCGCCTTTGAGTCACTTCCACGTGCGGCCTCTCTCTCAATCTCTCTCACGGACAGACGCACGCACAAAAACGCATTAAAGACTTTATGCTTTTACGTCTTAAAAGTCAAGCTGACTCTTGAAAAGATGAAACCCCCGTTTTCTTTCAATTGTGGAAGGCAGTCGGGACTCGGGCGGCCCGTTTGATACCCGGAACGAGAATTAGACGACAAAATGCAGAAGGGAAGGAAAGAAGGAACCTGTGTGGCCTGACGGACTGTCACATAGCATCGATCCTCCCGTCTTAACAGTAGGCTTGAGTCCTGACAAGAGACACTGGGGATGAGACTGGCATGATGGGATTTCTATGCATTGAAAAGAAAGACGCATTGATAAATGCATGAGCACGAATTACCCAGAGGCCAGCAGAATGTTTGACGAGCGGCCAAAGCATCCCCCTTCAAACTCGTTGAATATGCATAGAAAATTGAACTGTACCTGATTGATTCAGCTTGTTTTCAGGAAACGTGTACTCATTTATTAATTTTCGAAATCTTTATAAGCATTCCTATTGTCTTGTTGAGTCATCCTAAAATAGCACTTTTACAAGACAAGGTATTCTAATGCTTGAAAATGACACGAGCCCTTATGAAATATTGTGAGCAATAGAAAACCAGTGATTAGAGCGACGGCTGCAACCACAAAGGACAGGCAATCGCTTCACGACAGTTTGGTAGCTAGTGGATATCACCGCACCGGAGGCTGGTGGTAGAGTGGCACCGGCAACGACTTCTCGTAGAGGCCGCCTCATTAGCAGCAGAATTGGAGAGGGCAAATGATTGCCAGTCGAAAATCTAGCTAGTTGAAATGCATCGACTACCTATACAAACGAGTTTCTTGGAAACAGAATAGAGCCTGCAAAATTAGCATGGACATCCCCCTATGTCCTGGTGTCATTCGCTTCCAAAGGACGAATCGCCATCCAATACAAGCTCATCCTAGTTCTTAGAACCTCTAAAACGACTGTACTTCTTACAACTCTCATCCTCTGATCTCGTAAGTTGACAGTTATTTACAACAAATTCTCTGAACCTATCAAAACTTAGAAGCATGGGACAGGCCGCAAACTACATGGAAAACGAGTTGGTGTTACAAGCAACCCCTCAAATGCAAACTTCAGACAATTGATCTAGGCTATACTTGCATTCTGACACGAAACAAATCATTTCAAATGCAGCCTCCTCAATTTTGCACATGCTCAACACATTTGCAGGCTTCTGTATTGGGAATGTAAAGGGGCGTATATTTCCTCCTCTTAGCAACATACCCTCAGGAAAGTTCCTCCACCAGTATGTCATCCGAACCATGTCCAGTGCATCTGAAGGCGGGAAGCATTCATGCCCAAAGCATCAGTCCGACACAAAATGTAGCAGCATCGAGGATTTTTTCACCACTTAAGTGCTGATCAAGACTATGTCGCGGGTTTAGTCAGCATCGCCTAGTCCATCACTGCCATCCCCTCTCTTTGTTATAGGTGCATAACGAGAGTTGGGTTTCTTGCTTTGCGAAGCAATTTCCGCATTCTTCCTTAAGACAGCTCCAGGAGACGGGTATGGACGCTGTTGAAACAGAGGACCCTGAAATTCACCAAAACACAGGTCACTATCTCCAGCAGGTGAAAACATCAAATGAATGAAATCATCATTCCTCACAGGCCAAAGTAACATTCTTGACATTTGCCTGATCATGTCTCTTTTTCACGGATATGAAATCACAGCAAAAATTGCAATTTCCAGTTTCTTCTTTTTCTTCTTTGGTCAAAACTCTTCTATTCAATCAGTTGAAAATAACCTCGCCTCGGGGCTAACCACGAAGAAGAAAGTGACAATAATATCTACTATTTCCATTTCCCGTGGCTGTGGTAAATGCATTGACGTCGATAATGTAGCTTACCGTGGCTGTGGTATCAGCTGCACGCGGTTGTACTCCTTTCAAGCCTACGACCCTGAAGTAGATCAGCGATTTCTTAAATCAATAAGACATGTAAAAACTGGATCATAAACAAGAAATCAAATCAAGGACAATTTGCCACACCCCTATGACCACACTTTCAGACATAAAGAACCAATGTAACACATACCATCCTCCACGAGGAGCATCTGAATAGGAGCTAGGATCCATGGGATCCAACTCATCATCCTCTGAATAGGCACGTTTCCTGCTATCTTTTTTATTTTTCTTTCCTATAGGAGGTCTCCAGCCAGACCTGACACAGTCCAAATTGGTATTGGTTACTTCTCCGGTGAAACAAAACTTGCATAAATTTCATAGTGGTAAGAGTTGCTTATACATTGTCATTCAAGCACGTGGGTGCCAAAACTACAGCTAAATATAATGCTACAAGAGCTCCAAAAAAACACAAAAGGGTATATTCACAGAATATACCTAACAAAAATACCAGCTTCAATTGACATAGTGTGGTTCATTTTCTTACCCATGAGATACTAATTCATGAGCTTAAGTTCATATGCACAAGAATGACAAACAATGCCATCTGTTTGGTGCCCTATCTCAGAAGGAAGGGAAAGGCTTTTTTTTTTTTTTTTTTTTTTTTTTGGGGAACCAAGAAGGGGAAGGTTCAATAGCATTATAAACATGATGCAACTCTCGTGAGTATCAGTCACAGCTTGTCTACCAATTTCAAATTACCTGTCCTTGGAGGACTTTCTCTCAGTTTCTTCTCCTTTTGCATTAATGCTGATCTGCTGATAGTTATCTGAAGTGCTTGATATGTACTGGCTCTGAGGAAGCTTAAGAACTCTGCGATTCACATCATTTAGAGAGATTTCATTTCAAACTTCACATACAAAGTACAGTTGCATCCGGTATGTAAGCAAACTGTGTGAAAGAACTGATGCATTTGAAGAATAGGCATAAGTAAGAAGAAGAAGCTAGCACTCCAGATAAGTAAAACAAGCATGCAACATAAGACTAATCGTTTCAAAAAAGTACACAGAAATTTTCCAGACACTCAAGTACGCTTATCCAAGAACCATTAGGCCACACCTTGGCTTCAATAGCATAAAAGCGTCCACGCTTAAAAAGAATTAGTCTCTTCAAAGCAGTCAAAGACACCATCCTTCAAGAGGATTACAAATCTGAACTAAACTTTGGAACTATGAGGTCTCAATAGAAAAACTGATATATCACTTCTAGGTTTTACTCATTTAATCCATTTTCCTTCCAACTAGTAACAAAGGAGCCTTGCTTACATTTAGACAGCTCCCATAGAAGATAGATCAACAGACCCTCTTAGCTGCCAAGAAAATTCAGTGGTGTGTTAAACTATAAAAGCAGCAATTTTGTTTCCTAAAGTCCCAATGGATGAGCTCCCAGCTTGCAGATTGCAGTTAAAAACGGTCAAATGAGTCAAGAAAGGGGTGAAGTCGGAGAGAAATGTGTTGCTCCTTTCAAACCACATCAGTAAACTTGCCCCTCAAGCTCTCATACAAAGTAACTCTCTTCCTCCAGCAGTACAACATAACAAAAGCAAGATCACAAAAAATACAGTGATCATGAACTATTGAATTACCTAGTGCAATGGTTGCAGTATCCCCAAGACTGCACAAGCCCCACTCCCCAGCCACCGCATTCCATGCATCTCATTGGATGAGATGACTGGTCGTCAAAATTTTTGTTAGCTGCACTTCGAGACACCGAGCTTTCATAATATTGTGAAGCAACCTGCTGAGATGAACTAGGATGCTCCCATTGTGATACATGTGTCGCCGTATTATAATAGTATTTATGACCTATAAAGAAAGATTCAGTTAACCTGAAAACAACAAGTGGCAACCTGATTTGCAGATGTTTGCACGCCAACACGTTTATCAACGGGCCAGGAATCTGACCCATGCGTGGTGACTGATAAGAGATAAGCTAGAACAATATAATATTGTATCCAATTGTACTCTAGATCTGCGAGTAGAATGAACATATTACTAAATATTTCCCCCTTTGAATGATCCACCATTAAGTATAGAAATTACACAGAAAGGAAATGTGCGCAATAGAATAGCGAAACCAATTTCCCCTTCAATGCATCACTTCCCTGTTGTCTTCTTTGGTGGGATCAAGATGACGTACGTCATGACTACATAACAATTGTGTTCTATGGATCCATATCAATCGTACACTTTTTAGGAACCCACAATTTCACAGTCACATGATTTTGTGAAGTACCTGATGACTCGTCAAATGCCTCAACCCAATTTTCTGGAAGGGACAATGATGACAGAGAGGGGCCAGCAGAAGAAATTTGTTGAGGAATTTCCCACTGACTCTTCCCAGTGCTTTCATTATGATAGTATGGAGCACCAGTTGCTGGGTCTCTAGCCACAATCTACATAAATTAGTGAGTAATTAGCAGAACCAGAAACTTCTAAAATGACTCCAAAATCCAAAATTTTCAAATAACAAAACAGAAAAGAAACATCTGTACGCTGCATCTTTTTCCAGTTACATACTATGCAGTGATTTTAGAGTGCGGCCTTGACACAAGATCTTATTACCAAGATCTGTACTTACTAATCTATAACGCTATGCCAAACGCCATCAAACAGGGAACCAAGAGGCAGTCAACTGAGTGTTTTTGAAGCTGAGATTATACTAATTGAATTTATATTCTATAGTTTTTATTGATGAATATACGACAAATCTACATTACATTAACAATCCTAAAACATTTAGAGATAATCAATCAGCAACACCCATTAGTCTCCTCGGAAATAATGGTGTTTTCTCAATCCAAACGAAAACATTCTAGTCTAGCAGCAGAAAATTACTTTAACACCTGCACTCCATTATATCGTTTTTACCTTGCCAGCTTGCATTCTTGAGCTGTGTATACATGACAACATGACGTACACCTTCGTTGACATTATGCGGTATTTCTATCTGTCAAACCATGCTGACTAGAACAAAATAAGCTCTGCGGGATTATGGGATACAAACATGCATTTTATCAAGACTTGGAGATCTTTACCAGTGATCACTGGAACATTCTTTTAAGCATGAAGAGCAGATTATTGTAAAGTTCACAAGGACCACAGAACTCTCTAGAAAACCTCCGTCTAGCATTTGGAGCTCACACATAAACATTCAACAGATTCAGGGAATCAGTTTTAAAAGTCCCAGGCATATGTAGACAACAACATGCCAAAGGCTGGCACAATTTCCCAAAGCACCCGTTAATGAAAGAGCTTTAGCCATTAGATATAAGAGACTTTTGCCAAATCATGGATCATTGACAAGTCAACTCGTAATTATATGAGCATAAGCGTTTTTCCTTTTTCTTTATAGACAATGGCCAATCAGAAAAGAGCAAAAAAATGCCATGTTGTACTTCCAATAATATCAATCTGCATTCAATAGTTTGTGCTTGTAACCACTGCCCAGTTTATCCTACATCAACTAAATTCTCTGTGCATTGAACATCTTCTTAGCTCTTGATTTAAACAAATGATCATAAAAGAGAGGATATGAACAGGTTAACTGCTACCCACCCATCCAGGAGGCAACCTTCCACTCTGTGAGATCTGAGCTGACTGTATGTCCAACTTCTGAAGGTCAAAATAAAAACAAAATATTAAAGAGAGCCTAACACTTCCACATCAACATAATGTCCTGTTACAAATCCTAACAGAAGGTGTGAATCCAGAATTCATCTAGGCATCTTTTATCATAACAGACAGACAACTCCAAGACAACCAACCAATAAAGACATGCAGAAAGAAAATAAACAATTCCAAAGAAAGACAAGCAGATGAAATTCTCCATCTGCAAACAAGTGAAAATGGAAATACTAAAAGAACTCTACAAGTAACAGCAGCCTACATTCGCAGCTGCAATAGAATCCTTATCGGCCTTATTATTCTTTAATATGCCACGTGCTTTCAACTTCTGCTTAAGATACTCTGGCAATTCTTTTGCAGCAGACAATTCTTCATTCTCAACACGTCCTGAAGTATCAGAAAAAAGAGAGATATGACCTGCTTCAGCATAAAAAGAGAATTGCACTCGAAAAGGTTACGCTGTTTAATCTTACTGGGCATAGTACCATCGGGCCTTGGAGCAATAGCGTAAGCCCCTCCTCCAGGTACGCCATATCCATTTCCAATTTCTAAATTACCTGTAATCCATGGTTCATAACTCTTAAATACAAAGATAAACATTACCAACTCAACACGCCTGCACTATGATATTTCACACCATGTCTTTTTTTTAAATGGAAAAAAAATGAGATTTTAGGTCATCATCGAAAGAGAGCTTAATCAGAAGTAGATCTATATCCAACATTTACAACAGGTACCAAACAGCTAAATGATCGTAACTAATAACAAAGAGATCAATTCCATCATATTGATCCGCAAATAACTTCGAGAATATTTAATCATATAGCGTGCAAGTCGACGTTTGTCCCATAAACAGACGAAACAGCATCAGTTAAATACAAACCCTTAGCAAGCAGCTCATTAACAGGACTGGCCTTCCTGTCAATTATCCAATCTGCGGTTTAATTACTCTTACTGTCTTTGGTAGAACCTTGAGATTGATCATACTTCAAGAAAGGGCACTGTGCATATCCTCATCAACTTAGATGGCCAAACTTATCCCTCCCCAAAAAAAATCCAAATGCAGGAATCAACCGATGTTTAACTTGCTAAAGAAGAGGAAGATATCATAGCTTCCTTTTCTATCCCACTCTTCCTTAACTCCCCTTTTCCCTACCTCTTAGTTCTCACTCCGTTTACGCCCATTCTTTTCATAAACAAACACGTACTATTCAGATGAGCACAAACATGAAACTCCGTTTAGGCTAGGAGCTTCAAATAGTAAAAAGATGAAATAGGATCTCTTTACTGTAAGAAGGAACAATCTAGAATATATTAACCAAAAAAAAAAATCATATACCATTTTCAGGAGGGGAAGCCTTCCCGCGCTTTAAAGCCATCTCTGCACGATGCTCAGATGCCATCCTCAGTAAATGTTCCTGACAAATTCACATTTATTCAAAGATTATGATAGTGTACATCAGAAAACCACGCCAGTAGGTGCGGGTCAAATTAACAAAATACTAAATGTAGATCATACAGAGTCTTGAATTTCTTTTTGATAGATAAAAGATAAACTACTACAAAGTCTTGAATTATGCATACTTTTAAAGCATTCTGGTCACGACGATCTGTGAAGATGTCTGCATCGTCATCAGGAGGTCGAGTCGCAACATTCGCCTCTCTAAATAAACAGAAGGTTAGCTGCAGAACAGTTTTGAGTTGACATTATAGATATCTCATTGTGCTGAGTGCTCACCTTTGATTGCGTATAACATTTCGTGTCGCAACTTCCTGATAATTCGATCACAACAATGCTCAATAAGGATAAAGAAGAAGCAAACAGGGAGAAAAAGTGAAACATGAAATGGAAAAGAATAATGAACGGAAAATGATATACTTGTTCTCGGAGCACTGCATTTTGAGCAGCAGTCTCAATATCCTGAGCACTTTCAATAAAAGTGCTGGCATGGACAGAAGATGCACTGGAATTATCTGGCGGTCTGTTGGATTCTTCAGACAGATTTTTCATACCAGAGTCTTGAGTAACTGAGAATGCGGTATCACCATCCCTCTCAATCTTTGCATCAACCGAGCCTGTCTTTTGATGCTTTGAACTGTCCATACGCTGGGGTATCTCCGCATCCTTCAAATTTAGTTCTTGAGGCACCTGCTCCTCAGGGCCATTCAACATTGAAGGCAATGAGTCACCTTGCGGAGCATTGACCTGTTGAGAAGTCCTAACTTCATGGGTCTCACAGTAATTTACTTCCCCAGAATTCATTTTCTGTTGCACTTCCATGTAAACTACAGGACTCTCTGTTGGCAGATGTGAAGTATGTTCGCCATCGGAGTGACTACTATGGAACGAAGAATTACAGTGAACAACAGGGCTTGGCACCACACTGTAAATAGAACCGACTGGATTCGAAGAGCCGTAGGATTCGAGAGTTAAATTTGGATCGGCAAGGATGTTAGAGTGAGATTCATTGACATGTTGAATTCCATAAGGGTTCTGGCCCGACAAATTTGGAGGATATTGAGAAAAATAAGTCTGAGGTGCCGCAGCATAAGGATAAAAGCTTTGAGTGTTCGTGTTTTGAACAAAATTAGAAGAAAGAGGCAACGAGTGGCTTCCAAATCCGCCAAATTTATAGTGAGGTTCCACAGCATTCTCAGAATGATGAGAAGGAGCTGAAGTGGATGGCCTAGGAGGTTGGTTAGGTGAATATTGAGTATAAGATTGAACTCCTGGAGGGAGTGGCTGAGCATGATAATTATTCATGATAAGCACCGCTTCGGTCAAATGTACTCTCAAATCAAAAGATATTGCCAAGAAAAGAGCAGCTGGAGATGGTACTGATGGTCAAACAACAGTGACGAAAACCATAGAGCACCTGAGTTGCCAAACGACAGTGGCAAAAACTGTGGAGCACCTGAGTTGCATGAGAAAAAAAAAAAAGCGGTAAGCACCCATTTGGTATCGTGATAGCTCTTCAGCAACAATAACAAAGGCAGAAGGCAGGAGCAAAGCATTCCGAAGAAAGAAAGAATTAGAAGAAAAAATAAATTGAGCAAATGCTAATCGCATTGCGATTAAAGTCGTGAATTCGGTAGAAAAGCAGGGGGAAGCGAGGAGCATCATGCTGAAATATCATTGTCACGGCCTAACTCGCAAATTTTCCTAGGTTCAGACAACATTGGAAGAGAGCACTCGCCAAAACAAAAAGCACGCCCGAGAAAACTTCGCTAACTGCAACCTGAATTCAACCACTGGGGGTTATAAAATGGAATAGGATAGGATAGAACTAGACAAAAAAACTGGCAAATCCTCGACGTTCTCCGCCATCGTGCTTCTACCAAACGCACTGGCTTTAAAGCTTCGTAAAAAAGAAAATCACACTCAACTCCTATCGTTAAGAACCCGGTCTTCAGCTGTCGTGGATGCTCCTAAAACCTATCCCAGGTCGGTTTTCACTCTCAATTGCAACAATCACGCGCGATAATCAGGCCGACGAGAACCGAATCCTCATCATTTACCGAGCGTACTACAACCAGAGCGTCGTGAAACACGCTGAAATCGCGAGTCGCCACCGCAAGCGCTTCAACGAAGGAACGAGAGTGAATGAAGAGGACGACTTACCTGAACTTCGCCAGGTCGTCGAGCAGTGGAAGGGCGTTCTTCCTTCTTCCTTTCGTTCCCCGCTTGTTCACGTTGAGTCGGCGTCTGACTTCTTCACGGCGAATGAGAGCGCTATTCAGGTGGGAGAACATGTTTAACCGCGTGGCCAAACAAAACTCCTCTGCGCCATATTTCTGGCTGGCCCGGCCCGGCTTATGGTTCGGGCCGGAATCGATCATCTTATTGGGCCGAACGTGGCCCAAATATGAAAATGATCGCCTTAGTCTCGAAGCTCACCCGCGGAGCTTCTTCCAAGTTATGGGTGAAATCAATTCCATCTTTGAAAACTATTTTTCAGAAATGTCATATTTTTCAATTACTATAATTACATTTTTTATAGTACTCAATATATAATTAGCTTCATGCTCTAAACACTAATTTTTAAAGCGTAAAAGAGCTGCACGCTTGATTAACACCGCACGGAGAAATAAATGTTCACTAGTAAAACGTCGAGAGACAAAACTAGTAAATACTAAAGCTATAGTAAGTCAATCACGCTTCTTTATGATCAACAGCGATGTACTTTAATTTCTAAAAAGTACGCGCGTTTTTCAACTTATTTCTCCATGTCCATGATACGTAATACAACGTGTTCGTGAAATACCTTTTTCGTAACTTTTCATTTTGCGATGGACAAACGTATAATGTATTTTTCACTCGCTTTCAATAATGGTTGCTTTATTAGCAACTTGCGAATTGAAGCAAGGGATAAGTCAAAAGTACGACGAGTAGAAACTATCCTTTGCCTTAGTTATACCGCACCCGATTGACTTGTTCTGCTTGGCAAGTCAAATGAAGCATTAGTCATGTTATTTAGAGCCCCATCTTGATTGCATTCCTATACTTTTTTTGTTATCAATATAATCTTTATTTGGAAAGAAAATAAGTCAACAAAGATTCCATTTGTTTCCCGAAATTAATGAATTAAAAAATATTTTATTAAAAATGATCTCTTAAAATAATTAATTAATAAAAAAATATTTTTCTTGTCGATAACTAATTCCTCATAATAACGTGAATAATTTCTTGTGCAAAGCCGGAGAAATGCGCATGGATTATTGAGAGCGCTGTTGCAATCTTGTTCTCTTCTCTCTTACCTAAGTTTTAATATGGAATTTTTTTTTTTTTGGTCTTTCTTCTATTAGTTATTTAGACTTTTTTTGCTTCATAAGTAGTTTTGGAGCCACTTAAATAAGTAGAAAAATATATTTATATTTTGAAGCAGGAAAAATCAATTTCGATCAAGTAGAAGTGGAAAAATTGACTTTTCGCGAAATTGATTTATAGAGCATAAGTATTGCGATGAGCGCCCTTGAAATAATTAGTTAAAGAAAAATATTTGTACTATTGATATTAATCTATGTTGAAGTATTTTTGTGGACAATGGACCAAATATTTTAATTTATTCATTTTTACCGTGCAAGCGATCACTTTTAAGAAAATGTATTATTCATTTGCCGCGAAACAAAATGAGTTTGAGTTTCAACTTTTGATTTCCTTCTTTTCAATTCGCTTTTGTTTATATTGGTTTGGTGAGAGCTGTCTTTATTTATTTTTTTTTTAAATAATCACTCATTCGTTAACCAAAGAAGTATTAATAAATTGGTCAATAGTGCATGCACTTACATTTTCCTCTTTTGCATTAAGAAAGCGCTTGAATTATTCTTTTATAATAAGATGCTATTCTCACTAAATCGTGATCGTAACCATCGCTTTGCAAAAGTCACTGTCTCATGGTGTATACGCACTCGAATCGTAAGTATCACTTAGCTTTTAACGGTAGGTTTGGTTTTTCTTTATACTTTATGTGGATAAATATTTATTTATTTTTTTGTCAAAATGTGGATAAATACTAAAAAAAATGAAAAGATATATCTTGCAATTATTGTTTCGCATCTTATGTTTGTCTAACTTAAAGTAATGACAAATAATTTCTGATCATGGAGCGACCTCCTTAATAAGGCGACGTGACCCATGACGTCAGTGCTGGCGCTCTGACCTCTTCCAAAGATTCCGAGATTCGCTTCTAGAAATGAAGTGTCACTTTCGTATGCTTTTCCAAATCTACCCTCATTGGATGCGTACACGTGGACGGATGCAGGACCACTTTTGGCCGTTGGATTCTTATCTCTTTATGTATTCATTTTTTTTTTTCATTTTTTTGGGGTTACTTTAAACAAATTTCTTTGTCTTTACTCCCTTAAGTTTGCCATCTTACTTGCCTTTCACTCTCTTGATGAGCTTCATTTCGATTTTTTTATTTACTCTCTTGCCTTTTACTCTCTCACTCACTTGAAGAAAAAATCACCATTCATAATAAGATTAATATCACGAAAAATCTCAAACTAATATATTTATGATAAATTTATCCTAAAAGATTATTTTTAATTATAAAAAATCTCAAATTGATACTGGTGTGTGACAAAAATCCCAAAAGCGTACACCTATAACAAATTTACTCAAAACTATTTTTTGACTACCAAAAATTTCAATTGGTACATTAATGACGAATTTACCCAACACTAATTTTTTTACCATAAAAAATCTCAAATCGATAGAACGGTTAAAAACTTTGCGGCCATTAGTATCTCTTGATTGGGTTGATACCACAAAAAAATTCTAAACCGATATATCGTGATAAATAGATGGTAAAAATCTCAAATCGGTATACCTATCAATTACGTGTATAATTTAATTTAGCAATTTGACAAGAAAATTTAATGAAAATTAAGGAGGGGTAAATTTATCGGATATGTACTAATTATGAGTTTTTGGTTGTAAAAAAATTAATTCGAGGTAAATTTATCATAAGTATATCGGTTTAGGATTTTTGCAATCGGTAAAATAATTTGAAATAAATTTGTCATATGTGTACTAATTTGAAGTTTTTTCGTGATATTAACCCTTCGTAATATCATATTTTCATCATCATCGATAATTTGGATCAAAATGTCCTTGTGATAGCATGTTCAATCGATAACTTAAAATTTGTTAGGTGCACGGAGACTACGCATATGTAAGGCACAGTTATGATCGCTCTTTGAGCAATGTTAGATTGTACTAATCACTCCCCTCTCACGTAATGAAGTGACTCCCTTCCAAGTGCTCAACTCGGCCAGTCTTATGGAATGTGCCCGACTCTTGTCGTGCGAGCAAGTTGTAACGAACCCACCACGGATAAGGAGTTTGAGAGGGGTGTCGAGATTTGATTTTTTTTATTTTTTTCCCCCAGAGTTTCCATATCACGTTATAGAATGCCAAATCCCAAAATTTAAATGATTAAATAAAGTAAAAACTTGCATAATGCACAAGCCATATTGTAACACACGTGTCTTCACGGCGTGGGACAAAGTGAGTTGACTGTTTATCGAAGAATTAAACTGAGACCGATACAAAATTACGAGCCCTTGACGTCATGCTCGTCGGTAGAGCAGTAAAGACAAACGATCTCCACAACTTTCTTTTCTTTTCTTTTTCTTCCCCTTGCGTTTTTTCTTCTGCACTTTTGACGGGGAAATTTTTTAAAAAGAAAAAGAAAAACAGCAGCGACTCGGGCATAGGGACAAAAGTTGGATGAGTCAACGTTGGACAGACGAAGCGCAAGATTTTATATACCTGGCTGATGTACTGCGGGAAGACTTTTGCCCGGTCATCAGTCAATTCAAATGTAATAATCTCCCCCACGATCAATCCACGCGACCGCAGACTCATTATTGCCAGTTTGGCAGCACCAGCAAGACTCTTGATTTTTCAATTCGGTTCAAATCTCGAGCCAAGTCCTCGAGAATAATTTAGGTAAGATTCTATAAATCACCATTATCGAGTTAAGTAATTCATATAATATGACAAGCGTGCGATTAGCATTGTGAATTTGATCATTAGTTTGAGGAGGATCCTTCTCCCAAACAACAATTTTTTTAAAGGAACAGTAAGAAAAACCTCCCTTTAAAAATTGGAGTTTCTAGAGATTTACTAATAAGCCGCAGGAGGGCAATGTTGACTAACGAGCCTCTGATTTGATAAGGTCAAACAGGGGAGAAGATAATTGGGGTCGAGATGAAAAAGGACGAAAAATAATCTTGAGGTGCTAACCCTCACTACGTGTCGATTCAATAAGAATTCATTTAACCAACGTGGATTTGATCGAGTCAAGGCTATACGATCGCATTTTTTTAGTGAAAAAAAGTGAGAAGGAAGTTTTGATCGAATTTGAGGATAAGAGAAGGAGTCAAAGGAATAAAATACATCGGTGAATTGGATATATTACAATTTTTTCTACTCAGATTATATTTTGTAATTCGAAAACCGCTATATCAACCGCACAAGATCGTTCACCTAAAAGAAAGTAACATCGGGCGATGCTTACATTTGTGATCCACCACCAATCAAAAGAACGATTGAATAAAGTTTTCTTGAAACAAAGATGGAGAACAACACAGTCCATACAAAAGCAATTACACGTCATGAACAGTCTTAAGAGATGGAAATATCTATCCGTTAATATGAATTCCACATGTTTGCTCCACTGCGAGACCAAATAGACTTCATTAAATTGTACTCTTCTTTTGCCTAATAAAAATCTTACCACTGATTTACCCAAAAAAAAAAGAAAAAATTAATACCACGAAAAATTTAAAGCGAGTACTCTTGTGGCAAATTTACTTAAAACTAATCTTTTGATTATAAAAAATCTTAGACCGATACATCTCGTGATAAATTTATCCTAAATTATAATCTCAAACTAGTATACATGCGACAAATTTATCATTCGATTATATTAGATTAATACCACAAAAAATCTCAAAATAATACACTTGTGAAAAACATTGAGTAAAAATTTCAAATTAATACACCGTCAATTGTCATATGTCATCCAACTCAAAGCAAATTGCCAAGTAAAATTTGACAAAAATTAACGAAAAGTAAATTTATTATAAATATTTTAATTTGAGATTTTTCGTGATATTAATAAATAAAAAAAAACTTATGAAGGTAACGACACATCATTCATAACGTGCCTTTGTTGAAAGTGCAAAAAAGGGCACAAAAAAAAGGAGCTTCAAAGAGAACGCTAGTGACACAGAAAGTGGGAGAGAGAGAACCTTTTTTTTTGTTAAGTGCGGTATAAACTAATCACATATCAAGAATCTGATCTTAATAGGCGATATAAGAAATTCAATTCTCTATCGCAGGGTCAAAGCCCAATTGAAATTTGGAAAGAAGACGGTGTAAAAGGCGGAGGCATGGCCCCTCCCGATCCTTTTGTCTTTAAGACAAAAACGTTGGGAATTCTTGCACAATAATAAAAGTCGAATAATGTAAATTTGCTAAAGACGAAATAACATGGACAGAGAAATCGACACTTCAAAATAATTTTGCCCATCTCTTTCACTCACCCTCATCGCTCTCTCTCTCTCTCTCTCTCTCTATCTCTCTCCAGTCTTCTGTTTAAAATCCACAGCAAGTCGCAAGTCGCAAGTCCGCCATCTCTCCTCTTCCATTTCCATCTTCTTCTTCTTCTTCTTATTCTTCTGATGACAGCGAGAGAGAGAGAGAGCGAGAGAGAGAGACCTTCCTTTCACCTGACTCTCCTCGCTCCTGTCTGACCATCCCCGGTACAGTATATCGGCTCATTCCTTGATAGCCTCTCTTGGGAATGCTCTGAAAGTCCCCCCTCTCTCTCTCTCATCTGCTCCCCACATGCTCTGAGTCTGACCAGAGAGAAACAGAGGAAACATGGCGTCTTCATCTGACCCCATCGCCAGCCTCGACGCCCCCGACTTCCGGCCCTCCTTCTCCGTCGACCCCAGCTGGCTTCTCTCTCGCGATGCCGAGACGCTCACCATGTCCCTCCTTCGATCTCTCTCCGAGCCCGAAGCGCCCCCCACGGTCGCGACCCCGAACGCCTTCTTCTTCGACCCCGAACCGACGGCACCCGCCTCCGTCGCCTCGACCTTCGACCCCCAGACGGCGCGGAAGCGACCCCGGACCGCTGGTCCCTCCCGCAAGAAGCGCAAGTCGCGCTCTTCGAACCGGTCCCAGACGACGTTCATCGCGGCGGACGCTGCCAACTTCCGCCGGATGGTGCAGCAGGTGACCGGCGTCAGGTTCGGCGGGCCCTACGCTCTCGCGCCGCCGGTGATGAAGCCGGAGCCGCAGCAGAGAGCCGGTTGCCGTTTCCCCGGCGGCGGAGGTCTGCTGCCGAGTCTGGACACGCCGTCGTCGTTGTTGGTCGGTGGTGTTGGAGGCGGTGGCGCCGAGGGCCCATTCTGTTTCCCTGCGCCAGCGCCGGCGGCAGCAGATGGCGGCGGCGCCGGTGGGCTGGGCTTTGACTCGTACGCGTGCTTTCCCACTCTGGATTCGTGGAAACTCATCTGATCAAGGATTGATAGCTTCTTTTGTTTTTCCCTTTTCTATCTTCGGTGTTATTTTATCCTGTCTACTTAACTGCTGATAATATGTTAGGCACTATAAATGAAGATTATGCATGTCAATCTCATCTGGACAAAGCGCATATGTTTAAATGGCGAGTGAGTAGTCATATGATTTAGTAGGAAAAATCATTTGAGTTTAGTAAATATAATCAGTACTAAATTCCACATCCGATATGCAACGTTTTCTATATTTAGCACCTTCAATAACGGTTCTCATTCCCAATCGATGCTGGACTTGTCACCGACGGACCGCCGCGAAATTCCAGATAAAATCAGTTGCATTATTGTTTAAAACGAGCTGTTTGTAGAGCGATGATCTATCTTTCAATGTTGTCAAGAGATGGATTTTCCATCTTGATAGCTATTCTTACACAGAGAATTCTCTTGCTTCTGATTACACAGTATTATCAAATTAATAAGCACCGATTAACTTCCTATCAAAACTCTATTATTTGGCATTTTTAAGTCGCCCAAAGTAAGAGCAAGCTGAACATCGATAATTTTGAAAAGGGCAGGTCTAATTATTAATGAATCTGCGGTCGAACTGAACTCTCTTTCTTGTTAATGGATCAGTCTTTTTTGTTCATCCCACGGGTCTAGCAAAAGCGAACTATTCGCAAATTCACTCCGAAATTCGGTTCTCAACTAGTCAATTTGTTAAGCTCGCCCTATAAAACACTAAACTCGCCAATTCAATAGGCCATTCATGCGAACTTTTGCTTTGTCGTTTTATAGAGCGCGGGAGTCGAACTCCATACTTATGATACTAGCGTTTCCACCCTTCAATTTCTTGCAGGCGGGGCCGCATGCCTATCGATAATTAAAGCAATTACCAAGGCAAACGATGCTTAGTGGGATTTGATCCTATTAAGCCAACTTAATAACATATGACACATGAAACATTGGAATTAACTAAACAATAATGGCGATAATGTTACACGGGTACGCTCAAGTCAAGAAATGATAATGAAAAAGATCGTGTACATGGGGTTAGGTGATTGCGTGGTTGACTCCAGTCTCTCTATTACTTCGCTTTACTTTTGGAGTTTGTATTTATATACGAGAATGTGAGTGCTAATCGTGCATTTGAAAAAGGACGCCATGCTTTGGTGGTGATGCATAATAAATCAATTCTTTAGGGAAGTGATGTACAATAAATGTTTCTAGTTAATTGTTTTGGAGGGTCACGGTTGAAAAGGTGCGCTTAAATTTGATAATTAGTCGGGATATAGTCGCGGTGGAGAAAATTAGCGATAAGTTGTGATTTTCTTGTACGCATGTCAATTCAATTCAAAACTTTTTAACCTCGCCAGTTTAATCCTATGACTTTGGTAACGATGCATACCGGATCCGTTCTTTGGAGATTTCATAAATCGATTTCAGCTATTTAATTTGTAAGGTACGGTCGAAAAGGCGTGATTAAATCGGATAATTGGTCCTAATACGGCATGGATCCACCCAAACTTTGCTGGGTGATGGGTGGTAGGAAATGGTCAAATGGGAGTCGCTATCAAGATTGATGGCTACTCTTATTTAATTTAAGAGTCTGGAGTGGGATGGTTTTTCTCTTGATGTTAATATAGGCTCGGCAGAGGAAAAGCACAGTGACCGCTCGAAAATGCAAAGTGACATGATCGTTGGACTTTTTTTTATTGGATGATCACGTGTCATCTTTTTTAAGAAAACGAGTTTGGTCTTTTTCGACTCTGTAATCACTCTGCCGTACGTTGAAAATGGGCGGATTCGATGTTAATGGTGGTTGGTTCTTGTGAGGAAAAAAACAAAGGATCTCTGTCTCGACATCTGTGGCTACCGTGGCGGAATACATCATTTTTGATCCGCTCGGTCGAAAACCGGGACGACATGCGACCTGATAACGATAGACGTTGTCCGTGTCAAGAAATTTCATTAAAGTTTTCTGTTCGGTCATTTCATGATTTCCCGTCTATTCCAACACCCAATAAAAATCTTCACGACATAAAAATGGTTGAAAAGAGGAACCTAATGGAAAAGAGTACAAGGTAAAAAGTTTGTATTTGGTCGTCCGGAAAAAAAAGAAGAAGGGTTGTATAGGATTGAGTAGTTTTAGATTTCTTGTACCCCTAATTTTATCTAGAAAAACACCAAATTACAAGATCAAGCATAAAATTACCATATTGGATTCCAAGCGATGCACGGTATTATTTAGCAACGATTGTGAATCCTTGTAATAACGTTCGAATGTGATATCTCCATAATATAAGAGTGAGATCTTCATGAAAATTATATCTCGGCTAGCAAGAAAAACTTCAACCTAGATTAGATCTTGGTAAAGTTAGTTAACAGCCACCATCCTTGGCCATCGGGTGCTCGCCCAAGAGAAGAGAGAGAGAGAGAGAAAAAAATGGTCATTTCGAAGTAGCGACCACCACCTTGGTGCTATCAATGGTGCCACCGACCACGGTGGCTCCACAAGGAAGAAGAACGGAACTCCGGCATCGGACGTTACGGGCTTGTACTTGTGCTTTGCTTCTCAATCTCTGCCGAAAAGAATGCTAGGGGGGTGGCAACGATGGTTCGTTCTTGTGCTCTCCCTCTCAACCTAGAATCACCTTCGTTCCTCCCATTACACGCACCAAATGGATATTTGCATCAATATCGACCACTCACCTTGACTGTTGCGGTCTCGCAGGAACACGATTAGTGTTCTTCTTACCGCATCACTCTCGACTCTCTAAACCATAAAACCCTCGATTCAGAGCAAGTTAGGGTCAAGCATATACCTTGGAGTGGCCTTTCGCGATACATTTGATTGAAAGTTTCTTTTCGAAATGTGCACCCTCATATTATGTCCATCAAATCGGGGCCCTTCATCCATTGCTCTAATGTTTAAGTGGATAATCGGTTGCCAATGGTTTTGGGGGAGAAAACACACGAAAAAGAAATATTACAAAGATGTTCCTTGATCTAAGCGAGGCTCAGTGACTAAAGGCAACTAGCTGCCGGGTGAGGGCTCGTGATTGGCCTTAGATCCGGACGAGGGTCACAAGCCCTTGTCCTAGTGGGCGGAGGCCCCTTGCCAACCCTAATAAATAAATAAAAATGAAAAAATAAACATGAAATAATTTATTAAAAAATAAAAAAAAATTATGGAATATTGTTTATGTGAGCCCCGGGTAATCAAATAGATTGAATTGGCATTGCAATAAATTTTGATTTTTTTTTTATAATTTTCTCCACATTGCTTCCTATTCTCCCCGAGTTTCTCCAAGGAGTCCTTTTTCGTTTACTTTTCAAAAAGTCTTTAAGGGGCACATGATAACCATTTTATTTCTCTAATTCTATTTTAAATCTATTATTGGAATATGTTTGGAACATAAATTCGTTTGTAGTGCAATTTCTATTTTTTCGTTTTTGGAACAAATTTTTATTCCGGAAATAGATTTGAAAGATAAATGAGAAGTTAAAAATTGTAACTTCTCTATTCCAGAAACAAAAATGAGAAATAACCTACCAAAACTCTTCGTTTTTTCTTAAGTCCTCGTTGCACCCTTTCTATCGCCCATCATTTTTTGATCACCACCTATCGCCGACCTCCGCTAGCCGCCCCCGCCCACCGTTGGTCGTCTCCAACCCCCGCTTGATGGCCGGCTACCGCCGCAGCAACCATCGCCGGTAGCCGCCGCAACCACCATCGATCGCCGCCACAACCATAGCGAGTCGCCACCACCGTTGGCCGCCCGCCACAACCCACCGTCGACCCCTCGTTAACCACCACCCTGTTGCCCCTAGCGCCAAACACGTCCATCGCTAGCACCGACCACCGCTTGCCGCCGCCCACGCCTGTCGTTGTCGTTCCTCCCCGCACCGTGTCGCTACCCATCACTTGCCACCGCCACCCACCTTCGACCACGGCTAACCGCGACGCTGTCACCCTAGACCATTGCCCCCTCGCCAACCACCGATCACCGCCAACCATTGCCGCCCACCACCACCCTCGTCGGCCGACCCAACCATTGCCGACCGCGGCCGACCTTCGCCAATCGACCGCCGCAACCACCGCCTCCCGAGTAAAAAAAATAGATAATAATTTTTTATTTTTAAATACTAAATAATATTTTATACTAAATTTTTTAAAGAAATTTAAAATATTTAAAAAACGAAGTGAAAATTTTTCGTATAAGATTTTGTATTAATAATATTTCAAAAGTAAAAATTTTCAATTATTATCAAAAGAACTTTTATTCCAGTAATAGAAAATTTTATGTCTTTATCAAATGCGTTTTTTTCTTTTTAAAAACTCATTCAAAAATTAAAAATTAAAAATTTATTTTTTAGTCAGAAATGTAGTGATCTTTCATGCGCACCCTTAATGTCACGGTTTCTTGAAAGTGCCCGTCGGAGGATCTGAAACATCCCACAAAATCATGCACCGACAAGTGTCGGCATTAAAAAAATGGTTTTTGGAAAGAAAAAATCACCATTTAGGTCCATAAGATCTTGATTGAAAGGATATTTTGGCCGTCCGAATCGTGCCCAGCTATTATTGGTCCTTGTAATTTTCAAAGTTCATAGGGCAGAGGCCAGGGGGGCAGCAGAATGGTGTTGACTTTTGGGGCATCGGTAGAGACTAGAGAGTCAAGGCCTAACAACAGTCATCCCCACGTGTCCTGTGGCGATTCGTGGGCCACCGTCCACGTGTCAGCCTCCAGTTTGACTGGGACTTTGCGTGCTTGTTGGGACTTTGGGAGGCATCTACCCGCACTACTTCATGCTTACGCCCGCATCTCGTCAGGATTCCTCCATCCCTTCTCTTTTCCCTTTTACCGTGTTTGTTTTCTCTTGGCACGCCAGTTTATTTATTTCCTTTGGCAAGGGATACGAGCCTTTTTTTTTATAGCAAAAGTTATGTTTAGCGATTGAAAAGAGTGGAACTCGGCGGCCCCCCAGAATTTCATCGTAGGAGTTCAGAATCCAGGAAAAAAATATAAGTCTTGAGTTGTAACTAATGCTCATTTTGAACGAACCCATTAAGGCCACTCCCTAACGGTACTAATGAGAGTAAAGATGAGATTATTTCATGTATGACATGAGCAAATTTACGATGCTTATAAACCACGGTTTCTTTAGGTTGAGAGTGACCGACTTGTGGTCAGAGGGCGCGAAACAACTCAAGAGTAGGTCTTGTGCAATTAGGCCCACTACTGCGGTGGTTTACAAGCTTTGTCGAGATCAAAGGTGATGCTCTTATTTCGTCTTTTTAAGTTGATTCTTGCGCCCGTACCTAGCTCAGCCTCCCTCTCAAACTGGGGGGCCTGGGGGGGGGGTCAAATTGCTCCTTAGGGGAGTCCCTTGAATCAAGTGATAGAGAACCGTTCTTCCTCATTCAACTTTCAAGTCATATCATTGCCTTTTACGATTTCGTTTGTTTCATCAAAAATAAAAATAAAAATTATTTTTTTTTACCAAGAATAATGATTATATCGCTTTGAAATAACTAGTTAATAAAAACTATATTCATAATTGACAAGGTGTGTGTATATATTTTCATGAAAAATATAAATATTTCTTATTATAATTAATACAAACAATTATATTTTTAAAAAAATATTTGTCAAATCTTTCGTGCTTGTGTCGGCCTAAGCAAAAGCAAAAGGTAATTCTGATTATTTTTTTGATGTTGGGCTGGACCATATATCTTAGTCGGGTCGGCCTGCATGGTTAGATAGCACAAGGCCAAGGCCTCAGTGGATAGGGCCGAGCCCGAGCCCAAGCCCAAGCCCAGCCTGCAAGGATTCGTCCATCCCCTCAAACGACCTGCCGTTCATCGCGTCTTGGCCCTCCCCGTTATCCACTTCTATCCGCTGACTGCACCGGGTGAATCAGAATTCAGCATAGAGGAGAAGCTCTCTTCGCTTGCCTATCCCCAAAACCAAAACGCATCGAGCGAGCGACCGACATCATTCGTTGATACGTGTTGTGATATGTGACAGAGAGAATGGCTCTGCTCTACTGCTACAGTCCCCTCGTCGCTTTCTCTTCGCCTCCTCCCTCTCCACTCTTCTCGCCATCCTCGTCGTCGTCTCTGCTACTCACTGCGAAAGCAGGTATTCATTCTTTCGCGGGTCTTTTAGTTTTCCTCGCGTTTGGTTGCACTGAATCCTGGGTTTCTCATTTGGGGATGAGAGAGGACAGAAAGAGTCGACTTTGGTGGTGTTCTGGTATGTTCAAGGGAAGTGAAACGAGGTGAAGAGCATAATGTTCTTGAGCGTTTGAATTTCTCCGTTGGGCTTTCCTTCGTACACTTCAAACCCGTTTCGTGTTTCCCTTCCGAGCGGCCGTGTAATATGAGCTGTTGCGTCCTAGAGTTGTTTTAGGTCGTCTCGTATTCAATCCTAACGTGGATGTGGAAGCAAGGAGAATGCCATTGCTTGTGTTTTATTTTCACGCTCCGTGACATTTTCTGAACTTCCATTTCAGCTTCCAGGTTGCACATCAAACCAATCACTCTGCCCCCAAATTCTTTCGGTGCAATTAGCTATCCAAATGAGAAGAGGGGTTCACTAATTGTGAGGGCTGATTCCAATGCCGAGGGAGCAGGGCCAGCTGATGGTGGTGAGGCACCGTCGCAGAACAAGGAAGAGGCCACGCCAGTTGACAAGCTGCCCTTGGAGTCGAAGCTGCAGGAGAAGGCGGAACAGAAGTTGAGGATGAAATTGGCGAAGAAGATAAGGCTCCGGAGGAAGCGGCTCGTTAGGAAGCGAAGGCTGAGGAAGAAGGGCCGATGGCCGCCTTCAAAGATGAAGAAATTGAAGAATGTCTGAGCTACGTACCTCAAGATGCCTGGCAGGTTTTGTTTTGACATCCTTTTTTGAACTTGGCATTTTGGATGGAGATTTGTATTCATTAATCTGATTCATGTTGATCTGACTGCTTCCTGTAAGGCAAAGATTTTGAGGAATATATTTTCATTTTTTGTGTTAGAATTCGGCTTCAAAGTTTGGGGGACTGGTGTTTGTCAACCTCACTCCTGCTGGTTGGCGATCATGAATCATTTGTGATCTTCAAGTTCTGCTGGTTTGTGAAGGTTCAAATCCTCTGATAGAATTTTGATTTTGAATGAGATTCAAATGTTATCAACATTATGGAGTAATCAGTAAATTTGCCCTTGCGACGGGATAGAATGAAACACCTATCTATCAAACTGACACAGGGGAGCATGAATTCGCTAAATTACCTGAATGCAATAACCCAAAGACTGGGAAGCAATTATTGTCAATTGTGAATTGAGTTAGATCTATCCCTGGTAGACCATTGTTGAAATCCCATCTCTCTCTCTCTCTCCTTGTTTCCACAGCCAGGGCTTTCTGGCCCTTCTTTATCCAAGGAACCACCAACTTGCCTCCGAGAGTTGCAGAGAACCTCTTCACTACTGTACATTCAGTCTCAGTCTCAGACATTATAACTGGTAATTGCTTATATGCTGATGATAGATGAAGACTGATGAGGAACCATGATTTCTGCAATCACCAAAATTCTTGCAAATAGAAGGTTTGCCACAACGCCGCTGCCTTTTGAATGACTCTTAAGGTTTTGGTGTGCGCCCTTTCGTACTCAACCAAGTAAGCAAAACTATGCGTAAGAGTTGAGGGAACAAAAAGCCATCTTTCACTAACTTTCGGCTCTTTTTCCATGCTATTTCATTCTGCCCATGGTACAAGTGTACGGGTCTGTTTCGTCATGAGAAATACCACTTCTGGTACTCAATGCTCGAGCGTATGATGAGTTTCTATGGTTTTGGTTACCGTTGGAATTTGCTCTAGGACTGAAAGTGTTCTGGTTGCATCTTCGCCCTGTCATTCGTGCTTGATGCATTACCGGAGCATCAAAGTGTTCCGGGTATGACTTGTGAGACTTCATTGTTGTTTCTGCTAGTAACATTGGCAGACTAGTCACATTGACCATCCTGTTGTCCTCCAAGAAGGTGGGCTTTGCTTTCAGATGGTGTCTCATTCCTTGAGGACGCTAATAAAGAGCCTCGGGTGCGAATCTCTTTTACTTGGTTCTTTTTTTACTTTTTGCGACCGCAGCTCTATTTGCCTACCTGCATTGAGTAGCGAATGGAGTCTATAGCAGCTTTTTGAGCGACTCAGTTTGAAGTGATGAAAATTTAAAACGATGAAACTAGTCTTACTCAAATCATTTTATCGTGCTCTGCGTCACGCAATAAGAATCAATATGTTCTATCGGGCTCTTATTCCTGCATAGTCACAGGGCTTTAAACTCAATGCTCGATGTCAAGATCCATCAAGTAGAGGATTTGATATCCTTAACTTCCAAGAAGGTTGCTAGCCGGGAAATTCTTAGACTGACTTCATTCGGATCAGGTTGTTGGCATCATCATTTGCACATTGAGATCATGCTAGGACACGCAGCCACAACAGGGAAGCAATTCGGGAATGCAGTAGGAGTGGAAAGGGATAACATTCGATCATTGGGCTCGGGAAAGGATCTAACTCTATGCTATAAATGAACAAATCCACGAGCTTCATCGATTAGAAAACAACTTTCATTGCAGGGGTCAGTGGTACCAGTCTATAGGTCCAAAAGGGGGAGGAAAGCCATCCTCCGAGGGAGCGGGAGCAGCCTTTTCTATTACATCCTCCGATGCGCCTACGGAAAGCAATTCAAGGGCAACATCCGATGAAGCAGTGACAGCTAAAAATCAAAGCAATGGGCTGACTTCCTAGAGACCTTTGCTGACTCACTTGGTGACAATTAAATCTGGGCTTATAACTTCTACAACTATAGGTGTTGTCCTATCCCGATAATGGGGTCTTCGTTGATTTGGACCACGCTTTATAGGGTTTGAACCTACGACATCGGGTTTTGGTGTCACGAATCAATCAAGAGCATCGCACAAAAGCATGACATGGCAAATCAAGGCTGAAATGAACTCTAACATGAATTCTATTTACAAAATTTGAAGCCGACCATCCATAAATAGCTACAAACAGGAATCGTTGTAAGAGAAAAACCCAATGGTCTTTTCATATTCTCTTTCATTAGCCATTAGTGTCAGTGTAGCAGTAAGAGCACCACGAGCCGAAATTCCCTCTCCCGTTCTAATCGGGAGCTATGTGGTCTCCTTCTTATGGTCTCGGTGACTGTTTACACGAGCGTGTCACCCTTGAGAATGTTAAATTTGCAAAGGGGACAAGTCGCGTTTATCAGGAGCCACTTGCTGATGCATGAGCAGTGGAAATGGTGATTGCATGGAAGAGTATAAAGCTCCGCCCCATCTACATACGTCGAGAGGCATATGCAGCATTCCTGCAAGTCACAACAGAGAGCTTATAAGTTGGGCAAGCAGAGGTTTTTGTGGAGCAACTACTAGTGATGAGATATCATAATCTGAGGAAAGTCACAAGGGCCTTTTTAATCGTATTGGCAAATCAATGTCCATGCAGACTTAGCTTGGACTACATCTCATCTTCTGCTAGTCCGTAATTAAAGACCTCATGGAGATTTTTTCTAAACCAACTGTAATCATTTGACATCACGAATTTGTAAAGATTACAAAATCATTTCAAAAATGGCAAAACTTTGGTTTATGCTGGAAGAACTATCTTCCATCAAATGCAACTTCCCCTTCTGTTGGATCTTGGACATCCGTAGGACTTTTGCAAAGCATAATCAAGGAAGGTAAGCGTAAGTACATGAGGAGGAGGAGTTCCAAAGATATGCCAACTTACTGAATCTTCTGAATGAAGAAAAAGTTCACCACTTGAACCATCGTTTCCCAATCCTGACCTTGCCCCAAGTACTTCTTCCATCCCAAGATTGTTGAACGTGCTAAGCACACTAGCTGGGCGGTACCTATACTTAGGAAGACTCTTGATAATATCTTCGGATGCTCCTTCAGTGCTTGCAACAGCATAGGCAATTGCCAATATGGGGATGCAGCAAAAGAGAGCCAGGAAGACCACGAAAGCCATACCAATACAGAAGATCACGAAGAAGACATCGAAAGCAAGAAAAACAACTGTCAACCTGCAATTAATTCCAGCAAGTAAACAAAATCAGGATTCATGTATGTTTGTTACACTCCATCAAACTATGGAAGAGAACAGAAACAATAACTGTGCATGGCCAAAGTATAAAGCAGAAAGTAATTGGTGGTCATTCAAGACATACTGATGCCCCACTTTAAAATGATTTCCAAAGCAGGTTCCAATAGCTCCCACAGTAGCATGACTGTGGAAGTATGTAAAGCAAATCGACTTATGTATCACTGTATCACTAAGCATAGAAAACCGGACTCCAATAATGAAAGAAAGCGATTCAAGATGCACATTAAAGAAAAGACACTCACCAGTAGAGACGCGGCGCATCTTGAAGAAGTGGTTGTCCACCCACAACAATCCAATAGAAACCAAAGACCCACCATATCGACGATATTAATGTATTCAAGGATTCCAACCTTTTAAGCATCCTGTAAAACATTGATAAGGAACACAAGGAGCTGCTTCAACAATCAGTACCTTTCTTACATCTATGACTATAACTATTTCATAATTCGAATGATGCTTTAAAAGAATAACCTACAAAAGTGAAGCAAAGAACTTAGCTCAGCCTTGATCTATTAAATCTTCGACGACAACACTTGTCCTGATCACTAATATAAGCAAAGGACCTAACACAATAGCCTGTCCTTAATATTTCTCCATTTTCTCGCTTCTTCAAAACTTCTAGAAAAAGCACAAGAGCTTTAAAAATTAATAGGAGAAACTTGTCGGAATGAGCAGTAGATTTTCTCTCAAATTCCTAAAAAAATTCTCCCCTAACCTCAATCACTACCATGGGCGTACAAGAGCTTTGCTAAGACATGTCAGATCTGAGAGATGACCCAATTCGTAGTCTCTTGAACTACTTCAATGATTCATAAAAGATACGGGACCTCGTGGTTCTCCTTTAGCTAAATCAGTTTGCAGTTTGAGAATCAAGAGCAGTCAAAATAATCTCTGCAGTTAAAATACACTTCTTCACAATTCCTGGTCAATTCACCAATGCCAGTTCAACTTTCCTTGTGAATGAACTTAGTCTTACAATCAAGTGCCACCATCTTGTTACCTTTCCTACCCGAACTAATGCCTAGTGATCACACGTCCCTTAAGCCAACTACAACCATCACCAACATAGATCGATCACCTCATACTAGTCAGTGATCGATCACAATGACACCACAATAACAACTAAACGAGTCCTTACAACCCCTAAAGCTTCAATATTTCGGCTAGGAACAGCAACATCACTGGCAAAACACCAATGTAACATCTCAGAAGACATGAATTGAGGCTCACCTGCTACGACTTGGCGACCGTGACAGCCCGCTCACAACCACGAGCTCGTCGTCCCCGTCCCTCCGCCGATACTCAGCGCACACGAAGCCCACATGGAACAGACACTGCACAGCGTACCCGCAGAGCCACAGCCTCAGAGGAGTGGACGGCCTCTCCTTGAAGGCGGACAGGAGCACGACCACGGCGACCACCACGAAGGCCAGATTCCAGACGAAGTCGAGGACCACGATCGGCCTCGAGCACGCGGCGAGCCCCTCGCCGAAGACGCTCGAGGCCGCCTCCTCGATGTCGCCGCCCGATCGGCCGCCGCCTCCGCCGTCGCCGTCGCAGTCCCCGAGGAGGAAGGAGCGGTGGCGGGTCCTGATCAGGCGAGCGAAGCGGGAGGGGGAGGAGGTCGCGGGGGCGTGGCGGCGAAGTAGCGGATCGTTGCCGGCGCCGCCAGCGCCGCCATGCAAGGGGTCTTCTGGGTCATCCATCTCTCTGGGTCTTGGAGGGGAGCAACAGAGAAAGGGGAAAACAGAGGAAAGATGCGACCTTTGTCTGTGTATGAGAGTGCGTGCTTGTGTCTGTCTACAGAGGCCCAGAGGAAGAGAGAGAGAGAGAGAGATTTAGGTGGTGGTGGTGGTTACTGGGTAGGGGCGGAGCTGGTGGAGGAGTGGTTTGGGTTTGGGCTTGGAGGGTGGAGAGCGGAGGAGGTGGGTGGTGGGAGTCGCTCGCTGTTCGTCTTTTGTTGCGTGTGGGGAAACCGTGGAGAATGCCCAACACAAATCTTTTCCCTCACCAATGCAAAACTCTTATTATTGGGATCAACATTCGAACTCCTCATTATCATATCATTTACCTATTTTTGGTATAAAATCCCTTCCCCTTTTGTATTTTCCTTGATCTTTAATTATGAAATAATGATAAGAAAAAGCGGGCTTTGAAATTGGAAATAGACCCCGTTACTTGTCAAGAAAGATTGGATGGCAAGGGCGACAAGATTATTCGATTTGCGATCTGTAGTGATCACGATGAACGCATTAAAAGTAGTGGAGTCGAAGAGACGAGGTTGAGTAAAGATGGAGACGGCGACAACCATGTAAATGAATTATGCGGCATTGCTGACCAATTTGATGATGGTGATACTAGTCAATCACTAATCATAAAAATGGACTGATAAGCTATGTGGTTCAAGAAATCGCCTCCACTATGGGAGAAAAAAGAAGTAAGGTTTATGGACAAACTTCTAAGTATCCATCTATTGTTTATCAACCAGACATTTTACGATTCATAAATTTAATTTTGTGTTAACCCGGTCGGGGTCGTTTAGTGGGTTAAAGAAAACAATACCCCGTCTGAATTAGATGCAAGACACAAATTCGATGCTCTATGCTCCCAAGTCCAAAAACGTTTTGTGCATCGATTAGCCATCCGAACTTTTAATTTCTATCTTATTTGTAGATTTGTCGAAACGGATTATAAATTCTTCTCGTAGCCCATATACGATGGATTGAACAAATTATATGTGTTAGTTACATTTAATAATAGGGTCACAAATAAGTTTAAACATAATACGAGAGTTAAATGGATCGTAAATGAGTTTATAACATACTTAGACTCGATCCACCTTCCACGACTATCTTTTCATTCTCTCATTCATTCATTCATTCCACATTGTTATCTTAATTTGGGTACGAGTTTTTTCATAATGGATTAAATATGAAAGTATGAGTCGGATATGAGTCACAAGATTTTTATTACGTAAAAATGGGCAAAAAATTGAATTCATTTGGATTTGATCATTTTCAACCCAATCCAAATCAAACCCGACTTATCCATTTGATGGGTCTTACTTATTTGACATGGGCAGTGAGAAATTTTACATGTTCGGAATTGACTTACGCCATGAAAAGAGATAAACGCGCCAGATAGAACAAAAGAATGGATGAAGAAGAAGACATTTTCCATTGTTGGGTAGGTGACGTGGACGGATTAGCATTTCGTACCGATGGCTGATGTGAATTAATTAATTTAATTGTTTTGCATCGATTGGTCTGAGGGGATGGGGGCTGACGGACATGAAAACACAGACTGTCCATTTTTTTTTTTTTTTGGGGATTTGTCTGTCATCTTCAAATTATTGTTTGTTTGGTCGAAATCTTCAAAGTTTGGTCTTTGTTGTTTTTGGGGTTTTTATTGCTGCAGTTGCTCTTGGTAAACCCTCCCATATTTCGTATTAATTGTAACCTAGAATGAATAACGGTAGGAACATGTTTCTCTCTCAATGAGAACGACTTAATTCAGCACAAGAATTAGCTCTCATCTAAATGTGAAATCTGAGGGATTTCATAATTAATCTGAATTTAAGAAGAAGGACTATTAATCATAGACTCGAGGGAAACTAACCCAATCGATTTTAAATTTATTATACGGATGTCAATTCAATCCTAAACTTTTCAATTTTGCCAATTTAATCATAAGCCTTTGCTCGAACTTTCAACCTAATTCTTCCGATCAATTTTCCCCCAGACGCCGATGCATTGGTTCAATCAGTGGCCGTCCCACGTGGCACATTGCCATATTAGCAATTTCTTTCGGAAATTAGCTAGAAAATACTATATTGGAGGTTTGCGCAAATGTTTAGGACCAACTTGATAAAATCGAAAATTTTAGGACTTAATTGCCATCCGTACAATAGATTTAGAATTGATTGGATAATTTCCCCCAACCTTGATATTCAAAGAGGGGATAACGAACAACGTTAGAATTTGGAAGGACAAAATTGTTGGTGTGTAGACATCAATGGTTGTTTAACACGTAAAACCCCCTAATTTAATCAGCGTAATACTCGAATTAAATTAGTTGGAGGTTGATGCTTAACTACCTACGGCGATTCTATGGTAGGTGTTATTCCATACGACATCGCCGAAAAATGTTGTTTAATGATCCAACTGTCCAAGCTCTAATCAAATGGTTCGATTCACATCAAAAACATGTACGCGAATAGAGAGTAGCCCAGGATATGTCAAAGGGGCACATGTGCATTACTATAAGCAAATAATGGAATTAGCTGCAAACCTTAGGACAATAATAACAATTATAATATCAAATGTCCACCCCTAAATAATTAGTAATCCAAGCCTGCCACATTGATAGGCAATTGCATATTCCGCAGACTTTAGTTATGCTCTAGATGATATAGAACATCCCAAAAAGAATGGCTAAAGAAACCGTTGATCGGCCGAGCGAACACTATCACTACTATGTTTGATGAAATACCACTTCAAAAGTGGATGATCGACTCATTCCATACTGTAAATGATCACAAGAAAACCTTCTGATAACACAGATTCTACTCCTCGATCAATACCAACTTGCGATACGAATTGGCCAGATCCCGCATCTTTCGCAGCAGCTCCAATTGAGCGAAACAAGGACAATATGCATGATAAGTTGACAAGATGAGAATGGCTCCTTTAGCAGCATATGCAAGATAATTTATTGTTCAATAGCATGTAACAGCAGCTAAGCAAGAAGTACATTTTACAGCCACAAAGATCAACATAGCTTGGATTGAGGGGGATAACATCCTGAGTTATTGAGATTATTCCATAAAATTACAATCATCGGTCATATAAATTAGATAGAAGATCTAGAAGAGTAATCATCTCCCTTAGTCCGATGCTTGTCGATTCTTTTAACAAATCAAAGGAAGTGAAGGAATAGGGCAGGATAACGACATCCATCTCTTTGCCTGCGTTTTCGAGTAGACTTTCCATTGGCACCACCTGCATTGCATTGGCCAAGATCACATATTGGAAGGTGAGATCCACATCATTAAGCCTGTAGTCGCTTGATTGCATTTCTTATCCTATCTTCAACTTAGATTGCAAAAAATTAGTTCGGATGAAGTTAGACATCCTTTTACACTCGCCAGCACAACAAATATTATGTCCACATTGAAGCTCAAAGTTAAATAAGAAGTCATTGGGTAAATAGGAAGGAAGAGATGTTCTGACCTTGTTCGGCACAGAAAAGGAGTTCTCATCCATCAAGTTAGCAGATGTCAATACCGTCTTTGAGGATCCAGACTTTTGTATCGAATTTTGATCCAGTCCACTAATGGAAATGCTTAGATTAACCGTACTGCTACCGAAGTTCACAATCTGTAAAAAATTACCAGGTTACCCAACCAAGCAACGCACATTTATTCATGGATAAGATACACCCAAGTAAATCTTGCAGCATTTATTTTATGAGGGCCACACTTCTCTCGTGTCTGACATCTGGAAAAAAGGAAACCCACCGATCCCAAAGTTGAATGTGAAATGGGATTAGAGCACAAACAGAACTACACAAAATCAAGGTATAGCACCCTATCACAGACCTTAATCTTTAGGTAGCTTTGTTTATCCTCTGAATTTGTCCATGTGATCGCTGAGGCAAGAAGTGAGCTGGAGGAATTTGCTTGAATTGTTGTATCAAGAAGAGTTGCTCCACTTGACTCAGCAAAAAACCGTTGGACCCAGTAACTTGGAGTTCCATAGTAATGTGATGAATCAAAAACGATTGCATCCGGATTCCACCTGGGGATGGAAGATTTGTCAAACCTTAGCCAGAACTTAAAAAATCCTGCTTAATGCTAAAAGTCTCCGCCAGACCAATATTCAAAAAGGGCATCAATGGAAGTACCTCCTATCGTTTGAATTGACAAAGAGCGGTGCATAGCTTGCCATCTCAACGACATCACTGCAAAGATAAGATAAAAATGATCAATAACCTTTTCTTTAATTCATCTGCAAGGATGAATTCCAAAAGAAAATCAGAGCTACGTCATTGAATTCAAAGGATTTCCACAATGCGAAACTGATTAGTTAGTTATATCTGTTACCGCTTTTCACATGGAAATAAAAGGCACGTGAGCAAGTGCATGCGCGCACACACACACACATATAGAAACAGAGAGAATACCTGTTCTTTTCTAGCCCAATAAGGAAGCCAGCTTCCGCCAAGCCTGCTAATAGACTTCCTGTGCCTGCATCGTTTCCGGTCACAGCATATTCGCTTACAAAAGCCTGAACACAGTAGATCACAAGATCAACAGTGTTGCACGGTTGGGTGTGCATATTAGCTATGAGTAGACACATCAGACCACACCTTTGGACCAGCGCGAGACGTCTTATCAAACTTATGAGCCATAGAAAATAGATTATTGGCAGATGTATAGACCTAAGCAAGAAGCCAAGGTATTCATCAGTACTATGATAAAGAATATAACACAAAGAAATCTGCACCATCAGGCAATTGCAGTGCTAAAGATGTCAATGTTCGACTTACATGATAATCGTAGAAATCAGCTGGGTGATCTAATGGTTGAGAAGAGCCATCACAGTTGGAAATCATTTTAATGTCTGGATAGGCACTTTTAATGGCGCTATGAAACTTGAGGTAATTCCCTGGTCAGTTTGATACAAAAGGTAGATCTTACCGGATCAGTCCTACATTTGAAGTTCAGACATAACATCAGGAGAAAGGGAACGACGGTCACAAACCAACCTAGGTAATTCTTCTTGCCACAGTCTTCATTCCCGATAGCAACATATCGTAGGTCAAAAGGCTCAGGGTGCCCCATTTCAGCTCGCAAGGAACCCCATTTAGAATTGAGATCCCCTCTAGCAAACTCTATGCCATCAAGTGCTTCCTGGAGTTAAGTTAAAGGTCATTGACTTTGAGATAGCCTTCATTACCAGAAGAACAAAAACAAACAAAGCCTTCAAATGGACAGACGGTGAAAAATTTATCTCATGAGGAAGTGCTGCAAACCATCGACATAACATCAAAAAGAATATTCCTATAAACCAAAGGACTAACACTTACAAAAAGAGCAGCTAATAAATGTCCATATAAGAAACAGTGGTTCACACTTTACAAAAAGAGCAGCTACAATGTTTTCACATAACTTAATTGGAGACGACGACCAAATGATCAAGATCCATGAGTCTCATCCTTACTAACAACCTAAAGTGTTGAACAAAAGAAAAGGCAGCTAAAAGATGCTATGGCCCAAATATATCAGGCTCCACTGAAAAGGAATGCTGTGCCCAGATGGGTCCATTAACTTCACTCGATATTTTATCCTCTTGCTTTCTAAAAGTAGAAGTCATTTACTCACAACGAAAACTTGTGCTGAAGTAATTGCATACTGATGGAGTATATTCATGGAGGCATTCCACACTATATGGGGGCATTAAATGCAGTAATCTATCAGTGCACATTGATAATGTCCGGTTCTGCTTCAGAGATAACGAGAAATACTTACAGACAAATCGTGTAAGCCTACTGTTGCTCATTAACTGATCAATGTCAACGCGCCATCAATTGGCTAGATTGGACAGTATTTGGACTCACCTGTACAAAAGGCGAGACAACAGAAGTATCTACTTCATCGTTGTGGCTGATTCCTGCAGAAAGAGAAAAGTAACAGAGTAAGAAAGAAAGATCAGCAGAATAAGGTAAACAAGGATAAAAATGTAACATAGCATCAAGATACTAAAGTACCGTTGTTAAAAACCCATATTGGTCGAGCTTTCAAGTCCTCTGCAAGCTGCAAAGAAAATAACCATGCCATTATACAACCAAACCAAAAATTTAGATCTTCAAAGTCCCAGAAGTACTTTTACGAGAATAAAAAGTAGCAACCAAAAGCATAAATACTGACCTGAAGGAACTCAAAGTAACCGAGACCATCATCGGTCCAATACATCCACACATCACCAAAGTGGCCGGGTCTCTCTTCCCATGGTCCAACAGTTTCTTTCCAGCGAAATGCATTTCTTAACCATTCACCTTCAACAAAACAGCCACCTAGAGGAAAAATGAAGAAAAGACGCTTCATGAGGTAAGCATGAGTAATTTATCAAGCTAATCGTAAGCAGTTCTGTGGATATCTATTGAAATGCCTATTGATGATTAGAGACATGCAAAACTTGGGTCAGGGAAAAATTATTGATGAGAGAAGAAAATACAAAAGGTAGGGCTTCAGAAAATGGGTTAATACCACGAAAAACCCCAAACTGGTATACTTGTGACAATTTACTCCCCAAACTGTTACATCTATGACAATTAGCCCGAACTGACATGGATTTCCACGTGAACTTGCCATGTCAATTGAGTTCTTGTCACGTGTCATCCAGCATAGCAATTTCACAGTAAAATTTAATGGACGCTAATGGAGACTACATATGTCATTGGTGTACCAGTTCGGGGTTTTTGGTGACCCAAAAATTAGTTTAGGGAAAATTCGTCACAGGTGTACCGATTTAGGGTTCAGATAAATAAAAGGAGAGAATAGTCTCCATGCAGCTCGGTTGATATAACTCTTACTGCTATATGAAAAATTAATAACCACAGTATTGAAAAAATCGATTTATAGCCAATTTTTCCAAATAAAACTTAGTTGAAACAGTTTAAGTCGATCTAGTATAATTTCATGAAACTCTTCCCTATGCTGAACAGTGACATCTAAAACGTCCGTTTAACAAATCGATGCTGCATTAAATGAAGTTCAGATCAGCAATTCCGCACGTACAGTGGACTTGGAAATCGAGTCTTTACATCTGAATTTGATCTCGGTCAAGATTAGCTCGTGGATACTCAGGTTTAGAAAGTGGTTAGATAAAATGAAACTAATTCTATCCTCCAATAGACAAATTTAAAACAAAACTAAAAGGCCAAATCGCATTGGAGTAAATGAAGAAACTGAAATATGTATTAGATACACTCCCACGCACGCATGCATAAGCACCTACAAACCTGCAGCCAACTGTGAGTGAGAACACATAAGAATGATCAAATGCTCAAAGGTTTTCTCGTTAATCAATCCTACCTAATCGAATATTCCATATCTGTTGTCCTCCACATTGCAGGTTTGAGTCATTTTAGTAGATGATATCAAATCCCGAAATTTTAAGATCAGCTTAGTGCAGATATATGCATTGGATGCAGCTAGGGAAAATTAGCAACTGAGATCACCCATATTCAATCTAGATGCACACAGTCCACCTCATATTATGTTGGTGTAGAATGAGCTACAAGGTAAAAACAAAATTATATACCCGGGAATCTGATGAATTGAGGTTTAATATCTTCAAGCATTTCAGCAAGCTCAGTTCTGAAACCATGCCCCTGTGCAAGGTAAGTTTTTGGAAGAACATCAAGGGACTTTTAGAAAAGCAACTATAACGCATAATTTTTTGCAGAAAGCAAAGAACTGCAGCATTAAAAGCACCTATAGTCAAGTTCTCGTGCTTCAACTCGAAGCACGTAGATTCACATCCCATGCTTCAGCAACTCCACAAAGAAAAAAAGTTGATACCTTGTACGTGTCCAGAGGCATAGCTGAGACTTGATCAAACCATATCACTCCCTTATTTGTGGTCGTCAGCTGAAGTCTAGAATTGGTATTTGATTCCTTGGCTTGCAAAAGAACCTCTATCTTTGTCCACTTTGATACGTCAGAAGCAGAAGCTCTGCATTAAGACTTTCAAACATCATCATGCTGATCCAGTAGATCCTCCCTCCTGGCATCACTCTATTAAGACTGTTCATACCTCCCAATGCACACTATTTTCAATCAAATGGAAAGAAGCTGCCCTAGAAAGGCAATAAGATGGACTAGAGAGAGTGCAGAATGAAATTCAATGGTCCCCAAGGGTACCACATTTTCTAATTAGCACTATATATCTGGGCTTCTACAAGCACTTAAATGGTACTTACATTATGTTCGCAGCAGCCAGAGTTGGTGTCCCGCTGGAACCCGTCAAAGATACAGATACATTAATTGATCCTGATGAGCGAACATAAAGGACCACTTTGTACATCTTCGCTTCTTCTATATTCTGAAGAGAGACAAAACATAGGATTTGAAGTACAAAAAATATATTCAAAAGCAGATGGAAAGAAGACAAAATCATCCAAGCATTCAAAAGTAGATCCATGAAGTTGAAAGAAATGTTGAGGAGATCTGAAATGTTCTGGAAATTGAAAAACTGGAATCCACCAACAGATAGAGATGAGATCCTGAAGCCATGTTTAATATTATTCATGGAAAATCAGAGCATAAGGAAAACAATGATTATTTAGGAAATAAACATCAAACAGTCATTAGTACTCACCATGCCCCAGAATCCTGGGTTATACACACCAACACCACCAGCTGGACACATATTATCACCTTGGCTGTCACAAAGCACATCCATCTTAAGTGCAATTTTATTGCGTACAAAGCATGACGACCGGTCGGTTGAGACAACCAAAGACGACTCGTCCCCAATTATCGACCAAGGGTCGATGTTTGAGGGTGTATTAGGCCCCCAGCTTCAAATCCTGGAGTAAGAATGAGCCAGGAAATTCGCTCAGGTGATGGCACCTTCATAGTGCAGGAGTTAACATAAAAAACTGCCCATCCTTTAAAGTATGAAGTTCATGAGAAGATGAGAGGTAGACTGGACACAAAATACAGACAGATTCAACTATGTCCATTAACCACCGGATGATAGAGAATGAAACATTACCTCGAAGAGTAAAGTGTTATAATAGGAAAGCGTCCTAATAGCATGCTCAATCATGTGCAGATGAGTCTACATGCATAAGCAACTAATTCCCCATTTATACCAGATGTGGGAAATAATTTGGCAATCCATTCCAACCAAACCAATAGGAGCAGGGACACATCCAATTCCAACAACCACTTAGCTAAGTAAAGTAAGCACTCTTGTTGAGTGTACCGTTTCCAATACAGCCCTTCAAGAAGCAACAGTCCACATCTGAATTCATTTTTTCACAGAAACTGAAGCAGCGAGCCATCTCAGATTATCAAACATCCGATAGCAATCAGCACAGTAGTCGGAAATATAAATTAGATAAGCACACTACATCCCCATTCTTGTTTGAAGAAACTAAACGAATCCTGAGATCACCTCTGTTGCTTACAAGCTCCGCCCACAATCCTCCAGCCCCAGCATGATTGATCTCCTGCGATGATGACACTTCATATAAGGCACATCCACCATCAACGAAATAAGGCACAGCAAAACTTAGAAATCAAGTCAAGTCGTTGAAATGCATCAACCAGTACGAGTGTTGCTGGACGTTCAAGATTAACTAAGGAAATAATGATACTTTTGCTGTTCATCTCCTTAGGCAAGTCATAATGCAGCAAACAATTAAAAACCAATAGACTCGCATGAGTGTTGCTACACACAGAAACTCGGGGCCATCTCAACATGGCATCAAAAGATCAAACAGATGATCGTGCACATAAGTCTATCACTTCACTGAAAGTTCTCCGTAGACAAGTTCACATGAGGGTACAAATAATTGCAACAAAGAACATAGAAAGAACAGAAGAATGAACCCTTTTAGGGTCCTGAACAGACCTCAAAGAATATACCGAAAAGCGTCTCAGGTATAGGCCGACCCGTGGAAGCATTAACGAGCAGCAGTGCAGTCTGATTCGCCTCGACATCAAGAGCAAAACATTGCCATACAGAACAAAGGCCGATGAGGAATAGCAGAAGGCCACTGCTAGGAACTGCTTTGCAAACCGGCATTGTCACTCCCCTACCACATTCAATTTCAGCACGCCCTAATGAAGGGGAAGTTCAGTAGAAAATTCAGTCATGCCGCGATCGATAAGATTGATATCATAGAAAAGAAAATAAAGTCAAGATCATCACGACTTGGCTTTGTGGAGGTAATCTACTCCTGCCCAAACATAGAAAACCAATTACTTATAACCTTTTGTAACAACCTTGTCACAACATGTTGTCACTATCTGGACTCATCGAGACAACTGATGCTGATACAGATGATGAAGTAACGACAGCAAATTCCCAGCTTTTTCATCACCCACAGAGACAATTCCAAATTTTGGAGCAAATAAGAAGCAAACAGTACAGAGCCACGAACAGGATTCACATCAAAGAAACAGACGGAACAATCGCTAAAAGTAATCCTTCAGCACTCTGAATCTAAGCAAAGATCGAACCTCGGTTAGAACTGGATGACAGAGAAAAAAGATCAAATACTTCTGCCTCTCGCGTTTACAAGACATTCATCTGGAGAAAACGATATGTACCTGAAATGCCCGAATGACAAACAGCCAGTGACAGACAGAGTGGGTATAAGCAGGACCGGTAGTTAAACAAAAGGAAAGAATAGTCAAGGAAAAGACTGCGTTTTTTTGGTGAAACAAAGAGAATTTATAAATGATTAGGAGCTCCACTGCGAGTTGACTCCAGCAATACGGAGGGGGAGCAGAGTGCCGATTCTTATTGCGGGAAAAACTCGGGCTTTTTTTTTTTTTTTTTTGTCTTTTGCCTTGCTTTCACGTAAGAGCTTCATCCCGTTTTGGCTTTGGATTAGAAGCAACACTAGCCTGTCGGCCACGTTTGAAGATTTCCTCCTTGTGGGACCGGCGACGACGAGCCGGCGAATCGGCCGGCGGCGGCGGCGCGTCGTGTCTGCACGCGCCGCGCCGCGCATCGACAAGTACGAGGCGTGTCTTGTCCTTCGCGTGCGCTTCTCTGGATTCGGTCGCGTCTACGAAGGACATGGAAGTATCCGTCTTCGAGGTGCTTCCATCGCTTTACCGTTCTGCTTAGATTCCATCTCCCTCTAATTGCGGAACCCAAATATATATTGCCGGATGAAAAGGGTTTTATTTATTCATTGTAAAAGAGATTGCGATTTTTTTCAGTCTAATCAAAAAGTTCGTTTGGTACAACAGCCAAAGAATACTCATAGCAACGACGACCTGTAAGAACTATAGAGAAACATCTCAAAACGGTTTATGAATTTTGTCTCAGCTGATAGATGTTTTGCAACTAACTTTTCTCATCAAGTTTAAAAGGCTTTCTCCTCCATTTGCCCCTCTTTCAATGAGCGTTCTGATCAAGAGTTCAATGAACGAAATCAATGCGTAAATGACCTTCTTTTATTGACATGCGGGACACATGAATCTCAAATTAAAATCTTCATTGTTTATCGATGAAGCTCCTTCTCCTATGTCGCTCTTTGGTTCACGACGGTATAACGTGCGATTAATTACTTTATACTGTGACCCAAGATAATCACGTGTAGATACACGAATCACATGATTCATAAAATAGAAGAATTGACACACCTTGTATAGAGCGTGACGATCCGATCTTCGAAAGCCTTCTCCTCTGTGAACCTCCTAATCACCTGGCTTTAATGAGATGACCTCTCGCGATATTAGGATTTAGAGGAGTAGCTTGACCCCTATTTATAGAGATTGTAATATAGGTTTATCTCTATCCCCTCATTATAGATAAGTTTATCTCTATCCACTCATTATAGATGATGTTTATCTCATCCATACTATCCAACTCATATTAGACTAAATAGGAAATTGTATTTCTTTTATTTATTAGCTAATTATTAATTATAGATAAGGTTTATCTCTATTCACTCACTATAGATAAGGTTTATCTCACCCATATTATCCAGCCAATATTAGACTAAATAGAAAATTGTATTTCTCTTCCTTATTAGACTAATTATTAATTAAAATAACAATTAATAAAGTCCACACAATTATATTCTAACATTCTCCCACTTAGGCTATATTAATTAAAATTGTACTTGTATATGCGCATCTTTATATTAGTCTAGAGATAATTTCTAGTAGTCAATCCGATCTTATAAAGTCTTAAACACCGAATCATGTCGGTAAATACATCAAAGACACGGAGCCATCTGTGTTTACAAATGCTATTAGCTTTGCGATATGGATTTGATAAGGTACTATGACAAACAGGATAACATTTCAAATAATAGAGAAACTTCATATGTTATCATCCTTAGTCACCATTATCTTATTTTAAGTGTCACGAAACTCGATGTACCACTAGAGAATATCCTTATGATTTCAACGAACCCATATATATTTTACCTTTATAGACATATGGCTAAAAATAAATGCCCTAGCCATTACTCAAGATTCACACAATACTTTGAGATTTTCAACGAGATATGTATTCAACCATACATTTATAAACACTTCATTGAATGTAAAAGAGTCAATACATATCAAAAGAGTTACTAAAAGTAACTTAATACAAATGTAAATTTCATTAGAGCAAAAACTAAAGAGCTCCCACTAAACAATAGCATCCCACAATACTTTTAAGCCCATGTTAATGACATATTATATTATTTTTTTGTGGAGAGTGAAATGTTGTTCAAGTTCAAATACATAAGGGCATAGACTTTTAGTTAGTGGATCAGCAATCATAACATCTGTAGAAATATGCTCTACTACAACATCACCATTATGTACTGATTCTTTTATGGTAAAAAACTTGACCTCCATATGCTTAGACTCCTTGAGATATCTGTTGTTGTTAATGAACAACAATGCGAATTATTGTCACAATACAATTGTATGGTTCTATCGATAAAATTAAACTCGGTCAATTCCTTAACGAGATTCTAGAGCCAAATAGCTTGAATAGCGGCCAAAAGCATGTTATAAACTCGCTTGCATGGTAGAGGATGATTCTACCACCACCCTTACAATCAAGTCATTAATTGTCCATATCGATCAACGATATTATATTGTGTTTGTATAATACTAAATTCGGGAGGAAGAAAGTTGAGTGCAAGATGCATAATACAAGTATCATGGATATTGACGTCAAGCGCCTTGAGCTTTGATTGTAGATCTACCATCCTTATGACATAATCCCTAACACTAGCAAAACCATCGTATTTCAAACTAAATGACCCCGATATATGTGTCCCAACTTCAACATTAGGAGAGTCATGATTTCTTACCGATAAGGCCTCCATAATCTGTCTAACACTGAAGTCGCAAGTAAAATCATTTCAAAGATGTTCTTGTGTGGATCGTTCCATTGACGATAAGCAAATCCTATTACTCTCTTTCCAAGCGACAAACTATGCTTTATGGGCATTTATACTAGCCTCAAGTGAGAGCTATCGATCTATTCCCTTTAAGAGCAACATTAACATCTGCAAGTTCCATACCAAACGTAAGATCCTCTATCCACTTCTTAAAATTAGAAGCAGTAAGAATCTTAATAGTTATGGAGTTACCGTTCACAAAAAAGGCAACCGAAAAATAAGCGATGTTTATAATTAACATAATGTGAAAATTCATCTCGAGAGTTGTATATATTATCATATAATTGCCTTTGAGCAAAAAACATGATATAGTTATATACTCTACATTACAACGGTCATGAAAATTTATTTTAATCTTCGTTAATATCACTTTATGTATGAAAGCATTTAGACTAATCAATTTTCAACCATATATTGTACATGCAATCCTCCATACAACAATATGTAATTACCTTCTTTGGGAGTATAACTACATATTAAAACACGAGACATCTCAATACTTTATAAAACATTATTTATTAAGCTCAACCAAGTGTGTCATTTTAGCGGTTAAAACCCAATTACATTTTTCTGAAATTGAAATATAAACTTTATATTTCACATTTATCATATGCATATAATTCTAGAAATTAGGGCAATTATCCATAAAATTACACGCCGTGCTAATTTACATTGATACACTCAACAATACATGTTAAACCATATACATGTAATTGATAAATTATGCTCCACAAATCTGTATGTGGTACTTACATGTGAGCTTGCACATGTATTTCATAAAACCATAGAAAAATACACATAAATACACCAAAAATACCCCAAAACATACACGTACTTGGGGTTCCCTATGTATTTTTCATCCATAAATGCATCAAACATATAAAATAAATATACTATATTGTAGAGCATGAGTATACGAGCATGCCGATACCTAAAACTCGCTAATCGAATGTCACCTACTCCTTCACGCACTACCTCGGTCCTTAGCGCGTAAGGCCCACGCACTAACACGTCTAGTGCATGTGTTCGGCTTCTTAGTTGGTCTTCAAATCGGTTTGATTGCTCCCCTAATCCTAACCGGCCAACCTAGTCCCGATTGGTCAACGATCGATTTGATCGAGAAGCCCTAGTCAATGGTCAACCGAGACGGGTCGGGTCACGAGTTGGGTCGGGTTGGATCGCCCCGAACTTAGATGACGTCATGCGACGTCGACCTTGTACCTACCGAGCACATGCGGGCTCGGGTCTAGCGCATGGGTTGTTTCTTGGCACATGCTACTACGCGCTTGATGGGCAACGGCGCATTTGTCTTCCTTTGTTGGCGATTTTTATTTGGTTTTGCTCATCTCAACTAGCTCTTTCCGAATATATAATTTTCTTTCACTTTTGCCAAAAATAAAATTTCGAAAAATACAAAAAATGTGATTCGAGATCTAATACGCATAGGCTCTTATACCACATGTAAGCTGTGATTAATTACTTTATGCAATGACCCAAAATAATCATGTGTACATACATGAATCACACAATTCATAAAATAAAAGAATTGATGCACCTTATTTTGGATCTATTGTTCTTGATGTAGAATTATGACAATCCGATACTCAATAACTTCTCCTCCATGAACCTCTTTAATCATTGACTTTAATGAGACGACCCCTAACGTATCGTTTCTAACGACTCTTGATGTGAGATTATGTGGACATTAGAGTTTAAAGGAGGGACTTGAGTTCTATTTATAGAGATTATAACATATCCCCTCACTATAGATAAGGTTTATCTCTGCCCATACTATCCAACCACATATTAGACTAAATAGAAAACTATATATCTCTTATTTATCATATCAATTATTAATTACAATAACAATTAATAAAGCCCATATAATTATATTCTAATAGATGGACCTTCACGAAAGCAACAAAGGGAATCGAAGCTCCAACTTTGGTCTAAACTTCACAACATGATGAGAGAGTTGGCGTTGGTTGTCCTTGTTTGAGCATTTCTAGTCTGTTTATCACTATATCCCGAGATATTCTTACCATTATCGTCTATGCAATTTTTATTGGGATTTCCATTTATGTGTTTACACCGATATCATGTCAAACAATAGACATCATATGATTTGAAAATATTCCTCTGTTACTATGATTCACCAAATAGAAGATAAGATATAGCAAAGTCTTTGGATCTATTTCTTATCCTATAATTGCCTCCCTTTATGCTTTTTCGGCGTCTTGTGAGAGATTCTAACAAAATTCCTACCAAAAAGACATGAAAAATAACCGGCTTTATCACTATAATTCACAAGACAACGAAAAAGATATAGCAAAACCCTTGGATGTATTTCCTATCTTATAATTGCTTCCGTTTGTGCATTTCTAATTTCTTTATTACTGAATTGTGAGAGGTTTTTACTATTTTCATTTATGCATATGCGCTTATATAAAATTCCTACAAAACACCAGACATGACAGGATATGAAAAATCTTCGAATAGGATATAGCAGAATACTTGAATTTATAACCGGACGTCAAAATTCAGTCTTCAAATCTTAATTACTTAGGACAAAATCCTGCTTATTTTTGGCCTAAAACATGGAAGATATGAAAGAGGGAAAAAGAACATAAACCTGAAGTTGTGAAATTTAAATCTGCCCCATTGATGAAGTTCGAAACTAAGCATTTCAAAAGAAAATAAATCAATGAAGTTGCTAAAAAACATATACTCTAGCGACGTATAAATATGTGTGGTCGAATTGGGTCTTATGGCCTCTGGATTGTTTAATAGAAGAGTTATGCTTAGAGCTTATGCATAATTTAACACGATCCGACCATTGTAAAGGGCAATATTTTCTTACTTATGCATATCTCTCGAGATTCTTTTGATCCCGTGTGAGTTCCATGTGCATCGTACATAATCTAACTGCTCCTCTGAAGTGAGCTGAGAAAACATGTTGAAAAGACACAATTCATTCGCACGAAACCACAGTTTGCTTGTAAAGAGGAAGAGATCAACTGCTTTCCTCCTTTGTTTTTTTTTCCTTTATCCACACAAGATTGGCCATGCAATCAACTCATGACAAGCAAACAAACATCAAGAAGGCGTTGCATTGTCCATCCCCACATGAGCCATGGCGACAAATGAGAGCAAAATTGAAAAGGCAGGCAAAATCCAGGATAAGAAGAAGGATTGGAGTGTTATCCTATGATGCCTTGCTTTCACTCCAAGGCAAAGAAGACAAACAAGTTATGGCAGGTGGTAACGGCTGTCGCCCCCCAAAAATCTAGTGACAAGTGACTTATTTCAATGGCTTGCATTGAACATGAGGGCAATGGTTTGCTTTGCAGAGATTGTCTGTCCACGAATGCAAAAGGATAAGCTCAGACCATAAGCAAAAGGAAGGAAAAGGGGGATCTGTAGCCGTCGAAAAGATGCTGACAAAAGAGTGGCCCTAACGCACCCCGAGCCAAGAACTAGTCTCAGCTGGTCCTTTGGGTCTCGCAAGGATTGTTGGGTTGCCTTCACAATTTGATCAAACAGAAGGAACTGTGAGAAAGAAGGAAGATTTTGCCTAAATGCGACAGTCACTTTTTTTTTGTTTGGGTATAGCACGGAAGAAACGCAGCGCGACCGTGGCATGAAAAACTTATGTACCAGGATGGGTTTCATGAGGTTCATCCTCTCCTTACTTCGAGAGCCTTTTCTGTTTCCTGCTCAGCTCAATGGAGGACCAATTGTTAAACATGCTGCGTGGCATGGCCATCATTAATCTAGGAAAGAGAGATTGAAATTCATCATGAAGAAGGATATGAAAGTGAAAATTGCCTTCTTTCTGGTATATGCTAAGGAAATTCTACAAGACATCTGTACTGGCTAAGCAATTGAGGCCATAGACTAGCATCTTCAGGGCCTTAGCCCGAAATCCTCTCCTCGTCAAAGCTCTCATCTTAAATGGCCTAGTCAAGCATGTTTAATCCATGGCCTCGCGTCGCTCAATATGGAACTAGGAGCTCTGCCTAGTCAACCTCATGAAGAATTCAATGGTAGGTAGTTAACAGATCATAATACCAAGATTGAAATCTGCACATCACAGTAGACGAAGTACCCAGACTTTAAATTTTATAGACAGTTCAATGAGTTTTAATGGAAAAGCGAGCTTGTTCACGAATTATGAGTTGCAGAAAGAACAAGTACACAGGGCACGCTTGAAGCCAGTGATCTTATGGGATAACTATTGAGCCTTAGCTCTTTGGGTCTTAGGCCCAGTAAGGATGTAAGTCCTCAGTGGGCCTCTGCATGGGGCTGTTGACCCAATGATTGAAGTGGCCTGGTATCCTACTGAACAGATTTGCTTCAGACTTTACCCGACCAATTCTCCAGGGACCCTCTGGACCAAGAATCAGACTTGAGCAAAATGGAGGCCACAACCACAAAACTGGTTTGCCTACGTGTCATTATCACCACCAGACAAGTAATCGGACAGGCCTATGGTCACCCGCCACGTGTCACCCTCGCTCAACCCCACAGATTTCCATCGGATCACACCCATAATCACGATCAGCCAATTGCACCCTGCTGACACCTTATCCACCCTCCACGTCTCTGCTCACTCTCTCTGCCACCATATAATCTCTAATTCCCTCCCGCTCTCAAGAAAGCCAGAGTCCTGCTGAAACCCACAGCTCGCTCCCTAACTCCAAGAAATGGCAGCAGAGATGGCTCTCCTCAAACCCATCTCGAAATTCGCCAACACCCCAAGATTGACCAACCCCAGAGCGTCCTCGCGCCCCAGGTTCACCACCATCAGAATGTCGGCCACCGCTCAGCCGACCGCTCCCAAAAAGCCCACCGGGAAGGCCAAGAAGCAAGCCATCAAGGAGACCCTCCTGGCCCCGAGGTTCTACACCACCGATTTCGACGAGATGGAGCAGCTGTTTAACACCGAGATCAACAAGAACCTGAACCAAGCAGAATTCGAGGCTCTGCTTCAGGAGTTCAAGACTGACTATAACCAGACACACTTCGTGAGGAACAAGGAGTTCAAGGAGGCCGCGGACAAAATCCAGGGACCGCTCAGGCAGATCTTCGTGGAGTTCTTGGAGAGGTCCTGCACTGCTGAGTTCTCTGGGTTCCTTCTCTACAAGGAGCTGGGAAGGAGGCTCAAGGTACTTGGCTTTGGCTCTTTGCTTTTCTTTATTCTGTTTGAAAGAATATATGAAGTGGGTTCAAGCTTTTCGCATCACTCACTACCCAATACTTCAAATTTTCTGCCAACATCACTGTTTTGACTATATAATTGGAAAAGGTGGGTTTTTGCTATTTGCATTTCGAATTTCCGTGAATGGCCGGATATATTAGGTGTTCTCCGGACTTTTTTTGCTCTGCTATTGAATATTTGTCGGAATATCAACGTGCTTCCGACCGTAAAATAGTACATTCTGTGGTGGAAGATAGGAACTCTGAAGTCGATCGATTCAGCTGACTAACTGTTTGAGTTATTTGCTAACAGAAAACCAACCCAGTGGTAGCTGAGATATTCTCGCTGATGTCCAGGGATGAAGCCAGACATGCTGGGTATGTGGGGTGTCACCCTATAAGCTCCGTTTTTAAACTGAGTGATTATTACATCATAATACAAAGCACAAAGAACATGATGAATTTACTTCGACGGTATGCAGATTCCTGAACAAAGGGTTGTCCGATTTCAACTTGGCATTGGACTTAGGTTTCCTGACAAAGGCTAGGAAATACACCTTCTTCAAGCCCAAGTTCATTTTCTACGCAACCTACTTGTCCGAGAAGATTGGATACTGGCGCTACATCACGATCTACAGACATCTCAAGGAGAATCCCGAATACCGACTTTATCCTATCTTCAAATACTTCGAGAATTGGTGCCAGGACGAGAACCGGCACGGCGATTTCTTCTCGGCGTTGATGAAAGCCCAACCCCAGTTTCTCAATGACTGGAAGGCAAAACTGTGGTCCCGGTTCTTCTGCCTTTCGGTAATAATTAGTTCTCCCGTCCGACATATGAGTTCTGCCAAGAAAATCATTCACAGCTTCTCTGCTGATGCTGCGGAAGTCCCTTGGTTTTTCCGTAACCTTCCTATGCTTTGTTCCTCAGGTGTATGTGACAATGTACCTCAACGATTGCCAGCGGACTGCTTTCTATGAAGGCATTGGGCTCAACACCAAGGAATTTGACATGCATGTCATTATAGAGGTGAATGAGTACATCCATATCGCTGCATTGGAAAAGTACATCATTCGTGTTGCTGCTGCATGCTGTTGATGACTTCTAAAATTAGTGCAGCACTTCGAATATTTTGATTCCTAGACTGAATAATGATTGAAAATTTCTTCATGCAGACAAACCGCACCACAGCTAGGATTTTTCCTGCCGTGCTGGACGTAGAGAACCCCGAATTCAAGAGAAAGCTGGACCGGATGGTGGTAATAAACGAGAAGCTCATTGCGGTCGGGGAATCTGAGGATATTCCGTTGGTGAAGAACTTGAAGAGGATTCCCCTCATCGCTGCACTGGCCTCAGAAATCTTGGCTGCATATTTGATGCCACCAATCGAGTCTGGTTCCGTCGATTTTGCAGAATTTGAGCCTCAACTTGTGTATTAAGTCCTGTCCACAACTTCCATGTGAAATTGTTAATCTTTAGTACTTCAGACAGTGCGTCATTAAGAGAACTGTCACATTGAGCAATCACTTGTAGAAGGAAGATTTGTTTGTACTTACATTCGGGATTAGAGCTTCTCTCCGAAGATAAAGCATGTCTTCTCTTTGATACTGCTTCTTTATGTTTGTCATTTCAGCAACTATGCTTACATTTATATTAACAAGACGACGTGGTTTACCTTTCAGCAGTACCATTTCCATAATATATCTTTATTTATGATCTTCATCATCCCAAGCACCTTTAGAGAGTAACAAAAACTTCTGAAGCTGTTCTTGGATTTAGTCGACAGAAGCGGTTTTTCTTCTCGTTTGACAGTCTTAAATGATTTCAGACAATTTTTTTTTCATATACTCATTCCTTGTGTTAGGAATTATAAAATTGAAGAAGTGGGCGACACTTTTCTGACGTGCGCTTGATATGTTAGAATATCAACGGAACGTGCACTATTTTCATCAACCCACTTCATTGTATCCAGAAGATATGTTTTAAAATATTAGTGGAGGCAGATGGTGTTTGCACTTTATTAGTAGAGGCAGATGTTTTTTTATTTATTTATTGCTTCTTTTGTTTTCCATCAGAAGTGTTGTCGACTTATGTTTCCTTGTTTGATTTGTTTTATTGGGGTTTTTTTGAAATCCATCATAAGTGTTGTCGACTTTTGTGCTATAAGTACGGGAGGGAGTCGTCTGTGTATATATAGAAGCCATTGAAGCAAAATAAGCTGTGTGTTGTATCCATCAGTGTTCTCCAATAAAATAATTTCTCCATTTATTTTGTGCATCACTTCTAAATTTTCAAAGGTCACCTTATTTGTTTTGGTTTAACATTTGGTATCAGAGCTAGAAATGGCATCTACTAGTTCCGTTTAAATGCAGCTTCCAAAGCTGAACGGAAAGAATTTCAACAATTGGTCTGTCTATATGAAGGTTCTTTTCAAATCGCAAGATTTGTGGAATCCAGTTGAAAATGGCTACAACGAAGTAGCCGATGCCGAATTATTCGAGGCTTTAAAAGAGGAGGAGAAAGAATCTTTGATGGAGTTCCGGAAGAAAGATTTGAAAGCATTGTATGTGATTTTTCAAGTCGTGGAGAAAACGATATTTGAAAAAATATTGAGTGCGGAGACCGCGAAAGCCGCTTGAGATATCTTGCAAAAATTCCTAAAGAGGCGATGATTGTGTCCGCGGGAGGAGGGGGGGCTTCAGACCCTTCGAGGTGATTTCGAGTCTTTACGCATGAATGACTCGAAATCAATCTTGGTATATTTTGATCGTGTGCAGGCCATTGTTAACCAATTAAGGGTTAATGGTGAAGAACTTCAAGATGTTCATGTTGTAGAAAATATCCCGAGGTCCGTGGCCGAAAGATTTGACTACGTTGTCGCCGCGATCGAGGAAGGGCAAGATGTGTTAACCCTAACGTTGGAGCGGTTGATGGGTTCATTGTGCTCGCATGAGCAAAGAATGAACCAGGAAGTTCGTTAGTTCAAATCCCGAGCAAGCATTGCAAAGTCGGGTCGTTCAACCAAGCCGAGGAGGTTATCAAGGCGGTCGAGGCCGCGGAGTAGGCCGAGGTAGAGGTGGAAATTCAAATTTCATTGGAAAATTTAAAACACTTGACAAATGTTTGATTTGTCAAGTGTTTTAAGTGACACAAATTCAAACAATACAAATCCGAGTGCCATGCAAAGGTGACGTACGAGTAGGCAGAGCACACACCTACCACTAATGTTGAAGAGTACATGGTACTAGCATGTGCGAAGAATGACTCGAGTATCATAGATACCAACACATGATGCCTAGCTACTCGGTGCAGCAACCACATGACTGGCCGAAAGGAGTTATTCTCACAGTTGGATGAGACGAGTCATGATGAAGTCAACTTCGGGAATAAAATAAAAATTCCCGTGATGGCAAAGGTAACATTAATATCAAGTCCAAATATGGTACTAATGTTGCTATTGTAGATGTTTACTTTGTATTAAGACTTTTTTGGAATTTGCTACTTGTTGGGCAACTTTCCTAAAAAGATCACAAAGTGTTGGGCAACTTTCCTAAAAAGATCACAAAGTTCATATTGAAAATGGAGTTTGCACCATCAGAGGTGTCAACAACAAGTTGATCACGACAATGCAGATGACGAAGAATCGGATGTTTCCCTTAACTCTTCAAACGAAGAATCTCTTGAGTTTTCAAGCGATGACAAAAGACAAAGATTGGCCGTGGTATCTTCGTTTCGGGCATCTAAATTTTTGTGGAATGAAGCTACTAGTCCGAGAAAAGGATGGTGACTAGCATGCCGTTAATTGAAGATCCAGGTCGTCTTAGCGAAGGATGTCTCGTAGGTAAACAACATCGAGATCCCTTTCCAGTCGGGAAAGTCGGAAGAGCAAACTAATCGTTGGAGTTGGTGTATACCGACATATGTGACCCTGTTGAGGTAGAATCGTTCGGACAAAAAAGGTATATGCTAATTTTTGTCGACGATTTTACTAGAAAAATATGAGTATATTTCTTGAGAGAAAAATCGAAGCTTTTGGCAAGTTCAAAGAATTTAAAGTATATGTTGAAAAATAAAGTGGCTTTAATTTGAAGACGTCGAGATCGGATAGAGGAGGAGAATTTATCTCAAATGAATTTCACAAATATTGTAAAAGTGATGGAGTGAAATGTCGGTTGATCGCTAGCTATACTGACTTAGCAAAATAGTATAGTAGAAAGAAAGAATAGGATGATTTTTGAAATGGCAAGAAATATGATAAAAGCTAAAAATTTGCCCAAGAAATTTTGGGCGAAGTCGTTGCTTATGTTGTATTTTTACTAAACAGATGACCAACAAGAAGTGTTCTTGGAAGAACCCCAAAAGGGGCTTGGGGCGGCAACAAGCCAAATGTTTCATTCCTACGAGTATTTGATTGTGTAGCATATTCTCATATACTTGAATGAACGAAGAAAGAAGCTGAATGATGAAAGCGAGAAGTGCATCTTCATCGGCTACAATAACACAACTAAATGTTATAAGTTGTATAACCCAATCGCCGAGAAGGTCATCATTAGCGGGATGTCCAGTTTTTGAAAGATGAAGCATAGGACTAGAACCGGAAGGGTGGCTAGAAAAACATCATCATCGAATATGAACCACTTTGGGTGAGACAGAAACACCTCCATCATCTTCAATGAGTGGTCTATCTTCTTCATCATCTTCGATTGGTGGCACATCTTCATCAAAAGCAGTTTTAGAACCACAATTATGTCGTTCACAATGACAGAGAGGCGACGCCGCAAAATTCAAGGATTATGTGGTCACAAGAGACGGTAACGGTAATAGCGAAATCGGTGATAAAACACTTGCTACAATTTTGTTTATTTGCTAAATGTGACCCCGTAATCTATGATGAAGCAATTGCGAGATGAAAAGTGGATTCAAGCAATGGATGAAGAAATTCACTCCATTGAGAAGAATTACACATGGATATTAACTTCTTTACCGCTTGGTAAGAAGCCCCATTGGTGTCAAGTGGGCGCACACGACAAAGTACAAACCCGATGGTCGGATGGACCGTTACAAAGCTAGATCTGGTTGTAAAAAGGCTACAAGAAAAAGTCATGTATTGATTATTTTGAAGTATTTACACCGGTGACCCGAATGGATACAATCCGGATGATCTTAGCACTTGCGCTCAAAAGCGTTGGAAGATCCATTAAATGGATGTGAAATCAACATTCTTCAATGGTGTCCTTGAAAAGGAAGTCTATGTGGAGCAACCATAAGATTATGAGAAGAAAGGGTATGAAAATCGGGTTTACAGACTGAATAAGGCTATGTATGGGCTAAAACAGGCACCTCATGTCTGGTATATGCGTATTGAAACATACCTGTTGAAGCATGGCTTTGAGAAGTATCCGTATGAGCATACACTATATATCAAGTCAAATACTAATGGTGACATCTCAATTGTGTGCCTTTATGTTGATGACTTGATATTTATAGAGAGCTATAGAAAAATGTTTGCCGAATTCGAGAGAAGCTATGACTAGCCGAGTTTGAGATGACTAATTTGGGATTAATGTCCTATTTTCTTGGCCTTGAAGTGAAGCAGACATAGGATGGCATATTTGTTTCACAAGTAGAAATATGCTAATGATATTTTGAAGTGATTCAAAATGGAATCGTGCAAGCCTATCCGAACTCCTGTGGTAGAAAGGTTGGAACTCAAGAAAGAAGAAACTAGTGAACTAGTAAATCCCACTTATTTTAAAAGTGTTGTTGGCAGTTTGAAATATTTGGTTTCTATAAGGCCGGATTTACCTATGGAGTGGGTATTATTAGCGAGGTTCATGGAAAAATCCTACCAGTCGCATTTACGGGCACCAAAAAGAATTTTATGGTATGTCGGTGGAACTCGTGACCATGGACTTTTGTATTCTTATACTGAAAACTTTGATCTAGTGGGGTACATGAGATAGTGATTGGGTAGGTGATACTGAGATTTGGAAGAGCACTTTAGGATATGCTTTTTTTTTTTTGGATTATGAGTGATTTCGTGGTCCTCGAAAAAATAGCTAGTCGTTGCACTCTCGACAGTGAAGCAGAATACATGGCGTTAGCTTCGGCGGCTTGTCAGGCGATTTGGCTTCGTAGGATGTTGTATGAATAGATGCATGAACAAATAGGTCATACTAAATTGATGTGTGACAATAAGTCGGCTATTGCATTAACCAAGAATCCTGTCTTTCATGGCAAGAGCAAGCATATCGACATCAAGTATCACTATATCCGTCGACATCAAGTATCACTATATCCGTGAGTTGGTAAAAAATGGTGAAATTGAACTTGATTTCTGCAGGCTCGAAGACCCGATTGCAAATATCCCGACAAAATCATTGAAGGCGGATTCGTTTGAGAAATTGATAATGATGCTTGGTATTATGGAATTCCAAAATCAATTTTGACGGAGGCTGTTAGGAATTATAAAAATGAAGAAGTGGACCACACTTTTCAGACGTACACTTGATATGTTAAAATATCAACGGAACGTGCACTACTTCCATCAACCCACTTCATTGTATCCAGAAAATATGTTTTAAAATATTAGTAGAGGTAGATAGGGTTTTCACTTTATTAGTGGAGGTAGATGCTTTTATTTTTTTTATTGCTTCTTTTGTTTTCCATCAGAAGTGTTGTCGACTTATGTTTCCTTCTTTAATTTGTTTTATTAAGATTTTTTGAAATCCATCAGAAGTGTTGTACTTTTGTGCTATAAGAATGGGAAAGAGTCGCCTGTGTATATAAAGAAGCCATTGAAGCAGAATAAGCTATGTGTTGTATCCATCGGTGTTCTCCAATAAAATATTTTCTCCATTCATTTTGTGACTCACTTCTAAATTTCCAAAGGTCACCTTATTTGTTTTGGTTTCAACACCTTGCCTGTAGTCCCAAGCTTGTGCTGGTAGGAAGAAGAATTACCTCAGTGAATGTTGAGCAAATAGCACATGGTAACTGCCCTGAAAGCAGCAATCTTGCTCAAACCTTGCAGCGCTCACACGCACACGCAGAGAGAGCTTAATATTGAAAAAACGAGGTATTTAACACAGTTTGGGGAGAGCTTGATATTGAAGAAATGACGAAAACTGGGGAACCCATGATACATACAGATTGCCCAACGAGACCTACACCGTGATTGCAGCCCGACATGATTTACATAATATATTGCCAATTGTCTACGAATAAAGCGAATGACAAGGGTAGTGTCTAATACAAGGGTTAGATAAACCCAACATACCATGCAGATTGCCAGTCCGGACAAAGATTAGAAGGTAAAGCACATCTCATGGGATGACATATGCTCACGGTCTCCACTTCAACAGATGGGATCATCCAGTAGACACCGAACAAAACTCGAATGCCATTCCTCACTCTGATTTTTTCTTCTTTGCTTCCTGCTCTTTTAGCGGCCCCACAAGCAGTCTAAATATCCACACCGCCAGCAGGGTGGCCTCTACCGGTGCAAGCCAGTAAACAAGCACATGTTCCTTGGTTATATGATCCCCACGAGCATAGGCCCATCCCATTGCCTACAGTATTTGACAAGTTTTAAATCCAACTATGAGTGATTCTGAGGGAACATACAACATTGCTTTTCTCTAAAAAGGAAAGAAAAGCACTCAGAATTTCATAAGTACTTACAGAAGCTGGGTTCATACATCCACCGGTTAGATCAGAACCGAGTATTTGCAGAGTCAGCTTAGAGAGGCTTGATATCCAAGTCTTCGTGTAAAAACTTCCAGGAATCTTTCTACCGAGTCCTAGTGAGATGATGACGATCACAAATGCTAAGAGTCCTTCAGTTAGTGCCCCTCGATGAACGTCAACGCTCAACTGTGGTCCGAGCCATAGGTGAGGAAAGGTCTCAATGATGAGCCTAACCCCAGTAATGGAACCAACTGCCTGGAGAAAAGAATGAACAGACTTAATGATATCATTTTAACAGTGTGATGCACCACACGAAGAAGCTGAAAGCGTGACCAGAAACAGGCATCATATTTTAGATAATTATCCAAACTTATCTCTGATGGCAAGCCTCTTCACTGAAGGCTAATAATTTCAGTTTACTTGTCAAACTATTCCATACTAAGGCGTGTTGGAAAACAAAATTCTGTCCAACCCATGATGCTGGCACAGCCCCTCCTTGTTGTTTATGTGCACATCTATAATCCCATCTTCCACAAGACTTTTTCATACTTAAGTTTCAAACCTTTCTTGAATTAAGGTGTACAGAGCCAATCAATTGACAGAGTGGATGGGAGATAGTGAAAATGAGAGCAGATAATATCACTGACAAATAGCAATTGCAGGGAGAACAATCAACTAGTGTTTAAAGTTTACACTCCCTTACGTAACAAGAAAAATTGAACATATAGTGCTGCACCTCGCTAAACTAAACTGAGCCCCCAACAATTCTCCGGTTCTAGCAAAACTAAAATCCATCCATGCAGAGTCGGTGAATAATCAGCAAAATGTGTCACTGAGAAACGTGAGGGACTATTGGTATTCTTGTATGTTGATGCCCAGCATGGTATCACTTTGTTATCAGGTTCTCTAGCTTACAATGACAGAAAAAATAATGCATAGGCTGGGCTTTAATACAATAGAGGCTCAACAATAAAAACCACCCACCACACAGACTAATACAACAGAGGCTCACAATAAAATCCCCCCAAACAACCCAAAACAAAAATAAAAGACCTAAAAGGCATTGAACACGAGGTGGGCCACCCAAAAAAAAAAATGAGGCATTACTCGGATGCGGCCCACACACATTCAGTCTGACATGGAACTTTTTGGAGACAATGGGAAGTAATCCTCTCATCCCACTAACCCGTCCAATAAGATTTCATATGTTGACAGAAAATGACTCAAATTGAGACAGAATGCAGAATTCACAACTTTCTATGCAAATAAGTTGCACTTCTGAAGTATCCTAGCCACACTTTATATTAGCACTTGGATATTGCCAAAATTATCTTGTTGACTCATTATAACCAAGATCCTCTCGCAGTTCCATCAGCTCAAATGATTGCCATCTATAGTATAGTGGAGAACTGGGCCAGAAGATGGATAGCACTGAACCATTTAACAACAGTACAAGGAGACCTTGTTGTAGAATACCATCAAGTGATGGAGTCGTGACAGGTATATACATTTCCCTTTTGATTAACCACTACTGTGGGTTCATCCAGTGATCAGACGATATGACCCAGGAATATAAGCTGTGAAGTGTAAACGTGAGGTAAAATGTCAAAGCTCCAGCTGCAGTCACATGTACATTTTAGTTCAAAAAAGGAGGAAAAAAGGATGCGGTGTCTCTGATCATGAATTAATTGAATACTTTCCGGCATAAGCAAACTCCAGAAAGCTACCAACATGCAGCATATGCAATAGCCATTCTCAACTTACACTGGCAACTCAAACTTCAATAAGGGACGTGATAAACGAAGGAACCGATCTTTCACACAAATGAGTCAGCAGAGAGCCCTCAAGCTCAGTTAAATAGACCCATCAGTTGAAACTACATTAAAGCCTCATCAGTCCCTCAAAAGAAAATCGGATTGAACCTTCTAGGCTTCCACTTCCCCCGAATGAAGGCCCTAACTTTCCCCAGCACCGTATCCCTGAACCCAATTAACTGAAGCTATTACCCATATCCATGTTCCTCATGTCTTTTGTTAACGTGCCCAAGACAGTGTCAAGCCATACTGCTGATAGCAATTTTTATAACAGCGAAAACGAGTAAATACAATAAATTGAATTGATCACATGGCAAGAACACCACCACTTACAAAAACTCTCTTTTTCACAATTATAAAACACATAAGTTGCAATGTAACTGTTAACCCGGAAGCATTTTAGAATCGAAAAGCTTTTTCCTAGAATACATGCCTACCATAAAAGCCTTACACTCACCATGCAAGGAAACCAAATTAAATGGTCTGAAACAAGCAAATGCAAAGGTAAAAACCGCGCAAACGAACCTGGGCAGGGATGCGAGCGCCGACGGTGAAGAGGAAGCCGCTGAAATCCCCAGAAACGCCGGGGGCCAACACGGTGAGAGGATTATACGAGCCGCCCTTGGTGAGCTTACCCAGGAACGCGAAGAAGAACATGTTGACGATGTAGAGCGAGGACTTGACAATCTCGCCCCAGAGTCCATGCCCCAACCCTAGAACCTCGTACACGAAGATCTTTATCAGAGCCCCCGACCACACCCACATGAAGGAGATGACGAAATCGTAAACCAGCAAGCGGGTCGCCCCCATTGACGCCACCTTGACCTCTTCCTCCCCCTCCCTCCCTCCCTTGCTCGCTCTGATCTTACGATTCAACGGTCTCTCAAGTCTCCCTCCGGACAGGGGCACCGATCCTGTTTATTTTCTGGTTTGGAGGTTGACACAGTCGACGGCCGAAAGGCAAAATTTCCTCCCAAGAAAAACAATGAAAAGACAGAGATTATTCTTAGAAAAACGGTGGGGCCCAAACGAACTTTCCCTGTTCCAACGAGCTGTCAGAAGTTCAACGTGAGCCCTTCGTTTCCGAAACAGAGGAGGGAGTTATTTCGTACCATATAACATCTGACCCGTGACAGAGTCATGATATGACCATCCTTTGTCGTTTACAGTTTCAACGGAATTATGGAAATTTATTTCGATGCTAACCAAATTTCAAAAAAATTAATATTGAACAAACAATCTAGCGATACTCCGATTATATCAAAATAACGAGGCTTATTTGAAAGCAATGTTAAGTCGACACGTCAAGCGAGTGGAGATGCAAAACAAGGCGGCTTCCTTGATAGTAAACAGTCATGTTCGGCGCTTCATGTGTAATAGGAACACGCAAGCTTCTTTTATCAAGTGATGCGTAAAATGTCGGTGTTTGATGAATTCTTCATGAATTTTAATGCATGTACAGACAATTCTAATCGGCGTTCCTTTTCCCTTTAGCTGAACATATAACTTCAGCAGATGAGTCGTGGATTCAGGAAGTGTAGAAGAGGACACTAGAATCTCCACAGAAAACACTCGATGCGAATAGTATCTAAGAGCAAATTTATTGCCATCACAATGAACAAAGTGCACTGCCCATTACCATTACTTTAGAAGTTCACACGACCTCGAAAATCGGTGATCTGAATTAGGCTTCCACACAGAACAAAGATAAAGGATGCCAACTTGTTTTTCCTTCCAGGTTCTTCAGGCTTTCGCTGCCTCCACAATCTCCTCGACCTCCTTGTTGATCTTCCCGTTTGTCGCTGCGTTCTTGACCTCCTTCAGAGTGTTGCTGGAGTCGGTCTTTCCGACTTCAAGGTTCCTGCTGCCGTATTGGAGGAGAATTTCAGCGGTCCACCCGCGCAGTTGAGCAGTCGCAGTCTCATCTAATGGCAGAGTCACGAAAATGTCAGTCTGACTAAGAGCTTCCAGAATACTTGATAGACACTTAGACAGGTCAGGACGCTATCCTGGGATTAGTTGGTGGTTTTCCGTTTGATTAGCGACAGAAACAGATTAAGAACAGACATATAATCACACTCACCTAGCCTTGGGACAGTGTGGCCTTGGGGATGTCTGATGATGAGGGGATTGTCAAATGCGGCCGCCAGATCCTGCGACGGCAATTTCAGCCAATCCTTGTCTCCAATGAAATGGACCGACTTCACCTTGATGGGGTCCTTGTAGGCAACATCACATATGTCTGGAGTCCTAAACTTCGATCCTGATACAGATACGAAGAACTTCAGCGGCGGGTGATCCTTCAATACCTTCCCCTGCTTCCAAAAAGATATCAACCATATCAACTGCCACTTCCCGGCTGAAAATGTTGCGGCGCGATAAAAATAGAAGATTCTATTGGGCTTGCCTGTGCTTGGTAACCCAGCAAAAGAGCCGAGAGTGTGGCGCCCTGAACAAACAAGAAAATTAAGTGTGAGAACGAAAGACTAGTCTTAGCAGAATGATGCTATTGAACTTCATCAGGGAACTTTAGACCGGGACCATTGGCTTAACTGTGTTTTGCATCTGAATCTATCAAATCATGAGCACCTGAACACAGTAAGTCACAGCAACAGTGAAGAGTACCTGAGAGAATCCAAGTAGACCGTCGAAGGGGCCTTTGCTCGTAATGTACTCGCACAGATATTTCACACATTCTTCCAAGTTCGTGTACTCCGTGAAATCCTGATCAGTTCAAGTGCTATTAAGAAAATCACCTCCTTGGTTGAGCATTGTGACCAAAAGACGGTACACTCACAGTAGATTGGAGATCCAGAATAGATGGGCTAACTCACCTTTTCAAACTGGAACCACTCAAAGTAGGGTGGTGGAAAGATGCCTTCGATATCGGATTTGCCTCCTGCGGGAAATAACCCATCGGGGAAATCCTATAAGAAAGAGATGCAGTGCTTCCAGTCAGTATGCGTATGCGGTGAAATTCCAAATGGTATTAATCTTGTGGATTTTCTAACATGGAAGTTATTTCATGGCCTGTTGTGGGATCTAAATTTTCCTTTCAAGTGCTGTAGAGGATAAACAGCATCATCAGAACTCATGTTCCACACGAGTAGACATGGGTAATTCGCTTCCGTTGCTCAATGACGGAAATGCATCATAGACACACAAAAACTGCAAACACATAGTATTTAACGCGAAAAGTACTCATCAATCATGACTGCATCTACTTCTCTAGGCCATCGGTTGTAGAATCAGTCTGCTCAATTGGGGCCACCTGATAGCCTGATGGAGTCGTTTTCATAAGCGTGTTAGTTAGCACAACTTTCTCGCCTTGAAAGATCATCAAACAAAATTTACATTTCTCCATCATAGAGAAATTGAAAGGCCGAGGCAAATCTCCATGTCCAAGACGGAAACATGCCATCCAAAGGCTTCTGCTCATGTAATCACAGTAAGACCTTCCCTTTTTCGCTCATTTAGATAATATTCCGAGCCTATATTAGTTTCAGGCAACAGCTCATGCAGTCTTAGACTTCAATCCAGTTACTGCATGCATCTCACATGATTGCTTCGTGGCTCTATCGATACTTGATCTTCTACTATTCATTTGATGACAAAGAAGATAAATGCGAGTCGAAAAGTCAAATCGACCAAATTTTTTTGGGTATCGACAGCTTTAGCTGTCTTCACTCGAAACGCACAAGCAGCGGTTCACCCCTTACTTCATAAAGCTATGCTCACCACTCATTACTCTAGCATGGCACATTGAGTCAAAACCCACAACGATCACTTGACAACGCTTGCATATTCACAGACTCCAAAATGCTTCGGGCCAAATTCTCAACCAAGCAACACAGAATTACTAATTCCTACTTCGATGATGACAGAAAAGAGAGGAGAGGGTCGAAAGAAGTTCCGATGTTACCATGTCGAAGTGAGCGAAAATGGAAGGATCCCATTTACTGATTTGCTTCTTCAAGAAACCGCCGCTGGTTCTGAACCCGTGGAGGCAGAGTACCTTCATCTTCTTCTCCTTCTCCTGTGCAACCTCCATAGTCTTTCTTTGTTATAACTCGGCTCCTTCCTTGAATGAAAGCACTCTCACTGCAACCGAAACAGAGACCAATGCACGCTAATTAAAGAGAGGCGAGTGGCAAAACTTGCAGCAAAGGGTCATGGTCTTGACGGGCATTTGATACCTACCGTCCACACATCTAATGGCGCCAACTACCCTCCTCTCTCTGCTTTTGGTGGTCGCTGATGCACGTGGATTCCGGTTCGGTAACTTGGACCAGATGATCATTGTTTTCTTTTTCGGCTTTGACTAACCTAATCGCTAGGCTCAATGCCAACGCAATCGCCCACGCCAAACTGAGATTTTCCCCACGAAATGCAAATTTAAATGAATCCAAGAACTTGGAGGAGGCTGCACCAAAAAAGATTGTCGTAGAAACTAAATCAGTTTTTGGAATTAAACCATACATGGCTGGTGAGAAGATGTGTTGGAGGAGGTTGAAGGATATGGGTCGAGACTGAACTGCAAATCTCAAGCGTTATGCATCAACTGGGCGAGTCTCTGAATACGGTCAGACTAAAGCTGTGTCATAGGTCTGTCAAAGGAACGTTACAGATGAAAGCATTTCCCGTCATTATCAAATGTGGCACGTCGCTCGCTGCGGATGAATACTCAGATACCGACATAATCAGTTACTGACTTTCCAGCTCCACTCGAGTTCCTAAATAAGGGAACCCAAGGTCGAATGCAGGCCGAGATAGTAGTACAATACCCATAAAACCAAATTGATCCTTATGCTAACCAAACGAAACCAGACAAACCAAGCTGACATTCAGAAGCCGATCAAGGAAACATTAACAAAGACGGTACCCTACAGAAAACATTCCATCAGCCAATCAGGATCACCAAAGAGAAGACTACTTGCTCTCTTTCGAGGTTTAAATTCATAACATTCATAGACATTGCAACAGGAAAAGCAAGAATCTTGTTACATTAGTTATTGCAATCCTTTCTTTTCATTCTCTTGTGGGTTTCGCTTGGATGCGGCGAATCACTTGGCCATCATCACCTTCACAAACTCCTCATAGTTTATCTGCCCATCTCCATCTACGTCAGCCTCCCTAATCATCTCGTCGACCTCTTCGTCGGTGAGCTTCTCCCCGAGATTGGTCATCACATGGCGCAGCTCGGCAGCAGATATGAACCCATTCTGATCCTTGTCGAAAACTCTGAATGCCTCTTTCAGCTCTTCTTCGGAGTCGGTGTCTTTCATCTTCCTAGCCATCAGGTTTAGGAACTCCGGGAAGTCGATAGTCCCATTGCCATCAGCATCTACCTCATTGATCATGTCCTGAAGCTCTGCCTCAGTAGGATTCTGCCCCAGCGACCTCATGACAGTTCCAAGCTCTTTGGTGGTGATACAACCTGAAGAATAATGGGAGTGACAAATAATTTATCATCCTTAAGGAAATCAAAGAGTAACAATTTGACCAGCAACCATGACTAAAGCAATTTTCACATTTAATACAAAAAGCTATATGTCACCGACCAGGACATCTACATCTCACTTGATCACATATGGAGTTTTAATTGATGCTTATTCAGTTGGTGCATTCAATGACTAAGACAATTCACGTCATCACATACAATATTCAAAAGACACACAAAGAAAGAAAAATTTATAAGAACCCCATGTCAAACGAAAGATTTGTTACCTCATGTGTATGACCAATATCCCAGAACATGTTGGCTGAAATTGACAAACTAAAAACATCTAAGGCAGAAGAAAGACTTGAACATTTTAAGAAAAATACAAACCAGTTTAAGACCAAGATTCCAAAAGCTTTGCAACAAATAAGCGACATGTTGACTTTATATTGTTAACCAGATGGAAAGATAATCATGCTTTGATGCTTACAAGAACACATAGTCTTACACATCCAAGTATGCAGTATCCAGAGTCTGGATGCAACGAATCCAAGAGCATAAAGAAATATGACCCCTAGAAGATAATATTGATAAATCATGATCAAGAGGATTACGAAGAGTTCTATTAAATAACTCCCCGATATGATAACATCCACTACTAGTCGTACAAAAACCAAGAAGCGCATTGGTAGCTTCATACAGTCAATGAGTTATATATATAAATCCCGCTTCAACTGACTTTATAAACATGTCAAATGTCAAATAAGCACAACAATGCAAGATCCTTCAATGGAATTTAACTCGAAAACAGAGCAACTAGATTTCAGGAATACGGAAGATCTAGCTCCAAATGCGACCTAACTGCATACCCAAATGTAAAAAGATCGTAATTTCCAATGCCCTGTCTCCCTCATGTTATCCTTGTGTTATCCGCAACAAATGCATTGGACATAAACAAATTAATCCAAAATATTTCTGTATTAAGAGTAGTGTACGTGTACCACGCCACTCATTCACAAGGTCCAAGTTAAAAAATTTCCAATCGTTTGTGTGTCATGCATCCACCATTTTTGAAACATGACAAAGATCCAGCCCCAAATGCGATCAAAGACAAACATCCTGCAATTTCTTCCGCCCCCCAGAAGCATAAGAAGATATTCTGACAATCAACAGGGAGGAAACAGTCTGGAGATTTAGCAGCCACAACAAGACGCAATCGACCAAGAGCTAAATCAGCAGAGAATTCGCAGGTAAAAGCGCCTAATCTCAATCGAAGCAAATGGAAACGCCCTTTACACGATCGCACATGAATCGCACACAAAACTAGCATCGGACAAAGTACATGTACGTCGACGCAGCTAACTCGAATCGAACGACCGAGAGAGAGAGAGAGAGAGAGAGAGAGAGAGAGAGAGAGAGATCAAACCATCGCCATCCTTGTCGAACAGGCTGAAGGCCTCCTTGAACTCGGAGATCTGGTCATCGGTGAGCTGATCCGCCATCTTCTCTCTCCAAAATCTCGTTCGGGCGAAGCGAGTTCTTCTCCTTTCTCCTCGTTCTTATCACCCTGATTTTCTATATGGAAACGACAGAAGACACGGAGAGAGAGGCTTCTAGAGAGAGAAAGAGGATCGATTTCTTCGGACAAGACGAGCGATTTATGTTCGTCGGTAAGAGCGTCGATGACGCGTGGCGATGGTGTAATTTTAGAAAAAAGTCTTCGCACGTTATTTCGTTTTCCCTTTTTGCCCCTCCATAATTTTTTTCCTGCCAGATATTTTTCATTTTTCTTTTATTTTGGCTTTTCTGTATTTTGTCGTTGTTGATTTTTCCTCTCTCATAAAAAAATGACTAAATTGATTTTAAAATGGTTAAGACAATTTTTTTTTTCGTTTTCAATGAGGTTATAGAGGTTTGACAAAAAAAAAGGATTCATACTATAAAAAATTCTAAATTGGTACGTATGTAATAAATTTACGTCAAACTATTTTTTTTATAATGAAAAATTTCAATCTGGTATACATGCGACAAATTTATTTCAAATCGATACACTTCAGAATAAATTTACCCTCCGTTAGTTTTCGTTAAATTTTACAGTTAAATTGTTAAGTTGAATGACACATAACAGTTGACGGTGTTTTAACTTGGGATTTTTACTCTCTGTTTGTCACAAGTGCATTATTTTAGAGTTATTCGTGGTATTAATCCAATTTAATGTAAACTAACGAAGAGTAAATTTCTCACATGCGTACTAATTTAGAGTTTTTGTGGTTAAAAAAATAATTTCGGATAAATTTATCACATATGAATCTGTTTGGATTTTTTCGTGATCAAAAAAATAATTTAAGATAAATTTACAACAAGTGTATCAGTTTAGGGTTTTTCATGGTAGTAACAAAAAAAAAAGATTATAGAGGTAGAAAAGTGCCTGACATGTAACTCATGATTGATATTGAGGAGGAGGATGGAATGGAAAAAAAAACAGATGTTATATTTTGAAATTGAAATGCAAAATAATTTTATAAGCCATATGATGCATTTATTTAAACATTCACTCATCTTCTAAATCAATTAATGAAGTTTTCAAAAAGAATTATCAGAAAAAAATGAAATGATTTTTTTTGTCAAAATGGAGAAAAGTTATGTATTTTTTCATTTAGACTAATAGAATGCTATGAAAGTTTAAATGTTATGCAATAAAAATGAGATGAGAAATGAGGTGCACTACAATTAGAATTTTCACTTTTTAATGGTCGATTCTAGTAAACAGAAGGTGCGGACGAAAATGAACAAACTATGAAATCTCAATCCTAAGAAAGAGAAAACAAATGAGGATCCACGTGCGGATGATGCGAGTGAATAAAATACCAATGGAATGAGAAGAATCACTTTTTTTTTTTTTGTTAAAATTGAACCTCAAACCCTTCGCGAAATGCTGGCCTAAGGCTTAGGGTGAGGACGAGCCAAATCTAGCACCAACGCCAGATTTGCCGTTGCTGGCGATGTTGCACGAGGTAAAAAGAGGTGAGGTCGATTCTGGAATTTCGAAAAATTTAGCGGGGCAAAAGTTAGAAAAAGGAAATCTATCAGCGTTCGAAAATGTTAAAACTCAAAACTTTTTACCGACTTGCTTTAGGGTGAGATCTTAAGTTAAGTATTTGAGAAAGGGAGGATCCGGAGACGAATTGTAATTGTAATTGATTCCTCCAAAAGTGATCAAGGACTACTATTCAGAAATACAACTGTGGGGAATATTTCAAATTTCAAGTAAATAAATAGAGAATTTTTTTGTAACACATGTCATGCCGAGACCATCCTATAGAAATTTTAAGATTTCCTCTCTCCTCTCCTCTCTGTTTAGGAGTTGCTTTCTTCTTTCCTCTTGCGTCCGCCATGGCTCGATCTCGAGCCAAAGGCTCATGGCCGCTTTGTTCATGGAGCTTGACCCCAAACCCGGAGCTTGGGGTGGCCTTGGCTGCTCGAGTTTAGAGCTCGGTCTCAAGCTTGTGGCAATGGCCACTTGAGCTTCATGAGCTCATGGTCATGGTAGCTCGAGCCTCGAACTCCCGTCTATGGTTGCTAGATCGAGACACTTGTGGACACGGACTCTCAAAATGGAGTCTTGCATATGCCATGGCTGCAGAGTTCGAGCTTGAGCCCAAAGTTGCGAGCTTGAACTCGAGCTAGCAACAGCCATGGTCGCGTGAGCACTGGCTCGTGACCATTGTTGCCATATCTCAAGCTTACGGCCATGGCCACCTGAGCTTCGACATCTTGCCTTCATGGTGTCACTCGAGCTCAAGCTTTGTGGAACCATGGCTGCCGGAAGCATCGAGTTTCTGGTTATGGATGCTCGAAGGGAAAAAAGCAACATAGAAGATGAGGACAATGAGAGAGATGAAATTTCAAAATTTCTACGAGATGAGTCCGACGTGATACATATCGAATTTTATATGGATTATCTTTAAAAATTTAAGAGAACACAAGAATTTCATTCTCAAATTCTTATAATCGTTTTTGGGATGACCGTAAATAATAAATAATTAAAAATTATTGTCAAACCTTTCATAATCAACCTGAAATTTCAATATGAATAAAACAATATCAGATTAATTTTTCCGAACCGCACAGCTTTTTCAACGAGGCACACCATCTCCTTCGGGTTGCCCCAAGAAACTGGCATCAGCATTCTCGTCGCTGCAATACAGACATGGATGCTGCCCCAACCCTTGCTTTCTCAGCACTTCCCTCGCCAGCACCACCACCTCCCTGTTGCTTAGCTTCCGCTTATTCTCCTTCAAAACAGTCTGCACCGCGTCGCTGAACGCTCCGTACGCCTTCCCTCCCTCCACCGACGGGTCCATGTCCGCGCACGTCTCGTTGGCTTCGCACCCGCTCAGCAGGATCCCCACGTCGGGCTTCAACGGATCGAAGGGCGCCGCCGCCTCGAGAGGCGCGAGACGGAACCGGAGGCTCGCCTCCGCGCCGAAGGACTCGAGCTGGTGGGTCCCGATGTCTGAGGTGGTTATGTGAGTCTGGGACGAGAGGTGCTGGAGCAGCGATTGGAAAGGGATGTGCTTCGGGGTGGAGGAGAGAGATGTGCCGCCGCGATGGGCGTGGGTGGCCGACGGGCCGATTTGCTCTTTCTCCTTGTCGATGAGGCCGCCGCTGTGGCAGGAGTCGGAGAGGATCGTGAAGGTCGCGCCCTTCGGAAGGCGGTTCACCAAGTGCCGGAAATCCACATCTGCAATGCATCATCTTTTCTATAGTTATGCGAATGTTCATGGGAAAGAGTCTGGCCGACTTATCAAGTTTTACCAGTGATGAGATTGAAGTCACAAGGCACAATTGCTTCATCCTTCTTGAACGGAAAGACGGGTCTCGGCGATGGGATCCGGGTCCCGTGCCCGCTGTAATGGAAGAACAGGACATCTCCAGGCTCCGCCCGGTCGACCATCCGGTTGAGCGCCGCCCTAACATTGGCGCCGGTCGGCATCACCGGCGATCCGGGCGCGTCTGTCAGGACCTCGACGTGGCCTGCCTTGAACCCGAACCGCTCCACGAGCGCCTCGTGCATGGCACGCACGTCGTTGATGCACCCACGGAGCTCATATCGAGTGCCCGGGTAGTTGCACCCCACGAGGACAGCCAATCGTTTCTTGCCCTTCTCCATATTCGATCCAACTAGGTGGATCAATCTTTAGCTAATGCTTCATACGAACGTGTCTGGTCTCTCTTCAATCTTCTCAGCTTATAAGCTTTGAACTCGGGAGGTTGCGTTCTCGTGCAGGTTAAATTAGGTGACGCAAATGGTGTTGCTTCGGATCGAATGTTTTGGCTTCCAAGGTCAGCAAGATTCTGCAATAAACTTGAATAAGATCTTTTTTCGTCAGCCAATTCTTTTTAACAAGCCCAATTTGTAGAATTACGTAACACTGAGAGCTACTTAGTGAAAATGGGAGCGAGATAATACTTCCGGTCCATAAATGATATCTAAAATGGCGTTACTTCTCAATTTCAATTTCCTCTTCTCGTCATCTAATCGAGTAACTTTCATTTGTCCGGAATTGCCGACATGCGCGGAATTGAAATATATTGGAATCGGGATTGGCTGTTCTCGGTGCATGTGAGCTCCATTCATATAAATCTAGATCTGCCGAATTTATTTATTTATTTAAGTTTGGGCCATGCGTTCCTTGCCTAACTTTCTTACTTGGAAGCAACAGTCTTGACCAACCTTTGCCCAGTTTTAATCTTATTTCTTCGACATTCTTTGCTTTCTCCTAAGACCTTGGAAACATATTTAGATGTGGATGATTTAGGAGACTCCTTTAAGAAGATGTATATAGTTGAAGATATATAGGCTAGTAAGAGCTGAAGATTATTTGGACACATCGAGTCCAAGAAATATTTATATCTAGTAAAAGCTGAAGATTATTTAGACACATTTAGTTAAAGAAATGTTTATATCTAGTTAAATAAATATTTTTGGAAAACATGTTGAGATGTCGATGATTTAGTGAGACATGTATATGATTGAGGATTGGTTAGTCAAAGCTAAAGATTATTTAGACACATCTAGTTAAAAATGTTTTTGCAAGATGTTGAAGATTTAGCGAGAAATGTATAAGGTTAGTAAAAGCTGAAAATTATTTAGACACATTTAGTTAAAGAAATGTTTACATACAGTTAAAGAAATTTTTTTAGCTCAGCCCATTAATTCCCATCGGTTTTTATTTTCTATTTTTTTAACCAAACAGACACGATAAGTTGTGTCCGAACATGCATATTTCTATCTGAAGATTTTTCTTTGGATAAACATGTTTGTTCGAAAAGAGGGGTTTGGGTTCGTGATCCTTCATCAATAAATCCATACGGATTCGTGACTCTTCGTGGTCACTCATTTTTAAACCGACAACAATAGTTTTCAAAGGAATTGGTTCATTTATATACTTGCCATTCTCTTTGGATTTTTTTCAAGAACTTGCATTCCATTCTTTCGTTCCTTCCTCCTTTTTCATTCGGGCGATTATTCCGTCAAGTTGCTTTTGAAGATTTTCTTTGAAGAAATACCGCTTTAAACGATCTATTTTATTTTGTGAGGCAATTATCCAAGAATCTTGGGTATCGATAAAGAAGATAAATTTGTTTTAAGGACACAACGTAAATTCGTTAGGCTCGAATCATTCATCTATATTTAGATTATTCATTTGCAATTGATTTTAAGTTTGTCGATCAATTTTATTTTACACATACGAAAACTTAGGCGACAGCAGGTGCTTCAAGATTTGTGTATTTCTAGCTTTTTATTGTTTACCTTTACTCTTTCCTCGCCACGTGTAAGCCGTGGAGAAGGGCGGTTCTGCTAAGCTGAAAGAGCATGGTTCGTTCGCCTAGCTTCGGTGCAAAGAGTGACGAACGACCGGAAGAGCAATCGAAATGCTGAGGCGTTCGGCGAGAAGCGTTGGCAAAGTTTTGAGGACCGCCGAGCTCACCAGAAGCTTCGCCTCCGTCGAGAAGGCGGACTGCGTGGTGATCGGGGCCGGCGTCGTCGGATTGGCCGTCGCGAGGCAGCTCGCCCTCGGAGGCCGAGACGTCCTGGTGCTCGAGTCGGCGCCGGCCTTCGGGACCGGCACGAGCTCTCGCAACAGCGAGGTCGTCCATGCCGGCATATATTACCCTCCCGATTCTCTCAAGGTCGAGTAATTACTTCTCTCTAACCGGCGGTTTTTCATTCGCTGGAAGTTATAACGGCTTATCAGTGGGATCAAGTGATATGTTAGGCCGAGAGTGTGATTCTTAGTCGGAGAGTAATAGTGTCTCATGGTAGATTTTGAGGTAGACTTAATTTCTCCTGTATCCTAGTAGTGAAATGACTCGAGTAAACGTTTAGAATGGAAAAGTTGTTCAATTGTCAGTCATATGCTCTGTGAAGTAGCGAGTGGAGACATGAAATGCATCCAGATTTTGCAGGCGGCGTTCTGCGTGAGGGGAAGGGAGTTGCTGTACAAGTACTGCTCCGAGCACGGAATTCCCCATAGGCAGATTGGGAAACTCATAGTTGCTACTGGGCCTTCGGAGGTTCCGAAGCTGAGCAATTTAATGAACCACGGAGTTCGTAATGGGGTTGATGGTTTGAGGATGATCGATGGCCCTGAAGCCAAGATGATGGAACCTGAACTTCAATGTTTGAAGGCCTTGTTTTCCCCTGTTTCTGGCATTGTCGACTCGCATTCATTGATGCTATCGCTAGTGGTAAGTTATCAAGTTTTGGGCTTTGGAGATATCGTCTTAGCTTTTGCTTCTTTCCTATAGGTAGTTTCATGGCTACATAATGACAGGTAGATCACCCAAATGTGAGTCCAGGGAGAAGCTGAAAGTCATGGAGCGACATTCTCTTACAATACTACTGTGGTTGGCGGTCATCTTGAAGGCAATTCTTTGCACCTCCATGTTTGTGAGACCAAAAATCTTGATGAACATGGGATGGGACAGTTTCCTCTCCGACCTGAACTTGTACTAGTTCCAAAGGTTGTTGTCAACTCAGCGGGCTTAAGCGCTCCACTCCTGGCAAAGAGATTTCATGGTCTTAATGATCAAGTAATTCCTCCAGCATATTTTGCTCGCGGTCATTACTTTGCCCTTGCAAACACTAAGAACCCCCCATTCCAGCATTTGATATATCCAATTCCTGAGGATGGTGGCCTTGGCGTGCACGTAACCCTTGATTTGAATGGTCAAGTAAAGTTTGGCCCGGATGTTGAATGGATTAAGGGTGTGGATGATGTTTCAAGCTTCCTAAACAGGTACCTTTTCCAATAAACTATACTTGGTCTGAGTAGATACATGATTTGTCTTCTATGCTTCTGTGTTTGAGTGGTGGAAAATTAGGGGGTGAATCCCATGTCATGCTTGAACAAAGTTGTAATTGAAAATTTCCGTGGGGATCTGATGAGTGAAAAGCCAAAAAAAGTTCCCCCTTAGTAATTTGTGACAAGCACATGGTAACTGGGTTTTTTGGCAAGAAGCACATAGTAACTGGTTGACATCCAATTTTCGGTCTCAATTAGAGTGAAGTTTTCCATGTATTCTTGAACATGCAGTAACTATTGAATATCAGCAAACAAAATTTTAGATTTCAACGTTGTAATAGTTTACCAACTTTTGGTGTTTTGCTTAGTAATGCTTATTGGACTACGAAATACCAATATAGCAGATAACATGATCTTATCACAAAAATATAAGCATCTGCTCTTTCTAATTTGGCACTAATAGCTATGTCTCCCATTATAAATAATTGCCAACACTCAATTCAGGTTTGACTATTCTGTATCTGCAAGCCGCGCAGAGAGATTTTATCCGGCCATCAGAAAGTACTACCCAAACCTCAAGGATGGTTCTTTGGAGCCAGGTTATTCGGGGATTAGGCCAAAACTTTCAGCTCCTCGACAGCCTACCAATGATTTTGTGGTACAGGTTGGATCTCAGCTCTCCCCTCTTAACAGAATGTGTTAGGTCAATAGAATCTAAAAATTTATGTTCAACATCATGACTTTCGTTAATGTGTCTTTCACTATGCATTGTTTCAACATTGGGTTGTCTTTCCCTTAAAGGAACTACAGTGAACACCAGTTGGGAAAGCGCTGATTAACTGAACATTATGTTTTTCTCATTGTTTTTGTGCACGGGATGCTAGATGAAGCCTTCTACCTTGCAAGAAGGTTATAAATCAATATGAAATAAATCAGGTCTGGTTTATCAGGAAGTGTAGTAGCAGCAATAATTGGGGGGGGGTTAGTAATAGTACGGTAAATTTGTTTTAGATTAATGCTGGATATAGTAAATCTATTATGATGTGACGAACTACAATTGATCATTTAAACAAGTCTGTCATATTCAACACCTGATGGGTGTCTGCAGCATTACTTAGTAGACTAAACTTGTGAAATAGTTTTATTACATCTTTATAACGTTAGATAAGATGATTTCAAAAATATAAGTCTATAGTTATTGAATGCTCAATATTACTACCTAATATGGTCAGATTGATTTCAAGTGCTCTCTGTTGAATTGGCTTTAACACCGTTTGAAAACTGCAAGACAAAACCAGCATGGAATATTGCAAAGATCAGTGTCTCCTTTCATTCCATTTATTACTGAAGCAGATAGACTGATAGACTACCTTCATTTGTTGCTTCTATAGAGTCCTGGATGTCTTGTATTGTGCATCTTCTTTCTTCAAGGTCAATGATGTAGTTTCTTCTCCTTCACCTATTAGCGTGCAGACAGCCAGCATACATGTGTGTTTTTCCTTAATCTTCCTCGTGGTTTATTGAGAAACTATGCAATACGAGGATGCCGGCAGTTTTAATTCACTTTTAATGCTTTCCGTCATGACATTACTTGAAAGACTCAAGGAACAGCATCGTCTATGACAGTTCTATCCTGATTACATTTTTGCAGGGGGAGGAGATTCACAGGGTACCTGGACTGGTTAATCTCTTTGGGATCGAGTCACCTGGTTTGACTTCAAGCATGGCGATAGCAGAACATATTGTTGCCAAATTCTTGACATGACAATGAAGGTGCGGAAGATGAGATTCTGGTCATAGAACTATAGAAGTTGGCTGTTCCAGCCATTGTGGCTTTTGAACCTTCAATCTCGACTTAGTTTGTGGGGGAATCTTGAATATCCGCAGATTTTGTAAGCTTGTATCCCTCTAGTCAAGCTTATCAGAGATTGGGTAGCCCTCTCCGTTCCTTGATCGACCCCTTGGTGAAAGAGGATATGTTGTATGGGCCATGCTCAATGTGTTATGGTAGAGAGAAAATCTTACAAGAAGCCACCAATTTCAATTCGACCAAGCGTTAACGATCCTAGAATGAACTACTAGAATACCTAACTTTGCAACTCGCATGCCTTATCCAGGTCTGATTAAATTAATGTATCTTTTGCTTTCTTTCCAAAATTTTGTGAACCCAAAAGAGGACATGAGTTAAACAGGAGTAAAGTAATTACTACGAAATGGCTCGTTCATATAACACTAGCGTATTTTGAAAGAATTCTGATGTTCTACATCGAGTAAAAGTTAAATTTGAAATGCAACAAGAAGGGCAGAATGAAGTCGCCCCATAGGAATCAGGACTTCTTGTTGATACACTATAATAAATGTAACATAAGCAGACGATAAAGGGACAGGTCCAAAAAAAAAAAAACAGGTACGAAAGACGTGATCGTACTGGCATGAAACCTAAAATACGTTAGCTCCATATTTTCTGGCCACAATGGAAGAGAGATGACGAAAAATAGACCAACTTGGATTTCACCAATTATGTTCGACAAATAACTTAACGATACATGAACTCGAACTCAAGGTTTACAGTAAATATCATGTGTTAAAAATTGTGATCCGGGTTAACATTGGTTCATCTGCCACCTGGATCGTCAAACAGGTAAGTTTTGTAGAAGAGATATGACTATATTAGAACCATTGCTTGCGCAAAGAGAAGCATCAAGTTGAGAAAAAGCTTCATTTCACCGCTTCCGTTCTGACCGCCATTTGTATACTGGTTTTGAGGAGGGGCAGACAGTCTCATCTGCACGAAGTTTTCGCTTTTTGCCCTTCTTCTGCTCATGGATAAAAAGCTTTAATAGGAAACATCCAGTGAGATCAACTGACAAGTAGAAAGTGAAGCCTACCTGCAATTCCTTCTGCAGCGACATATCCATGTATATCTTCTCCAAATCATTTACTCTACTTTTTCTTGCCTCTAGTTCTCTGTATGAAGCAGCTGTTTTCCTGCACAATGTAGGGATTTTAAGCTGTCTACTCCACCAAGAGCACAATCAGACAGGTCAAAGTTGATAGGCTAACAGAACCACACCAAAACATTTTGTTTCCATAGTGCCAGATAGCTTTCTTTAAATCAGTTTAGATGGAGGGAAACACAAATAAAAACAACCAAGGACGTTAGGAAAAGATAGACAACAGCATCCATATAGACACCTGAAAAGCAACACATACTGTGGAAGTGGTTGGAAACATGATCAACAATTCGACGCCCAAATGAGCGGCAAGCGATATCAAAGTCTTTCTAAGTCGAGCAAAAAGCTAGATTTCTAGTCTCCATCGGAAGAGAATCTTTACTTAACTCAATTACATTGGTCCTATCATACATTCTCTCTCAACACCTCAACATGACAGTGACTTCCAGCTTCTGCGCACTCGAAACAAGTCTTATCAAGAAATGATCAACTTCCAACCAACAAATGGGCCATATGAGCTCACCTTTTGATATTATCAGGAATATCCTCGAAAGATATTTTCCCATTCTTAGAAGACGATGATTGCATCTCTTTCGCCTCCTCCCTGCAGACATTATAAAAAACAAATGAGATAATAGAAGATACTAGCTCAAAGCAAGGTAGTGAGCACATAAACTAGGATGGAACTAAACAAGGGTAAAGAACTTTCAAGGTAGTAAGCAGCCTGATAACAATGCAACCAGCACATCATCCTGCGGTATCACTTGGATAAACATTTTCCAAGGTGAGACTATAATGTACCTTTTTTAGGGAATAAAATCATATTGATCTCAATGCACACTCAACTGGTTGGCTATTAGTAGTTCAGTAAAACATGGCAAAATAAAATGACTTCAAACTATAGTTTAGAGTATGCCCAATTCTTCCGAAAGTGAGATTGGATGGTTGAGAAAGCACAAGCACGATGCTAGCATGTCAAACTTTCAGTGGAGCAACCAGTATCTCTGTCCTCTAGCTTGAGTGAGAGGGAGTGAAACTCCAGTAGGTAGAATTACCATCTGTCAGCAGGAAACTAATTAAAGATCAAGGCAAAGACAAGGATGAACAGACCTGTCTTCCGCATAGTAAACATGATTGCTTGATGGACTATCGTCGAGAGAATGCAGCATGGCAGTTAGCTTTTCGATTTTCTGCAGTAGAGAGCAGAATTTATACACCAAAAATACCTCTCCAGAGTATCATTCTGGCAAAAAATTTCGAGAAGAACAGCTCAGTACCTTTTTCTCACTCTGCACCTTCTGAAGTATATATCCTATGTCTTGTGTCTTCATCAACATGAGTTCTTCAGGGGTGTATTTATTTGCCTGACTCCTACCCCACACAAACTACAGAGTCAGAGATTGCACTGTGAAAGATGCACGATTGAGTCGAAAACACATACACAAGGAGAAGAGGGCCAAGTCCAATAATCTTACTCTGGTCTGTGAACTCCATCGACAGTCTTAGTTTTGATCATCTTAAAGTAGAACTCATCTGGGTTCCTGAAGGCCGCCTTCTCCTTGAGCTTCCGCAGAGCCTCCTCCTTCTTGTGGAAGGCACTCGCACGGACAACATAGTCCTTGTGCTTCTCGAGAAGCCCAAACTTTTTCCTCGATTGTCTGCCATCCGCACCAAAAAAAATCGCCATTGTCAGAAGATGGGTTCAGAAAAACCACCGAACGACATAGAAGAAGGGGAAAAAAAAAGCATCCTTTTTTTACTTACGGCTGAGCTCGTTCCTTGTGAGCGCGCCGACTGATTGCATTCCTCAGGGAAGACATTATCTCTCCGATGCGTGAGAGGACGCTGCTGAGCGTTACAGACACAGAGAGAGTACACCGAATGGCAACGGCGACGAGAACCTTCGCCGCAAGAGGAAAGAGCCCTGACCGATTCCCTTTATGGTTCTGCTAAAGCCCTATTCCAAAACCTTGAAGAGCATCAGCAGTTATATAGCAGCGACACGACCACGACACGACGACACGTGATTTATCAAAAAATAGAGAATTCGACACGTTGATTCCACAAATAAATAAATAATAATAAAAGACCTGGAAAGAATTTACTCTAAAGACAATGATCCACCATTTGTTAATATTAATGTTTCGAATTGAAAATTTTAACGACATTTCATTCTAATAATCCATAAAAGTTGGAGAAACAAAAAAAAGCAATCCACAATCCATTAGAAGTCATGAGAAATTCAACTACATTTCCTGATGTTGCTTGGACTATTTAGTATTTACCATTACCATTCAATGGTCCATCCAAGATCTACCAGTCAAGAAAGGAGAAAAATCCAGATCGAGAGAAATTATACTATGGCTCTCAGAACACACAAAAACAGATTGCACTTCATAGAAAGAGCAGTATATGGACATTAGAAGTTATCTTGGTCTCAAATTCACATGTATTTAATTGAATTCCCTGTATAAGCACTTTACACCATAAAACTTCCAGACTTCACAAAAGCAAAGACATCCTATTCAGACACTTGTACTTTGAACCCACAGTAAAAGGTCAATATGGCTGACATGAAGTACAGCTCCCCACGAACTCCAAAATCTGCCATTGCATATGATCCCTACAGATTGTCTCGCAGTAATTTACGAGGTCGCAGCAGTTAAGAACTAACGAGCATTCATCCATGAACTACATGATTAGCAAAGTTAATCGGGTCTTATTCGTTTGTTGTGTAAATTAACCAGGGGGTGATGGATGGGAAAATGCGTGGAGAGTCCCAAAGAAAGCAGCAAGCAGCAGAACCAGAATATATTTGCCAATGAATCTTTCTTCTCCTCCAAACCCGACGACCCTAACTCTCGCAAGCCCTCCCATCCCGACGGCATCCCCGGCCCCTAGCCCAGATACTCCCTCCCCGGTTCAATTCAAGCCCCAGAAGAACAGATTTGACAATGGACAAAAAAATGAAAGGAAAGATAAACCAAAAAAACCGAGAACTTTACCTCGTTTTCTTGTGCAAAGAACAGGAGCTTCTTAGTTCTTACGGCGACGAGCGAGAGGAGTCTTCCTGGAAGACAACGTGGGGACTGAGGTCGACCGCAAGAGAGGGCGGTTAGGCAGTGAGGGCTCGAGACTAAGCGTCGAGAGGCGAGCGGCGAGGGTCGACCGGAGGGCAGCGGTCACGAGCAGCGAGGCGAGGCGTGCGAGAGCAGGGCCGAGAGCGAGAGAGAGGACTCGAGCAGAGAGACAGAGAGTGCGAGACAAGACGATAGAATTAGGGGTTTTGGGATTTTGGTTTCAGTTTTCAGAATTAACGTTTTCCCCTAAAAAAAATTGTGATCTTCCCAGAATGCCCCCCGGACTCGCGTGTCGGATTTTGGTTTCAGTTTTCAAAGTTCGCTTCTCGCTTTTTTCCTAAAACTTTTGATCAAAATTTACGGAGGCTAATTCCTTAAAAATAAATCCAATTTTAAGTTCAGTTTCAATTATGCTCCCAACTTTTCTTATTTAAAAAAGCCCTCTAGCTTTCACTTTAGTCTCAAATTTGTCCCGCTTCAAAAGATTGTAATTGATTTTCTCAAAAATGTCATTGTTGTTCTGTACGGTTCGAATGTCTTGATGAAGACGAGAGTTTTAATAATGAACTTCTAACTCACCCAAATTTTGGACTAGAGTGAAAGTTAAGGAAATTTTTTTGGGACAAAAAAAGATTTATGACAGAATTGAGATCGAATTTAAAGTCTGGAATTTTTTTCAGGAAATTGGGCCAAATTTATAGTAGTTTATATTGTTGAATACAAAGCACCACCCCTAGAGAGATCTGATCAGAAACAGAGTCAAGATCAGAAAATGTTAAAGACCCTCTTGACCTGTTGTTTATCTAACATTATGGGAGGATTTTAAGCGGCTCGTAAATCATAATGCCTATGTATTCTCTCCTGGAGTTCTTTAACGAGTGCTTTTGCTTCCACCCCTTTTTGCGCACTTGGCAACACAAGCAGAGCACCAGTGCACTGTGTTTAACATTAGTGAAAGTAGAAAAGCTAGACAGTGATGCCGCGAGGAGATAATACCCAACCAAAAAAGCAGACAAAAAATGAACTTTGAGGCCACTTTTTTGCTTTCAACTTGAAGTAGTTAAACATTCCATCACATTCTACTGTTTAATGATATGGGTAGCGTACGGTGACGCTCATGTTTATCTGTTTTCCATTCTTTTCTTCCCGAAACAGAAAAAAGACAGAAATCTATTTGATAACTCAGTTAAATTTTTCTGTTCCCGAGAACATATCAACGATCAGGAAACAGATTTGGAGCAGAAAAAAAAAAAACTACTTCTCTATTCCTGAGAATGGAATTAGAAAAAAATCATTCTGCTCAGTAGTACCGGGAACGGAATTGTTACTAGACAGGTCCTTAGTTGTTTGATCTAAAAGCCTGGCCCAAACAAGTTGCCTGATCTAAAAGATGATGATCTTTCTATTCTCACCTCATGAAGCACCTACACTAGAAAGGTTGTAAAGACCAATGAATCTCACTCCATGGACCATCAAATGATACGACAGAATTAGGTGTCTGGCATGCAGACCAGGCTGACATAAAATTCTAGAGAAAAACATGATGTTTAGAGTCCCGATTTGCACAAGGAGAACCTTACAGGAAGTCCTTTGACGTAAAAGATGCAAAGAAACAGAAAAATCAAAGTAAGGGACAAAAACGAGGACTTCAAAAGATGGTGGGGATTGACCTGTGGTAAATACCGTGATTAACCAAGATGAAGATGGGGTTGTGTAGCCTTCGGGAACAAGGAAGTTGCGGGCGTGCAATCGGTAGATGTGAACTGCGACGACAAAACTGCCTTCCACACAACACTCAAATGTGGTGAGACGTCAAAATGGGCGCAGAACTTGTTCGGCGAAGCTTGCTCTTGGGCTCAGCAGGTGGCTCGCATGGAAATATTCTCTCGACATCCTGTCAATGGGTAATTCGATTCAACTGCTAGTTATGCAGAAAAAGGAATTTGAAGTAGCAAAAAGATCGAAATAGCAGATATTAAGTGCAGCATTGCCCGACTAAGAGAATAATGCTTCAATCTCTCACTGCTAGAGAAGCATAAAAGCTTAAATCGAAACCCTGTTGAGCATGCCAAAATTACTCTTACTACAGGTAGAATCTATTCAAACCTCTGAACTACAGTCACATGGACACCTGGACTTTCTAAATCTTTGCCATACAGGCATCTCAGCATTTGTGTTATTACCATATTTTGAACTCGCAAATCCTTCGATGCACAATATATTACGATATGTTATACTACATTCTGTCTTAGCCAATCTCTAAACGAGCAAATAATTAGACAGTCTACAACCAATTACCGTTCGACCGGAAAAACATAAAGAACAATTACCGAAGTACCAAATAGTAAACTGGCGAAAACATTGCCGTAGTTTGTGATATCAAGGAATGGTCGCTTGCAAAAAATTAAAATTGTGCTTGAAGAAGTGGATGCCTTCAACTTATCTTTGGAACCTTACTGAGTAGAGTCGACATTAAATTCCTCTATGGAAGGTTGTCTCTTTGAAAGGGAATTGTATACTAGAATCCCACCCTCAAAGAAATCTGGAATTTAGTATGTGTAATGAAATCACCTCATTCATGTCCTATCAGAATGATCCTAGGAAAGTAGAAGTAAAGAGGGTTCTTGCTAATCAAAACCCACCTACATATTCAGGGTCTAACAAGCATTAAGAGGCGCAATGAGATGCTTATATTTCCTAAAATGTACAGGTAAGAGGTTAAGATACAATTGTACAACTGACTAGGGACATGCAGTGTATGGTATCTTGAATGAACAATAATAGCGGAAGTCTTGCAGGTAAAATATTCCTTGTATCACTGAATAGGAATAGCACACAGGATGTCAAGATTCACTGATGAGCTCTAACTTACATTTACTTAAGCGTATGCAACTCATTTATAGGATGCGGCAGGATAGCCTTGAAGATGTCATATTCACAGGCAAAACATAATGCAACATACCCTCTGACGTCTAAGCCTCGCATTCTCCTCCTCCAATCGCATGACCTTGTGCTCCAGCTCATGGGTATACGCCTGCCCAATCAATGTTGCCCTTAGCATCATGACTAAGACAATTAAAGATACAAAAAGATGCCCATTGGGATAGGGAAATTCTGTTAGACAATGACCTGCCTCCTAGCTCGTGATCGAGCAGCCGATTCTCTGTTCTTAATCATCCTTTTCCTTCTCCTCTCTACAGTCTTCTCCACAACATCTCCCAGCGTGACCGTATTCCGCACCGGTGACTGAACATCCGAAAGTGTACCGATCAAGGCAGAGGGGGACATAGAAATTTGTGTATCAGGGTAGACTGCATCCATGGTGGGATGAGTGCCAATGGGAATCCGTGGCTGAACCATGTGGTCACCTGCTGTTAGGCCAGTCATGACATTCTGCGATTGGGGGATGGAGGGGAGATGGTACTGCATCCACTGGATACATTGAGGGACATTGGGCGGCGGGGCCAGAGCCGAATCGAGCCCTGAAATCAGACCACCATTTCGGCCGACCGGAGGAAGTTCCGCCATAACCCCCCTGCCTTCAACAAAAAGTCTTCTAATGTGATTTCCCCAAATGTGGGCGCTCTCTCTTCTTCGCCCATGCTCTCATTGCGAAGATGATTCTCAACGTCGTTTTTCTTCTTCTTATTTACTTGTTGAATGTCTTTCCACAACTCCTCGACTGTTTTCTTGCAGAGATCTTTAGAAAGCGGCTGAACGCCGGCCGCACTAGGTGTTGGGCCCAGATCGGCTTCAGCACTCCGCACACTCTCGAGAAGCTCATCGAGGTTCATGCTGCCAAGTGGTTTCCCCAAGTGGCCGAGCTGGTTTTGGACCTCATCTAGAGTGAGTCCATAGAGAGACCCCTGGCGGGCCAGTATCTGCAATTCGGCTGCTTGTACTGCACCACTGCCGCCGCCACCTTGAGACCCCATTCTCTTCACTAGCAGCCTACTGTTTCATTCTAGGTGCCTACTATATCGTCAATCTCTGTACACCCCCACTGAAAGATTGACATATAACCAGTTCAAAATCGCACATTACCAAAGTACTGAACTTAAAGTTTCGATTTTTCAGTTCTTATTAAAGGTCAGAAACTGTTATATGCAGAAATCAAAATCCTACGAGGCAAATGACAGAAACACATCCTTCAGTTTACTCTAATCAATGCTACATCCTCAGTACTTACTTTAAATCCACCCACAACGAAGATCTTGTCGTCGAGAAGCAAGAACAAAGTACATGCAGAGGAATGTCCCAGAAAAAGAAACTTACCCAGGATGTCACAGCCGGCTACTCGTGCATGAAGCACTCATGAACTTCATTCCGGTGAGAAACAAGAACCTGCACAAATGATCATCATGCAGGAACTGGAGCAAAATAGATTGGAAAGACCCAAAAAAGGAAGAGAAAGGAAACGAACCCACATTCTCCGAGAGAAGAACGAGTCTCGGAAACACCCCCGCAAAACAAAACAAAACAAAAGAAAAATCAAACTTTGGAATTTTGGAAACACACACAAACAAAAGAAATCAACTGCAAAGGAGGGAGATTTGATGGCTATTTACTTGCTTGCCACAGGATCCGATCTGAATCTAAAAGGTGGCATTTTGTTGGCAGAGAAGACTGAAGAGATGCACTGCGTTTGTGTGTGGTTTCTCCAGAAAGTATTAAAGAACAGATGGAGGATTAAACAATGCTTAGAGACCCACATACCTTCCTACACCACCATTCCTTTTTTCTTTTTAAGTGGGTTCTAATTGTGTGTGCGCCTTCCTTCTTTGCTTCACTCAAAGGTTTTCCCACAACATAGGTTGGCGAGCAATTCTGTCAAAAGTAAGGTAGTTTAATGAGCAGTTCCTAGTAGAGGCATTGTTTAAGGAACTGCCATTGGTTCCAAAGTACTGTCTGCAATGTCTCTTCCCCGTTTAGGAACATACTAAGATGTTAGCACAGATAGAAAGATGGTTGCATTTTGTGTGTGCGTGTGTATGTGTACAGAATGACTTAATAGATGTTATGCTTTGCTGATATGTTTGCGTAAACACAAAATAATAGGTGTTTCGTACATATTGTACGGCTGTTTGATCACGACAATCCAACGGTCTTCACAAGGTTGATGCATATTCACACTTCAGTCGTATTAAACGTGCATTTTAAGTAATTGTACTCATTGAGACTATTAATTGTTTTGATTAATGGCGAATTTAGACACTTTCGTTTTATTGGATACAGAGAGCAAGTTGGTTTGGAATCATAAGCGATCGAATCATAAGTGATCCTACAAGCGGTAGGCCACGGTTGCTGATGCCATGAGTCTATCACGATCCGGCTAAAGAACTTCTCAACTAATAGATGAAAACTTTAGTACCGGCCAGAGGTTATGAATCGGACCGAATTACTAGTGTAGATCAAGTTGAGAGTGTTGTATTGGAGGAAAATGGAGGGAAAGGGAGCATTGATTCATTGTCGCATGTCCAAACAATTTTTATGAGTAAGAAATATCTTCCTATTCTTTTTTTTTTTTTTTTTCAGTGAATTGCATTCAGAATTTCTAGCGGATTGTACATATTGTAATTAAGTATTAAACATACAAGGAATGAGGACATCGCAAGTATAATAATTTTGATACGGCGTTTATCGAGTGCCATACTTTTTTTTTTCAACCGTTGGAATGCCATGACATCTAAAAAGAAGTTGGCCAAAAAAAAAAAAGTTCAGATGAGGGCTATAATTTTTTTATCGATCACCTGAATGTCGTCATTTTATAAAAACATTCATTCAAGTGCTTGAAAATTCGACGTGACATAACACTTGTGGTTATCGTTTTTGAAAAGTTGTGGTATTTAAGTGATTAATCGAAAAGTTCTATGACGCATAATTGATCGGAAAAATAGAAAGATTTTTTTTTTTTTATTTTATTTGTGGAGGTCTAAACACTAGTAATAGGAGAATAGGCAGGCAAAGAATCTCGGAATAAGAATGTTGGGAAGGGAAGCAAGAGAAGGACAAAAGTGATGAGAGGAGCACATGTGCATGCCCACCAGAATCCGCACGCGCGGTTCCACCGAGGTCAGCATGTGCACGTGCAGGTGTTTCTGTGCCCCCGTCTTCCCGCCCAATTAATTTCCCCCTTCGTATAATTTTAACTTAGTACACACAAACCCACGTAAACAAGTACGCTCGAGATACCTTTTAGGGCACACATGGCAACACTTCCGCTTTAAAAATCAACTTCTAATCAGGAGTTAATTTTTTTATTTTTGCCCACCAAATTGATTCATGATTAAAGAATAACATTTGAAAAAATTGGATAAAATTTCTACGTTGGTTGGCGTTGAGCAAACAAAGTGTTAGGGTCGGCGATGGGAGGCATAATTGGGAGAGAGAGGCTCGATAATGAAAAGAGGTCAAAGTGAGAAAATTATTGATGTTGAATTTCTACTTATAAAAGAGAAGTAACTTTTTTAAACTTATGGAATTGGCTCAAAAATAACTACATGAGTAGAAATTTACTTCCGAAGTATAAATGTAATATTGCGTAGCCAAATGAATTTCTACTTCAAAAGTTGTATTACCAAATAGATTTCTATTCCAAAAGCATTTACGAAGCAAAAATTTATTTCCGTAAATGTTATCATGCGCGCCCTTATACTTTCACCTAGCGCTCCGTATGGCCTTATGCCATATCATTTTGATTACCTACTAAAATGTCCTAACATCTCGTAAATAATTTGGTGACGACATCACTGGAAATCATCCGAATTAAGTGTTAAAAAAACGGTTAAAAAAACAAACAATAGGGCTTGACAATGTACCTTGAAATTTCCGAATACATTTGAAAGTCCTTCGAGTTCATTTTCATTAAATATTAATGTTGAGTGCTAAATATGGTGAAATTTAGAAGATCTAATTGAGTATTTCAACTTCGCTAATATATTTTTGGCAGACTATGGCTTTCGTCTTTTAAGGCTTTTCAAGAGATAAAGCTCACTTTGATTTATAAAGAAAAGCTAAATAGGCGGCAAATATATTCGTGAAATGTCAATGCAACAAATGCTGAGCCATCTTAATTGTGAAGAAACCCAATTCAAAAACTTAAAACCGTGGTATTTCAATATTGGCAGCGCATCGGCAACGTCGGAATTCGGACGAGAGGGAGAGTCAAACCCAATCGGACTGGTTGAGCTCGTCGGGATTTCGCCGGTTTGATTTGGATCAAAAGAGAGCCGAGCCAATTGAACTGGTTAACGTGGAGCTTCATCTGACTCGACGGAGAACGCGAAACGCAATGCTGGTTCGGGTCACGTACTGGGCTCAACGAAACACCACAGATGAGCCCAGTCCCGATACACGCAGAGAAGAGAAGTATTCTAGGAATCTGCTAACTTGGACCATGGCCTGGTAGGATTACCGGTAGAACATGACATGATTTAGGATGTGTTTGTTTTGCGGAAAACTCCTTTTGCTAAAAAAAAATCTTTTCGGAAAATCATTTTCAGGAAAATTATTTGTTTTCTTAGAACATGACTAAGAACATCTCTAGGAACAGTTTTGCATCATTCCTGTTTCCAGGCACGATGTGTAATGTCAAATGCAATCATTCAAACATCGCCCTTTCAACTTGACCGTTGATTTTTGTCTTGGTCCGCATCATGCAAATCCAAGAGACCCACAAGGCTGATCCTAGAAGAAACGATCGAAGCAAAATGGAAAGAAAAGTTTTGGGAACAGATCACACGAATTGAAAGCCGCTGGAAAAGTGCTTGCGGCACAAAAGGATAAAACGCGGAGTTGTCGCGTCCAGTGAGAGCCGCGACATGCGAGTTGGTGCCGGTGCCGGCGCCGACCTCGCTGTCTATGTCGCGAAAGTTAGGGACAGGCCAGCCGGGTGAGAGCTCGGGACGGGTGGCTTATTAGCGACTGGTGGTGGCCTACTGCTCACATGCCTTGCCAAGGCGTTTGGATTTGCAGGTGCTGGCAAAGATGGGGAAGGCCGGTTCTTATGGTGTCCTTGTCCATGTCCATGCACATGTCCCTGCTCAGGCACACATTTGACCGGGCTTGGCCCCACGCTTACCGCCTTCTCGCATCGACAGCTCATCAGCAGCCCGTTCCCTCTCCGCCTGCCTCCGCCGCCCTCTCCGCCGCCACCCCTCTCCAGCTCCTGGTGCAGCCGCAGCTGCATCCTGGTGAACTCTTCCATGTCGGATGCGCTGACAGAGTAATTAGTCACACTCCCCCGATCCCACGCCGTCCCTTCTGCAGTGGTGACGCTCCACGCGATGCTGGCCTCGCTTGGCTCATAGCCGCACTCGGTTAACGCATACCCGGAAGAGGATGGTGTCATTGGCTGGTCATCTAGGCCGTTGTATAGGCCAGGCCCAGTACTGGTGTTCGTGGAGAACCTTGGCCTTGCCTCATCGAGGGAGTCCCTCTGGCGATGGTACGGGATTGGATACGAAGTGGATTGGGTGGAAAAGCTCTCGATCTCGAACAAATCCGAGCTCGCATCGCTGGCCACCTCATCGTCCGCAGCCTGGTTTTCTCTCGGGCCAGGGCCAGCCGGTGTAACAAGCAGTTGGCAGGGACGAGGATTGGACGCGCGAGATGGTTGGAACACTTCCAACGATTCCCGGGGCGGATCTAAAGCGAGAGGAAGCAAGGGACTAATAGGTTTTTTAATAGATGATTGGCCATTTGGTACCGGCTTCAAAGGAGGCGATGATGAGGATGAAGACATTGCTGGATTCAACACAGGAAAGGTGAATCCCGCATTAGTAGTACCATCAACGAACGGCCTTCCTGGGGCTACGACCGATGCGCGAACTTCGGGAGGGAAGCAATTCTCAGCTTCTGAAGAGATTCTACGAATGCTATTCGGGATCTGCTCGCTGGTTTTGCTCATGTTGTAGTATCGGGGTGTTGCCACTAGACTCTTCTTACTGGTTTCTGAGGCAGCAGTAATAGAGAAGGCTTTGGTTTGAGCTATAGCTGGCTGGACTTTGTAAACCGCAAGTTCTTTCGGTCTGTAGTTACGCAGGCGAGCCGGAGATCTCGGTTCCGTAGATCTCTCCTTAACCCGAACAGACTTCTTGCCCAAGCAAGGGCACTTTTGCTGGAAAAGCTGCCACCTCTCAGAGTTACTGCTAGTGCCTCTTTTCCTGTCAGCTACAGGGTCTCTGAGAGACACCGATATCGCTCCAGGAGGATTCGACAGGAGCCCGGTGTGGCTGTTCCAACTAGCCTCCGATGAGGCCGTCGGGGTCTCGTATGAACGGAAGGATCGAGCTCGGTAATTCCTCCCTTGCCCATCGGCGATGGACGAAGAAGCAGAAGACAATCTTGGGAGAAGCAGAGACGGGTCGGGCAAGTTTTCCTTCAGCGGAGAGACGACTCTAGCGCTATTGGCGAATTCTTGGTCATTGGTTTCATTGAAGTACTTCCGGGCATCGAAGATGCTGAGCTCGGAATCATCGGCTGCGCGTTGATTGTGCTCCCGGGACGGTCTCTTGGGCTCCTCGTCATCCGATGGCGGCCTGACGTAGGAGGAGAAGGAGAAGTCAGCGGCGGCAGCGGCCGAGAGATTCGGCTTGCGCGTGAAGGAAGGAGAAGAGTGAGCTTTCATGATTGAGGAGTCAAGGGGTCAGAGGTACAGAAGTTCTGGTTCTGCAGACTCCCATGGTGTCCGCTGGGGGATAAAGTAGAGTTTGGGTGCAGAATTGTCCAAGGCTTGCATCAATCATGGAGCGTTGGACTCTCTGCTCTACCAGTAAGTTCCCACAGGATGAACCAAATTTAACTCAAAACATACAGGCGTGGGCGGGAGTGTCCATGGTTACAGAGAGCAGATTCTATTCTATTTGTTCAGCACACTCCCAAAGGAAGAGATTTGACGGACTGACCGATAGAACAAGGCTCCTGACTTCAGCAAAGATCTTGTCCAATCTCACAGATTTTACAACAAATTTATCGAATTCCTCGATTCCTAACGCGTTAAAAGTTCATCGATAAGCATCGACGCTAGCTTATTCTCGACCGAAATTTCGCGACACGAAGAGCTTAGCGCAGGCATAGCTCACGAGGGGTAACTCGACCATGCCGAACGGGATTTCGAAGCTGTATGATTGCCACATCTCTATCACATTCAAAGCATGTGATCCGCAATAAAATTATTAGTCCAAGCATATAGACTCTTTTCTTTAGATTCTCCGAGAGGTGTTGGGGCTGTCTGTCCCATTGCCACGGTGTGAATTTGACCTAATCATGGGTTTGAAGATAAGGGACTTCACTCATTTCCCCCCACCACCAACAAGATAAGATGATAAATATTCACCCCTTTCTTCTTTTCTAGGACAAAATTGAGGGGGTTACGTTGGATCCATTCAAGCAATTTGGAAATTCCACGTGGATTTTAATTCCATTCCACGTGGATTTTTTCTCTCCCCCTTTAGTTGATGTCGGTAGAAATCGAACAATTCGAATTCTTGCGGGAGACGATGACGGGGTTGATAATTTATTTCAACTTTTAACTTTTTTAATTTGATTTGTTGCGATATTGTTTTGGTATAATTGAAACTTTTTGAGCGCTGAAATTGATGATCCATGAAGAGGAGTCGGGCCAATTGGACCCCGCAAGGGTCAAGCCGTACCAACCCAAAAAGACAAATGAGAGGATTAAAAAAAATAAAAATTGTGTGGCTGGCAGAGCTTGAGATGACGTAGACCAAATACATGCCTCATGCCTGATGGACTTTAGGTCAAAATCAAATGTCATGTGAGAAATTATATGTTCTCCACATTTACCATATGAAGGAACTGCATGCTCTGTTGCCGACCATTCCTATCACTATTAATTACAAAAGCTCATAAACTGCAGCCGAAGAACTTTTAATTTTACTGTCAAACCCTTAAATGTCGAGTAGTCAATTGAATTAGATGGCAATTTTTCCCTCTTTGGTCTTTGGGTATATGCGTGGATTTGGAAAAGATCATATTCGGCATTTCGACTATACTTTTGATCAGAAGGGAATTGGATAAATTTTGACGGGCTCCCTCATCTACACTTTGGCCCAATGTGGCCTATGTAAGGAAATGAAAACGAAAACGAAATGAGAAAAATATCGAGAAAAGAGGGATAAACGATGGAACTTGAAAAAAAATGAGAATCTTCCATAGTTCCATGTATGTAAACCTAAAGATCGCACGGTGTACTAGCGTCGCACGTCCAACTAGGACTCTTCATTTCGATTACACTAACGATCGTTAGCGGGTTTCGTATTAACCGCATCCTTTGGTGTAACTGGTTATTCCTTACCTTGGGACCAAATTGGTTATTGGGATCAAAATTGTAAGGTATACGGAAGCTATTCTGTAATAGGATCTCCTTTAGTAGAGTTATTCGGAAGTGCTAGTGTGATGGAATCCACTTTTGTTATTCTTTCTATTTATTACTTTTTTTTTTTATACCTAGTATCAATATTCATTTGAGGTGAAATGCTAGGTTCGGAGGTCTGCGGGAGAATGAGAGCTTTCCCCCTTTTGCCCGACTCTTTGGTCTTAAGATCTTGGTTTTAAGAATGAGTGATTGCCTTCTGCTTTTGTTCAACCTAAGAGCAATTGTCTTTCATTCAAGGCATAACATGTATCCATGCGCTTCATATTTCTGGAGTTCGCTCCCGGAAATATAGCCATCCCTATCCCTCACGTCAATCCCACGGCCTCTTATCCATTCTCATTCGATTGTGGCGGGGGAGTAAGTCAAAATAGAAAACTCGCATTGGTTTTAGGGATAATCGGGCTCGTGTGACTTCCCCTCAGGTGATACTCTCCGAGTTATATCCTTTCCTCAAATGACCGACTAATCCTAAGACAGGGTCGAACTCACCCTATTTTGAGCAACGATCTCTTTGGTTAATTCACTATTCGCGGTTTCTCTCTATTCGACCCGACTGTGCGTTGCTTTTCGAACGGTATATTGATTAGGAATGGCCATCTCGGTTCTTTACACAACGGGTCCTCTATGTGGGGCAGAGAAACCTCTTTTGCCATTTAATGATACATGCTTTCAGAAATTTTGTGGCCTTGCCAGATATCTTTGCAAATTCTCACTGATGATTTCACATGAATACAGGCCCAAAGATGAGATGATCCACTGAACCTGTTCCTCTTCTCTTTGGCCAAGGAGAGATGGACCATGCACCACAACAATACATACAACTTGCCAAAACAATGAGTTAGTCACAGAGCTCTTTGTATAAAATATCACTAAAAATCTCAAATTATATCCACCGTGACATATTTACTTAAAGCTTTTTTTGCGACGCCCAAAATCCAAACTTATATATATGTGATATATTTATCTTCCGTCAAGGTTCCGTCAATGAGCCTGAGCACCGTTAAAAATATGTCTATATGGATACTTGGAAAGAAACGATGTCGATACGACTTAAATGAAATAAAAGTGACGTTGTTTCCGGTTGAAAAATCATTTGATGTAACTTTGACGAAAGGTAAATATGCAACATTGGTACTTTTTTTTTATGTCACAAGAAAAAAAAATAGAGTAAATGTGTTACAAAGACATAATCTAGAATTTTTGGTAACTTTTTCTCTAACCTATGTGATATATTTTTTGCTGGACATGGTCGTTAGAGATGACTTTCCTAAGATAGTTGTTTTCTGACAAGAGGATCTGTCTTGACACCTCCTTCATCCTCCACCACAAAAGGGCCTTCACGACAGAGATCCAAAAGGTGGAGCCACGAACGGATGAAGAGATTATTAATTCCAGAAGAAGGAATGTGAATTGAATTTGATTCAAGATCCTCTCTCACCAATCAAACGCAAACATCCATGGCACTTCTGACACCACCTCTCAAGCTCCCGAACCCTCTCTCCTCATCATTCCCTCATCACCATGCAGTTGCAGGGCCGCCCTCCAACTCAACGTCACATGCTCTTGCTTCGCTCCTCGTCACCTCCAAACTTCACAGCCACTCGTTTCCTCCTTCTCACTCCCACCTCTCCAGGTCTCCTCCAAGCCCTACAAGGCCCACTTTCTCATGCAAATCCTACCGATTCTTGAACGAGGACGAGGTCGACGGCGGCGGCAGTGAGGACAAAGAAGGAGATGATTGCAACTTCGACGGAGCTGTGGCACTGTTCAACAGGAGAGAATACTACAAGTGCCACGACTTCCTTGAGGCGCTGTGGAACAGAGCCGATGAGCCGAGGAGGACTCTCGTTCACGGGATTCTGCAATGCGCCGTCGGGTTTCATCACCTCTTCAACCAGGTCCATTTGGGTTTCGAAGAACCTTTTCGTTCCTATCTTTCTTCTGCGTGAGCGTGTGTTTATATATACCTGAGTGCGATGATGCTGACGGACAGAACCATAAAGGAGCCATGATGGAGTTGGGAGAGGGGCTTTGCAAGCTGAGGAAGATGGATTTTGTAGACGGTCCGTTTCACCAGTTCGAGAGGGAGATTTCTGCGGCTCTGGACTTCATTTACCAAACTCAGGTTGAACTTGCAGCATGTGAGTGAATTCACCTCCACCATTCAACTTAAGGGTCTAGGGTTCCGGGGACCACAGCGGGTTTGACCGACTGTTGCCGGCGGTGACTTGATTGGGCCATTAGGGCGGACGAACAGACTCGGATTAAATAGATCGAGTAAGCGAAAGGACTAGATTTAAAGGAAAAATAGGGGTCGAATTCCACAAAAACACATAAGTTGGAAGACTGTATCGTCAAACTTTTAATGTGTAACTTTCTTTTCTAGACTTTTAGTGTCTTTTACTACTGTATACAAGTTTCCTGGGGAAGATTTCCTTAGAGACGAAAAAGGGAATGGACCAAATGAACAAATATTCATTTGAACTTTCTGCAGGTACTGAGGAACTGTGCATTGCCATGGACAGATCAGAGAGATCCTACCAGCTTCTAGGGGGCTATGGTGCTGGGCAGAATCTGTATCGTTTAGAACTTGACCGTGACGCGAAGATATACATCATCTTCTGTCTGGAGAGGGACTACATGAAGGATGTGTTGCCACCTAGGGTTAAGCTTCCGACGCTAAATGCGACTGAGGAAAATCTTCTTGATTTCAGGTGAGCGCTTGCGACATTGAGGGAGGATGAGGAGACAAAACAAAGAGATAGCAGTTAAAGAGGGCTCGGAACCAGCAAAAAGAGTTGGGCACATTCCAACCTTTTAGTTGACATCAGGTACCAATAGATGCACGCCATTTAGGTTGGTCTGATCCATGCAAATTAAATTACTCTAAATGGAAGGACCATTGGCAATGTCGGAATTTGATTGAACGCCTGCCAAACTATGTCAGCAATTCGGACTTGTCAAAACATTCAATTAGTAGCTTGAGTTTCCCCTTCACATTGCTGGATCATGTCAAATTACGTTGCACCAGCATCCTGACAGAGGGCTAAAGAATAAGCAGAGTGAAGCACTGGGACACAACCGTGAACTATTATGGTAGGAAAGCAAAATTGCCAGATTGAGAGGACAAATGCTCGAGGAACTGAAGAAAAAGCAATTCTCTTCCAAAAAGAAATGAATATCCACACTCCTCGAAACTTTATGTTGCAAGCCGATCAAAAAGGGCGATCTGAATTTTACTCGCCGTCAGCTCTTGTGAAGCACGTGAAACCTGCCTATGGGGCTCATAAATTCCTGCAACAACATGATCAGAGGAAAAATATTCACATTTTAGCATGTTAAATCGAAGCAGATGATAGTAGTTCCTGTGGAACTATCTTATTGCCATAATATGCTTTCTGCGTCTCAAAGTTCTTATGATGTCGCTTAGTTAAGATATATCTGAACCTATTAGCAAAACACTAACGCCCAAAATATATGCATGTGGAGTGTGTAGAGAGAGAGAGACCTTGTAAAGCACTATTATCATCTATCTTAACACTGCACCACTATCTCCACGGGTAATTTTGACATCTTGTTTCCTCCAGTAGGTGAAGTAGACAAACTGAATAAGTATCTGGACAAAATGTTAAGGATCCTCGTTGGGCAAAGATCATGCTGAGCGACATCTGTTACTTAACAGGTCTGTAAGTTCAATTTTGATACATTTGTAACTGGATCCACAAGACAAGGATACAAGAATGTCCAGAAGGACACAACCGGTTGCATCCACCAGCCAAGGTAAATTTGGTCTGATTTTTGACCAGTCCAAGCTGCTGACTAGTATACTAAAACGCAGACGAATCCCATATCAGCTAATGAGAGAGCAATTATCAGAAAAGGAATAGAGACACATAACATGTTCAACAAGACAGGTTTTAATTACCTTGCTACGTAGGTAATATTTCCAATCAAAGCAAAAAGGAACATCAATGGATTGAGTCCCTACAATCAGAAAAAACTTTCAGAAAGTATAATTTGAATTAACACATCTCCAGTGTTCCTTGAGATGCAGCTATCATTAGATAATGGATTGACCAAAAGCGCACTATTTTCCTCCCCTAATGAGTGCATCTGTGAGTCTACTGGGTTTGGGGGTGAGGATCTTGAACCCACAAATTTGTATGTGCAAGGGACGGGCAAGAAACAGGAAAACGTAAATGGACAGTCCTCAACCTCAGTCAATCCCACATGACTTGGGACACTTTCAGGTGAACGCGATGCGTTCGTTTCCAATGTCACAAAAAATTTGACAAACTATCAGATGAATCAAAGATCTCACCTCAACATTTCCCCTCCTGATCTGCAAAAAGTGCACAAACCACTGAGCATTAGACTTACATCTCAACCTAGCATACAAGGAGAACAATTATGATGACAAGCTAATGCAGCTTCTCTTTTTCATGATAAGGAATGAAATCATAATAGATTTGAATAAGTCAAGTGCAAGACAGAAAGCTTTCTGCCATTTGTCTGCTGTTGAATGTGGTAGGATATTTGACCAAAAAGCAATGTGGTAGGATAGATGAATTATGCACTCATGTGGGTTGGCAAGCAAATCCAACCATTTTAGACAAAAGGATTAAAAAGAGTACAAATGCTCTTTTCCAGGCTTACGAGAGTAAAGAACTTCATAGATTTAAGAACAGATAAGTGAACCTCACATTTAAGCAAATCTGAGGAAGCCTTCCGCCCATGTAAATAGCTGCCATTGCCCAACCGAGGAAACTACCAACTCCACTATTTCCAGCAAAACCATTTCCATCATTAACCTGATTCATTTACCAATCATACAAGTGAATACAAAAATCCCCATGCAAGAAGAAATAGTCGGAGACAAATCATCATACTGTAAGCACTCCTTGTGCAAGGTTTATTTTGCCTTCCTTTTACATGGGCATTCTCGATTGATCTAAGTGCTTCCTTTATTATCATAATGAGAGCTTAACTATCTTGACTGCTAAAAAAAAAAAATAATCCGTCAAATGGAACTACATCAGCCCATGTGAATGGAGATCTGACATGGTCAATGGAACAAACTTTCGGTATAAATAGCCTCCTGATAGCTACTAAGCATGGATTAGGCTTTCCAACCATCAATTGCGATGCAGCAGTGGACTTTAGATCTTGTAGTGCCCTACAGGTCTATTGGATAAATCATCTGAAAATTGAAATCACCTGCAAAAGCTTTCTTCCTACTTGCATGACACGTCTACTGTGTTTCTTGGAGACAGAACTTGCTCTGTCTTTTACTGGCTTGGGGAGATTGAAAGTGCCAAAAAGTGTAACTGCAGAGACCTGGAGAAAAATAGTCAGTAAATGGCACCGCTGATGAACATCGTCATAATACCAAAGCTGTGGGAAAAGTATACCAGGCATAGCATGTTTTTGGTCTTTGGTGATGGTGCAGATTGTTCTGACAAATCTCCAGCAAGCAATGGCTCTTCAATAGTACCTTGATTATCAGCGTTGTTGGGACTCATCCTTAGAGGAAAATAAGATCCTGCTGTAGGAGTATAGCTACTTGACAAAGATCTTGCTGATCTGAAACATACGATTACTATCTGTCAAAGCTGCATCAGACAACCCTTATTGCCTTGAGGCAGTTTCATTCACAATGGAAAATTGTGCTTTCTCTTGCACTAGAGAACGTTAATAGCACTATAGCATAAAGCATCGACATTTACTCTAATATTACAAAAGGACTAGCAACTTTCAAGAGGAATAGATGAAAAATATTCAGCCAGAGCGGCAATCTAGATTAGCAAAATTATTCTCATCAGGTTTAAAAAAATTGTAATGCAGAAGAGCACTATTCTTCAATGATGGAAGGCATAATCCCAAAGAAAGAACAGAGGATCAGCTTCAATCTTTCAGCATGCATCCCTTTTCTACAGGATAAAAGTGTGAGAATGTCTAATGATCAAAGCCAGAAATAGATTATTAATTCCAGAACTTCTCAACAACAGCACATTAGTTTATCTTTTGACATTTTAGAAAAGCGCGCGATATCATTTCATACAATAATGAGAGTATTAGTGGTAGCCACAATGAAAGTCAAATGATTATGCCAGCCATAGCTCTTGAAGGAAACATTTTCTGAGCTTAGCTAAGCCACCAATATCCCTAATTCTTGCAGCCAACTGTCTGAATGGGTGATTTTCATCACTCTTTTCATTTTATCCTCATGTGCTCTCAAAGTGAATGACCCAATAAACTTCTGTACATCTTCAAATCGAACAAAAACTGGATGCCAGATAAACAAGCCAGGCAGAAATTCAGATGACAGAGAAATTTGGAAAGAGAAATTCAATTACACATAATATAACCCTTTCCCAGGGGAAGCATTTGTTGGAAGTGCTGGAAGAGGAATTGGTGAGCTCAAAACAGTTTGTCTCTCACTGCTGTTGGCTTCTTTCCCACTGACTTTGCCAATGATTTGTCTATCATTTCCCGCTGACTCAATCTGATTAGGCTTGGGACCCTAAATTGTACACCAGAGGCAATAGAAGATTAAGTGCATGCAAAAAAGAAGAGGAAAAAAGGTAAAACATCTGGCTGTAATTCCACGGCAAACCATCCATGACCATCACTAGAAAAATAATGCATTATCAAATGGGAACCTTTAATATACAAGAACATTTTGGCAAGAAATGATCTGTGATAAATCAATAATCTTCTTTCCCTAATACCTGCTACGAAATTAAGATGAGCAGAACAATTGTAGGTAAAGAAAATATATTGCCCATTGATTCTCACCGTATGCATCATCCAGTTCTGAGAACAGCAAGTAATTAAAATGGATGGGCCTAGAAAACTTAGGACAGTAGATAATGCTTGAAGTCTGCATGTTAGTTTTGGAAAGGAGCTTAATACATTAGAAATGGATAGAGAAAGATGATAATATGCGAACAAAATTTGGATCATGATAAAACTACAGACCATGGGAGAGTAAATCCGATTCCCTAATTTCCATCTTAAAGATATCCTTCAATAGATTATTGTTCCGTGGATGAAATTTACTCATTTCCAAGCAGAACGACTTAGTACAGTAATTCCAGCAGAATGTGTACTTCCACTATGATCTTCGTAAAATAAGTAGGATCCTGAAATTTTTTCAAAGAGTTGGCAAGAAAAAAGATTTTTCATGTTATTACCTTGCAGAATGGCTGCCTGCACTTTAACCGAGGGTAGATGTGACCATAGTATACCGTCTGCCCAGCAAGTACCATTGTAGTCACAGTATACAACTGCATAGCACAACATGAATAAATTTATCTCACGCATCTTCAGTGGTATGGGAATCGAAAAATTGACAGAAAAGAACTGATCATGAACAACAGAATAGGCTCATAGCTCGTACCACTGCCATGTAGTATTGTGTGGGAAGCTGCAAAAGCGAGCAAAAATGTCATGTTGGTAAGCAAGCAAAGATGTCGTGTTGTTATTTATGCCTTTGGACAAGAATAGTGATATTTAGGGGTTCGATAGTTTACACTACCACATATCTACCAAAAAATAAATCCTTACAGTTCACTTTGCTAGAAGTTATCACACAAACCACATATTCTACGCACATTCATATCATTCGATGACTTTGGTTGAAAGCAATGTTGAGAAGAACAGGTAAACATAAGAAAATAAAAACTCACCGTGGCAGGTTCCAGCATGCAGCCAAAGAGGTTGAAAACATCCCTATATGATAAGATGGGGATATAGAACAGATCAACAAGTATATTATCGCTTCAATGCACCAAGAAAGTGGATATAAAAAAATCAAGATGGCATTTTCATGCCACTATGCAACAAAAAGCAAGCACTGGAACGAAGTTTCTTTAGTAAGTGTTATAACCTGTCAATGAAGGATTTTAAGCCGACAAAACAGAGAATACTGAATTGGCACACCCTTCGTCGAAACTTAGGTAAATTAAAACATGATTTGTTGAGAATGAATGCAGTCAGCTTATCAACTACATGAGAATACTTACGCTGAGAGTTGATTAGATGGATCGGGACATCTATTATGGCAACAATCTTAAAGGAGCTTTTACAATCTCATAGCCTATATAATAACAGGTTAAAATACTTTCCTCCCAAATTCATTAAAACAAAGTAGAAAAGCCCAAGCTGCAGGCTGCCGTTAGACCTTAGGGATTTTGACATTTGCTACACCAGTCCTTTTTCAGGCAAGAGTAGAAAGATAGTAACCAAAAACGTTTGAAGCATGTAGCAACGTCTGTGCACATAATTGTCGAACTTAAAGCAATGACAAAGCATGGTTGGTACCACCAAGAAACTACAATCCTCCAGCCAAAGCACACGGTACACATTAAGAGCAGAGGTAAAGCCCAGAAAGAAGAAGCATGAGGCCACAAAGAGGCATTAGATTACCCAAGTACCCATGTCATCAGGAAAGCAATGGAAAGACCCTCTGCGGATTTCTGCTTGTAATTAGTGACGATTTGAGGTATCTCAGCGACACCCCAACTGATTACACTAACCACGCCCAAGGACAGAGATATCCCATCCCTCGCGCTGCAAAGGCAATACTGCATATACTCCATAGCCCACCACGCGCAATGCCGACTTGCGGGGCACAGAGGCATGTCGTTTCTGAATGGCGCCATCGCATCCAAATAACATGTGATTTAATCAATCTGGGCACAAGGAGAAGACAAAGTAATTAAGCGAATATGAAGAGTAAAAGATACAGCACCGTGTTAATGTGCTGAGTATTACTATATCAGGGTGCATAAGATTTGCTATAAAAAAAAAAAGGATCTTTCGAATATAGAATAAACGCCAGCCATGATTCTTGGTCGATGGACATGCTCCTGCAGCTGTAGAATCACGAGAAAGAAGAAGACCATCCCTGCAACCGAAAATGGAAATGAATCGCAACCCAGTCTGTCTGTCCCCATAATTATAGGTATGGCAATAGAAACACCATCTCTCTCTCTCTCTCTCTCTCTCTCTCTCTCTCTCCTCTCTCTCTCTCTCTGATTTTCCTAATTAGGTTGTTCCTCCGCTTCAAAATTCTCGTAACACGGTCACATTGCGAATTCGCAAGACGAAGGCCAATCGAGGAAGGCAACCTTTAAAAAAGGAAAAAAGAAAAAAGGCGCACACAAAGCCAACGGCGCTGTAATCTTTCTCCAACTAAAACGTCGTCGCCATGATGGGGGAAAAAAAGACCGAGATTCAGCGAGAGGGCGACATCGTCGAAGCATGCATCTCCCCGCAGCCGGCGGCGGACGATGCTCAGCGGAACGCAGCGGAGGGCCCGAGCCGCAAGCTGATTGAAAGAAAGACAAAGGAGAGAAGCTAAACATACGGAAAGGCGCGATCTACATTCCACTCAGCTACGGCGAATGGCGGCGTCCATGGCAGGAAGGAGCTTGACGGAGGGGCAGAGCCCGTAGATATATTCCCAGCCAAGTCTCTTCCTCTTTCCTTACGTGAACAGCGTCGTTCATGTGAGGTCGTTACATGTGGCCGCTTCTTCTTCGCTAATAAACTAATCACGTGCACCTGTGCAATTTCACAAAAAAAAAAAGAACCTTTTTGAAAAACGATAGATTATAGAGACGAATATAACAAAATCGACCAAAAAATGAAGAATAAAAAGTATAATTTCATTATTCATAAAAATATTTAAACATAAATTATTCTGATAATGAATATTTTTTTTACACGATAGTTTTTTTTTAAAAAAAATACTTTTCAAATTCTTTATTTTTCTCAAAACAAACTGCCTTTAATAGCTTGATATGTGAATTTACGTTGTTAGGTGCTTCATTTTATTTTTTGCATGCTTATTCTCTTGATATAGTTTCGACAACTTTTGATTTTGAGAAGTACCTATTTCATAAATGAACTGATATCTAGAACTTAATTATAGATCAACATATCGATATGTTAGAATGTCCCGATCGCATTCATTGCACTTTCACTTGACACCTATTGTAATCATAAACAATTTGGTCTCGTCTTAAGCTTTTCTTGAATTTCTCATGCCTCTTAAACCTATGGAGTTTTGGATAGGACATACTAAAAAAAAGTGATTCCATTTTTACCATTGTTATAATATTACATTTTTCCGACAAATAAAAACGAAGTACTAGAAAAATATTCAAATTTTTTGTTTTGCTTCGAACCATGCAATAATCAATTTGAGCTATAATTGCTTCAAACCATCCTGGCAAACGATAAAACGCATATCAAACTAGTGATTTTGTGTTTGACAAAGAAAGAAAGAAAAAAGAAAATCTTCGATTTCGTGGAAAGTAGATGATCCCCACCTTGCTTTGGTGTATTTTTAGGGTTACTATTTCTCGAGGTGGTGGAGGTATGCCAACGCCATTGGACTATTCATCGGGATGGTGGGGGTATGCCAATGTCACCGGATGCATTAGACTATTCCTTAGGATGGTAAAAGTATGTCAATGTTTTTGGGTAAGTCTCCAAGACACGGTAACTCAGAAGTCGAATCCGAGACCTCACGGTTTAATCGTCCTAAGGTCCAAAAAGCCTCAACCAACTCGTTCGGCGCCCCATTGGAGTCTCGCTTTTTCTTTAATTATTACATCAAAAAATAAAATTATTTCATCGCTCTCTTGGTCAAATAACCACCCACCTTGGAGCCTCTATTTGTGTAACCTGTTCCAAAGTGGTTCGAAGACCTTGTAAGGTAGGTACTAGGTACGACGCATTGAATCAATGTGCTTCGTACAGCTGATGTTCAATCTTCGCTATCGCCCTTGTTTGATTTGGCTTGTGCATGATGCTAAGTGCTAGGGAAATCTATTGAGCTCTCCCGATCTCAATAGTCAATTTCATAAAATGGACAGGAGGTTAACATCAACGGTTATGCTCGAACAGTTTAACTGTCCGACACAATATTGCATGTCTTTCCACTTGGTTCAAGAGAGATTTTCAGGAGCAACAAAGCATTATATTGGGATGCCGAATACTTTACCGGTACAATAATACTTCTTTGGGTGTCCCGACATATCTCAACGGTTTTAACACACTTAATCTTCATAAATTCATCATCAAGATTTATGGAGGCACGGGGGCAAAGGAGCCACGTCCAAGATTTTCCGCCTTTCGCATTTTATAATGTATTTGGTGGTCTTCACGTGAGATTCATATGGTCTAAATAAACAGCGGACCCGAAAATCTCTCCCGGTCCAGATTTCTGGGCCTAATCTTCACCGTACATTTCTGGCCTCATTTGGGCCCAATTGCACGTAGCGCGTGAACAACACTTTCTTTCTTTGGCTCGCAAAATCTCCGTCTCATTGTCGATGCGGTTGAAGCGGCCATGGCTGTGCCACGAAGGTCCCCTACTTCTCCTTCCCTCGCCTCTCTCTCTCTCTCTCTCTCTCTCTCTCTCTCTCTCTAACACCCATTCTTCACCGCCGAGAAGAGAGAAGAAGAAGATACGTGTAGTGCCTCGCGTTTGATTTCATCGGTCGCCTTCATCGATTCGAGCTCGAAGGCCTAATTTCGCCTTCCCTGCTTGAAAGGAACGACCGGCTACAAGCTCGCGCGCGATGGATCACTACAAGGTGCTGGGGTTGCAGAGATGCGCGACCAAGGAGGAGATCAAGGAAGCGTTCCGCAAGCTGGCGATGAAGTACCACCCGGACAAGCACTCGCGGTCCTCGAAGTCCGTCAGAGACGACGCCACCCTGCGGTTCAAGCGGCTCTCCGAGGCGTACGAGGTCTTGACCGACGATCGCAAGCGCGCGGACTACAATTTGCGCTCGAGCAGTGGGAATTACTACGGTAGAGCTGGTGGAGCCCGCACGAGCACTGGGTACGGACACGGATATGGCTATTATCGCGGTGATTATAGTAGGGGCTATGATTATTCGTACGCCCGTGCGAGTGGTGAGGGCGCTGGTGGATTAAGTTCTAAGTTTGAAGCGGCATTGCGGTTCATGACCACTCGGGCGTTTCTTCTTAATGTGGCCTTCGCTGGGTATGTTGATGTTTGCCTGGTGTCATTGTCCGTTCGCAGTCTTACATAAAGGTGCACATTTTCTTGATGTGTGTATTCGTTGCAGTACTCTATTAGGTGCCGCAGTTGTCATTGATAGGGGAAGGGAGGCCCTGTGGAAGATGCAAAATTCGGGGGTATGTTGAAGTTATTTTTCTTTGGCAAGATGCACATGTCGTTCCTTGTCAATTTCTGGTCTTTGGTTTATGTGTGTGCTAAAGTGACCAATATCTCTGCTTCTTTGGTTGTTAGACTATATATTTTCAAAAATCAAAAAAGACTAGCTGATACTGTCTTCCATGCGGTCTCCTTTAGATGTCACTAGATAATTCAACACGTTTGGCTTTTGTTGTGAGTCTGTACTGACGTGCCACGGCGCCAGTGCCTCTGCTAGCCAGATGACAGCAATTGTAAACATGGAAGTAAAACATGTAGAATGGATGCAGATCATGTGCCCTCTGTTCAATGTTGATGATGAGGAAGATGCAATTCTCAGGTTTTGAAATTAAAAAAATGAATCCTGTTAAAGGTAGGATTTTGAGATGCATATGTCTTTCTTTCGGTCGAAGAAGAATTTGGTGGACGTGAACCCACATGATATATCTCCCTCAGTAGATTTTTAGCTTTATTTGGCTAGGTGGTGAATCCAGGGGACTGGACTACGTTGAGTTCTACTGCGTTCTTTTCTTTTTCCATGCAGTCGCCTCCTAAAGACGTGTTCTAGGTCTTATCTTTTGGAGAGTAGGAGCAATTATCATGCTATTTATATCATTCATTGCCGAACTTTGTGGTCAAAGAGTTTATCAGGTTTTATCTTGATCCTACATGCTTAATATTGTACTTGTGGATAAGGAGGAGAGACAAAAATGCCATTGTGAACACCATTGTGATTTATGAGTTACCGTTCTTGGTTAACCTTATCATGTAAGCTCTTGTGTGGCTTTTGATGTTCTTCCCTTCTGTGAATTATAGACAAATATATGAAGCCTTTGAATTTTCACGATTCCCTAGCTTTTCCTTGTTTAGATTTACTTTGGTTTTCTGGTTCTTGTCTCCCTTCTCTTACCTAGCAAATGAATCTACCTAGGAGGGCAAGTCTTCTCTGGATTCTGCCGCTAATAACATGCATGTTTCCTCAGAACGAAGGAAAACCATTGCATAAGTTTTAGAAGTACGTTCAAGTATTTCATCAAAATTTGCTGGATGATTAATACTGAAAGTATGTCTGTCTACAAAACTATGTCCATTAAATGGATGTAACAGTATGACCATGGTACTATTTTCTGTATTTGGTTTGGTGAAACACTTTGACAGATCACGCTCCATTAGAGTCTTTTTTGTAAGAAATCATTGGTCGTTTTATGGTAATTTTTTTGTTTTCTTCTTTTTGGCCTACAGAAATCATTTGAAGAAGCACTGGAATCCATTGAGAAGGCGAAAGCTCAAAGAGATAAGGTGTGAGGGGGATTTCAATGGTACCTGCGGCGACAACCAATCTCATTGGCAGCTGCAGTTCAGACTGCTACACGTGCTCTTAGACCTGACTAATGACAGCTCTTTATGCTGTTCTTCCGATAGTTTTCTTTGTGCATCGGTCTTTTCACTCAATGTTCCATGTAGTGGGATATATAACTTTATTCTACTATTAGGTGGAAGATCTTACCGATCAGGGAGTTTTTCGATGTGAGGTCTTTTTTGTGATCTCCATCACGAGTCCCATTTTTTGTTGTATATAGATTGGTCGAGTCTGCTGGACCAAGTTTATGTGATAATTTCCCCAAAGATGTAAATTTCAGAAGAAATAGATTTATGCCATTGCCTTTTGTGGGTGCCAATTGCCATGCAAGTAAGCCCTCTCTTCGGCGTCTCTCTTCTCTCGCACAGAGAATGCTTTGCGATTTTAAAATCTACAACAACCTTTTCCCATCTCTCTCTCTCTCTCTCTCCTGATCGAAAGATTGAGGACAAGTGAGAGTACACAAATATCATTTTCTCAATTTAGGCATTTTCCTTTAACAGATTAGAGGAATTAACAGGGACATGGTTTAGTGGAAGTTAGTCAGGAAAAGGGAAGAACTTGAGCATATTCTCATAACGTATGAACTTGATTCTTTACATAAGGTTGAGCTCATTATCCCACCATTATTGCCAGGCCAGTGGATGCGAACTTGTGGTGCACTCCTTAAAATGAGGAAGAAGTTCATCATGTCCACTAATTTTTGGATTAGGCTGTTTTCCATTTTGTCTGTTATTTGACTCCATTGTTGGTCCTAATTGATCCTGTTCTCTTTCCCTTATAATAAAGTTAGATTACTCTGGTTTCTGTTGAAGTGAGTAATATGCCTTTCAGAGAGTCTTGAGCCATTGCAGCTGGGAAATCTTTGTCAGCAGATAAGCGGCAAGCTAAGGTATGTGCCAGTTGCTTCGTTTACTATAACAAGAGAAGAAAGGAAAAAGAAAAGGAAAGGGCAGATATTACAAGGAAATGCTAGTCTGCTTTTAGCATGGTTTCTTGGTTTTTCTAAGGTCTGCTGTCCCGGAAGTGCATCTGTCCTGGATGATAGTAGCATGTAATTCTGTATTGGTTTAAGAATGCTTAGTTCCTGTTTCCAGAAGAACTGGTTAGTTAATCTGAGGAAGCAGAATTCGTCTTGCAGTATTATTGCTTGAGAGACTATGCCTTGCTAGACACTGCAACCTATCAAAGTATTCCCAGTCTTTGGGTGGATACAGATACCCTCACTATTTACATGGTTCCGCTGTTGTTGATTGACTATCATTTATACCCTCTATACAACATAGCAAATGCAAAAGGAGCAGAAGTACTTTCTATCCGTGCACATCCATGACAGGTCCCAGGTGGCGGACTGTCTGAGATTGCCTCTGTAATGGCATAAACAATTCTCTGCTTGTACAGTAAACGGAAAAAAAAACCAGTTCTCGATGCACTGGTAGCATAGAAAGTCGATTATCTGATGGCTATCTTTAAATTGAAATGTTTAAGGGAGAGGAACATTAGATTCTTTCAAAGAAAAAAGTGAGGGAAGTGCAAGGAAAAAGAAAGAGGAAATGCTACTCAGTAAAAGTGCACCTAAATAATGTACAATGTTATCCTTTTCTCTTCCTGCCTCGTTAGGTGGAAGAAAGAGGAAATGCTACTCTGTGATAGTGCACCTAAATCATCTAGAATGTTAGCTTTTTCTCTCCTTGCAGAAAATTCACTTCACAGGTAGCATAGGAAGTCAATTATCTGATGGTTATCTTTAATTTGAAATGTTTAAGGGAGAGGAACATTAGATTCTTTCAAAGGAAAAAAGTGAGGGAAGTGCAAGGAAGAAGAAAGAGGAAATGCTACTCAGTAAAAGTGCACCTAAATAATGTACAATGTTATCCTTTGCTCTTCCTGCCTCGTTAGGTGGAAGAAAGAGGAAATGCTATTCTGTGATAGTGCACCTAAATCATCTAGAATGTTAGCTTTTTCTCTCCTTGCCTCATTAGATACCTTCGTTTAGCACAGCTGCTTACTTCAACTAGAAAAGGAGGATTTTTTTGGCTAATCCAGAAAAGAATTTTGAGGTCAGTTTTTTTTTTTTTTTTTTTTTTTTTTTTTTGGGGGGGTGGTGGTGGGGGGTTGTAGGAAGAAGAACCTGAATAAAAAGAAAAGAGGAGCACTGGATCAAAGTGCGCTTTGAGATAAATTCATTTTATTGTGTCAAACTTTATCAAATTCTTTTAATTGTGGATATCAGATGGTAAAGCCACTTTTTGAGACCAAACTTGCAAGAAATTGATATTTCTCTGTTGCTGATGTGATGTCTCTTGGAGCCAGAAAATAGAAGATAAGTTCCTCGATATGGAGAGAAGCTTGAAATTTCATTTGAAATTATAAGAGAACCAAGAAGGCTCCAACTATGATGAACAATGTTGAATGATGAAGGAAGACAATGTAATTTCTATGGTTATCTGCTGTTGATAAGTTACCAAACTCTGGATTGCAAAGATGGTTTCATATTGCAGCTCTCTGGCTTCCATCTGCAGATGAATGTGCCTTGATATGGAGGTTGACGTATATATAGCCATCAAGGTCAGCAGCTTGCTGGTGTAGCTATGAGCCTATGGCACTTGGTGAAGCAGAACAGTCCAGAGAGGTAGAAGTGAGGGAGGCGTGCTGGCTATTCGTTTTCTCAGTTTTGAACTCACGACATCGCCTCATGAGAAGATCTAAACTGCAAAACTCCCAAAAAGATTATAACTTAATGTTGTGTATGAGGCAATTCTGACAGAAGCCGTATAGTTGCAGAGACTTAACACTGTCGGTTTTGCGCATCTACCAGAAAACACGTTGACAAATCCATGTGCCTGAGACGGCAAAGAGGAGAAGAAGCAGTTTTTGAATCGAGGTACAAACACCCATTAGACTTAACTTCCACTATGAAGAGTAGATACATATTCTGCATAATGCAGAATAAAGTCACTGTCCCTGGTTAGTTTTTCTTTTTTTTCCTTTCTGTGTTTTCAAATCTACTTTTGTCTGATGAGGGTGGAGCTGACGCTGTTGGCAACCTTGCACATCTGCTTCGACTTTTTTTCTTTGGGAAAACGTATTTGTGAGTTTCTTCTTCTACTTTGAAGGATTTTTCAGTCCTCAAGCCGAAAGCAGAGGTTCGTGCGTGGACCGAATTGAATCACAGGTTCACGTTCCTCCTGATTTCTCAGTTAATGAGGACACGGGGTTTAGTGGCAGAGCAATAAAACACCCCTCTGCACATGTCAGGTTGAGACCAATGTGGACGGCACGTACCTCTTCTTTTTCTCTTGGGAATCTTACTCCCATGTTTCTTCTCTCTAGAGTACGTGCAGAAATGTCAAAGCACCCACCTTGAATTCTTGTTTTTAAAAGCCATTGAAAACATTGGGGATCTTCTGATTTCAAATTAGTCGGACCGACTTTGACGTAACCGGAGCAACCACAGGGAACCCGCCTCGGAAGACTTTGCACGGGCAGGATGTTTTTATGGGCCAAATAAAAAAGCGATAATCTTAATCCTCAGCCACATCGGATCTTGTGTGAAATTACTTTTCCATCTCAATTGGGTCAAATCAAGATTTAATACACGAGTCCCGTCTGTTTTATAATGTAACATGTGGGATACAGCCTTACAAAACACAGGTCGTACGTCTCAGCTGCCAACTTCAGACCAAAGCAAGGTTTTGTGGGAATGAATGTCCTTTGCCCGAGGCAGCAATGATCATTCCACGCCCCTAAGGCAGTGGAATCAATACTAAAACCCCCAAACATGGATTTTAAAATAACGGGGCTCTTTCGCTTTGATTAAAAAAAAAGCAAAAGCCTCCCCCAACATGCTGTTTTCCTTTTTCTTCTCGATTTCTCAGATGTTTTTTTTTATTTAAAAAAACTCCTCCAATTTCTAATCCCTCAGCTTTCCCTGTCAAGACTAGGTATTGGTCCAACTTAAATCAATGACGAGTTATATATAGAATCACTAACTTTAGTTCAGGGATCTGATAGTGGGTGATTGTTCTGTAATGACGTAATGCATGTTGAACACAAGAAATACAAGAAATGGTCTTCTGATCCGCCGGATTAGAAAAATTGAATTGGGAAATTGGGGAAAAAGACTGCAACTTTTTCCTCCCTTTCTCATTCAATCTCTCTCTCTCTCTTTCTCTTCTTTTTGTGCCGCCCCAATTCCTTTTAGACAACGAAACAGCTCTTCATAGCTGTTGCTGAGACAAAAAGAAGGGAAAGGGAAAGGGAAAAGAGAAGTGGACAACAGGATCACATTGCCTTTTTGATCCGGGAAATCTTGGGTTACTAGCTCATGCTTTTGGGTGTCTGATCTCTCCACTGGGTGAGTTTCTCCTCTCTCTGATGTTGTTCTTCATTCGCTTCCCCATCTGTTCTTTCCTGAAAAATCCCAACTTTAGCTTTGTGACCACTTGGCATTCATAGTTCTCAATTGGGTGTTGATCAACTTATCTTTTGATAGTGGGTAGTGAGTTCATGCTCTAATTTGTTCACCTCCATTTTCTTTTTTTCTTCTTCTGCTCTTCTGATCAAGACTTTACATAGATCTAATGCGAATTTGGTTGTTCATGGTTTGTTTCGTTTCCTCGATACAGATTGCCATCAGCAGATAAAACCATAGATAGAAAAGACACTGAGGTGGAGAGAGAATTTGATCTCTGATCTAATGGGAACAGGAGTAAAAATAAGGAGATTTGTGATCACGTCGGTGAAGACATTTTACAGATCAGTTTTCAATCATCCGTTCCTTGTGGGGATGTTTTGCTTCTTGTTTTTTATGTACAGATCATTTCCGTTTCTGTTTTCGCTTTTGGTATCTGCATCCCCTGTTTTGGTCTGCACTGCTGTTCTGCTCGGCACGCTTTTGAGCTTCGGGCAGCCAAATATACCCGAGATCGAAAAGGAAGAGAGAATTACGCACGATGTTGCTTCTTTTAAAGCTGGTGTAGTGCAAAACGCCACTATCATCAACCGCAATGAGGACTCTGTTGTGGAGAGATTTATGGGAAGGGAGAGAGAAAGTTGCGGATAGAGCTGTCCAAGAATTGGGTAGTGCAGATGGTAAAACCAGTATGATTGAGGAAGATGATGTCCTGCCTGAAACTACTCGGTTGATTGATGATAGTCCCCAGGAAAGCCAAGGTGAAAAGCAGGTATATGAGGAAGCGGCCAAAGGGTTTTGTGATCTGGAACAGGAGAATGATGCTAGTGTTCATGACGAGAAGTCGGATGTTGACGGTCATGAAGATGGAGGACATCAGTATACGTTAATTCAGGAGGAAGAGTATCACAATCTTGAAAGGGAAAATGGTGGAATGGTGAGAGATCCAACTGATGCTCATTTGGAAAGTCCACTGGGGTCCAAAGGGAAAAAACTTGATGAGGAGGAGGATGATGATGACATGTCTGTGGGTTCTGGTTCTGATCATTCGGAGAGCTCATCGCCTGATGCTTCAATGACCGACATCATGCCCATGCTTGATGAACTTCACCCGCTTTTAGATGTTGATGCTCCACAACCAGCTCACCTGCCCCTTGATGACTCTGATGTTGCCTCACAGCATTCAAGCAAGAGTGAAAATGGGATTTTGGAGTCTGACGAGGAAAACAAGAATGAGGAAGGAGAGGAGGAGGAGGAGGAGGAGGAGGAGGAGGAGGAAGAAGAATCTCAGAGAGGCAATGAGGATGAAAGTAAGTCTGTGATTACTTGGACAGAGGTTGACCAGAAGAATCTCATGGATCTGGGAACTTCAGAGCTGGAAAGGAACCAACGGTTGGAGAATCTGATTGCCAGGAGGAGAGCAAGGAACCTGAGAACACTGACGGAGAAAAATCTGATAGACTTCGATAGTGATGATCTTCCCTTTCATGTGCCTTTGATTGCAACTACAAGAAGAAACCCTTTTGATGGTCCTGATGATTCTTCTTATAATGTGGGTTTGCCACCTATTCCCGGGTCTGCACCTTCAATTTTGTTGCCAAGAAGAAATCCTTTTGATATTCCCTATGACCCCAATGAAGAGAAACCCGATCTTAAGGGAGATAGCTTCCAGCAAGAGTTCACGACATTTCATCAGAGGGATACTTTCTTCCGTAGGCACGAGAGTTTCAGTTTGGGACCCTCGAATTTAGGGGTTCCAAAGCAAGAGAAGCAAGACTCCAAGTGGAGGCCCTATTTTGTGCCTGAACGGTTTGTTTCAGAGGGAACAAGTTTCCACCATATGCAAAGACAGTCAAGTGAAGTAAGTGTAAGTGACTCGAAGGTGAGTTCTGTTCCTGATACAGAATCCTTGTCTTCAAATGCTGATCAAGATGACAAGAGGGCGAGTGAACATGATTCTTCTCAAGAAACAGAAGGCATTTCCAACCTAGACCAAGCTTCCCTGCTTGTAGAACACGGAAGCCAATCTTCTGAAGATGTAGATTCTCGCGATATTGAAGATGTTGAGGAGAATGTCATTGTCCATGAGGAGATTGAGATAACTTTAGGCAATGCAGATGGTCAGCACGAACATGAACCGAGCTTGCCTGAATCTGGAGACCCAACTGATTCTTTGCATACAAATGTGAACGAAATGCAACAGAAAGTAGAAGCAGCTGAAGAGGAGTACAGTGGTGGATCAAGCTCGTCGTCCTTCTCAGAAGTGAATGAACCAGCCGCTGATGTGAAACAAGAAGAATTAGTGACATCAGTAGATGATCTTGGTGAGGAACCTAGCCTTGCTCAGGGACATCCAGTTGAAGACTTGGATTTTACTTTCATAGCCAAGGCAGAGGATGATAATCCGCATAAGGAGCCTGTTTATGATTCTAGCCCGCCAGCAGTTGAAAAATTCCTGTCTTTCAAGTCTATCTCATCTGACGTGCTAGGTGATGTGTCTGAAATGAGTTCGACTCCAGATTCGATAAGGTTAGCTTGTGTTGACAAAGAGTCTGAAGGGCCTGGTGAGACGCTGAAAGAGGAACCCAACTATGAAGAGATGTTTGCAGCCGCTTCACAGGTGCATGCTGAAAATGAAGATGAATTGAGCTATAGGGAAGTTGCAGAGAAGGCTGAAGAAAATGCCTCCGAAGGTGAACAGCCCATGAATGATGAATTGGGTGGCAAGAGTGAATCTCTGGTCCCTAGAACTGAGTCTGAGCATGTCTCTACTGGTCCAAGTTTGCCTTCTCGGAGTGAATCAATGGGGGAGGACAGGATAAGTGAGCATGATTCTCATAATGAACATCATCGCCTTGTGTCCTCGAGCTCTGATGCTGAGAGCCCCAACTGGATCCAACAAAGTGAGGGTGAGAGGCATGACACTAAACAGGAAGAAATCCACTTATCATTCGGGGATGGACCATCCGAAGCAGTTTCACCATTGAACGATGACTCTGTGCATCATGAACAGCTTCAAGTCAACTCAAGTGCTGGTTCAGAGACCAGTAATACATGTGCGCAACATCTGTCTGAGCACGTGGATATGGAAATTTCTCTTAACCAGCAAGTAACTTTTGATGACTTACGTTCTTCCACGCCGGATGATCAACCAACTTCTCTGGCAAATGAGACCGTTTCTGTAATCCACGAATATTCTTCTTCAGTAGAACCTGAAAGCATGAAGGAGCATTCATTTGAAAAGGAAGACATTACCCAGCATGTAGAAAATCAAGTTCAGTCATCAACATCCAATGCAGTGAAAGATGCTCATTTGTCCCAGGATTTGGAGGCAAAGGCAGTTTCTCATGGTTCTACGTATGATATGGTGCCCAGCGAAAACAAGCTGTCAGAATTGGAGAGACAACAATCCTGCTCGGATAAAACCAATCAACCATCTATTAGCGATCCTAATGGGGAAAAGGTAAGCTATCTGATGCATATAAATTTTGTCAAAATATCGTTAAATGCTGTTCAGTGGGTTTCAATTGCATTTCTTGGGCAGATGATTAAGATAGCCAGCTAAGTGTGTCACAAGATGTAAAATAAGTTATTCCTGCCTCTAGTTGTCTATTAAAAGAAGCCTCCATCAGAGGAAGTTTGAACTTGCGAATTTTATTCAGTTGCTCATCCAACTTTGAAACTGTCAAACCCCAACACATGCTATAACTGCTTTGTATTAAAGTTGTACATGAAAATCCAAAAGTACAAAAATCTGAGCAAATCGGTATAACCATATGAATTACAATTGTTGTCAAATTGTAAATCTAAAAGACTTGATATCTATTATTTCCAGATCCATTCTGTCTCTGCCATTACATAGGCAAAGTTCTTTACAATTGCTGCACCATCCCAACCTTAGAGAATTAGAGACCTCAAGGGGCTCTGTCCAACTCTGCCTCAGCATCCTATGAATTGGTTTCAGCTGTTTTCCATCTGCTGAGTAGAAGTATGTGTAGTGAATCTCCTTTGCTAAAATCTGGTTAATGTTCACTTGGAAGAATGTTTGAAATTGAAATGTTTATCAAAAATGAGTTAAGGTAGGAATTCTCACCTCTTGATTTAACAAGTCTGCAAATGAACACCAAGGTCTGGGTGTGGATAGGACCTTCATTGAGTGGAAATGTTATGAGTATCATTATTTCCAACTCCTGTAAGAAACGCCATCATTCTTGGAGTCCTTATTTCTTTTGTCGCATTAAAAATCATAAATCATATGATTTAGCAGTAATCTAGTTCATTCCGTTAATTTTACATTTAAAACCAAATGCAACTTCTTCAAAGGTAGACCAATGTCGTACTAAGCTCACCCTTGATGGGTTTGATTCCATAGCCCTTCTTGTCCCTTAAATGATTTCACTGGCTCTGATCCATTTGACCACAAATCCATGTTAGGCTTCTTTTTCCCTTATTGTCAGGGTCACAATAAAAATTAACTGTTCTCTGTTGTACACGCTGAATCTCTTTTTGCTGCTTAACTTTTTTCATTTTGAATTTGGCTTCTTGTGATAAAAGTTCTATTCAGTTGTGAAGTGTTGATGGTTTTTCTTCTGACTTGATTCCATTTTTCTGTTAATCTTTTCCAATAGCTCATGCAATGCATCAACTCTTGGTTCTCTGCACAAGGTGTTTGATGTTTGTCAATTATTGTGGATGTCTGAGGTCAATTTTACAATATTCGTAATCTGAAGAATCCATTTTGAGGTGTCGGTCAATGAAGCTAATTACATATCATGTCCTTTTGTAGGAACTATCTGCAACAGTGGCAGAGCCTGTTGTAGAAATAATCAGCCCTAATGGCATAAATGCCGGGGAAATGTGTGAAGTCGAAGAAAAGACTTTAACAGATGCCTCCACCTTGACTCAGGATTTTACCTCGAATCCAGATGAGACACTTGAATATGTATCGCTGACTGGAGCTACCGAATCAAGAGATGTCAGTGTTCATGATACTGAAATAGGAAGCCATGGGCAAGTCGTGACATATTCTGAACAATTAGCAGAATCATTTGAATCTCATGTTTCAGGTGAAGGCTTACATGAAGAGGTAGATGATATTAAGGAGATTGATGAAGAGTTTTTGAGAGAGCTGGATAATGTCGGGGACTTCAGAGTCAAAGAGACTGACAATGATTCAAGCTTTTGCCAGGGGAAGCCAGTGTAGGAACTTATGGGACTGAGTTGACGTACAAAGACCAAGAACCAGGGGAAATCAGCTTAAAATTACCAGTTGTTGAAGCTAGATCTATTGAAGATGTTACAATGACCTTCAGAAAATTGCATGGAGGAGGAGATCTTGTTGAAGCAATCCTTCCTTGTCCTATCGTAAATGAGCAAAGTTGAATGACTCAAATATTCAGGATGAAAATAATTCAGCTTTGCCAATTGATGATGCTAGATCTCTTGAGGAGACCCACATTAGTACAGAGCATATCTCGGAAGAAAGTGAGGAAGAGCAGCTGAACATCCACAAGAGTAAACCAGCTGAAGCTGAAGCTAATGAAGGAAGTTCTGCTAAGGTTGTTGAATCTGATAATGTGGAATCTGGTGTTTCAGAGACTAGAAGTGTTCCTTTTGATGATCTGACCGGCTCAAAGGAATTTGAGAGCAACCCAAGCCTACCTATTCTGGAAGTAAGATCCCTTGATGATATTACAATGGCGTTTAGGCAATTAAATGAAGGAGCAAATGTCGAGGAAGTCATTGTGCCCAGTTCCATTGGAGTCCAGGAAGAGGTGGATGCATCAGAGCACAGAGGAGGAATGAATTCAGGCCTGCACGTTGTTGACGCAAGATCTCTGGATGATATCCTTGTCAGTATGAATCAAATCTCAGAAGATAATCAGGAAGTCACGGGAAAGGATATGCATTATGAAGATACTGAAGTAAGCTCTACGAAGACTACTGAGTCCCAGTCTGTTGAATTCAGTGCTGGAGAAACTCGAACGGTCTCTCTTGATAAATCTGTGGGATTGGATGAAATACAGAGCAGTCTAAGCTCCCCAGTTCATGAAGAAAGATCTATTGATGTCAAAATGCCAGTTAAGCAATTAGATGAAGGAACAGATGTTGAGGAAGTCGTCCATCTCCATTCCACCGGCGACCAGCGAGGCATTGATCGAATCAAAATCAAATTCAGGCTTGGAATTTGACAAGAGTTCTACTGATGTTGACCATATTACTGTGAAGCAAAACTCAGGAGGTGTGCAGAGAGGGCTGCCTGAGGACATCCACTCTGAGGAAAAGTCAACAGTTGCTGAAGCAGTGACTGGAGTTTCTTCTACAGAGACAACCGAGTCCAGCAAGACCCAATCTGGTGTTCAAGAACCTCCCGCTGTTCCTCTTGAAAAAACAAATGATGGTTGTGATGGTCCATCAGATGCTACTAATTTGGCCCCAGTCAGTCCAAGAGGTGAAAAGGTAAAGCATCATCGCAAGTCGAGCTCCACCTCAAGTTCTAGCTCCAGTGATTCTGACCAAAGTTGAGTATTCAGCAAAAAGAGGCGAAAAGTCTCGTGGTCATCTGATTTTGTTGTGGTCTCCATGATGCTCGTTTTTGTTCTCTAGTATTTTTCTTGCTTCCTGCTATTGTTTAGTGGTAGGTGCATTTCCAGTTGCCGCCGAATTGATTGGTTGCTTACCTCAAGAAATTGTTTTTTTGTTTGATTTCTTGAAAGTTGAGAGTCAGCAGTTTGAGGCTTTTCTGCGTTTTCTTTTCTTGCCTGTAATTTGAGGCTTTACGTGAGAGCTTGTTGTTATGCATTTGTAAATTAGTTACTTTATAGAATCTGCAAATGATTGCTTGTACATGTACTGCTTGCTTACCTCATTTCCCTGAGAATTTGGTTGATTGTGATCTTTTTATACTGTCTAGCAGGCATGTGAGCCAAAATAAGTTGAAAAAATTGTGCAATTGGACTCTGCTTGACCGCTCCTATTTGAAATTTGGTTATTTATCTGGCTGCAAACTGTAATGTAGGGAGCCTGAGATGCATCTTGCTACCACTGTTTCATCTAGATGCCTTAATGCATTTATCAGGCTATTTCAGATTCCTTTGTAGAATTTAACCTTTTCACGAGATACCAACATAAACATAACAAGTTACCAGTAGCCTAGTTGTCTAGTTAATCTACTGCTGAATTGTTTACCAGCATGCATGGAAAGACGAGACATGTTCGTGGATTGTCATTATATGTCGCTTCTCTATCGACATCATACAAAGAAGTGGGAAGCGGAAATGGTGAGATAAATATAATGGCCATAAAATAAACTGCCTCGCTTATTCATTCATACCAATTTGGAATTGTCACTATATCTTCTCAAAGTAAAATCTAAGAGATATAATGGTTCGAAAATCATTGAAATAGCATCCAACAGAAAATTGAATGACTTGTCAAGAATATCGTACACAAAAGCAAAATTACACGTAAGGATGAAGCTACTGCCTTCCAAGTAGTTGTACACTATCGTAAAAATTCCTATACAGAACCCTAAGAAGAAAAGCATAATGCTTTTACTGTTTTTGCTTCTTCTGCAATGGCTCTACTGAACTCCCGGCCTGCCAAAGAATCGTCAAATGTTGTCAAAGTAAACTTAGCACCCATGTATTGTCATTTAATATGCAAAAAGCACGCAACTAGATTCTGTTCTAAGCTAACCTACTGAGGCTCACAGTAAAATGATTTGTCTGTATAAGACCGATTATTAATCTCTCTTTCGGTATGTTTAGAGCTTATGGGGTTCATCCTGCTTCATTAATGTAAAAGGAACTTCGAGTATCGCAGTAGAGGAGGAAAGATTCATTGTGCACATCGAACATAGTATTAACCACAGATGAAGCTTCCAACCGACAATGAAGAAATAATGTCTTTGAGGAACTTTTCTTCTTGCATTGAAAATCTTCATTCTTCCGTGCCAGAATCTAATTCGACCTTAAATCACATGACCTTATGAACCTCACTAATGCACATCGAACATAGTATTAACCACAGATGAAGCTTCCAACCGACATTGAAGAAATAATGTCTTTGTGGAACTTTTCTTCTAGCATTGAAAACCTTCATTCTTCCGTGCCAGAATCTAATTCAACCTTAAATCACGTGTCCTTATGAACCTCACTAAGTATGAACTCAGTAGTTCAGAAAAATGCAGACATGAGAAGCCTCCCAGGAACCATCAGTCCTGAGAAAGGCAAATAAAAGTTTTCACCTGTATCTAAAAGGAATGCAAGATTGTTGTTCTCAAAACTCTCTTTATTTTAACATGGGCTGCAACATATTTAAAGGAATTTTATCGAGCATGCCAAATTGGATATTAGATCTATACCCCCAGAACCCTACCCAAAGGGAAAAAGACTAGTTCTTCATTTCGAGAAAATAGACGGGCAGCGATCTATCTTTGTTACTAATACCTTACTTTGCAAAGAGAGCCAAAACTACATATTTGAATGCTCCAATCCTATACATTTAACTACATCTATCTTTTTGCAATTTGTTTCTCATGTGGAAACTGGATCTTGCCATACATGGTCAAAGGGGCATGGAGACCGAAGATTAATGTGCCTACCATGCTAGAGAGTTGTTCCTTGATGTAAGCCATTGATCTCAACATCGCTTCAAGTGTTTCTCTTGTAAGCTGAAACTTCACTTCCTTTTCTCTAAGAGGAGACTTGGAGTGGTCTTGCAACTGCAAATAAGAGCAGTCAAGCAAAGTCAAATGCAGCATGATAACACGGGTAAGTCACTGAGGTTGAGAAGCAAATGACTGCACCACAACATGGCCTCGTAGAGCTTGCGCCTGGGGAGAAAATAGGGAAAACATACATTTTGTTGATTCCCAGGATATTTGACAGAAACAAATTTGCAGTTGGTGTCTAATAGGTTTTTTGTGATTCAACCTTTCCCTAAACCCCCACTACCTGATTCCTAAAGGAGAAGTTTTGCTTTCATTGCATCCAATAGCAGGACTTTGCTTGCATGTTCTTTTGATGTTACTAAAACTTTCCAAAGAAAGCTCCAACAATCTGGCAAGATAACTAAGGAGAAAATGCATATACATGAAAAGGGACAATGTTCTCTTTCAGGCTTTCCCCAGGAGAAATTCAGTTTTGAAGGATCATGAAGCGTGCTGGCCTCTCATCATGCTGAGTGGCCCATTGATATAATCAAGATAGAGTCGCTCATTTCATTGTCATACCTTCAGGGCGACTGCAGCCACCTTATTGGCTGATGCTTTTTGCTTCTCGATCGTCCAATTCATTTCAACAAACCGAGGAACAGTTGCCTATATGAATTGGAAACAGTATCAATTCATTTATCTACAAGACAACAATTCGGAGCTTGAAGTGTCATGCCTCATGAGAGAGGAAGAGAGAGAGGTTCTTCAATTATTCTGAGTTAGCTTCTGCACCTTATGCTAGTAGAGATTTATAGAAGTAACAGAGGAACATGCAACTTGCATCAATTTCATTTTCCAATTGGTGGTTTAGGTCAAAATTTGATCCTTGGAACACGTTTAATGCATCAGAAGAAATTATAAAGGGCGAAGGAAAATTCGTTTTGGATTACACTGCAGCTTTGCCCATCCTTTGCAGCTGCTTGAAGGCAGACTTCTCCCAAAAGCAATCCTACTGCTAGAGGAAGAGGTGCTTAATATTGCTTGTAGTTAGACATCTCTGCATTGGATTTTACAGCCCTATAAAAATTCTCGTGTTGATTCAGGTACAATTTTTAGGCATCTACCATGCAATCAAGCAACAGACAACTCCATGAGATGGAGACGTGTGGCTGCCACTGCAGCGCTGACTATGAAATTTAACTGGAGATGCACTTGCAATAACGTTTGGAATGTCTTGCAACAAGCATATGTCCATTTTACCATATTTTCAGGAGCACCGACGTCACGTTGGAGAGACATGGGTGCCGGTTGTGACACATTAGAGTCAGCAGTAATTATTGCATTGCCGCCACCGCCTCTGCAGTTGAAGTCGAAACATGGATCAGCTTGGCGAGGCTGAGAAAATGCTGAAGTTTCTGAAGATGGAAAAGTTGTGATAGTAGGTGGCATGCTTGTCTTGAACTGATAGGAAATGCTGCTTCGCGGTATTGAGTGCTGGACAAGAAAAACGCATACAAGTTCAAATCATGAGCTGATAAGCTGGAGAATCACAAAGTAAGCAACTAAAATCATGACGCAGGAAGTGTAGGTTCTTGCAAACAACATAATCCATGACAAGAATATGCTTACACTGCAAAAACAAACCTTATGTGATTTTATTCAAATCTCAAATCCTTAATGGCAGCGGACCACTAACACACAAAACAGACATCGGCACAAACGTTCTCAATTGTATTCTGCAAATTTCACACGAAAGTCCTAGTGGGACGAAATTTAAAGTTTCAATGCAGCAAGGACGATATTAGCCAACTATCACATAAGTACCATTTGCCTAAGTTTAAAGAATTTCTCGAGTTCTCATCACTCGAACATAGCTATCTGAGAAGCAGCAAAAAGAACACCGGCTTTAAAACCCGCTTTTCCAAGAACTCAAAAGAGCAAACATCTTCGACACCTGCACTATCTAAAATTGTCGTTGTAATGCCAAATCTCAGCGCCAAAATCAGTCTTTTCCTTCACCTCTTCTCTAAGAATGTCCTCCCTCCACTGATTCTTATGCTTCAGCAACACCGACACGAGAAGGCCCTGCAGACTAACCGGTAAGTCAGGCGGGAACAGCTTCAAGAGATCGCCCTCGCCGAAGTCCTCGTTCACGCATTTCCTGATGAGAGAACGCAGGCACGCCGAAACCTGCGAAAAACCCCACGTTGAGACTTCAAAAAAGAAATCAAAGTTGGAGACTTTTCCCGGATTTCTTGCTTCGGAAGCGCACACCGAACTAGGGTCATTACTCACAGGGTCGACTTGGGAAGCAGAAGGGAGGCCGAGAAGAGACTGGACGTGGGATTTGTCCGGAGGGGCGAGGCCGGTCCTTCTGCTTCGCCAGAGAGTGGTGAGCACGGCGTCGATTGCTTCTCCGGAGGCTGCGGCGTCCGAGAGCTTGTGGAGTCGCAGGTAGAGGGTTGTGTCCCCTCTTTCCATTGCCTCCTGTTTTCGAGCTTGGTCTCTTCTCGCTTTCTGTTTTTTTTTTTTGCACAAATTCTCGCTTTCTGCTGCTTCTTGGCAAAAGGGTAGCCGATGAGACTGGTCAGTGTTCAGGAATTTTTTTTTTTTTATTTTTTGTCGAAGTGTTCAGGCAGTTCGATCTTCAACAGTTGGACACCCTCTTCTCCTCTCGAAAGCGCCGATCCTCTTTGGTAGCCTTTTTGTCGTATCGTCATATCGTGTCCAACACTTTTTAACAGTTCGACACTCCAATATTATACTATTCATCATGTGATCGATACGTAGTTAATACGCTATTTCGATACATATTGAATTAATCTTAAATATTTTTAATAAATTAAGAATCAAAATATAAATTTATCAAAAATATATATTTAAGTCATATATTCAGCCATCTCAAAATTAATATACCCAACCAACAAAAAAGAATTTAACCTTGAATCTCTAATAAAAAAATAAGAAACTTGTCGTTGATATTAAAAATACGTGTCCCAATATATCGAAATTCTATATTTTGAAAAACGATGTCGGCGTGTTATGTAATATTGTGTCGCATGCCGCATATCGATATTGATGCTACTTACCCTCTTCTTGAGAGTGCCATTAATGTGACTAGCGCATTGTGTGCACTTCTGCAAGGGGTTGTGGTCTAGAAAGCACATATACTCTTTGGTTCTTTCTTTGACACATAATCGATAGGTGTTAAATATTCAACGCGTGATCGATGAATTAGGGATCAAAATATAAATTTATCAAACATATACATGTCATATACCCAACCATCCTAAGCTTAGTATACCCAACTAGCCCTCAAAATATCAAATCGTGAATTCTTAATAAAAAAAGAAGAAACTCACTGTTATTATTTACATATATATGATATATATATGATAAATGTATGCATATTCATATATTTAATATATAATATGTCACAACGCTGTCGAAATTTTTTTATTTTTTGAGAAATTACTTGTCGACGTCTCGCGTTGCATGTCATTGTCGGTACTACTTAAGTTTTGATTTTGATGTTAAAAAAATATATTTTTGTTCTCATTGAGTACTACAATTGGTTACACAGCTTTGACTATAAATTAAATCAACTTTATTATGCCTTTTTTATTAAAATAAATAATCTAAAAAAAATTCTAAAGTATGATTGCTTGTACGATTTACGAAAAATGAATAAATGGGAAATATTTTTATTGTTTACGAAAATATTTAGAAATTAGTTATTACTATCGCTAATAAAATATTTTATATTAATGAATCATTTCTACATACATAAGCGATTATTTTAACAAATTATTTATTAAATAATTTATTTGTAACGAAATAAAAGGAACCTAAGTGTAAAGCAAATGTGTGAAATCCTATTGTTTTTCATAAGGAGAGTGTTAACAATTGCTCTTATAAGTTTTTAAGAAGGAAAAAATAGTTTTTTAGACATTTTGAAATTTGAAAATAAAAATTCAAGAACACTTTATCTGCCATTAGGGCGAATGCAATTTTTTATTTTGTTCTTGCATTTGGAACAAAAATCGTTTAGTAAAACAATTTCATCTTTCTATTTTTGGGACAATTTTTCTAGTCCAAAAATAGGTTTGGAACATAAATAAAAAAACACAATCTTTTTACATTCCTATTTTTAGAACATAAATAAAAAACACAATCTTTTTACATTCCTATTTTTAGAACATAAATAAAAATAAGAAATCTTCTCATCTTTTGCTCCTCTCTCTCGCGTGTGGTCTCGCTCTCTCTCGCGTTCCTATTGCCGGACGCCAATAATCATAGAAATTTTCTATCGTCGCCAAACGCGTTTCTATATTCATAAACTCGTCCAAGGAAGAAAAATAAAAATATCTATTTTTAGCTGGAAATAGCTCATAAGAATAAAATGGTTATCATTTCTGTCCGGAGAGACATTTGATGCAATAAAAATTTGAAAGAGAAGTCTTTCATACGATGTTGGTTCGCAAACTCTAAAATATCCGTACTCTCTTTGTAAGTGCACTTATATTGAATGGTTTAGACGCATGGATTGCGCTCGGGCCAATTGCTATCATCTTAACATGATGCATAGAATTCACTTAATTATGAAACTATGAAAGAAAGAATGGGGAAATCGCTATAAAAAAAACTTTTTCCGATGAATTGGTTGCATTTGTGATGGCACGTAAAAAAGAAAAGTTTTTTTTCATACATGAATAATCTATATATCTTATTAGCATTCTCAACTGGTTTTGTATCATTTAAATCCCTCCCGATTTTTTGGAGGCAAGAATCAAACGCTAACTTCCTTATTTTGATTTAAGAACCGTGATGTGGCAGATCGCAACCTAGTAGATAGAACACGGCGTGTTTCCAAGCATTTTCTGGAAAAGAGATCTCATTCGTCGATAATCTTATGGAGAAATTATTACTACGTTTGGGATAGTAATTATAGAAAGAAATTTAAGAGTCACATGATCCGTCATCACTAGAAGATTCGTGGAGCCATTGAACTGTCCTAGAACGTGTATCATATCGGTAATTATAACTTGACAATCTATGATTTTGGATTCAAAGATATATTTCCGAATCGGATTCGATTTGAAGTTCAATCGAATCGAACCGAACCGAACCAGACCGAGAAGAATAAGTTGCGAAACCAATTCATATAGGCCCATTCATATCTACAGAGAGGCCCCCACAATTTCTCTGTCACGGAGAATCGCGTCTCCGTTTCGTCGTCCTCGCTTCGCCCCACAGCAGCGACGCAGCGCAGGAACAGAAGAAGCCCCGCTCGAAAGCTCAAATCCAGAGAAAAGAAAATTTCAGGGAGGAGAAGGCAAAAATCATGTCAAAGCAAAGCAGATATGGAAGCGTTCGGTTGCCTCGCGAGCGGAGACCATGACGCGAGCTCGAAGACGCGCGACTGATCTCGACGGCCTATTCGTTTGAAGCCAAACAGACGATCGGTGAGTTGGCGATTCACTGTCGATTTTTTTTTATTCGGTCGTTTGTACGAGTTGATTCGCGGGGACTGGTATTATTATCCGGGAGAACTCGAATTTTTTCCCTGATTGCGAGGTGATCGTTCTGTCCTAGGGTTTTTGAATTCGGAAGATGGCGCTCTTTGGGTGGAATAATGTTGGGAAATTTGTGATTTCTGTCGTCTGCTTCACGCGGATGCTTACTTTTACCCGCTTTTGTTTCGCCGGGATTGTGGATTTTGTCGTTGCATGTCAGCTCCGATATCATGAGTTTGAAATTGATTCAGGCCCGCTTTTTTTGTGTGTGTCTCTCTAAGTGTAAGTAGCGGTGCAGGTTATCGACAGAATAATCAGAGAGCAGAATGAGCAGTGAGGATTTTGACGCGCAGTCGCTGGCCGAGAAGCTGTCTAAGCTCAACAACTCGCAGCAAAGCATCGAATGTACCTATAAGTTTCCATTCTCTTTGCACTTTCAGATTATGTCTCTCGTTAGCTGTAAACGCGATTGGAAGAGCAGCGTTGTGATGAAAATGCCACCTGATTCTCCATGTGCTGTTACCAGTGCATGTTGCTTGTTGGTAGTTTATCCAATTGTGAGCTATTATACTCTCCCTTTCTGCTAAAGGATGTTCATTGTGATGGTGCCGCGTAGTTGCAAAGATAATGTCATTTCATCCTCGTGTTTTCTTTTGTTGTAGAATGGTGCAGAGATATTCAGTAAAAGTCTTCTTATGGACATCCTACTTGTCTGGAAGGGAATAATGTATGGGTTTTAATTATCACATCACATGTACCTCTATGGTACATCGGTCATGCTAGAGAAGAATTTATTGTGATGTATTAACTTTTGAAATGAATCTCGAAAAAAGGGATATTCTGGCCATGGTATTAGATTTAATACTCATGACATCGATGAGCACAATTAACTCATTGCGAATACAGGACAAGTAAGTTTCCTGCGGGAGTAGTCGTATTTGGTTCTTGCAAACAGTTACAGTATGCTGTTGAGCAAGCTGTGAAGGGACTAGAGGAAAAAGAAAATTGCCATGTTTGTTGTAGTATTAGTTTAAGGGTATCATCATCATTGTCGGACATCCTTGAAGTCAGAATATATAGGATGGTGTATTTGGCCGCAACTTTCATTTGGGATTTTCTACAGCTTCGGTATGTAAGTTTAGAATTATCATTGGAGAAGAAGTCCGAATTTGTAGAGTGATACTTATTCGTATCTCATAAACAATAACAGATGAAATGACGTTTTTCTTTTCAAGTAGTGAGTTGTTTTTATAGGTTCTCACAGACTGCCATTTCATTTAACTCAAAAGGAGCTCAGTGAAGTCATCCTCAGTTGAGATTTTTTCTTGATTTACTTTGGAGACTGTCCTAGGGAGGAGAATGATTTAGAGAATTGACACTATGAAGGATTCATCATCTAAATGATCGAAAAATATGTAATCAATATAGAAGAAGGAAGAGGAGTCTCCTCTTCATGAGATGTGGATTTCTATAGATTGTAAAAGATCGTAGAAGCTTTTGCAGAGGTCTAGCTAATCTTTACCTTAGATTGTTTTTTCTTTTCTCAATAGGGCTGAGGAACTATAGTGGCCTGTGCAACGTCTGATCCATATGACATTACTAGCATTCTAATACCGTTTAAGCTCCTCATTATATTATTTGCTCCTAGATATGGCAAATGAACTAGTGAGGGCTTGGCATTTGGCAATGGGTCACTTATACGACCTAGAAAAGCATTTCTTACTTTCTGCATCCACCTTATGTTTTGGTTGAGGATATTAGAAGATTCATAAAAAATTGATGGGAGATAAGAAAGCTATTCAGGAGACTGATTCTTTTTGTTGGTTGTTTATGAAGTATATTGTTTGTATGTGTGGAACGCACTTCAAGTGCAACTCTCACAGATTCTATTGTGTAGGTGATTACTGTCCTTGTCTTGCCTTTCATTACATTAGCAATGTTTAGGTCCCCTTGGAGCCTTTAGCACAATCTTTTGCATCAAGAAAATAATTGATTTGTGATGGTAAACTTATGTGCACAACTAATAACAAGTCAACCAGCTATTCAGGTATGGCCCCTATTATACAGTTAGATGCATGACTTATTTTAGCTTAAGCAACCAAATGCAGCAGTAGTGACAATGTGTGTACTAGGGGCGTTATTACACACCCAATTTGTGGATGCTACTTCTAATTGAGATTTAGTTTTTTACAAAGTGCTGACTGTTTCTTTTTTCTTTTATTTTTGTGCTCTCACTTTTTTAAGTTCTTACTCTTTGATATGCTTGCTTCTCACTTTTATAACTTTTGCATTCCTTTTTCATTGTATCAGCATTGTCCCAGTGGTGTGTTTCTCACAGGAAGAAGGCCAAACAAATTGTTGAAACATGGGATAAATTATTTAATTCTTCTCAGAAGGAGAAGTGTGTTTCTTTCCTTTATTTGGCCAATGACATTCTGCAAAATAGTAGGAGAAAGGGTAGTGAATTCGTGAATGAGTTTTGGAAAGTTCTACCTGCAGCGCTTAAGCATGTCTATGGAAATGGAGATGAACATGGAAAGAAAGTGGTGACCAGACTGGTGAGCTTTTGTAAAAGACACATCTTGCTGTCTCATCATTTCTTATGTTCTCTCTGATAGTATTTGAGTGATGGGATATTGTATGTGCAGACGTAAGTGTCACTTGGTTGACTAATGTTTGAGAGCTTTTCTGATTCTGTTATTTAGCAGGAGTGTTTTTAGTTCTGTCTGAACAATTTTGCTTTAGATTCATAAGTTCCTCTTTCATCCTACATATGTTCAGCTAACTAACAGACGGAGACTAAGAGTTTTGCTTTTGCCTAGGTTTTGTATGCATGTAGTCTTCCTTCACATAATAATTGAAATTTCTAGGTTGGACTTTTCAACACAGGACATAGATTCATCTCAGAATAAGGGGAGAATGACCCTTTTGGGTTTTCTAGACTCTTGATAGTTGCATGTATGAGGACAAACATTGATGAGTATCATGAAGAACTGGCAGTAGCAGCTAAAATGATGGATTAAATATCTAAGGTTAAGTCTTGGATTGTTGTTTTGAGGTTAAGTTTGACATTGTGAATCCGTCAAATTTGGATAGAATCTATTGGAATTAACCATGAAGTTCAACATGGAGCCTGCCTGTATTTAAGGTGCAAAGACAGTAGATGCATACTTTTTAGTCGATTTTCAAAGAATGTGCTGGTTGTTATATTCTATGTTAGGCAGGGATCATCCTTATCTGTTGCATCTCATTTCTTTCTTCAGGCTTCCACTGAAATGTACATTATGCAACGGATTAAATGAAGCTATTTGTATAAGTTTTATGAAGCTCAGTGTCAGTTAGGCTCAGTCATATTGGTTCATTGTCTATTATCCACCATTTATATGTGTATACGGTGAAGTTGGGCAGGTGAAACAGTTGTATACGTCTTGAGTTAATAGTTATCTCAGGCATACTTTCTGAATATCTTGATTATTGTAACTTTAAGCATTTGCATAAACTTGACAATGTTTACTAGTCATTATGTCTGTAAGGCCATTCTGGTGACGATATGGAATGCCATGATTGTCTCCAGTGAGCATTGCTGTGGCAGATGCCATCTCTTGGCGAAGGTTGACTCAAGTAGATGTGTTGGTAGGAGAATGTCTGCATGGATGAGTGGTTTGAACCTCAATTCTGAAGCTTATGATCATAACAGGGCTTTAATGCCAAGGTTTTGAATGGTTGATGCTAAAAACCTGATATATGGAGATTACTTCGATGTTCTCCATCTTAATGTGAAAGAGACTTGAGTAAACTTCTTTTCTTGTTCATGAGTTTCCTCCTTTTAGTAATCCATAAATCTGGATTAGAAGTAAACACTTTGGGAGATTATACAATTGTATATGATTGTACTTCCTTTGCTTTACTCGGAAAAAAAGGTATCTCTCTTGTCAAATATAGACCATTTGCTCTTGCTCTTTCCTTGTATTAACCACAATTTGGAACTGTTTTTCAACTCTTTTGCTGAAAATGTCCTCTTCACAGCTATTGGAAGAGGAATACTGCTCAATGGAGGAGTTTAATTTGTTATTTTAAGCCTGAACTTGCTGAGATGATGAAAATGCTGACCCTAATCCAATGTTTGGAAATATAGACAACATGCCCTTTTTGCCCTTTGAATTCTATTCACATTGGCCATGATGCAGTCTATCCCTTTGGTTGGGTTGGGGAGAAAAGGTTTTTGGTTGCCGAAAAAACCCTTCTTGGTGGATGATTGTACCCCCTACTTCCGAAGATCAAAAGCTATGTCCTTAGTTAACAAATGATAGGTCGTAAAACCAATCCTCCTGGTTTCTTAGGCTGTGTCCGTCTTCTCTTCTTCAGGCATAAGAGCCATTATCCTTCCAACCTTTCCTACCTCTCTTGAATGGAATTTCATTCTTCAAAATACCCCTCTTCTTTGAAGGTAGTCAAGGCTCCTGAGGCAAGAGCTTGTTCGGCAAGTCTGAATTGCCACCTTCTTGTATGACGGCTGTTTTCTAAGCTAGCAATTGCCTTTGTCCCTTTTCCGCTTCTTTCATTTTCTAATTATTCTACTAGAACAAGAGACTTTACCTTTACTTAGAGAGGAGCTCGTTTTATGATATACTAAGAATAGCTTTTGTTGTATTGGTTGGACCAATATTAGGCTTTGTTTACTTACCTAGATAATGTGCAAGTCTAGATGTGTATAGGTAGGTAGTATGTAAAAATGTGTAGATTTGTTTCATCAGGGATTGCAAGTTTCATCTTCTTGGTGCTTTTCAATAAATCTTGTTTACTTATCCAAATAAAGAGACTTTTTTGTGCAATTTGAGATATTTTCTTTTCCAAAGACACAAATGTTTAAAAGGTACAATTTGGTAAACATTCCCTTCTTTACCTCTATGAAAGTTTATAGAGCATTTTGACGGTGCTTAAACACTGATCTGTAAACTGGGAAGGTTATTTACTTTTTGTATTTAGAGAATGAATGTCCACGTCTATAATAGAAGTATAAACTTCTAACGGGATTCTTGAGTTTTCTTGTGCTTATGCTTAGATTCTTTGTGATTTCACCATTAGGTTTGTTCTGAAGGCGCAAAGCTCCATGAATATATATCTTTTAATCACCAATTTTATCTGCTTTACGTCAGGTTTTATCCTTCCATTTTACCTGTTGGGGCTTATTTAAGATGCTGTTGACTCGTTATAAGAATGTCTTTGCCTTTTCTTCCTTCATGGCTTTTCTTCTACTTTTAATCCAAATTGATGGTTTAATTTGGTTTTGAACGTGGTAAGGTCGACATATGGGATGAAAGGAAAGTTTTCGGTTCGCGCGGGCATGGCCTTAAAGACGAGATGTTAGGGAAAGATCCTCCACCTGTGTCTGTGAGCAATGGAAAGAGTTCGAATCCCATTAAAATTGTGAAGAGGGATGCTAGCTTAGTACGAGTGGTGAGTATAGAGTGATCCTTTCAGCATTTATTTGCAGCATACTTTTGGCCCACTGTTCTTAACAATGTTCTCTGGCTTTTGATTTCAGAAATTAGCTGTTGGAGGTCTGCCAGAAAAAATCCTAACTGCCTATCAATCAGTACTTGATGAACATTTTACTGAAGAGGCTGCTTTAGACAAATACAGTGCTGCAGCAACTTTGGTGGAAAAAATTGAGGAAGATGCTGAAAGTAACTCAACTAAAGGTGAGATCCTTGGCATTTATCTTTGAGTGTTTTAATAGCTACAGCATCATCTTTTTGTGCCTTGTTGACTATCTTTAGATTGACAGCAGATTGGTCTGACAATGACTAAGGCACCATACTTTTCTCGCATTATAACCTTTAAGTTGGGGAAGGCAATTTTGTGAAAGTTGCTTGTCTTAAAAGGTGAAAGGGACGCTTAAGAAAGCATGGTAAAGAAGCTACCGTGATCTTGACATGACACCATCTTATGGAGGATATTGTACTAGATTGGGGAAGGAAGTATACAGGTTACTGGCCTTTATTTGCGGGGGGTGGATATGTAGAGCAATTGAGCCCGAGCATCGGGCTTGGGCTGCCTCTCTCTCTCTCTCTCTCTCTCTCTCGTCTCTCTGGGTATGTGCGTGTCTCAATCTATTTCTCTCTCAGTTCTCTTTACGCTAGGGTTGTCACACCCTTGCCAGAGGCTGGGCAGTGGTTGCTGCAGCGCAGCCCCTCTTCCCCTGTTCACTGTGTGGGTGTGTCCCATGTGTCTAACTATCTATCTAGGTTTTATTTATTTATCTTTTTGGGTTCCTCAATCATCTTTAAGCCCTGTCTGGGAAAGGAGAGTGAGGGGAATTGAACTGTGGAGAACATACTGAAATTGTTGGGCAATAATGGCTTATTTTTTTGGGTTAAAGCCAGGTATCATCTGGCTTAATTGGCACCACTGCCCCAATATCCAAAACAGGAGTGATGATAGCTGCTTTTGGGGTGATTGGGGTTGGGGGTTTTTTGGGGTTTGGGGGGGGGGATTGGCAATCATACTCTGCTTTGCATTGGTATGATGGAGAAATAAAGAACTGTAATCCTATCTTTTCTTGATCAGGAAGCCAGCAAGGTTCTGCATTGGTAGATGATCTACAAGAGCAAGAAAATATTATTAAGCAGTGCATAAGTCAACTTGAAAATTCTGAAGCAACGAGAGCTACCTTGATTTCCCAGCTTAGAGATGCACTTCATGAGCAGGTACATTTTACTACTATAGTTTTGCTTACCTATTGTTGAAAGTATGTGCCATTCTTGACTGTGTGCTGATCCGCACTTCCAGGAGTCAAAGTTGGGACATGTGCGTGCTCAATTGCAAGTGAGTATTGTCTCAATCTGCATCTTACGTTTGCCTGTGCTAGCTATGCGGATGATCTTGTTGTGAAAGTGTCCTTACTCTTTGATACATCATCTTGTAGTCTGTCAGAAAAGGAGTGTTTGTTGCTTTTGGCTTTATGACTCCAATAGATAACTTCAAGTTTTGGTCAATAGATTTGTTGAAATGCTGTTATCTTTAACAAGTTAAACAGCTGTCTCTTTGTCCTCTTGGTTGATGACAAGATCGCGTGAGTAGTCTGTTTCTGTCCGCCAGTCCCCTTGCCCTGGATGGACTAAGTTCAGTAATTATGGACATCAACCTATCTGCCTTTCCGAGTGACTCTTCATCTTGTAAAACTACTGGATGTGTTCTTGGCTTATGCTCTTATTGATTGTGTTCTCTTTCTTGAAAGGGTGGGGTTTAGCTTGCCAGATGTCACGCATTTGTGAAATCTTAATTACCAATATCTACTTTTAAATGAAAAAATTGAACTTATCGGAGACCTTGGTGGCTTTCGTGAAATTTGTCCTCCTTCCTTTTCGCTCTACGTTCTCTATTTGACAATAGGCCCCATCCTCCTCTTAAATGATGAATCCCATTCCAGATCCGATCACTCTCTCACCCTTTTTTCATCTTTTAGGTCTCCCTTCCTCCTCCTTTTCTTCGTCTTATTCTCTCTCATGTCTCATTTGGCTGCTGAACAAGAGAACGAGACAAATTAAGTGAGAGGTGGTGGCTATGACAGAGTGGTGGCTCAAGTGGCGGTGGCTGGGGTTTGGTGGTGGGGTTGAGCTAAATCAGATAGAGGAGTTGGTCATTACAGTGGCTTGGACTTGTGAAGGGTGTTGAAGAGAGAGGACATGATTTGAGAGAGGTGAGAGAAAGAAAACTGAAGGAAGGTAAAAAGGCTCAAACATGTTCCAATCACATAAATGTGATGATATAACAAATGACAAACCAATAGCTGGCTGGGCAGCACCATTAGTGCTGGTATCCTGCTGTAGCTAAACCTCACCCTTCTTGAAAGTTTTCACATTTTCAAGTTTTGAATTTTTTGAGAATTTCACTTTTATGATTATTGAATTGTTTTATTCTTTTCTATGTACAACGATGGGAATGGGCATCTTGCTGCAGCAGTCATTTCTCGGCTACAGCTGATTTTGGACCAACTTTAGCAATTTATTCTTGTTGTATGATATGTCCATTTTTTTTTTTTGGGGTCAAAGATATATTGTCCATTTAAGCAGGGTGAATCTGGATGCTATCATGCCCTACTACACTGCCATGAGCAGTCAGACCGTGCCATCTACGTTTTGCTTTCTGCATGTCTTTTGGCTCTCGGTCATGTAGCCTGTTTCTCATTTTAAATTCACCAGAAGTGTACATTATTCTTTCCAAGTGTTTTATTTTGTTCGTTGATCATTGACCTGATACTTTTTAAGTACTTATCTTACATTGATAGATGACAACGCTATGAATGTGCAGGGTGCTCGAGCTCGGGTCGAACAGGCAAGTATTTTGCGGAAAAGGCTGATAGCACCCTCTGTTCTTTCACACCAAGGCCCTGCTAACTCATTCTTAGAAAGGCCAAGGATGGAGCAAAGCCTGCCTTCGATTCGACCGACAAGCAACGCGACTCCGCCTCCTCTCTCCCAACCTGCGATGCCTTTTACGTCCCTCAAAACCTCTGATGAAGAAAGCAAGAAAGCTGCAGTTGCTGCAATTGCTGCTAAGCTTTCTTCCTCTACGTCCTCTGCCCAAATGCTTACCTCAGTACTTTCATCCCTCGTTGCAGAAGAGGCTGCCTCGAAGAATGGTGGCTTGAAGCCCACTACATTTTCCTCAGCTTTGCCCATCTTTTCCCCAGATAAAAGGCCCAAACTTGAGAAAATGCCCATTTCCAATTCTGGCAACTCTGATTTGGGAAACTTGTCCTACTTTAGCCCTCTACAGCAGCAATCGGGGGCAACATGCCACTCGCAACGTCAGTGGGCATGCAACCTGCATCACAATCCAATCAAATGCAAGCGCCATTTGCTTCACCACCTCCCCCGCCGCCACTGCCTTCCAGTCTATCTTCTGCAAACCTATCTGGGAGTCAATATGTCCAATCTGCTGGTATGAATATGATGGCAGGCCTGATTCCTTATGGATTTGGAGCGACTCTACCTCCACCGCCTCCCTTGCCGCCACATATTGGTCTGCAGCCCTTGGCAAGGCCTGCCCTTCAGACACCTCATCAGTCTCACGTGGAGCAAGCGCAGCAGCATCAGCAACCTGCCTCCGGGGGGATATTATCAGCCACCGGGCCTTGGCTTCTTTGGACAAAGCCATCAACCAGCAACACCACCAGTACCGAGGCAGTGAACTCTGCTTATTTAGACCAGGAGCTTCCTTTTAAGAGCAACTATTCATGGAAGTTCAGCGGCAAAGCCGTTCTTTGGATGAGCGTACTTGAAACTTTCTGTATGTCTTGAGTCACAGTTTACAGCATCGTCTTGTAAATTTGTAGAGGATTAGCAACTGTTGTAATGGGATTAATTACGACACCCACCGTCTCCAGGACGTTAGAACAAGAGTCAGGAAGAAGCTGCTGCTCCAGTAAGAGGAGGAAAGGAGGGGGGTGGGGGTGGTTTCCGGGAGGCGCTTGACCAAAGGAATGTTCAGATATCTGTACTTTAGTGTTAGATGTTGAAGTAGCTGGACTGTACTTTTATTGAATGCTTTGACGATTAGCACTGAGTCATGCCATTAAGGTATACACTCACTGGACTGTCTGTGAAGATGGGTCGAATATCGGATTAGCTGTTTGACAGGTTCGAATCGGTAATTTGCAGGTGCGGAGCATATAGTTATCTTCTTTGGGTCGTTTAACCATTTGCTTGGAGAATGATAGCTGTTGTTGGATCATGTGGGGGGCTTCAAGGGGCGTGTGCCTTTCAATGTCACATTGGGGCTGCTCTGTTCTTCGGGACGGGGGTCCCTTTCAAGGTTCAATGCTTCATGAAGTGGTCGTTGGTGTGGGATCAGGCGACTATTATCGTCCCTTAATATGGATGTTCTCTAGGGCCTGATTATCAGCTTATGAAAGCTACAAGAATGCAAATGCATCGAGCGAAAGTGGATATTCTGAACCAAAAAAAAAAGTGTAAATGCATCGAGTGAAAGTGGATATTCTGAACACAAAAAAAGAAGGAAAGGTTTATATTCTCGCGGTTGTACGATGAAGAGTTCTACTTTTACTAAACGCACGATATGTAAATTATTTTTCTAAAAATAATAGTTTATATCGCTTAAAAAATTTGAAAGAATGGAAAATATTTAGGCCATTCATGGAAATATTTAGAAGTAAATTGGTTGTTGATAATGAAAACGATTTTTATTTATTAATTATTTCAAACGATACAAATTATTATTTTTAAGAAAATACTATTTAAAATATTTATTTTTTGCAAAAAAAAAGGAGCACAAATATTTGTGATAGCAAAAAAAAAAAAAAAAAAAATCTCTCATGTGATTAATAAGATTCGTGATTAGTAACATTGCTATTTTACTTTTGCGCTAATGTGAATATTGGCATAGTCTTAACGTGGTAGCGATGTTGTGTTGAAATGATCGAGTAAATCTTGTAATGTTATTTGTCTTTGCCACAATAAAAAAGGTGAATAATAGGGGAAAAAGTGATGAATCATTGCATTTGGTGGTCGCCGGTGATTAACGTGGTCCGTTCATTCAAGAGCATCAAATTGACTAAATTTGACTTTTGCGATGGTAATTTTCCAATCATTCTTTCGGTAATATTGATGATGTACGGGGAATAGTCAAGCGTTTTCATCGAGCGAATTTGTAATTCGACATGCAATCTAATGCGAGTCATCGGCATCTTCGTGTAACTGAGGCATTTTATAACATAGTAAGTTCTAGGTATAGAACGAAAAGCAAATTTGCAACTTTAGTATTACAGAGGGGCAAATTTTGGGGATTTTGCCAGATCGGATTTTGGAGAAGAAGAAGAAAAACGTGAAGAGGAGGGAAGCTCCCATATTAAACTCGGCCCACTCCTTCATTCTTCTTCATCTCTGAGAGCGCCGTGACCGCGACGTTGAAATTTTGCTGTTCCCCTTCCCTTGCTTCGCCATCAAGGAAGGAGGGAGCAGAAGAGAGAGAGAGGGGACGGCGACGACGACGATCAGTGGGACTCTGCAATAAAGTCGATCTCTTTTGGCGTGTTAAGAGTCAACAAGCACGGCTGGGCTCTCTTCAATCTCAGCTCTCAGGTCCCTTTTCGTCTTCTCCTTCTTCTACTTATTGTTTGTTATCCACGGATCGCATGCTCTCGTTTTCTGAATTGCCGTGGTTATAGATGACAAGGCGTCTCCTGTGGACGCGTCCGATCTGTGGATTTTTGCTTTTTTTTTTTTTTGAAACTTCTGATTGCCTTTTGCTTCGAATTTGACTACCCAATTGTGCATTACATCGTATTCGAGAGCTTTATGTGATTCTGTATCAGTTTACGGACTGCTATTGCTGTTTTGAGTCGCTTCTTAGATGTGTAAAGACTCGCATTTGCGAATAATGAACCATGGGGCAGTCTAGTAGACAAGGCAAATGCTTTGGTTCTTTTGGGCTGGTGGGAGTCTTGCTGCAGTTAGGATTTGCAACTGCTGTCTATTGTCGTAGAAAGCTTTTGCTGAATTAGAGTAGTATGTCGATGCTCTTTGCTTTCTGGCTTGGTGTAAGAATTAGTTGAAATGCAGGCTGTAACGCTAATTGGCTTAATTGATGTCGAGAGTTTTGAGAAGAAGGCTCCATCATGGAGATGTAGATGGAAGAAGGAATGAGCATCTGGAGAGTTCGGGTTTGGACAGTTTAGATGAGCCTTTGCTGGGGAACTATGAACACGATGATAAGATTTCTGAGGTGAGGTTGTATTTCCTTGTGCTGTGTTTTGATGACTTAGTTTCAAAGTGTCGGTGCTTCGTGAAAGCATAAGTGTTAGACCTCATCATGTTTGTGCACTATCCCTTTGGTGACTGATCTTATGATGCAGGGACGAGTACTGGAAGATCTCTGGGATGACGAGAGAAGAAAGGAGCGCCTCCATTGGACAATGATATTTAGCCAGTTAATTGCACAGTGGATGCAATGGCTTGGTATGCACAACTCTCCTTCCTGTTCCAACAAGACAGATTCCTGTGTCTGTGTATTTTAAGTGATGGAAATAGATAGCTTGAGCATATTGGTTCCTGTTTAATGATTCTTAGGCAACCCAAACCTCGATGGAATGATTTTGTGATGAATTTGATCAAAGTTCAAAATACTACACATATCGAATGTAGTATATACAGATCTAGAACGGATTATTTTGTCTTATTCTGTTAACTGCGTACTGCCTCTTCTGTGTGCTCTGTTTGATGGATCCTTATTCCTTGTCTGTTCGGCAAGAGCTTCAAACCAATTCCTATTGTTTGCTTTTCTCTCACGGAATTTGTTATTGCATGTTCTTCCAATTGTCATTGTAAAGATGTTTTTTACCTTCTAATTACTGCAGTAAGTTTGACTCCCTTACTTGTGGAGAAATCCTAAAGCTTCACCAGCTCTACCATTTTGGTTTAGAAAATGAGTAGGTGAAATTATGCATAAGTCTAATGTTTGATTTTTGTGGACTGCTAGATATCTAATCTTTATTGTGCTTGTTGTTTTGTGTCTGCTATGGTGGGAAGGGAAAGAGAATTTTTCATGAGTTGCCTCTTCATTGTCAAAAGTTCCTAATTGCTTGGAGTTATGGCATACTTGCTTGCATGGGTTTGGCATGCAAACATGTTCTCCATTTTTTGCTAGCGGTACCTGGTGGTACTGAAAGCAGATTTGGACCCGATAGAATAATTGAATACTAAATCATGCCTTCCTCTAATAGCTTAAGCTTTTAGAATAGTTGGCGATAGTCCCACAAAATCTGACAGGACCCTTAAGCTCCCTATGAAGATGCTTAAGAAAGCCTTAAGACACTGAAGTCATAGCTTGAAATTGCAAGTGGGCCATCACTGGGATCAATTGTAACCCATTCCGTCATATGGTCTGGGTTTGTAGCGCCTAGGGTTTGGACTTCTAGAGTTCTCCCAATTTAGGTGTGCTACTTGAGCACAACCATTTACTGTGGTACTCAATGAATATTTGATATGAAGGTGCGAGAAGTCACATCTTAAGCTCAGTGGGTGATATCTCTACAGTATTTATAATGTAGCATTTCTCGAAGTACTCTTATAATCTTCTTGACCAACATCATTTTGCTGCTTGTAGCTAACATAGTCCTTGGGTCTGGATCGCTGATTGGACGTGTTCTTCCTCTTTCTTCTATCACTCAGAGTGGACAAAACAATAATATGATACCAACTCTTAGTCCATTGCAGGTATATCCAGAATATTCAGAGACTTTCTGAACATAGTAATTGAAGTGCTTCTTGATATAATACTCAGTGAAGAATAATCTGATGCAAGTGCATTATTACTTCATATATATGCATTTTGCAGTATTTTAATTTGCAGGGAATAGATTGGACAAATTCATTCTTATTGGATATATACATTGAAGCTTGACTGACATGACACTTTATTAAACTAGTGAGGAGTCATTATTTGAGAAAAGAAAAGAGAACATGTCGATATCATGGTATAGTTACCTTGTCAGATGGATAAGTTGCCTTGGTCGACATTGAAATTCATGGAAGACTAGGCGTCGTCTAGAAAGTAAATGCATGGTTCCTTTGAGGTTTGTTTAATCTGCGGGGGAGCCAATTATTGGCCTCTCAAATTGGTTTCTTAAAAAATGCTATTATGGTACGTTATGCTCTTTTGTCTGTCTACTTGATAGAAAAGTTATTGCTTCTCTAAATTGATCTACCATTTTGGTTTGATTGTAGGAAGAAAGGCTTAGAAATCTCCAGCAGAGGTTGGGAGTCCCATTTGATGGTTCTCGACTGGAGCATCAAGTAAGTCGGTCTGTGTACTAAATAAGCATATTCTCCTAAGATCTTAGCTTAGCAAGTGAATGTGAAAGTAGAGCTAGAAACAGTTACTTTGGTTAAATTTATTTGTCTTCCAGTAAGGGTAGGTTTTCCCGTGTATCATACTTGTATAGTAGGTTGAGGATAGGAAAATATTTGTTATCTTGCAAGACAGGCTGTGTAGCTTCAAGGAGAGAACGCTTGGAAAATCTGCCAGATTATCTCACTTATGATAACTGTGTGCGGGTTTTCGGAGAGAACGCTTGGTTTAATTTGATGGATCAGTTTGTTTTATGATTGTCCCGTTTTCCTCTTCTCTTGCATTGTTTGATATGCTACTACTTGGGGGAGGACATGCTGAATCTTGAGAATGTGAGTGGACGTGTCGTTTGGCCATCGAGTATGTTGCAGTATTTTTTATAAACACAGGTTTAAATGATTGATTACAAATTTCCACTCATTGCATTCCTGTTTGCTTTTAGACATGCTTTAACATGATTAAAAAATTGTATGCCGGAAATTGCATAAGTTAAGGTTTGGATCATACAAAAGCCGAATCTATCATCACCTCCAAAGGGGCCTATCTATGTTTCCTGAAGGAATACACAGAGAACATCTATGGCTGATCCGTTTGCTTTCAGGAAGATGCCTTCTAATGTTTGTGGCAAGAAATGCTTTGTGTGCTGAAATGTTGGTCTATATTTCTTTAAAGGAAAGACGGTAGTGTGGGGCCTCCAGGATGACTGTTGGCAGATTTGCTTTTGTGACTTAGGGGGATGAGTAGAACAGCCAAAGTGTACTTAATTAGTATAAGCTCCAATAATTCTGGAACGCAGAGATTGTGGGTCAGATATTCCTCATGTTTCTGCACTTTTTGATGTAGGATGCTCTTAGACAGCTCTGGACGTTGGCTTATCCTAATAGAGAACTCCCTTCACTAAAATCAGAATTGTGGAAGGACATGGGTTGGCAGGGTACTGATCCTTCGACGGATTTCAGGTATCAATAAGTTTTACATCGAAAGTGGTCTGGGATTATATCTTATTATGTCATTTGACTGAATTCCTCCTGTATATCTTCATGGAAACCTTTTAATACTTCTAGGGGTGGAGGATTTATTTCACTGGAGAATCTTATCTTTTTCGCGAAGAAGTATCCGGTTAGTTTTGTGTTCCCCTCCACCTTATTTCTACCCCCAACAACAGTTTTTATATTTGCATCTATGTTGGTATCCAATCTCACTTACACTTCTTGACCTTTCTTTTGCAAGCAACATTGAGACACCTAATTTTCTGTTGTGATTATCTGTTCTGTTTCGTGAAAAAGAATCAAACATTATGTTGGCATATTAAGTAAAATGTGATGGTCTGTGATTACCTTGTCACCTCTAAGACCGGAAAGAAGACTTAGAGATTTGGCTGAGGGACGCCTCTGCTTGCAAAATTTTTTGTTATACTTCGACTATCCTCCTTCCCGCTGTTGTACTTGGAGGATGTTAGTCTTTGTGTACCTTTTCTGCAGTTGTAATTTATTTTACCTTGTCTCCTCTAAGACCAGAGAGAAGACTTAGAGAGTTGGTTGAGGGACGCGTCTGCTTGCGAAACTTTTGCTTATGGTTTTTCATTATCCTTCAAATATCCTCCTTCCCGCTGTTGTACTTGGAGGATGTATTCTTTGTGTACGTTTTCTGCAGCTGTATTGTTCTCTTGGCTGTTGCTTCCATAATTTTGGCATATAAGTAGTCGTGTATGACTGTGCATCTCATACATAAGATGATTGCCATGCATATTGAATATATATTGTTTTGAACTTTGAACATGGAATTGAACTAGGATCTGTAACTTTATCATCCTTACTGCAGGAGTCTTTTAAGAGATTGTTGCACAAACAAGATGGTACGCGGGCTGAGTGGGAATACCCATTTGCTGTGGCTGGCATCAACTTATCCTTTATGTTGGCTCAGATGTTGGATCTTCAGTCAGGTAATGATAATTACTGAGAGAGGTGCTTGGGGCTTCTTGATTTTCATAGGGTAAAGTGGCACGATATTTTTGTTGCATCGGACCTTCTTAGACAACGAGTCATGTGAAATTTTACTACTGTCTAATTTTTTGCTAATTATAAAGAGGAGCGACGATTTCATTGCACCTGCAGGTAAGCCATCCTCTTTGGCTAGCATCAGGTTCTTAGAACTACTTCAAGAAGATGAAATGGCTTTCGATAATCTTTATTGCGTAGCCTTTCAAATGATGGATGCCCAATGGCTAGCAAAGCGTGCTTCGTATATGGAATTTAATGTAAGCTACCGAAGATAAGTTGCTTATGTTTGGTTACCTAGTTACTATTATGAGATACTGTTTTGTATCTTCAAAGATTCTCTTTTTCCTATATTTTCTTGTCAGGATGTCTTGAAATCGACAAGAACACAGCTGGAGCGTGAGCTCTCTCTTGAAGATGTTTCTAGCATTAGGGACTTACCTGCATACAATCTGCTAAGGTTGTAATTGTAACTGAGATATATATATGATATCAAATTATCCCATCTCATGTTCGGTATCTTCCTCACGTACTGTCCCTGAATACCTTGTCAATTTTTTCTATTACTAAAGTTAGAGTGCACGACACAATTTGTGTGTTTGCCGTACAATACTGAGAAAATCTGAAACTTCCCACTGTTATTAAAACAAGGTATACTGCATTTTGTTCACCCTTTGGACTGCTGCCACTGTTGCCTCCTCTTGACGGCCCCATCTGTCGACGGTAGAGAGAAGTTTCCTTTGGTCGAGATAATTTGTCAACCTTTTATAGGATTTAGCAAAACATTCATTTGCTGTTGGATGACTCGTAGCTTTCTCACACCATCACTGTCGAGATAATTTGTCAATCTTTTTTATAGGATTTAGCAAAACATTCATTTGCTGTTGGATGACTCATAGCTTTCTCACACCATCACTGTGATCCTCAATACGTGCTTTGTTTTGAGTTAGTGCAAAGATGGTTACAGCAAGAACTACTAGATGTAGTCTTTGAAGTGTGAACGTTTATACCATCTCCAACAGATAAATTTTGCCTAGTCACTGACTAATGGGGGTGTGAAAGTTCTATCAATCGAGTGGGGTTGGATCAATGTATCCGTGGCGTCATATGGGGCAAAAAACGAAAAAGAAAAAGAACGAAGACAACTTATTCTCATCCGAAAAGCAAAACTGGTAAGAAACCGTATGCTCTTCAGTTTTCGCTCATCCGTTTAGCTGTTCCGTGGCGGAGCTCTCACTTTTTTCAAAGCTTTATTAGCTTCCCATTGTCTTCTGATCTTTTCAAGAGCCATTTATTGAGCCGTTCCGATGCTTTCTTCACCTATAAAATGAGAGCAATTTTGCAATTGGCTTTTAGAAATCTTTCATCACGAAAAGGAGACAAAAACAAAAGAATCTCGAGTTCTTGCTGACAATCCAGCTAATTCAACTCCGGCAGCACATGTAATGTGAAGGCATGTAACTGATATGGTCCTAAAATTTGCATTTACCTGCTCGTCCCAGTTCGTTCTGCATGTAATGAAACAGAGAACCGCTGTCTGAGTTGCGACTCCGATTATCATCCCTATCCATATACCCTGTGGGCATCAAACAAAGGAATAGCTTATCTTCGCCAAGTATTCTCCGAATAGTGAAGCATCGCCTCAACACGAAATGACGGTTAAATGCCAATTTTCTAGTGAAAAACAAAAGCAGGGTTCAAGCCTTGTTACCTGAACTTCCAACTTGGCTACATATGCGAGCACAACTCCAAGAGGAACTCCGATCAGGTAATAGGACCCTATGTTAACAAAGGCAACCATGCTTTGTCTCCCGGAACCTACTGCCACTCCTGCAAGGGATGAACGGACGGGTCAGCAAGACAGAATCTGAAAATAATTTCACTGTTTCGCGTCACGGGTAGTGGAACAGCTGCTGCGTACCCGTGAGAACTGGCTGAACACTGTTGAGTAAAATAGAGAAGGCAAGGAGAACTGAGAGGCTTGAAACCTCTTCTGCAACGTCTTCCCCACTTGTGAATATGTAGGCAATCTGTCGACCGAAAACTAGGCACAAGATCCAAAAGACAACTCCAATGCTAAATGAGGTGCCCAAGATGACTTTAATGGCGAACAGCGCCGCTTTTGCATTTCCTCCCCCAATTCACTGGAAACCCTCACGCTGTAGGAATTGAAAGGATCGAGACACACAGCGTCAAGTGAGCATGGAGCAACTCAAAGATTGGCACGGGTTCATCATAAGCCATACCTAGCTCCAGTTAGGAAACCGAGGCCTACCATGAACACCCAAGCCGAGATGTTGAGGCTGAACAAGAAAACTCAATTCGGTTCATGATCACTTTCTTGGTGACTGATGTCAAAGTCGAATACATAAGATGCCTAATTAATTGCCGTCATACCAAATCGAGAAGGCAGATATTGCAACAGCGGAATTTGTCATGTATCCTGCCAAAAGGACTAAGACAGCATTGTACCACAACTCCAAGCTATTTTGATCAAGGACAAACAAGATGGTATCAGGGTGAGGATCGGTACATTGGAGAGCACGTAAGTCACATGAATAGACATTGAATGTATCTAATCATGTCTGCAAGTGCCTCACTAAAGACGAGAGTTGTGTCATGGTATTTCAGTTGGTGTAGAACTTACAATGGATTTGAAGTGTATATTTTCTCGCTTGTGATCCGTTGAGTGTGTGTGTTCATTCCCCTGGAATTTCTCAGGGGCATAACTCAATGCCGAAGAAGAGAAAGTCTTACCACAACATAATGCCAGAGGATACCGAAAGCTTAATGACTGGCCATAAGTCGGCGAATGCCGCCCAGGTGAACCCCTTCCAAGTACTTTTGCACCATCCTCCAAGCATATACACAAACTCACCGATCACCAGTAACCAATTCGATATTATTAACGCTCCCATCGCTCCTGGGATTCCCCAATCAAGTACATACACAAAGAGCCAAGACAACAGGACATGAACTGCAAACGAGGTGGAAGTGAGCCATCCTATGATGGTGTTCTTGAGCTGGCACTGTAAGAACTTTTGGATGGTCAGGCTGAAAGCAAAGGAGTAGAGGATTGGGATGAACCACAGGGCAATGTAACCAACGGCTTCAGCTATTTCATCTTCTTCACCGAGAAGCTTGAAAATGGACGAGGTATAGACATAGACTGGGACCAAGATGGTCACAGTGACCAGATTGATGATCCAAGATCTTTGCAAGTAAATGCCTAACATGTGGTATTGCTTTGCACCGAATGCTTGCCCACATAATGTTTCAGTTGCACTAGACATGCCCAACTGCAGGATCAAAAACTTCATTAACAAAGTCGAGTCAAATTTTCCAGATAAATGCCTAGTCAAATTTGGTGGATTCACACAGTCTATTCAACCTAATAGACAACATTCAAGTGAAGCCTCTCTCCGTTGCCCAATTCTGATAATTTTCAGAAAGTTTAGGAAAAAGGTGTAACTTTTGCATAGTTTCTTGGAAACGCAATTCACACTGGTCCATATTCATCAGACGATTTAGTTATCATCAAAAATTTTCTTACGAAAAAGCTGCCTGAGCACATCTGAAGTGGTCTGCGTGGAAGTACGGACGTAATATATTGCGGAGTCTGTTAACTATAGTCCTAAGAGTTGTCTTTTAGACTTAAATTGGAAAAAGAGAGAAGAATCCTTACAATTATTCCGCAGGCAAATCGAATGCCAATGATTTGAACGAGCGCATAAGCAGCAAGCTCTGTATCACCAATATGCCCGATGAATGCTTGCGTCACGAGAAAGATTCCAAAAGAAGTCCCTCTGGCCAGCATAGCAGGGAAGGTAATCTCTTCAGTATTTTCTTGATGATTCCGCCCATTGACCTTCCCGGACAGATCTACTCTCCAGTCCAATGAATTGGTTTGACCGATTCAACCGGGTCACGATCTGTAATCCAGTCTTTTGATCATCAGTTGCGGTTTTCAAAACGTGAAGTTGACTATCTGATTCATGATAAATGGGATTTGTAGAAGGTAATATCATTCATGCACATTTATTGTTTTCCTTACCCACCGGTTGCCTTCATTTTATTTTCTCAACTTGGGTAATTTCTTTCGTTAAGTCGAACTGAAAGCCACAGGAATTGAGCTTACAATGCCTGACACAGGTCAGTACAATCTATAGTGGAAATATAAAAGGCCAACCCGAGGATTGGGGCAAGTTGATTGGGACTATAAGAGATTTCTAGCTCGGGGGTTGGAGGTCTGCCTTTTCAAATCCTATAAACTGCGTGTAAACTATCTTTGATTGGCGTTACCAGTAAAAGAAAAAGGTGAAGGCTTAATCGACTTGTGGGGGCTGTTGGTTGCTCCATGGGTCTTCTGGTAGCCGGTCCTCTACGATCGCGCCCATGAATCATCGAGGAAAAATGGGCAATGCGACATCGTTACTATAATATTTGGCCCTTGTTTTGATCAGGTCAAACAAGGTGGTAGAGCCACCATTAAAAAAAAAGGAGAGAGGAAGATCGAAAGGTCAAAAAAAAAAAAAAAAAAAAGTAAAAGAGGGCAGTTGGCCTCTCTTTTTAGGCTGCACGACCAAAACAGAAAAAGGAAAAGAAGAAAAGAAGAGAAAGGGAAAGAAGGAGAAAGAGAAAAAATAGTCACGTGCGAGCACCACCCACCACGAATGCCTCGCCGAAGCCATTTCACTAAGTGTGCTCGCACCTCTCGTTTATCCTATTGAAGTGATTTTTGGGATTTAGGGCTCAAATTCGAATTTTGGGGGAAACTGAGTTGCTGTGTCCAATCTTATGGGCGATTGGTTGCATTTTTACTTGAGAATGAAACTTTAGGATGTTATGAAGCTGTAGGATTCGACGGATCACGATTTCATGTTATGGTTTCCTCGAAGTGAGCAATTCAAATCTACTGCGCAAACTTACTGCACGAACAGTGATCTTCGAGGGCTATTTTCTTTATATTTCGGTTGTCGATTGAGGTTGAACCTGTTGAGACTTTTGTAGTACGTTAAATAAGCTTCGTTTTGAATACAATATTGCATTAATCGGACTTCGTTTGATCGAGTTGAGGAATTTCTCGCAATTAGGGCTGGAAAATTTGAGTTTTTGAGGTTTTGATGTCATGGGGCTTGATTTTGGTGTTGGTCAGACATGATTATTGTACAAAATAAATTTAATGATATTATGGAACTAATGTTTTTTGATGGTTTGTGAAAAGCCCAACTTAAGTTATCATTTTGAAAATTTTGACACTTAAAATGAGCGCTATATATAATTCAACTTTCTTAAGAAACATGACACGCTGTCGTTGAAGAGCCAACTGAGATTGAGCCCCACATGGCTATATATAATTCCACTGTTCTTAAGAAAAACATGACCCGCTCTGTCGTTCCCAAGAGAGAGACTGCGCAACCCCATGATATGTCTCTTGGCTGCCCTGTGCACGGAAGTCCCGTCGTTCTTCTTCTTCTTAATCACTTGCTGCTGATGGGTTGAGTAGAGTTTTTAGCAGCTTCGGCGTCGGAACACACACTTAATCACTTGCTGCTGATGGGTTGAGTAGAGTTTTTAGCAGCTTCGGCGTCGGAACACACACAAAGAGCGCAAGTTTGTAAGTAGCCCCGGCTCTAAATCTCTTTCGTCTATAACATATGCTCCTGTTCTTTCGCCATCCCTGCTTCTTTTTCCTTCCATAGCCGAGATGGGAATGGCCGGAAATCATGGAGAAAATGTTCGTAACCGAAGCATTACGTCAGCGTAATGATCCGATGGTGACGTCGATTAACAAACTTGTGTCCATCTCTTGACTCACGCTCGACGTCTTCATTGGACATGATTGTGCAAGAACAACTATTGCTTCGGAAGTTGGGTTTGGGAACATCTATGGGACTGGCTATATCTACCAGTCCGCATGCATCAGATCTAGACGAGGGATACGGACTTGTGGTAATGTTGAAGTATTGACAAAGTTGCCTTTAATAGAGAAAAAAACTGTCCTTCTCCCCACATTGTCAAAACCAAATATTTTGGCACAATCCCGAGATGAGTAACTTGTACGACTCCTAAGTCGTTCGGCGAGGTGCCAGTTACAAGGGTAGTTGTCGTGTCCATGTGTTGCTGTGTCATATACATCCACACGGCTTGACAATTATGAAATCTGACTTCGTAGCTCAAAATTCACATAATCCTAAATTTGTGCCGTAACTTCCAAAATTACTTCAAGTAGACGAATAACCGTCTTGAATACTTACTCAGCGTTGCAATTTGCAGTTGATTTGGCTTATCGAGGTATCCAGCTCGGATTTAGCAAACATTCGTTTGCCAGTTGGACGAGTAATAGCTTTGTTACATCATGATTCTAACCCGCAATGTGTGCTTTCTTTTGAGTTGGTGCAGAGATGGTTACAGCAAGAACTGTGGCCGTCATTAGAGGGGAGAAAAATGGGAACAAAATGACGAAGACACAACTTGTTCGCATCCGAGAACCAAACCGGGATGAAGCTGTTCACTCTTCAGTTTTCCCTCATCCATTCAGCTGTTCAGTAGCAGAGCTCTCCCCATTGTCATCAGGTCTTTTCAAGAACCATCTATTGAGCCGTTCCGACGCTTTGTTCACCTATAAAACGAAAGCAATCCTGTAATTGGCTTTCAAAAACCTCTCTTTACGAAAGGGAGGCAAAAACTAGAGAATCTTGAGATCTTGCTGTTATTTCCAGCTAATATGACTCCAATGAAGGTATGCAAGTGATATGGTCCAAAATTCGCATTTACCTGCTCGTCCCAGTTCGTTCTATAAGTAATAAAACCAAGCACCGCCGTCTGAGTTGCGACTCCGATTATCATCCCTAACCATATACCCTGTGGGCATTAAACAAAGGAGTTTCAGCTGAGTCTGAAGCCAAGCAACAACTTATCTTGGAATATTTGCCTTCTTACCTGAACTTCCAATTTGGCTACATATGCCAGCACAACTCCTAGAGGCACTCCGATCACATAATAGGAACCTATGTTAACATAGGCAACCATACTTTGTCTCCCGGAACCTACCGCCACACCTGCAAGGTATGAACAGATGGGTCAGCAAGGAAGAATCAGTATATAATTTTACCATTCGCATCACGGGTAGTGGAACAGCTGCTGCGTACCTGAGAGCACTGGCTGAACACTGTTGAGTAAAATCGAGAAGGCAAGGAGAACTGAGAGGCTTGAGACCTCTTCCGCAACGTCTTCCTCACTTGTGAATATGTAGGCAATCCGTCGACCGAAAACTAGGCACAAGATCCAGAAGACAACTCCAATGCTAATTGAGGTGCCCAAGATGACTTTAATGGCGAAGAGCGCCCCTTTCGCATTTCCTCTCCCCAATTCATTGGAAACCCGCACGCTGTAGGATTGAAAGGATTCGAGTCACATAGGGTCAAGCAAAGCACAGAGCAACTCAAAAATTTGCACAGGCTCATCATAAGCCGTACCTAGCTCCAGTTAGGAAACCGAGGCACATCATGAACTCCCAAGCCGAGATGTTGAGGCTGAAAAGAAAAATCAATTCCGTTCATCACTTTCATGGCGACTAACATCAAAGTCGAAGACATAAGATGCCTAATTCGATGCCATCATACCATATCGAGAAGGCAGATATTGCAACTGCGGCATTTGTCATGTATCCTGCCAAGAGGACTAAGACAGCATTGTACCACAACTCCAAGCTTTTCGATCAAGGACAGAGAAAATGGTATAAGAGTAAGGATCAATCCAAATGGAGAACGCGCAATAGACATGAATAAACATCGAATTTATCTAATCTCGTCCGCAAGTGCTTCACCAAAGACAATAGAGTTGTGTCGTGGTGTTTCAGTTGACGTGAACTTACACCAGAACACACCTCCTTAGGATTGTGATTAAGGTAATTCTAACCTTACCGCATCGTTAACGACACAAAATCATGAGCAATTTTATTCCAATCTGTTCATTCATCTACCTAGAATTTCTCAGGAGCATGAAAAGAAAGTCTTACCAAAGCATAATCCCAGAGGATACTGAAAGCTTTATGACTGGCCATAAATCGGCGAATGCAGCCCACGTGAACCCCTTCCAAGTACTTTCGCACCAGCCTCCGAACATATATACGAACTCACCAATCACGACTAACCAATTCGATATTATCATCGCGCTCATCGCTCCTGGGATTCCCCAATCAAGTACGTAAACAAAGAGCCAAGACAACAAGACATGAATACCAAACGTGATGGCGGATAGCCATCCTACGACGGTGTTCTTGAGCTGGCACTGCAAGAACTTTTGGATGGTCATGCCGAACACAAAGGAGTAGATGATTGGGATGAACCACAGGGCAATGTACCCAGCGTCTTCGGCTATTTCATCTTCTTCGCCGAGGAGCTTGAAAATGGATGAGGCATAGATGAAGACCGGGACCAAGATGGTCGCAGTGACCAGATTGATGATCCAAGATCTTTGCAAGTAAATACCTAACATGTGGTATTGCTTTGCACCAAACGCTTGTCCACATAATGTTTCAGTTGCACTTGACATGCCCAACTGCAGGATGAAAAAGTGCATTTACAAAGTGCAGTCAAATTTTCTCGATAAAGCCTTGTCGAATTTGGTGGATTCACGTGGCCTATACATCCTAATATTCAACATTCAAAGTCACGCTCCTCTCTCAATCGCCCATTCTCCATATTTTGCAGAGAGTTCAGAAAAAAGTTGCAAATTTTGCATAGTCTCTTGGAAACACTATTGACACCCGTCCACATTCATCAGACGATTTAGTCATTGTCAGAAATTTGCTAACAACAGCTGCCAGAGCACATCTGAATCTTATTAGTGTGGAAGTACCAATGTAATATATTGTGGACTCCGTTAACAATAGACCCCAAATAATGTCTTTAGGCTTTAAACGAAAAAGGGGTGGCTAATGCTTACTATTATTCCGTTGGCAAATCTTACGCCAATGATCTGAATGAGTGCATAAGCGGCAAGCTCGGTCTTGCCAATGTGCCCGATGAACGCTTGCGTCACTACAAAGATTCCAAAAGAGGTCACTCTGGCCAACATAGCAGGGAAGGTAACTCTCCATACTTTCTTTGATTCCACCCAGACCTTCCCTGTCAGACTACTTGTGTCTTTTGCTTCTGTACCAAGAAGGCTTTCCTCCATCCTATCGCCAATCATAGATCCTGCCAGAAAAACACGAAGCAGCGTGAAATTCCACGGGAATGTTCATTTCGCGGATCCATGGAGTCACAATTCTGAACATGCCAAAAACGAAGGTCTCCTTGTTGTCTTTGTTCAATCCGAGGGTACTGCCACTGTTGGAGACTGGCCGAGAAACTGGATCCGCACAGGATCATAAAGAAATGTACCAGTAAATCTTTATGAAGCCGAATAGCACATATAGATTTGTTGTCCCATGCATGCCAAAATCACTCTCTTTAACAGGCCTTATAAGTATGTACTATGTGCTCTGTCATTTGTAATTTAGTCAGTGTATCAGTACGAGCAAGGATGTATGCAAAGTCTGTGACACTCGCATCACAATTCAAGACCACGAAATCATGAAGGGGGGGGGAGAATCTCACTGCCAATCATGATCTCAGTGGGATCTGGCTTGATATAAAGCCAACTTTACATGTATATAAAACTGCTCAGACTTGCATAAACTGACCAAAACAGAACATACACATCATCAAGCCGTAAAGCGATATCCTACAGACACCCAATGATCGCACGTTTCAGAGGGTAAGAAAAGTTCTCTCCCACATGAAACCAACTGAGAGAGAGAGAGACGAGACAGAGAGCTTACCTTAGCCTTCCCTGTATGAGACAGTGAGTACCAAGAGCAAGGGCACAAGCCAGTGACGCTTCTGGTTTTGTCTCTGAAGAAGCTCAGCTTCAGACAACAAGAGAGGCAAAGCAAAGGGCGCTTGCGCTCAGGGACAGTTGTTGGAACGAGGAGTACGTCACTGATGATGAGCAAGAGCATCACTTTCATACCTAGCTCGCAGAAGTTCCCCCGCTAAAGGTGAGATTCAGAGAGTCGTGTTTCATGATCAACCGAGGCAAAAAAATAAAATAAATGGAAGTTAAAACCAAAACCAAAACCAAAAGGGTAAGAAGATACAGTAAAATCAGCAGAAGAAGCTGGAAAAGATTGTTAGGTGTTGAATGGGAATGACTGATAAGTGGGACGAAATACTTACTCCATTTTCACAGATATAAGAGAAATCAAAGGGAAGACTTGCTGTCCTCTTTATAAAAACAAAGTGGATGCATTATAATTATGAGGAGTCTATAACTAGATTATTTTGGGAAATTAATAACCATCCGAGTCACTCATTTCTACAGGATTTGTGGTTAAAAAATTGAACTTCGACTGCTGAATATGCCAAATTTCGACATTTGCTTTTAGCGGTATGTGGTTTAGCTTGTATCCGGCCAACCAACCGATGGCGCAATGGGTATGCTACCAATTTTCAAGATGCTACATAATCGTCACGTCGATGGTTCCACGAAAAATCGATCGGAAATTCCCGCAAAAGCGTATCAAATTACAAAGAAATGAAAGTTTAGTGCCTTTGGTGCTGGAATTGCAAACTCCACTATAACTTAGCAACCATGGTCTGCTTGTTGAAGCTCAAAGGAAAGCAAAAACAAATGCATAGTTTTATTTATTTTTTTCTCTTACTCGTCTACATTTAAAGCATGATGCCATTTTCATAAAATACAAAAAGAAGAAGAAAGAATGAAGCGTAAACATTTGAATTCTTATTAAAATGTTCGAGAATTTTAGATTCTAAAATAAAAAGTCAATGACCAAAAAAAAAAAAGTCAAAGCGGACTTTAATTTGGGTTGAAAGTGATGGATGAAAATTAATGGCTCTAACCGTCCACAGGCCCAAAGATCTAGGAGGAATCAATGTCTTGTCCCCCTCCTTCCGAAGGGGTGTCGTTTTAGCTTTCGGGCCGTTGACTTACAGTTGGGTTTGCCCAAAGGTAACGGTTGACTGGCAGTTGGACGTTGGAAAAGTGCGGAACTTCCGAGTCCAACCGGACTACTGACGCTGGCCAAGCGCCGAGCTCAGAAAAGTCTGCCGCAGTGATAAATTGACTCTTTTTACAGAGACTCAGCCACTCATTCAGACACCCTTCAAATTTATGAGAAATGGCTACGTCCTCGTGTGTCCGAACCGATAACGACGCTGACTATGCCGGGTTGAAGAAGCAGATTGCGTGTGATGTAGTGCGTCGACAGTTGTACACGACGAGCCGGCTTAACTAGGTATTGGTAGTCCCCTCCGGGACATTATTTTCAAAAAAAAAATCATAATTTTATTATATTTATGATAATTCAATCATAAACTCTTTAATTTGATCGATTACGTCCTTTGACAATTTGTTAATGTAGATTGTCCAATCAATTTTTCCAACAAAGGCCCCCTTCGCCTAATCTGGCGAGAGGGCCCTAGCCCGAGACAGGGCAACCTCACTGGGTCTGGTCCTTGCCGGACCCGACGACGGCGAGGGGTGCCCTCATCGGCGCTCGCCCTTGCCTATGGCGGCGAGGGTGGCATTTGCTCAGGCAAGGCCCATGACTAGCCACCTGGTCAAAAAGAGAAGGGAAAGTTTTTAGGGGAAAAACAAGAAAGAAAAACCTAAAAAAAAAAGCAAAAAATTTATTTAAAAATTATAAAAATTATTCTCGTCGGCGTTAATCTGCTTTATGTAGGATAATCGACGTCTACGCCAGCGATTTCCGATCAAAATTGATCGGACGGACTATATTAACTTATCATCAAAAGATTTATGACTCAACCGATAAAAATACAAAATTTAATCGAACCGATAAATGTGCAATATATGAGATCTGGTGTGATCTTTCTGGCTCGATTTTCTAGTCCAATGATTTGGTTTGGCCGATTCAACCGGGGTCACTATCGGTAAGCCAGTCTTCCGATCATCAGTTGCGGTTTTCAAATCGTGTAGTTGACTATCTGATTCGTGACAAATGGGATCTGTACGAGGCAATATCATTCATCCACATTTATTGTTCTCCTCACCCACCACCTGCCTTCAAAAAAAATATATAGGTAATACTTTTTCGTTAAGTCGAACTGAGAGCCGCGGGATTTGAGCTTGCAAAGGCTGACACGTCAGTACTGAAAAAACCGAAGCACTTACCTAATGGCGATCTATCGTGGACATATAGAATACCATCCCGAAATTGTTTTCACTTGATAAGAGAATTAACATTCCGATTTCAATGTTAAGCGCAGCCATTATACCGAAAAGTGGGTTCGACCGCGCAACAAAAATTCCAATACCTTCGCTCGGGGAGACACGTGCACCTCAACAAGGCGCTTCTCGATATGTTATTCCATTTGTATATGTGTCCCTTCCGTTGTCCGAAAAGCCTCTTTAAGAGTTACAACTTATTGCTCGAGCCCATCGTCCCGACGTCCCCTCGTCCTCCTGATGTTACGTCCTCATACAACATGTGCCCCAATTTAATGTATATAACAGCACTCGGATCTTTCGATTTAAATAAACAATCATCTAACCAGATATGAAAAGAAACATAAAAGTATGTGGGACATAATTAGAATCAATTTGTGTGATGTATGTTTTCCATTTTCTCATATATGTCGGGGTGTGAGATTTTAGGACCACCATAAGTTGGGATTAATGTTATGTTTCATCCTATATAAAAAAAAAAAAGGAATATTGATTTTCATAGAACAATCGGGAAAAGTGTCAAAAAAAAGTTATAAACCTATTGTATTTATACTAATTTATCATAAATCGATTGACCTAGAGCTAATTTAGTCATTCCAACTAATTTTGGCGGGATGTTATCTGATGTGGATCTTTGGATGATATATGGCACGGTCGGGATTGATGTATATATTTTTTAATAATATGAATTTTTTGTTTTTATTATTTTTTTCTCTCTCTTTTTCCTTTACTGTTTTTGTAATTGTCCCGAGCAATGAATCTCGCGTCAGGGTTATGAACGCACTATGTATGAGAGATGTGCCTAAAGTATGATCTTACATAGGTTCAATGTATACGATGTTTGTCGTATAGCGATTGGCTGAGATTTTTCGCGAGATTTTGAATTTATTCTAAGACGCACAAACCCTAGCCGAACTTTTGGGACTCTCAATTCAATGAACACACTACACAATAATTCGAAAATTGTCGGGCCTATTGCCTAATCATGCAATAGCCATCAATCACTTCCTGAGAATAGCAAAGGCGAGCCTACATAATGAAAATTTTTGGGTTTGGTTCGCAAAAAACAAACTAGTCAAGGAAAAATATTTTTCACATATGAAAAAAAAAAAAAAACTCATTCACAAGTAGAGAAAATACTTTCCTCTTTTTCTCTTATTTTACACCCTCAATTCCTTTACATTCATTTTCTTTATACTATTTTTTATTTTTCTTTTCTTCGTCTTCCTCCTTCCTCGGCCCACGACTCCTTCCTCCTTCTTTCTTCATCAACCACGGATCTCGGCTACGACCGGCAACCCAACAATAGATCATGACGAGGGCCGACGAGCTCCGGCCTCATCGACCTTGGGTGAGCTTGAGCTCGCCAAGCAAGGCTAGAGATCGTCGATCTAGCAAGCTTGGGGATCGCCGAGACTGTCCGAGCTTGGAGCTCGCTTTTGTCCAAGTAGCCGATGACCGAAACCAAAAGGAAAGAAAAAAAAATAAAAATGAAAAAAAGATAAAATAAATAAATAAAATTTTCAATTTTTTTAGAAAATAAAAAAAGATTATTGAAAGGACTACATGGAGGAAAATCAAATCCGATATTCTACACCAAACGATGGAAAATATTTTTTGTGTTTTTTTTATATATATTTCAGCAAAGCATCGAAAAATACTATTATTTCAAGAAACAAACGGAGCGGAAGTGAAAATTATTTTCCGCGGATCGCGGAAACACTTATTACAATTTGTCTTATAAGGAAAAATTTTCATATGTGAGCATGTTGACTCGGATTCCATTGAGAACGTGGCTTTCTCCAAGAATGGGGACGAAAACCTTCAAGCATATATATACACAACTGAGGCTCTGCCTCACGTGGATCGCCATTTCTGTCGAGAGAAAACCCCAACCTTCTTCTGTCTTCCCAAGAGCGAGTCCTCTCCTCCACGACCTTATGAAACATGTTTCTGTAGCTGTGCAAGCTAGTGTCGATCGACTGTTCTTAAGGAACATAACAATCATCGAAGAGAGAATCGCGCAAACCCCTTGCACGTAAGTTCTTCTTCCTCTTCTTCTTCTTTCTTAATCACTTTCTGCAGATGGGTTAAGTGGAGTCTTTAGCAGCTTCGGCTTCGGAGCACACCAAGTGCGTAAGTTCGTAAGTAGTCCCGGCTCTAAATCTCTCTCTCGTCTATGATATATATGCCCGTGTTTTTTCGCCGTCCATGCTTCTTTCTCCTTCCATAACCAAGATGGGGATGGCCGGGAAATCACGGATTAAATGGTCTCGAACCGAAGCGCTCGTTACTAGTAGTGTTAGTATCATTCGCTGAGGTTAGATGTAAGTTCAGCATACAAAAGCATTGCTTCAGCTTAGTGATCATATGGTGATGTCGATTAACGAACATGTGTTCATTCATCTATTGGGCTCACACTTGGCGTATTCATCTGGACATCAGTCCGCAAGAACAATCATGACTTTGGAAGTTGGTTAAGGGAACATCTATCGGACTGACTATTACCGGTCCGCATGCATAAGTATTGACAAAGTTGCCTTAATAGAGGAAAAAGACGGTCTCTTTTCCCACAGTGTCAAGGTCAAAACCAAAAATTTTGGCAGAACCCCGAGATGTGTAGCTTGTACGACTCTAAGTCGTTCGATGAGGTGACAGCTACAGGGAAGTTTCTTGTCCACGTGTTGCTATATCAGGACTCAAAAACCCCATTGACTTGTCAACAGGAATATCACGAAGGTGAGGGTGCACATGGCAGCACTTCTCAAAGTGAATTTTCGTTTTAGAAATACTTTTAAAGTAAAAATTTATTTGATAAAAATTTTTACTTTGCAAATTATCTTTTCCTCAATTTGATAAATTAAAAAAATTACTTTTTAGTTTAAGAAATACTTTTCATCTCACCTTCTTTTTATTACGCCTTATTCTCTTTTCGACCGTGTCGCCTCCACCGAACTCCGCCGCCACCGACAGTTAACCATCGCCTCGCCCATGACCATCGCCACCCACCGCCACTCGTCGACCATCGCTGGCCGCCGCCCATCGCCGACCTCCATAGGTCGTCACTCATGACTATCGTCACCGTCGCCAACGCCGACCACCATCGCCGCCAAACTCCGGCCTGGTTGTCGCCAATAGCTAGCCACCGCCCGCTACCGCCAACCGTCGATCACCACGCCGCTCATCGCTGCAGTCTACCGTAAACATCCGTCGCCGAGTCCCCGTCTCCCATACGGGTGTGAAAAATAAAATAATAATTTTATTATTTTTTAAATAATAAGAATTATTTATTAAAAGAAATTTAAAATGTTTAAAAATGAAGTAGAAATTTTTCAGTCGTCGATAATAATTTTTCAAAGACGATTTTGTCTTAACAATATTTCAAAAATAGAAATTTTTGCCATATGAATTTCTCGATTCGAAATCAACTTTTAAAGTAGATGTAAAAAAATCAACTTCGCTCCTTAGAAGAAGTAGGAAAATTAATTTCTAGTCGGAAGTTGATTTTTTAAGTAGAAGTGTTGTTATGCGCGTCTTTATTAGCTAAATATAAGCAGTGTATTAAACCAGAGTGAGGTGTTTCATGATCAAACATAATTTTCTCACGTAACTTACAATGTCGGCTCTTTTCCAGGTAAGTACGTAAGTAAGTTGTCATGGACCAGCGAGTGGAAGAGAGGCTTCTGGGATCAGAAGACGAGGCCGAGACTAGAGGACTGAGATGGAGGATCTGGGACGAAACAAAGACGATGGGGAGGATCGCATTCCCTGCAATATTGTCGCGGGTTACATTGTTCGGGATCATAATCGTCACCCAGGCGTTCATCGGACATATCAGCGCTCTGCAATTCGCCGCTTTCGCGATCGTGCAGACCATACTCGTGAGGTTCGTCAGCGGCGTTACGGTACGCGACATTGCTCGCCTTTCTCTTCTTCTCCTTTTTCCGGTTACGAAATTGGATTTTACTAATGTGATGTGATCGGTTCGCTTCTGATTGCGAAAGCTGGGCATGTCGAGCGCCACCGAGACCCTCTGCGGCCAAGCCTTCGGAGCCAAGCAGTACCACATGATGGGCATCTACCTCCAACGCTCCTGGATCGTCAGCACCGCCGCCACGACCGTCCTCATCCCGGCCTTCGTCTTCGCCACCCCGGTCTTCACCCTCCTCGGCGAGGACGCCTCCATAGCCGACGAGGCCGAGCCGGTGGCCCTCGGCCTCATCCCCGTCATGTACAGCACCGTCTTCAGCGCCACCATCCAGATGTTTCTCCAAGCGCAGCAAAGGAACTTCATCGTCATCTGGTTTGCCGCGGTGTCGTTCTTGCTCCACTTGCTCCTCTCGTGGCTCTTCGTGATGAAGCTAAACTGGGGGCTAGCTGGAGCGCTCGGCGCGATGAACGTGTCGTGTTGGTCGCTGGTGGTGGCGGAGTTCGTGTATATATTGGGAGGGTGGTGTGGGGAGACGTGGCAAGGGTTCTCCACGGCGGCGTTCAGTAGCTTGTGGCCGGTCGTCAAGCTCTCCGTGTCATCTGGCGTGATGCTCTGGTAAGTACAGATTTGAATTAGCTATCGAATTTGGTTTTTTCTTAAAAGTGTCAACTTCCCTTATCCGACAAAAAAAAAAATTCCTCTTATATTTTACAAACTTTTGTTTACCTTCTTGACAATGCTTAAAATGTATAAGGTATTATAAGAAATTGTCAATTTTCATTTAAGTGATTTTCTAATTTTTCTCTTACTAACGATTATTATTATTTTTTTAATTTACCAAGTTTTCTATTTAATTATCACTTTTATTTGTCTTTACTTAACAATTTTAAAAGTTTATCGACTCTTTTTAGGAACCACCAATCTCAATTAGAGCAACTACTAACTTTATGACTTACGAACTAATTAACCCTTATTTTGTGTTATTAACTAATTTTCCGAATAAGAGATGTATATATGAACTGTAAAAGAGAAATGCTAGGATAATCCCGAAGGATATAATTTCAAGGGAAGAATTACCAAAAAAAGTCCTAAATCTATTGTAATTTTTTCAATTTAGTCATGACTCCTTTTTTTGCCGATTCGAGTTTTAAATCTTTTATATTTATGTGAATTCGGTTCATCCGGCCAATTTTAGCAAGAAATTGCCGACATGAATGATGATCGTCCTACGTGACGCGGCGCAAGATCGACGTGAATAACTTTAATAATATTATATTTTTTTTAAATTTTTATCTTTTAATTTCTTTCTCTTTCCTTTTTTTTTCTCCTTTCATTCTTCCTCCGGTTGGTCGCCGGAGGAGAGGGTCGATGGGGCCATCCTCGCCGGCCTTCTGCGAGCTCACCCCCGCCGACTATTCGTTGAGGCCTAACGACCGGCCGGAGGAAGAAGAAAGGGAAAAAAGGAAAGAGAAAGAAAAGAAAAGAATAAATAAAATAAAAATTTGAAAAGATATTAAATTGTTATTAAAAATTGTCCACATTAGTGCACGTGAGTTGATTAGCATTCATGTCGCGATTTCCGGTCAAAATTGGCCAAAAATGGACTGAATTAACGCAATTGCAAAATATTTATGATGAATTAGCAAAATAAAAGGTTTAGCATGAAATTGGTATAATTGCAATAGGTTTCAAACTTTTTTGATGAATTTCCTAATTTAAGGCGTATGTAAAGCAAACATGGGACAGAAAATTAAACACTTAAAAATCCCCTGTCGTCCAAGCTGATCTGAACATAATCTCAGCAAGCCAAAGAACATTTGTCTCTCCAGGTATCTTGCGCACTCATTGTGTTTGTTTCTCTGAAGCTTGGAGTTGTGGTACAACTCTGTTCTTGTACTGCTTGCCGGGTACATGGAAAATGCAACAGTCACCATATCAACCTTCTCAATCTGGTAATCATTACATTCCGACATTCCTACCCGATTTCTGTTTCGTTTGCGCCTCGATGTCGCTCTTCTCAAATGATCCTAATATTCACCTCTCAGCCTCAGCATAGCAGCATGGATCCTGATGATTGGCCTCGGCTTCCTAGTTGCAGCAAGGTATGAAATTGAACTCGAAACTGTGCTGATTTTCTTTTCTTTTTCTCGATTAGTTTTAAGTTTTTACTTCAGGAGATCAACAGTGTGTCTCCACTTTCTAGTTTCTTGAAAATGTTCTGTGTCTGCTGATCTTCTGGTGTATGCTAGTGTGAGGGTCTCGAATGAGCTGGGGAGAGGAAACACTAAAGCTGCAAAATTTGCCATCAAAGTCATCTTCAGCACGGCAACATGTTTCGGGCTGGTCTGCGCGGTCCTGTGCCTTCTCTACAGCTACCAGATCGCAAAGTTATTCACGAACAGCGAGGAAGTGGACGAGTCTGTGTCTGAACTCTCTTACCTGCTTGCACTATCGGTGTTCTTGAACATGGTCCAGCCAGTTCTCACAGGCAAGTGTGGACTGTAAACATTTAGGCAATTACATATGAACAATGACACCGAGTTCTCGCTTCCACAGCATTTTCGACATGATAACTCTCTTTAATTTGATGATGAGTGGACAAATTTTGTGGTGGAAGCAGGGGTGGCCATAGGAGCAGGATGGCAAAGTGTGGTTGCTTTTGTTAATATTGGATGTTATTACCTGATTGGGGTCCCCATTGGAGCTTTACTTGGATATGTTGCCCATCTGGAGGTCAAGGTAGGAGTCAGAACTCATATGACTTCAACGGTTTCCACTTTCAAGCAATCAACTTCCGAAAATTGCACCTTTTTTTCTGGTACTATGGTTGATCTGACATTTCAATTTAATCTGCTCACAGGGAATATGGATAGGAATGATTTGTGGGGTTACTTCACAGTTGCTTGCTCTTGTCTACATGACATGGAAAACAAATTGGGATGAACAGGTAATTTTGATCAAAGTTAGAATATTTCTGCATTTGATGCACTTGATTAGATGCATCAAAGTGAAATCCTCTTCCATCTCCGACTGAAAAACGATCATTCCTTTCCTGCCACAGGTGATCAGGGCATCGGAACGCCTGAATCGTTGGCTTTTGAAACCCTCCGAGACGTCCAGCCAGAATGGTACAGAAGATTGAAGCGTGATTACTTATGGTCAATGGATCTATACATTGCATCAGATAGGTATCCTATTAATTCTCACATACCACCTAAAGGAAAGTGGATTTGGACTCTCTTGTCAATGAGAACTTTCATGAACGGAACGATCGCTTCCGGGAGAAAAATTAACAGATTTCTGTAATCAAGAGTCGCATGCATGTGCAGCCAGCATAGCCATCGGCAACGTCTCGATTCGATTCATCTGATCTGAATTGCAGAAAGCAGGGAAAACACGCCCGAGACTTTGATCACTTTGATTTAACGTCCCCTCAAAAGCATTAGCATTTTGCATCAGCAATGTCTAGGTATGCAGTCAAGAATCTTAATGGATCTCTGGGAAGAAGCTTAGTCGAGCATCGGCGTGCGAGGTTCCTTCCTCATTTCAAAACCCAGCAAAGTGTTGCAGCTGCTGATTTAGGTGATAGAGGCCATCTTGACACAGTTTCGTCAGCACTGACCCTGATAATCAATGACAGAACACTCGGGCTCATGTACTGAAACTATTAGCGAGCATAACTGCAAATATTGAGCAGTTCATATTTTACAGCATTCGATTCGAACGGGAATCTAAAATCCATTCATAAAAATCCCAAGTTACTGAAACTCGAGATTGTTGGGACGTGATTCATGATCCCCCATCGATGGAAAGAAGTCACGGGGCCCTGCCGGAGGGTCTCAGTGCTTTCTCATTCTTAGGGTGGCACTGCACAAATCTTTCGTGAATCCACCTTGCGAGCTTGACCTCATCGTACCTAAGCTCGAACTTTTTGACTATTGGGACTGATTGTTGACTGACAGATGAACCTCTTTCATGCGAGGCCTTGGTTAATCTCTCCCCCACAAGAAAAGCAGAGGCCACTAGAAAGCACAAGAAGAACAAGACTGGCACTCCGGTCCTCCCAGAGTCAGCCTCCCTGCAACTCCCCACGTGCACTATTGGCCAATGAGGGATTTGAGAGAATTTAAAAGGGAGAGAGGCCGCTCTTGGAGATGGCCAAGGCATAACAAGGCCAAGGTCAGATAAAATTGGTGAAACCAGTAATCCACAGAAGAACATGACTGAGGGACAGTCCTCGCGACACGAGGAGATATAACGGAACCGGATGCATAATAAAATAGGTTCAAAAGAGACTCTCGGAGGAAGATCAAATTGCTATGAAGCGAAATATAGCCGCTACACCAAAACTAGGCACAAAGAACCAACTAGTTTGACCTAGTGGATAAGGCCGACCACTACATACATAGGTGTGATAGCGAAGCCAAGCCATATAAAGGCGAGCAGCCCTTATAGCAGCAATAGCAGACAGCCTACTTATAGCCTTTTCTCATTTTTTTTCCCAGAATCTTTTTTATATTCTTTTTGCTGCTTCCGTTGCTCCATTCGTCTTAGGCCTCCAATGCTAAAGGAGAAGGAGTTGGCGCGGTATTGGCATCCGAAACAGGGGCCAATATGCTGTCGGTACCAAGCTAAGATTCGAATGTACAAACAAGAGGATCTAGAAACCCGACCTCGTTCTTCTGGGGGAATTTTTTCATCAATGAATGCAATGGAGCTACTAGCCATGATGTTCCCTACAATATTGTCTAGCTTGGGTTGTAAGTTAGCCGGCCATACCGCTTACATACTATTGTAATCAGCAAGCCTCCCTTTTAGGGCTGGGAATCTGTCCATAGCGCTAACTGGTATTAGTGATCTTCCTTCCCTTCTATTTTGTACAGCTCGGTCGAGCCTTAAACAACTAAAATCTCCTTATACAGCTCCAGGTTGTGGTGATCACACTTCTCTTTTCTTTGTACAGGGCATCTAATTTCTCAAGACAGTAGGGATCTCGAAAAATAATTTCAAAAAAGTCGATGGAGCTTCCTAAAACAAAAACGAAAAAAAAAAAAAATTGAGCCACCGATACAGAATGACAGTCCTTTTGCGTTGAAAAAATTAATTTTAAACAGTTTTAAAAGAAACTGGAAATTGAAAGAAATGGTGATTGTGCAAAGGCAGGGCCTTGCTTGACCTCGTGCGGAGGTAGCCAGAGTATCTTTTGTTCTTGGTTCTAGAACAGAGTATCTTCTAGACGGTAACAGGGCACTTCAAATTGATACTTTTGGGTGAAAGCAGAGGAAGCTATATGCATTAGTCGACGAATGATCAGATCACTTGAATGTGGACTGATAGATACATTGTTTGAATGCTGGATGAAGCCAGGGGACCTGCGATTGAAGCTTGTTACTTGAGCAAAGATGAAAATCAGATGTTAACTGTAATTTCTGCAGAAGAGAAAAAGTCACAGATAGATGTTACTTCAGTATTATACCCATCTCAACCACATTTAGGAACTGGTAATGCCATTCGGGTATTCATGAACTTGTTCGGCTACCCAAGAGATTACGTCGCTTAATGTGGTCGCACCCGGTAAGTTCTATAGGATGAGGCCACAAATTCGCTGCAATGTTCGAAAGAAAGCTATATATCCTGGAAGAATTGCTCAGACAATTACTTCATTCCTTTCTATTTTTACCTCCGCAACAATTACAGCTTCAGTCTCAAAATCTGCAGTGAGAAGACATGCGGCCTCTCTGTCTTTCTCAGGCAGGACAATGTTGAAGGCTCTTGAAAAAAGGGAGCCACAAAGAATGAAATGTGTATCTTTTCACCAAAAATTATGGGGTAGTTGGAATGATATCGATCCGCTTTCTGCGTGGCCCAGAGGATGAGCAAAGCGCCTAGACTTGTGCAACTTCATTCTAATGGAAGGAACCTTACGAGCTACGGCTTGCCATATCATTTGGACAGCATCTCCATCTTTGGATGGGTACCGAAACTCATAGAAATCCTCGACTTCTTTCAATCTCCGCCACATTCGGGTCCACTCATCCTTCCCGATGCTCCTAATATAATTCATGAGGAAGTTTTCTTTTATAGCATCGGAAGTACGAACAAAGATGCAGAATTGGGAGTAGTCAAGGACATCCTCATACGGAAGCTCGATTTCATCACTAATGATGACCGGGACACAGTGACTGGCAATGGCATCAAAGAGGCGATTGGATGATGGGGTATCACCAGCTATGTTGAGGCAAAACTTGGACGACCGCATTCCCTGTGTAGCTTTTCTTACACCGTCCTTTTGAACGCTTCCAAATGAGAAATGCACACCTTTCTCATTCTTTAGGAGATAGAACAACTCTTGCCGCACATATCCACCCTAAATATCAGAAATGAGAAGGCAAAAATCAGATATCTTGATCTGTTAGTTCACGATTGCATATGGTAACTTAACTTCCTTTAATTCTCCGGAAAAAACAAGTTTTCGTTCTTTGAACTAACTTTAACGAACTCGAAAAGAAATCATAAAATTCAAGAAGTCTTTTTCTAAATATACTGGTTAGAAAGAGAATGAAATTATCTTCAATAGTAACAGCACTCGCCAAAACCCCTAATCAATGAAAATTTCCGCAACCACATTTCCATGTTTAGGAATAAGGATGCACTGTGACATGGATTCTACCCTTTGCAACAATTCTGATCCATGTAAATCATGTAAGCTTCAAGAACAGATTCCTTTCAGCTTAAACAAACAAAGTTCCTGTTGAATTCACACAAAAGCAGAGTGTTCGTGGAACTATCATATGATAGAAACCCGAGTAGATAAGGAAAAAGTTTCCCGTTGTATACTCTTGAAGTAATCACTAAAATTAGGCTGAACTCAGACCTCTATCTCTTGCAAATGCAATTGAGAAACCAAAAACAGTAGATTCAACTCACATAACCTTCTTAAAAAGCTTGGCCATCAATTATTGGTAGCACAGAATGAGTTTGATAGTCTAACAAATGAACTAGGATAATCAACAAAAGATAACACTACAAGCGTCATGCATAAACAACAAATTCCAATGAGACGCAAAGGACTGCAGATGATCATCACCCACATTACAAACGAGCTTAAGCAAATGCAAGCGCAAAGATGAAATCAGAAAAGGTGAAAGAGAAACTATGCATGAGAAAGACCACAGTATCTAAAGGAGCAAGTCAAGAACAGACTTAAACATCACACCCTAGTGTCCATATTCAGTGGCCGACATAGCATTCTATCCAGACACTGGAAAAAGGGAGAACTTACATCTTTTCGGTATATGGCACCTTGGAAGTACAGCAAAGTTGGACGGCTATCGAAACCCGAGGTATCATCAACATAGTTCCCGATCACATGTTTGTATGGCGCAATCACATCCTTGTCGACATTGGCAATATTCGGAGGGTACCTTCCAAAGTCTGCTAATATAAACATAGCTGGCCACAGCATCATCCTTGCATCCAACATGCTATTTGGATGGTGAGCCACTATTACATGGTCTCTCCCACCAGACCTCTTCCATTCCGGTTGAGCTGTCAAATAACTGACCAACTTCTCCTGAAGCAACTTATTCTTGCTCTTCTTCTGATGCGGGTTCACCTTGGAGTACCTGTTGTAACTTAAGGAAGAGAAGAACGGGACAAATATCACATCGGCTTCGCTAGAATTACGGACCCTGACCGCACCGCGACCGCCTAACGTATCGGCAAACTCCGAGGAGAGGAGATCCAAAGTCAGCCAATACTCTATGCTGTGCTGCAAGTTCAATCCACCAGGGTAATCGGGAATTTTAGTCCGAATGTCCGGCCAAACGCCGTTTCCTTTGGCTTTCCAATCCAATAGTCCAAAATGAAATTCTGGGGGCAGATCATACATGTACACCTTGAGAGCAACTTTATTATTATCGGGCAAGCTGCACTTCACATCTGTCTTTGCTCGCGGTGCTTCGCCAGGCTCTTCTTCACCGTCCATGAGAATCGACCGGTTTCCGACTGAGGCATTGACCTCATTCTCGTTCCGGCTATCACGGTTGCTGGCGTCCAATGTGGCAAGAAGTTTGGAAGTGGGCAACAAGCTGTGGTCGATGAAGCGAGGCCGACCGCCGGCAGATTGCAGCACGAAGAACCAAGACAGTAGGAACACGATCGACGTCGCCGTGAACAGAGAGAAGAGCGATTTCCGCGAGAGAATCCCGAGGGCCGGATTATTCCTTTCGCCCATTACGACTCCTCCTCCACGCCGGGCAAAATCAGCGATTCCGGGCAGAGAAAATCATCCCCGCGTCCCAACCAACGGAGGCGAACAGATTCCAAACGTAAGCGGTGTATGCCCAAAGACCCACGCTCGCAAGAAAAGCAGAAAAAAAAAGGGTCACGTGCGCGAATCGAACTGACCATGAAATGCTCGTCACGTTCTCATTCGAGATCGCCACTTCCCCGCAATGCCGATGCCTACCGGAAACGGAAGCACGGAAAAAGAAGCAATGCGACGCGGGAAGGAGGAGCCTCACGAGGAACACGATGGCACGGCTTCCCCAAAACGTCGTCGTCGGCGTCGTCGCAGCGATGGTTTTCCGGCGCTATATAATGGGTGCCAGCGAGCGAGCAGGACGGGAAAGCAGGGTACAGGCGACCGGGTGACGTCGCGAGGCGAGGAAGAGAGCGTCTTCGAACGGGAGAAGGATCAAATGGCGATGGGAGGGTGGTCGGCCCGGCTGAAGAGGAGGAAGAAGGAAGGAAGGAAGGAAGGTGAGGTAGGATTGAGAGAGAGTCTCTAGAGAGAGAGTCTAGAGAGAGAGAGCGCGTAGGAATAGGGATGACTGTGGAAGCGGGGCTCCCTGTTTCCGCTTGCGAGGCTTTTCATTTCCTTGGTCGGACGTGTTCTTCTCTCCTCAAAGCTTTCATTTTTTTTCGTCCCCTTTTTTGTATTTTTTCTGTATGTATTTTCCCTAAATATTTCTCCTGTTCTTTAGAATTATTATTTAGGGGTGATCGGTGGCCAAGTCGGGTGGTTCCCACTTTAGAATCGAAAAACGTCCATTATGAACTTGTTTCGTAAAATACAAATCGTGAACCATCCGCATTCGTTCCATGGATCTACCCGTAGAAGAACCAAACAATTGTCAAGTTCAAGGCCTCGATAGATCAAAATACGAAAGATTGAGAAATTTCTGGGTGTGATATCCATGGAAAAACTAAATCTATGAAGTGGAAAGAAGCTGAGAATATTTCAAGCTGTAGCACCAATAAGATATTTCAATTAAAAAAGATATCGCGAGTGAACCAAGATCCCATAGAAGTAAAACTATGAGAAGCTAGAATCGACCCTCTCAGCACCAATAGAAAGTGTCGTTGGCTCGGAGCAAGGATTTGGGGAAAAAGTGTTAGACAAGTCCCTAAACATATTGCATTAGTGCTAATTTAGGCCTAAAACTTTTGACAATTAATCACTAATTTTCTGGAAGATATTGCGATATGGACGCTGCCATCCACGTGATAGGTCCTTCTTCACTAACCGGCCGGCCTCGGAAGAACTTTCCCGTGTCTACAATTGAACCGGAGAAATCCAATAAAAGGTCAATTTGTCTGGTCTCGTCTTTTCCTCTTTCAAGAATGCTCGATCAAAACCACCACCATCGCCCCCCTCCTGACCTAAGATTGGGCCTGCCTAAGACAAGACACTCAATCTAGCAATTCTTTCTCTCCTCTTTCACATAATGAACCGGCAATCTACGCGGGCTCTCAAGGAACAAGTTTCGAGTCAACAAGGAAGGTTTTGAGCTCCGCGTGCAATAACTTCTGCATTGAATCGATCAACAACAAATCGTAACAACTGGTGATCTGACGGTATCGACTGGGTTAGGTGATAGCTTGGCATGGGAACTTAACTAGCTTGTAATATACTTGTAATATAGTCTCTCCTTGTTGAAGCAGAAGGAGGTGGTTTCTTTCATGCAGGTAATTTTACTTGGTGTCCGAAATTTTTCTTAAACCGCCCAAGCTATGTAGCAACGACACTCTTTGAAAGCCTCCATGTCGTGTTTGACACTCCAACACTCTTCGACTTACAATTCGATATTTGATCAGCACTCCGGATACACCGACTACACGCGAGTTCAGCATCTCGACACGCCACTTAAATATGCACGTTTTTTTTTTTTTTGTGGAGTCAAACCCCGCGCCTATGATACTATCGTCCTCGACCGACATGTGATCAGCGCCGGACACACTAATAATAGCGAGTCTAGCATCTCAACACGTCATTTCAACACACACGGGGCTAATTTTAAGCATTTTCAATAAATTAGGTCAAAATGTAAATTTTTAATATACACACCTTTGAAGTTATATATCTAGTCATCCCAATATTAATATACCTAACCAGTCCAAAAAAAAAAAAATTGCGAATTTCTAATAGAAGAAGAAGAAAAAACACACTGTTGATATTTTAAAATATACATAATAAATTATCATGTATTTATAAAAATATACATTTAATATACGTGTCGACGTGTAGCGTAGTATCTGAAATGACTATTATGATGTGGCTCTCTAGAGGACCAGGTCCGATTCTCCCCGTCCGATGCTCTTGTCTCCCGGTCGGAATTGAAAACGATGTCGTCACATTCCAATCCGACAGGGGCCGGTATCTCCACGAATTGAATAACCGCCTTCCGGGGGCCATGCTGGTTAATAAAATAACAACCCCGGTCCAAGATCTGAGGACTGTCCAAGACCATGCATCAATTGAAGGGCGGACCTGTTTGGAGCTGTAGACATTGCAGAATCATAACTGGGGAAGTCAAAAGATTGGCTGGCTGGCACAAATAATTACAGCTTCCGTCCGTGATGGTTATGCTCATTTGGTAAGGTCTCTTTTTCCAGGATGCTTCATTGGTAACTTCCTAAAGCGGATCTGGAGTTGTTGAACGACTCCTCGATTGATGAAAGACGCCAATTGGCTTATGAATGGGAGACACCCATGCTGCCGATGTCTTCTTAACATCGTGGGACGGCCCACCTTTCAGCTAAAATTAAAGGGTTCGCAGCATGGCGAGAAAAAAAAAAAAAAAAAAAAAAGCTAAATTGACATACACGTGATAAATTTATCCACATATTATCACACGAGATGTCTAACTGCATCCAAAAAGTGGCAAGAGGGGTATTAGGGGAAAGTAAAGGGAACGGACGTCACGCAAGGAAACTTGGTGGTGGAATAAGGTGCGGGAGGCGATTAAAGAAGAAGGAGTGTTTTCATCGTTTGCATATTTGCCCTAATGGGAGAATTTGGCAAAGTTTAGATTAGCGAGGAAAAATGCCAAGAATGCGGGAGGCCGGAGGCAAGGTTTTTCGACATGTACAAAAACTAGGGAGCAAAGAGGGAGAAAAAGGTATCTATAGGCTTGCAAAGATAAGAGACAAGAAAGAAAGACTTGACACATGTTAGATGCATCAAGGATGAAAATCAAAACTTGTAGTAATAGATGCAAACGTCAGGAAACGTGGATGAGCTATTTTGCAAGCTTTTTAATGGAGAGAGTGATATCATGGAGATGGATTTGGAGGACGTTTCGATAATTCAAATAGAAGGTTTGTGCGTAGAATTAGAGCGCACGGGTTAAGGAGGCATTAAAGAAAATGAAGACCGGTAAGGCCTGGGACCGATGGTGTTCTTATTGAGTGTGGAGATGCTTAGAGTTGTGGCATACGTTGGTTGACTAACCTTTTTAACAAGATTCTCCATACTAATAAGATGCCTGATGGATGGAGGAAAAGTATGCTTGTGCCTATCTATAAGAATAAGGAGATATCGAATTGTTCCAACTATGGAGTTTAAGCCATACTATGAAGTTGTGGGAGAGTTATTGAGTATCGTTTGAGACTAGAGACTAAGATATGTAAATCAATTTGGATTTATGCGGGAAGACCATGGAGGTTATTTTCTTGATCTGACGGTGATAGGTATCAAGAAGAAGAAAGATCTACATATGGTGTTTATTGATCTTGAGAAGGCGTATGATAGGGTTCAGACAGTCTTATGGTGGGTGCTTGAGAAAAAAAAGTTCAAGTATGTAGAGGAATCAGGATATGTATGATGGAGTTACTACATGTGTGAATGCTTGTAATGGAACATCAGCTATTTCCAACAAATGGGCTTGTCGGCTTTAGTCTTATCTTTTGATGGTTATGAGCTAACAAAAGATATCCAAGATGAGGTGCCGTGGTGTATGCTTTTGGAGATGATATTGTGCTCATCGATGAGACAAGGGCGGGGTTAACGCTAAATTAGAATTATGGAGAAGTACGTTGAGTCCAAAGGGTTTACGTTAGGTAGTAAGACCGAATACATGAGTGTGAGTTCGCAGGCAGAGGGGAGATGAACCTCATTTGCTCGGGGAGCCAAGAAAGATTTTGATATTTATGATCAATATTGCAAAAGGGGGAGAGATTGATGAGGATGTAGCCATGGAATCGGAGGGTTGAATGAAGAGTCGGGATTTTTGTGTGATCGCAAAATCCCTCTTAGGTAAAAGGAAAATTCTATAGTAGCAGACCCGATGATATACGGTGAGTGTTGCAGAGGACATGGGCATAAGATGGAAGTAGCGAATGAGAATGCTAAGGTGGATGTGGCATACGAGAATGGATAAAATAAGAAATGAGGATATTCGACGAAAGTTGGAGTAGTATCGGTGGCCGAAAAGATGGAGAACATCTTTGAGATGGTTTGGACATATTCTTCAAGACCCCTAAATCGAATGGAGTGTGTTATAGGGAGAGAGGGTCCAAACTTACTGGGGAAAAGTAGGGATTTGTTGGAGTGGGATATAGATGGCGTCGTTTGTATGGGATGGAAAGCGATTAACATTGTGGAGGGCAAATCTTTTTTTTTTTTTTGTATGTTTTTTTTTGTTTTTTTTTATATTTTTTCGTTTTTGGTTAAATTGTTTTTGATTAATTTTTTGACCTCGAAAGCTTTAAACCGGTACACTTGTGGTCAATTTACCACGAACTAAATTTTTAATCATAAAAAATCACAAATTGTTGCACTTGTGATAATAGTTTCCATTAAATTGAATTAATACTAGGAAAAACTCTAAATTGATACACATGCTACAAACGGAAGATAAAAACCCTAAATTGATTTATCCGCTAATTGCCGCGTATCATCTAACTTGACAACTTGACAATAGACTTTTGGCCGAAACTAATGAAGAGTAAATTCGTTACACGTATACCAATTTAGGATTTTTGCTAGCAAAAAAAAATTAATTTGAAATAAATTTATCATATATGTAACAGTTTAAGATTTTTTTGTTTTAATCCAAAATTAAAAGGGTCATTCAACTTTTGGCCACGAAAAAGCATGGGAAGAGCCTTTGGTTCGTCTTTGCCTGTTCAGAAAGAGAAGGAAAGACTGTCTCTGTCCAAAAGCTGAGCCAAAAAAGTCAACACCTTTACGATTGCATTTTTCGTCCGGGGCATCCCAAATATTTGACTCTGATTACTACCAGTCAGACAAACAAGAGCAAGAGCAAAGTTGTTTCTACTTATGTAAAGAGACAATAGTAGATCAGTGGCCAAATTCTGGCATATGCTAATACATTTGCAGATTCAGTTTTGTACTTGCTGTAAAACCTAGTCATCCACGTGACAGTGAAATGCAGACACCGCAGCCCCCCAAGAAGCATCTGAGAAACAAGGAGGCAACAGTCCTCGTCTATATTTGTCTCGATGAATAAAGCAGAGTGAAATATGACCAATTTGGCAAACTCATATTGTTCTAACAGGGTCCACTTTCCCCCTCCCTTCTCTGTCAAACCAAGCGTTAGCATAGCAAAGTTCCTGCAAAACGTCCCTTCTATTTCTACAACATTGATTATCACATACTCGCTAACCTCCATAAGCCAGTATATCTAGAAATTAATCGTGTGCCCAAATGAAATTTTTTGCAAAGAAAATTTTAACATGCGTAATTAGCATTTCTCCCCTTTTACATAAATTTATCTCCACTAGCTAAATTCAATGCAACATGTCAGCAAGGTGCCATTGAATTGAGGACATTACTTTAAATACATCCTATTCTCAGTGATGTACTATTCTCCTCTGATCATCTTATCAAAGTGTTCCTAAAAGCATGCTGAGTTAAAAACACCAGATTGTGGTAAGTGATATAAGACTGAGAGTTTGCAAATAAAAGATAAAAAATAAAAAAATAAAGAAAAATAACACTAGACAGCAAAAGTGGAATTCTCCACTAAAATTACCTTCCGCAGGTTCCTCAACAACAATGTGAAGCTTCATCTCACTGTTCCACATACAAGGAACACAGGAGTCACAATCACAGGGAGACCACCTGTTCGACACCGCCCACCCTCCCTTACAACTACTTCTCCTATCCCTGAAAACCAAATTTTCCTTCATCTTTTACCAATCCGAGCAAGTTTCATCACCCTAAAAAAGATCCTCCTGCCACACAGTCTCCAACACCTCACTCTCCATCTTCTCCACAAGCACATTGCTTTCATCTCCTCTTGTCATATTGACTATAAGCAATGGCACAAGAGGTACGAAGCACCTTAAGAAATCATAATCTGAGACCTGAAGGCTCAAGATGTTTTCTGCGGACTTTGTAAATAGATAAAGAATCACTTTCTGAAGTAAACTATTGACTTTAAAAAAAAATATTGCCAAGTAAATGATTTTACAAAGCATCAAAACAGTTGGAAAATCTGGATATCACTTATTCTCATTTTCGTTTTTCACAGGATCAGAGGTCACAACCGGGAGACTCTTTCTATACTGAGAAGAAGTCAGCCTCCTCTCTAATGGCGTCTTCCTCTTGCTCACCACAAACCTGTTTACTCCTTTCCGCATTGGCATTATTGATGGAAAATCCTCATCTGGTATTTGGCTCAGCTCTGAAATGTCCTTAATCTGGGCAACCCGTCGGAACCACCTCTCTGCCTTTGCCTCCTCTGACATGTCCAGAGGATTAGGTTCTTTCACAGCTGAACCCTCCAAGCTCTTAACTCTCCACTGCTCTCTCACATTCAAACTTTCTGACGGTTGGCGTGAACTGCTCACCAGATTTGTCCTTTCTCTTGTATCTCTACCAGCTTGAAATGATCCAACACTACTCCCACTACTTGTCTGAGGATTGCCGAAGTCCTGCAGCGTCCCTATATTATTTGCCCCTTTAGTCATGGTTGAACTATTTTGAGTTGAATTCTCTACAGGAGATTTTATATTCAAGCTCCCACCATCAATATGCTGGTTCTCCATTGGTTGCCCACTGCAGTTAGGCAGCATCGAACTTGAATCATTTGCCTCCAGTCGAAGCTTCCCAGGAGATGCAGGAGTTGATCTTGTATCAAAATTAGTAGTATTGGCACTGCCAGGCTGCTGGTATTCCTTCCTAGCAAAGGACCCAGGTGGGAATGCCACAAAGGGAACAAAGTTGGAATTGTCACCTTGTTCCATTGCGGCACGTCTCTTATATGTTGGAGAAGTCAGGAATGATCTTTCATCCTTCCAACTGCAAATCGGTTCTCTCGCTTATGCATGGGCGTGGTCTCAGGGAAATCTTCATCGAAGTGGCAGATGGCAGATCTCGAGCATCATGTAATTCTGCAATTCTCCTAAACCATCTCTCGAATTTTCTTCTCCTCCATCTTGGCTTTGGAATGGATAACTGGCAAGACGGTTGACCATCTCCTGATTTACCAGAGAAGTTAATTCCAGGTGGGAATGCCACAAAGGGAACAAAGTTGGAATTGTCACCTTGTTCCATTGCGGCACGTCTCTTGTATGTTGGAGAAGTCAAGGAATGATCTTTCATCCTTCCAACTGCAAATCGGTTCTCTCGCTTATGCATGGGCGTGGTCTCAGGGAAATCTTCATCGGAAGTGGCAGATGGCAGATCTCGAGCATCATGTAATTCTGCAATTCTCCTAAACCATCTCTCAGAATTTTCTTCTCCTCCATCTTGGCTTTCGGAATGGATAACTGGCGAAGACGGTTGACCACCTCCTGATTTACCAGAGAAGTTAATTCCAGAAACAGAAGAACCCTGGTTTCTGGCATTTGAAGCAAGAGAAGCAGCTCCATCCGTCACCAAGTTGTCTGACGCAGTTTCAGAATTTGCGGGTTTCTTCACAAACATGTCTGCAGGTAAAGGCACAAAAGGAACATAACCAGAATTGTTTCCTCTAGTCTGTCCTTGCTGTGGAGCTGATGACTTGGAAAAAGGTGTCTTATTTGCATTCCAAGTTCGGTTATCATCAATATTTGGAGCTCCGTCAGCAGTCAAGTTACTTCTGGTCATTCCTTTCCTCGGTGGCATAGTTTCAGGGAAATCTTCATCAGCTATAGCACTGTAAATGCCTGAAGTGCCATCTAGTTGTGAAACTTTGTTGAACAAGCCTGGTGACTTCTCTGCATTGGCAGCTAATCTCCTCTCAAAGTCAATTTTATTATCATTTTCAACAGTACCACGACTTAAACCAAATCCAGATGGTACAGTGGATGACATCTCTCCAGGACGCTTGCATTCACATTTCAAGCATAGTTGATTCCTCCCATAGTTGAAGAAGTCACATCTAAGAATGTTAAAAAAAATGATGATGATAATAATAACAACTTCTCGTATGTCAGACTCATACTAATAATAGCCCCACAAAATCTTTTGTAAGAAACATCTAAATTAGCAAATACTCACTGAGGACACTCCCACTCTCTGCCTGTCAACTGTCGCTTTGGTCGTGCCTCTTCACATTCAAGGCATTTCATGTTTCTCGCAAAATTCATAAAACTACACCTGCTCGTAAATGTCAATTGAGAGATTCAATTCACATATCATAAGAAGCGGTTTATAGAGAATGGTAAAATTACAGATGAAATTCAGTTTGGGTACAGAGAACAAGGCACTTGCCTTGGGCAGATCCAATCACCTCTTTTCATTTCAATATCTGGCCTACGGGGCCTAGGAATTTGTCCATAGCCACCAGAGAACTGGTTCTCTAGAGAACCAGCAAAGTTCAATGGTGGAGCAAAATCACTTGGATTTGCCATCTCCCGTAGCAGATTCCGTACTGATGCAATTAAATTTTGATTACCAAAGTCAACTTTTTCTGGTGTGGTGGGACTGCAGGCATAACTCAATATAAACCTCATCAGATCAATTGTTTGCGCTTTATCACCATCAACAATCTATGCAATGAAAATAAGCAGAAAGAATGCCGAAATCAGATGTCAATTTTGACCGCCATAACACAATATCCACAGAATTGCTCGGTCACAAAGACACATCAGGAATGATGAACCCTCATCAATCTACCAGAAAAACTATGAGCTCCAAGTAATGCAGTGATTTGTGATTGTAGAGGAAAAAATTCACCAAAACTTAATAACACAGATCTGCCATAATAAAGGGTGAGTTTCAGCAAAACTGAATAATCACAGTATTACCTGCAAAACAATGAACTAGATTACCTAAAATAAGGATGGCTTCTGACAAGGTTGCAGCAAATAGACTAGAAGGGTGAAAATGAACCGGAAAAATTAAACCAGTATCTACCGTATGCAGAATCAAAACTAACTTTAAACTACATACTAACAGAGTGACTGCACTACCTACGCACAACCACAACTTCAAATTGGCAAAAGTCACACTTGACCCAATTATGAGAAGCGTGTCCTAAGAAGAAAACTAGACCAAATCGAAATCTTAACACCTAGGATTCAACCACTAAATGCAAGTCCGCAAGAACTGTTTTGTGTATGCCAAATGATCTGGAAAATTTGGATAGAGTAGGAGGCCATCAGCAAAACAGGCAAGCACGTACAATTTGCAAACCAAATGATCTTGCTCACCAAGTGTACGAACGTATAGAAAGATCGGATTAGATAAGTACCTAAAGCTCACTTGGTAACACCAATTTTGATGTTGTGCGGATATTTAGCAACCAACAAGCAAATAAAGTATCAGCGCAACAAAATTACAAGCAAAGGAAAAGTGAAAATGAGTTCTTACACCAACATCTTGCCCACCCATAAACGCCCTCATTTTTCTGATGGAATCATCAGCATTCCTGAACAAAAAAGGAGCTCCATTTTCGACCACCACCTCAATATCTCTCTTCGAGAGTGCCCTACACAACCAACTCCAGGCGTGAATATTACCCATCGCTGGAAAAAAAAGCAACTATGGAGAGGACGAAGATTTCCATACAAACGATACCTCAAAAGATGAGGCCGATCGCTTGCAAAAGCCAAGCCAGCCTCAGCCGCGCGAAGGAACTCCTCCTGCAATTCCACGCCAGCCACGAACTCGGCGTCGCCGCCAATTCCCCGCGCCGCCACTACACCCAATCCCTCCTTGCGGATATAACCACCGGCCGATAAGCTCCTGATGAGATTGAGCCACTCCGGCCACGGATGAGCGGCGTCGGAGAAACGGTCGTCTCTGACGGGGTTAGCCTGAGCGTGAAATTGTGGCGAAGAGGACTTGATTCGGAGTAGAAGGAGACGATTGGTAGAAGCGCCGAGGATGTGGTGGTGGAGAGTGCGGGAGGTGAGAGAAGATACGTGGTGGGGTCGGCGGCAGTGGTGGTGGAGGCGAGCTAGGCGGAAGAGGGAGGGGCAGCGCTGCGGGAAAGGGGGGGCGAGGAACATCAGGAACCTGGTGGCGCCGCCCATTGTCGTAGTCCTCGTCGCCGCCGGCGATGCTTAAACCCTAGGCGGGGAACGGAGCTCGGGTTCGTGGTCGGCGGTTCGGGCTCGGCTCATATGATAAACCTCGACCTCGATTTCATGTTTTGGGTCGCGGGAACCCTTTTTGCCATGTCGGATGATAATTTCGCTTTTACAATATATATATATCCAAAAGACATAACAAGTGTCAAAATTCTCTTTAATACTAAAATTTTTCGTTATCTTAATTAAGTATTAAATCGAAAAAAAAAAGATCACTTTAAACGTCAACAACGAGAAATTCAAAAAAAAATATGATGGCATTATATAGTTAAAACGTTTTAGTGACATGTTATTTATAATAAAAAAATCAGTCCATGTGGTAATTTTTTTTTTAAAAAATTCAGTTCAGGTGGCCAATTTTTTTTCAAAAAAATTCAGTCTCGAACTTAATAATAAGCTAAAAAAACAAATTAAAAATTAAAAATTAAAAAAAGAAAGAAAAGAAAGGGGAATTAGGCGTCGAGGGCTTGGACAGCCCACCTCGCTGGCGAGGGCCGTTGGTGCTCATTTCGGTCTGGCCGAGGGCTGCCATTTGTGCAGGATGACCAAGTTTATGGTGGCCTTGGTATTGGCACAGGATGAAGAGCGGGTGAAAGCCGAACAGAAGGAGAGCATGCTTCGGGCATTTCGTCGAACACTTGGTGCGCGAACCAAAGCAAATCAAATTTAGACCAAGGTGAAGATGAGCCCCACTCGCCAGCAAATATGGTCTCCTTCGATAATATGGCTTTTTATGACGAGGAGATTGAGACTTGGGTCGCTAATGAGCCTTCCGTCAATTTGCTTTCAATTCATTCAAAAAACACTTATACCTCCTCGTTACTCACTTGTGATGGGTAATTTGCAATTGCTCTGATCTCTCCGTTTGGGCTTCGTTTCTTTTTGTCTCCTTTTTTCGCTCGGATCTCGCTCAATTTTAATTTGCTTTGCTAACGTGCTTGCGAGGTTGTGATTACATTGTGCGATGTCCTCGATCGGGTCGGGTCGGGTCGGGTCGGGTCGGGTCGGGTATTAGAGATACTCGACCCCTACACACCACTAGATATTATACATCTAAATTTGGCGTAAAAGTGTTTTCTATGTCGTTTGTACAATGAAAATTTTATTACGGTATATAAAGCAAACTTCCGAATATTGGTGCCCATCTTGAATTTACAATTGTACTCTAAGTTAGTGAAGTAATCGAGGAGTGATACTTTTACCGCTTTGTGGTTACACTTACAATCCAAAGATCTCAATTAAACCATGCAATAACTTATTTTAGGTAGAGAAACAAAAGAAAATAGAGGGAAAACAGAATAATGATGGTAAAAGAAATTTGGAGAAAACTATTACGCTCCGGTTAATATTGAATCGTTAACTAATCGGGAAATGGATACCACGAGAGTGTCAATCACCAAAAAAAAAAAAAAAAATCCTACATCTATTGTACAAATGCCAATTAAGTCCGAAAACCTTTTAATGTTATCAATTGAATTCTAAATATTTTGACGATTTGTCAATGTAATCTTTTCGATCAATTTTATTTGGAAATTGCTGATGTGAAAATTGGCCATTCTACGTAGCACAACTAACACTAACATAGACAATTTCTACAACTTTAAAAACACAAAATTCCTAATTTTTTTTAAATTTTTTTCCTATCTTTTTTCTTTTCCTAGAAAATGGACTCACTAAAAAATGGGTGTTGAGAAAAGGAAACAAAGCAGGATTTGGTTCACTAGAAAATGGGTGTTGATCCAAATAGTGAACAGCCTTTCACCAACGGTTGATCTTCAATTTTTTGGACATGAATTGAATTAGAGTGACAAAGAAGATAGACAGTAAATTAAAAATTAACTGATTGTAAATGATCGAAAGATATCGATTTCGATAAACTGAAAAAAGCATATCGTGTGTGTATGTGTGTATATATATTATAACCGCTCAATAGCAATTATTATGCTAAACACAGTTGTATTTACACTTCCGATATTCTAAGTTTCCTATTTGCATGCCGACCTCATTCACAAATGTTTACAACTTCCCTGACCATTATATCATCTAATCGTCGCTTGATAACTTTGTCTTAATCGGCATTGTAGTCTTCATGTTCTCCTATCTGGCCAACAGTTAGCTCGATTTAGATGGCCAACTTGTTGCGCTGTTCAATCAACATCTCATGAATGATTGCCCCTTGCCTGTTGATGTCGAAGTTGTCTCGCTGTTGATGGGTACATCATGGATGATCCATGTCTTTAATCGACGTCTTCATTTACCTACTTTCTTTTTCCCCGGGGTCCAACACTTCGTCAAATTTACAGTACTATTGAACATCTATTGTTTTTGTTATCGAAACAAGATGTTCGTTGATCGCGCTCCACCGTGCATCGATAGATGTATTTCATGATCTTCGATAATTGTCATCCATAGTCATTGATGAGGCTTTTTATATAATCGTCGATACCTGCTTCAAGTAATTCTTGATGAATGACGTAACTTGTCAATATTGACTTCATAATTAAACTCTTTGGCCAAATCGATGTCAGGTTGATTTTAAAGAGTCATCCATTTTTTGGTGGGAAAAAATTACAAAAAAAAAGGGTTATAAGCTTATTGCCTTTTTGCCAATTTAGTTTTATACTTTTTAATTATGTCAATTGAGTCTATTCCTTGTCACGTTTTGTCAATTGACACCTAAATATCTTCATGTTTTGCCAATTGAACCTATCTCGATCAATTTTGACTGAAAATTGTTGACGTGGACACCAACCGTTCTACTTGGCACAACCAACGTTAACTTAAATAATTTTTAATAATATATATTTTTTATTTCAAAATTTTATTAAATTTTTTTTTTTTAATTCTCTTTACCTCTTTTTTTTTTTTTATTGTGGTTGGCGAGGGTCATAGTCCTTGCCCATAGCCACGATGGTCTTGGTGAGGCCATGGCAAGGCTAGCCTCGCTCTAGGTTTGTGCAACATGGCCTCATCCGCAGCCATGAAGGCCTCGCTACCCCGGTCGGCCATAAAAAAAAAAAAAATCAAATGAAGGAAAAGAGAATAAATAAAAAATAAAAAATAAAATAATTTTTAAAAAAATTATAACATAAAAAGAATTGCCCACATCGGCGTGGGTAGTGCCACATAAGACGGCGGCATTCACGTAAGGCGATTTTCGCCCAAATTTGATAGGATAGAATCAATTGGTAAAACGTGAAAATGCTTAAAACTCAATTAGCAAAATTATAAGGTTAGAGATTGAAATTAGCAAAAGTCCAATTTGTTTATAATTTTGTTGATAATTTTCGCTTTTTGGATGCAAACACCAATATAAAAAGATAAAAAAAAAACTCTTAAAGCTGATTTTGGGAGAAATTATTTTTGTGACCCATTTCGGTTAATCACTTGGTATAACTTTTCAGTCTCTCTCTGGTAAATGATAATAACTTATCTCAAAGGCTATCCTATCATCATGAACTCAGCTTGGCCCATTCATTTTAAGCCCAATGGCCCTTCTTCACTCCCTTCAGTCCGAGTTTAACCTCTTCCCCCCTTAGAAACTAGGAATTGGATAATTGTGGTATAATCTCCCCACTTCTCGCATAAATTTCTAAATTGACACATACATCAAGCACAGTATAACGAGGGAAATCTAATCGTTCGCATGCTCACTTTGCAGCAGCTTGATAAACCGTGACATTGGTCGGTATGCCCTAGTTGATATAAAGGAAAATAAATGTAATCGTTCGGTTTGACCATCGCGTTAACTATATTCAGCTTGCAAAACTATACATAAATTGTTCTTTTTTGGTTGATAGGTAAAACATGAGAGAGAGAGAGAGTATATGATTAGAGTGGTAACACATGCACATTGCACAAGCCTCGTATAATTGATTTCTTCTATGTATTACTAATCGATAGAACCTCATTTCTCTATAGTTAATACATCCATACATATAATGTGTATATATATTTTTGCTACGATTAGCGTATGCCTCCTAAAATTGATTTCTCTTGTGCAGTACAAATCGATAGGGCGTCGTCTTTCTATAATTAATACATACATCAACATCAACATCACCTTTAACCCAAACTACTTGGGGTCGGCGGTCGATGAACCCCAAAAAGCAAGACCGAAAAAGCTATAAAATAAAACAAAATACAATAACATAGCTATAACAATATAAAGAAAAAGAAAACAACGGGTTAGGACTCGAAAAGGCAATCGGGAACATAGGAATTTTTGCCCCTATACAATGTTAATCGCTTTTCTCCATTACGTCCTAAGACAAACAAGACGCCCAATCTATCTTTCTTCTTAACAAAAAAAAAAAAAAAAAAAAGACGTCAATCTATGTTCCACTCCAACAAATCCTGTCTTACTACTTTTTCCCAAGTAAGTTTCGCCGACCTCTCCCTTTCCTCATATCATGCTCCCTATAACACACTTCGTTTTTACCGGAGCATTTAAGGGTCTTCGAAGAATATGTGCAAACCATCTCAAACGATGTTATCTCATCTTTTCGGCCACCGATACTACTCCAACTTTTCGTCGAATATCCTCATTTCTTATCTTATCCATTCTTGTATGGCCACACATCCACCTTAGCATTCTCATTTCGCTACTTCCATCTTATGCTCATGTTGCCTCTGTGCCGCTGCCAACACTCGGCTCCGTAAATCATTGCGGTGTCTTACGGCTGTTCTATAGAATTTTCTTTTTAGCCTAAGAGGGATTTTGCGATCACACAAAAATCTTGATGCATCGCGCTATTTCATCCAACCTCGCTCCGATTCTATGGCTTACATCCTCATCAATCTCTCCCCCTTTTGTAATATTGATCCTAAATATCCGAAAGTATCTTTCTTGGGTACCTCCTGTCCGAGCAAACCGACGGGTTCATCTCCCCCTCTTACCTTGTCGAACTCACACTTCATGTATTCGGTCTCACTTCGACTTAACATAAATCATTTGGACTCCAACGTACTTCTCCATAATTCTAATTTAGCGTTAACCCCCGCCCTTGTCTCATCGATGAGTACAATATCATCTCGCAAGTAGCATACACCACGGCACCTCATCTTGGATATCTCTTGTTAGCTCGCCATAACCATGGCAAAAAGATAATGACTCAAAGCCGAGCCTTGGTGTAAGCCCATTGTGATTGGGAAATAGCTTGATGTTCCATTACAAGCCTTCACACATGCAAGAACACCATCATACATATCCTTGATCGCCTCTACATACTTTGAAGATACTTTTTTCTTCTCAAGCACCCACCATAAAACCCGCCTTGGAATCCTATCATACGCCTTCTCAAGATCAATAAACACCATATGTAGATCTTTCTTCTTTTCTTAATACTTCTCCATCACTGTCGTATCAAGAAAATAGCCTCCATGGTAGATCTTTCCGGCATAAATCCAAATTGATTTATAGATATCTTAGTCTCTAGTCTCAAACGATGCTCAATAACTCTCTCCCACACCTTCATAGTATGGCTCATAAGCTTAATGCCTCTATAGTTGGAACAATTCTCGGATATCTCCCTTATTCTTATAGATAGGCACAAGCATACTTTTCCTCCATCCATCGGGCATCTTATTAGTATGGAGAATCTTGTTAAAAAGGTTAGTCAACCAACATATTGCCACAACTCCTAAGCATCTCCACACTTCAATAGGGACACCATCGGGTCCCAAGGCCTTACAGTTTTCATCTTCTTTAATGCCTCCTTAACTTCGTACGCTCTAATTTTACACACAAACCTTCTATTTGAATCATCGAAATGTCATCCAAATCTATCTCCATGATATCACTCTCTCCATTAAAAAGCTTGCGAAAATAGCTCATCCACCTTTCCTTGACGTCGCATCTCTTACTACAAGTTTTTGATTTTCATCATTGATGCATCTAACATGTGTCAAGTCTTTACTTTTCTTGTCTCTTATCTTTGCAAGCCTATAGATACCTTTTTCTCCCTCTTTGCTCCCCGGGTTTTTTGTACATGTCGGAAAAAACCTTGCCTCTAGCCTCTCGCACGACTTTCTTGGCATTTTTCCTCGCTAATCTAAACTTTGCCAAATTCTCTCCATTAGGACAAATATGCAAACGATGAAAACACTCATTCTTCTCGTTTAATTGCCTCCCGCACCTCGTCATTCCACCACCAAGTTCCCTTTGCTTGATGTCCGTTCCCTTTACTTTCCCCTAGTACCCTTCTTACCACTTTTTGGATGCAATTAGACATTGTCGCGACCTAAAAAAATAATAAACAAGTCATCATTTTCGGGCTAATGGATTATCGGTGTTAATTAATTAACTAACCTAACTCGGACTCTCCCAAGTCCATACCAAATCGCAACTTAAGGTTCGAATGATTAACATGCAATGTGATTTGAATTTGGAGTCGCCACTAATCATTTTTGGTAGGTCGATTAGAAACCTAAATAAAATAGTTGGAGAAAACTATATTATTTCGCGAACCGGAGATTAAGAGTCCGGGGACTTGGTTACATTAATTACAACTAATGCCCTTTCGGTACCTTAAAATTCATGAAAAAATAATGGATTTGACAAATTTGATGAATTCTACTTGAAGATCAAAGAATCAATTTTTTTGGGTTTTTCTTCCCATCACATTTTTTTTGAATTTTTGAGTATTTTTAAAATAAAGAAATTACATGAAATTAGGATGAAATAAGTTCAAGATTACTCCCCAATTTGAACTCGTGCACCAAACTTGTGCTTCGGGCTTTCTTAACCATTGGACCGATTTGGTGACTCGTTAGACCGAGAAATCTTTTGGTCCTATCTCTCCTTCACGCTTCTTTCTCAACTCGCTAGAATTTCATGAGATCGCAATCTGGGCGTTGATATTTTTCCCTTTTGCTCTCCTTCTATTCTCGTACCATTGATGTCTCATCGTTGATATGCAATTGTTATTTAACATAAAAACATAGAGAAAAATCGGTGTAGAAAATCCGGGCTAATTTGTATTCGAAATTAAAGGAAGTTAGGGAAATCACTTAGCTTTCTTTTTTTGCGGCGAGCTTGAACGATGGTGATGAACTTGTGGCTTGTGTTGATGGGTGCGAAATTGGCAATGGTAGCACCGAGCTTCAAAACACTCAAGCCCTCTCAAAACTCTCTCAAAGTTTTTTTCTCAAGAATTCTCTTTTTCCTCTCTAAAGAATTCCTCTCAAAAACTCTCTCAATTCTCTTCCACTCCAAAAAACTCTCTCCATTCTCTTCCACTCCAAAAACTCTCTCTTTTATAGGCAAAATTCTTCATCCTTCATTCTTCATCTTCATTTCCTCACCTTCCATTTTCATCTTCCTTTCTTCATCTTCATCTTCATTTCCCCACCTTCCATTTTCATCTTCTTTTCTCCATCCTCATCTTCTCTTCTTCATCTTCATCTTCTCTTCTCCACCTTCATTTCTCCATCTTCCATTTTCATCTTCTCTTCTTCATCTTCATCTTCCTTTCTTCATTTTCCATTTTCATCTTCTCTTCTTCATCTTCCTTTCCCCATCTTCTTTTGGTATTTGCAATGCAGTCCCTGAAATTTCAAGTATTTGCAATACGCCCCTGAAGTTTTGAGTATTTGCAATACGGTCCCCCGAGAAAATATTTCTTTCAAGCCCGAATCTTCTCGGTGCATTTTTTCATCCTATGCCTAGTCCGGATGCCTGTTAAATTAAGCTCAAATTATATGCCAATGCTAAATGAATATGTGAGATGATTTTTGTTTAGAACTAAAATTAGTTCTAATTTTTATGCAAAATATATATTAGTTAAAATTTAGGCGTCAACGGACATCTCGTTCCACATCACATTTACTTCGTCCTCCAGTTGCCACGGTCCTTCCCGAAACATTCTTTCCTTGAAATCTATTTGTTTTTCCTCTTTTAGCTTCCACCATCTTATTCTCGGATTCGGACACCTCTTTGCATTTTTCGTGCTTTGTTATACCTAACCTCCAAAATCACCAACATATGTTGCGTAGCTACGCATTCTCCAGGGTAGACTTTGCAATCTACATACGAGGCCCTATCATCTCTTCTAGCAAGAAAAAGTCAATCGGCTACAATTTTGATGATTGCGAAAAGTGATTAGATGTAACTCTCTTTTCCTGAAGAAGGTATTTGCCAACATCAAATCATAAGCTAAAGCGACGCTCAAGATGTCCGCACCAGCCTCATTTCTAGTCCCATAGCCAAAACCTCCATGAACTCGTCAAAACCTCCATTACTTTGTCCGACATGTCCATTTAAATTTCCTCCTATGAATACCTTCTCCTCGCGTGGTATTCCCCTCAAAATCTCCTCCAACTCTTCCCAAAATATGTTCTTATCGGATACCAAACAATCCAACTTGAGGGGCATACACACTAAGGATATTCACAATTAGCTCTCCCACTATTAGCTTAACCAAAATAATTCTATCTCCTAATCTTTTGACATCAACCACCTTATTTCGAAACTTTTATCGATCAAAATTCCAACTCCATTTACACTCTTTTTGTGCCTGTGTACCACGCCTTGAATCCGGTGCCTTCCACCTCTTTAGCCTTTTCTCCAACCCATTTAGCCTCTTACGAGCAAGCAATATTCACTCTTCTTCTAGCAAAAGTATCTCGCTAGCTCCCTCAATTTACTTGTTAAGGGTCCTATGTTCCAACTCCCTAGTCGAATCCTTATCCCCCGAGCCTTACTTGCCCCCCACACTCGCCCATAGAAGTGTGAGGGCCATCGCTCACTTCTCACCACACCCGGGCACCGATGTGGCGCATCACTCCGGGAATGATGGTCCAAGGCTAGCTTCCTTATCCCTCGCACCCGCCTATCTTGGTGCAAGGACCCTTGCCCATTTTTCGCTACATCCGGGCGCCGATGCAACGCGTCGCTAAAAAGGGTACACTCCAACGAAATATCAATAGGGTTCATCTCATAAAAGGTAGCTAAGTTTTTATAGCCGGCTCGCTACGCCCGACGCAACCCTCCTCCTTTATCCTGGCTTGGGACAAACTATGTAAACATACATAGGCGGAGTTGTAATTAATACATACATACATATATTAATTTATATTTGGGAAGGAGAAAAAGTATCACATTACACCAAACAAATTACCACCCCCCGTCGCTATCGCGTTAGTTATCCGAAGCGTAGCTGTAGCTTCGTCGAACGATCTTCGTTGTCGTCAGAGATGGAGTTCGGCCGACAGCCCTTGCGTGTTGCGTCGAACCAAACACGAATTTTAATTAGTTCTCGTGGAGTGTCGGTCACCCTCGAAACTTGTGCGTTAGCTCTTCACAAATTGTCTCTTTTTGGCTTAGTTTAGTTTAGGTTAAGTTTAGACATCTACGCTGACCTCCTGGTTAAAGACAGCTTAGTTCCCTTGTTTGGCTCCTGGGAAAATGCGAAAGCTTCTCGTCAATATCTGCGACCTGTGAGGGTTGCGGAATTACATGGAGAGACCAAGATATACTTGACGCTTTGGTCGTTATTAGCGTGGTCCGGGAAGGTATGCTAAACAAAGCAATTTTAGGTCCTCGGTAAGAGAGATTAGAGAGGGGCATTTCCTAGGTTGGCCCCGCTTATGGAGGTTGCATAATATTGGCTCATGCACATAGGAAAAAACCATGACTTCCTAACCTAATTTTCAAGTGAAAACAGGATGTCAAGACGCTCAATTTCACCACCCTACCAACTTCCCGCCACTGCCTCCGGCCACCAACAATATCAATCGCACCCATCAACCTCCAATTATCACCTCTTTCTCTCCCCGATCAGCCAAAATGATGAGGTCACAACCTTCGATTAGATGGCATGAATATGTACAGCAAGGTTTCGTTTTTTTTTTTTTTTTTTTTTGTGGGGGTGGGCTAGAATAAAGATCTTTGATCTGCATGATTGGATAGTTTGAGAAAATTTAATAAGAACATTTCAATATGATTAGGTAGTTGATATTATTGGAGAAAATCTTATTGTTGTGATTACATGCTTATAGGAACAATGAGCAACACAACAGTTACTAGAGAGAGAGAGAGAGAGAGAGAGAGAGAGAGAGAGAGGAGAGAGAGAGAGAGAGAGAGAGAAATTACTGATTATGTGTCCACCAAGCTCTATTTTTAAGACTTTATCCTATGTTTGAATCTGAGCGACATAGCAAAAGATTGCTACTTTGATAATCCAAGCACACGATCGTGGAAGCCACTTTGAACCGCCCGAAGACTCATGAAATACCATGCAAGTCTTACGAATTGCTCATGAAATACCATGCAAATCTCATGAATTGGTTGAGTCTATACTTTTCCCTGTGCAAGTGGTACAAACAAAGATCAGTAGTTCACCTGCAACTGATGGAACTTGATGAAGCGATTTCTAGTTCATCTCCTAACTGCCCAAATCGACTGCTCCAACCTTCGGGGTGTAGCGAAAGATTATTTATTCAAGCTTATAACAAAGCGATGTGTTTTTCCTTGGCGTTTTGCTTATCCTCCAACTAATTTCTTGACATAAATGCGTAAAATTTATCTTGCTCAGTTGGATATTTATCGGCATTCACTATGTTGTCGACCCTTCATGGTTCGTTATTTCTCCTGATTCTTTTGTCGTGCATCACTATTAACCAAAATAGATTAATTGTGAACTTGTGATGCACAAGACAGTGAACCCTTTATAACTACTATGACAACGACTTGTGCTTTGGCATACCCTCTTTTATTCGTTCTTAATGTCATAGCGTAGCATATAATATTTGTATTGGGGATTAATCCGTTGAAAATATGATTAAAAGGAAAGCATCATTTTATTCAGGACGATGACACGGGTAGTCCTAGTCGCCATCCTAGCAGTGTGTGCTCCGGTACATAGCAAAATACTTAGTTAACTAGGGTTTTGTTTTAGAGATCTACGCTGACCTCTCGTGCTTAGAGTCCCCATGTTTTGGCCAATGGGAAAACTGTCCGATTTCTTGTCAATATCTCCCGGCACAAACTTGAATATAATGTCTTTTTGGGTCTGTTAAACTAATTTATTCAAAGGGTTGGCCTTGGAATTTTTGTTGCCCCGACAAATAAGTTAGGGAATTGATGAGGACAAGAACCGAGAACCCGACATCTCGGTCGTTAGCTTAAACCTAGGAGAACAAAAATTACTCTTCACGGACTTCGGAATTTGAATAAGCTAATTGGAAACTAAGTAAGAATGGGGTCACTACCAAGTCATCGAATTCCATATTGTTAAGAGATTCTCTTAGCTATATTAGTATCTCCGTCGATTATTTTATCGAACATTTGTCCTGTTTTTGGTCGGGATTGACTCGAATGTTGAGGCCATCGGAACTTGGCTTCGTCCCGATAAGCATTAGAATAGACTTAGTTAATTGAGCACATGAGCGAGGCATAAGGGATGGTAAATGATATGGGATCATTAAGCTATTCATACATGTAGCTTCACTAGGAATATGTCTGATTTCTCTTCATTATTTATTGTATATATGCTCCTTTTATTGAGATACTAAATTGACTTTGGGAACATCTCGCTCTTCCATGGACATATGCAATTAGCGACGTCCAAAGAGAGGATAAAGATTCATCACGACGACATCCATGATTTTTTTTTTTTTGGGATTTCGTAACAATCCACTAATTAAGATAATTTCAGATAGTCGTGACTGAAGATAAATCACATACCCGTGATGACGCCGGAAGATGCTTTGTGAACATGCGTCAAGTGAGCATTGAATCTAAGATCTATGCATTTTTTCTCGAGGAGGAAATTCCGAATATTCATGACTTTCGAGATGGGATTATTGCGACGAAAAGTTAGAACGAAGCGACATGCGTTGTACAAAATTCGAGACTTAACGCGCTTGAGACAATTCATGATCATTGTACATTTCACTTGGGACATAAAACGGAGACGACGGGTCCCATCGTACCCTAAGCAATTTTGTTTTGTGAAAATTGTGGGAAGAGATCAAGATTAGTGACTTAGGTCCGGTTAACGTACCAGCCACATCAAATCCTTCTTTGTCCCATTTCTTTCGGAGTTGACAGGCACCAAATTCGAATTGAAATTCACATGCTGACCTTTTTCATGGCGGATGGAGACTACTTACCAAACTTTGTTTTCTGCCATGCATGCCAACGAGATTCTGCCCGGGCAATAAACTGTAATGGGCCTCACCTAACATCCCAAAAAAAAAAAAAATTGGTTCAATTTTTATGTTCAACCTTACAGTTGAAAATAAGAGGGAGTGTTAGAACATTTAAATATCAAGCTGAAATTGATGTTGGTAGCATCCGACAAAGTTTTCAGCCGCATGGTTTTCGTTGATCAATCTTTCCATATGTCTAACCTTTTCTCAGGAAGATTTCATTGTTTCGTTTCGGGAAAAAAAAAATAGTCGGCAGATTACTGAAGAAAAAAAGTTCATAAATTTTAGAAGTTAGCCAACTCTTATGTGGACTAATCAATCTTTTATCATAGTGATCTTCCAACTTTATTTCATATTAAATTACCAGCAAGTTTTAGACGATCGACTCTCATACGAGTTTCTTCCTAATGTTTATATGAATTTTTCTTAATCTATCAATCTCCCATATCTTTTGTCGACTTTTATATTGGCCATTTCTTAACAACTTGTGCTTGTTTGACCTACCGACTTTCTCCCATTAGGACACCGACTAGTTTCGATTTACATCTCACATTTGAGATGCTAACAACATCTAGTTGGTTTTTGCATTTTGAATTTGCCATGAGCTGTTTAGAAGGGACAGTGCATATATTGCAATTTGAGGTTCTAAATTATCTTTGTTTCTTCTTTTTTTAAAAAAATTGCAAAAAAAGTCCTAAACATATTTATACGGATGCTAACTCAGTCCTAAACTTTTCAATTTTGACAATTGAGTCCTAAACATTTTGACGATTTGTCAATATATTCCAGCCAATTTTGGCTGAAAATTGATAACGTGAACCCGGGCCATCCTACGCGACACAGCCAATTTATTTTATTTTTTTCTTTCTTTCTTTTTTCTTTTTTTTCTACTAAGTCCGACGAGGGTAGAAAATAATTAAAAAGAAATTTAAAAAATAAAAAGTAGTAAAAATTCAGAACAAAAAATTGTCCAACTTTAGCCCCGACCAGCTAGGATGCCCAGGGGACCACATCATCAATTTTCGGCCAAAATAATTGGCGAATCGTCAAAGGTTTAGGACTGTGTTTGCAAAATTGAAAAATTTAGGAATGAATTGGCATGCGAACAATAACTTCATGACTTTTTGAGTTTTATTCCTGTTTTTTTTTTTTTTCGCCTTTTTGGCTAAGTTGACTAACGATCTCATACCTCGTTACATTTCATTAATCACAACGGACCGAACCTATTCTTCTCCTCGACTGTTTCATTGGATAATCAGTTGGTTGTTACAAAACGAATAACGTTTAGGGCACTTCGCGGACTGTGTCCTGTTCCATGTTCTTGTTCTAAGCATAGAGCAACTGAACTAGCTTCCGTTATTGCTTTGTGCTCATCGTTCATCCGATGCTCCAAAGACAGCCCTAACTAGTCTGTCCGATTGTTGTTGGCGTTTGAACGTGAAGAGAAGAAGTCAAAACCAACTGGGGTCTTGTTTTTACTAGACCACACAACCTTACATGAGCTTAGTGTATTTTCAATGTTTCATATGCACATATACGTACTTGTTTTTAAGTTATTAGCGAAAATGAGACGATCGATTAAATGTCACCAAACACAATGCACATATCAATCGATAGCATAAGGATAAAGATTCAGCGAATGGGTACTTAATTGCGATTTACATATTAATTCGGTAGCACTCGAAGTCCAATAATCTTTTGGTTTGCCTTGTGGCAATATTTGAAGGAAAGAAGATTCTCGCTATTTCAACCCGCAAGTTACACGGAAACCGCTATATCCGATCATGCGCTTGGTGGACCTCATGCTCGCCTGCGCAAGCTGACCTAAGTCGGGCACTACTTGGAAGGTATTATAGCAGGCTGCGCAACGAGTTACATAATTAACTTATTATGTAACGTCGGTGGTGTAACTTACACATAAGATGTTCTCCGGTAATTTCTAGAATGAATTTTTCGAGGGGTAATTCCGTCGCTCGGTAACTTTGTTCTTTCATTAAAGTAGGAGATCTTGCTCTCAATAATTTCTTCTCAAACCTCTTGTTTCCTCCCATCTTGTATTGTTTACCTTGTAATCTTCACACTGCCAGATATTATGCTACCAAGCCATGTCCCTAGTTCCATCGTTGGAGTAACGGCCTCCCTCCTTGATTCCTTCGCCTTAATTTAGTTATATAACGAACTCTCGAGCAAAGGCTATATCTTTCTAGCTACAAATCTCCGTCCATTTGCTTTGCGTCCATCGTTAAATGACATGCTTAGCTTAGTCCACCCTTATATTTCTGTTCGATTTCGTTAGCATTTGAACATGAACAATAAGGCGACAAACGATGGGATCTTGGTCTTACCAACACATTAATCCTTAGAATCATCAAGTATGATAAGTTCATTATTAGATCACCAAACTACATAAAATGAAATTAAATGGTTATGCCTAGCAATGATGCTTTTCTTCAATGAAGAACTGGTTCAACTAATTTAGTCCATCAGATGGACGAAACATAGTGTGCTACTTGCACTTGGAATAAATTTTATGATAGACCATACGTTTACAAATCTACAATGACACACCTTGGAGATTCTTGCAATAATAATTTCCTTGTTCCCACAGCCCCCAATTGATAAAAAAGAAAACATCTGTCTGTTCGTACTTAATATTCTATCGGATTATACTTTCCAGTACTTAGTACATGTCGTGACCCCTAAGAAATAAAACATCGTCTTTCGTGTTGAATGATTTTTCGACTACATCTCTAACAACAAACATCGTTGTACAAGGCTGCAACTATGCTTCAAATAACCAACGCGACAATGACGGGCAATGACCCGGTATGCTGTCGCATAATCATATTAGCCGACAAGGCTCGTGTCAACCAAGACATTCGGTTAGTAATTTGTGTAGTTACGACAGTGATATGAGTATGGTGTTAGTCACTGTCGAAAGTGAGAAAATTGTCCCAAAAATTCTAAATTTATTGAGCAATTATTAATTCAATTATAAATCTTTTAATCATGTCAATTGAGTCATAAACCTTTTTGTTTTTCAATGAGTCCATCCATCTAATTTTAGTCCCAAATTACTAACGTGGATTTTGACCGTCCTACGTGGTACGGCCGGCGCTGATGTAGATAATTTGTAATAATACCTTAATATTATTTATTTATTTATGTATTATTTCTTTTATTTATGTTTTTTTACAACTGTTGCCGACCACGGGCGAGGGCATTGCGCCCTTGTCTACATCAAGGCAAGGGTCGCGACACCCTTGTTGGCCACGGGCGAGGGGCTCGCAACCCTCGCCTATGGTCGGCAAGGGCGTCATGGCCCTCACTCATACCAAACGACGGTCGCTCACCCTCGCTTGTGGCGGGTGATGGTCGATCGGCGACCTCGCCGGCCACGGTTGAAAAACAAAAAAAAGAAAAAAAGAAAAAGAAAAATAGAATAGAAAAAATATTATTGAAATTTGTTCTTATTAGAGCCGACCATGCTACGTAGAACGGTTGGCGTCCACATTAGTTATTTCTAGTCAAAATTGGCTAGATTGACCCAATTGGAGAAATGTGAAAATATTTAAGACTCAATTGATATACTTAATATTAAGATTCGACGTACAATCACAATGAAGTAAAGCGTAAAATGAGAAAGAGAAATCGACACAAGATTTTATCCTAGTTCACCTTAAACTAGGGCTACGTTCAATAGAGAATTCCACTATAATTAGCATACCGTACCTCTCGTTACATTACTCAATTACAAATAAAGAAGAGTATATATAGTAATATCTATTCATAAGCGGGACCCACGTGTTGGACCCATTTTTACTCAAAAGTCCCATACCTTCATCGAGGAGATCGCCAAGAGGGAGCCTAAGTCCGAGCCCGTCAACATATACGGTTGGACCCATTTTTACTCAAAAGTTTAGGCCAATGAGTTATGAGTCAACTAGGATAATATTAATCGCTCAACATCATATTAATTCTATGATATGGGATTTCTCTAACATAACTCACATGTGCATCCTAACAATCGCTCCCTCGCGTGTGAGCTCCAATGTTAGGTTTACTCCCCCTTAATCCAAGTATCTTTCTACACCAATATATCTCAACTTGAATCTCCATCGCTTGCCGAGTCCGTGTTGCTACACCACAATGCCACACTAGCCCGAAAATCGCTTTGGTCAGCAGATTTCATCATTAGGATATTCACCAAATAATGATTTACCATGCATTCTTGGTAAAATTTACTAGTTGAAATCAAATTTTTCTTCAACTCGGGAATATGTTTGATTTCACGTAAAATTAGACATCTTCTACTTGAGATGTTCACAATCACAGTTCCTTTTCCGACAATCGGGCACGTGCAGCCGTTTCCCACAATCACTTACCTAAATTTTCCACTTCGGCATAATTAGCAAATATATCTCTTTGAGGTGCAATGAAAAAAAGCACCAGAGTCAAGAAACCATTTATCCTTGTCAAGTCAAACCCTATAGATAAACACAAGTTCTCGGCAAAGATTCATCGCTTACCACATTAACTCCTTGATTCTCTTCCTGTTGCTTCTTTTTGTAGGCTTCACACTTGAAATATACAATGTTCTATTTGGTGGAAAAATCAACACCCATCTTTTACAACCTCACTTTTTCTACCATGGTCTTCCATATTTTGAACACCCAAAAACTTCTGATTTTTCTCTAAGCGTCTAATTTTTCTTTAATAGCATAGATCCAAGTCTTTCTTGTCGCATCATTAATGAAAGTGACAAAATATCTATTACCACCATAAGAGAGTTTTTGAGCCGGTCCCCACACATCGGTGTGAACCAACTCTAGCCTTTGCCCTTTATTCTGTCGCCTAGTGTGTTAGGCTTGTTGGTAACCCGAGTTCGATATCATTGTCTTAAAAAAATTTCATTTATGTGATGTGGAATAGTTGATATGTCCTAATATCGGCTCATAGTTCATTAACTTAAACTAATTTAAATGAAAGTGTGTCCAATTAGATATCTTGACATGATTAGATTTAAATTCTCTTTTGATGATTTCCCCATGTGATGATATCGGACTTTTGCTGCAAGCTCCTAATAGACCCTTATATAACTACTATGATAACGACTAAGCATTTGGTATACCGTCTATAATTAGTTCTCAAAATCATAGTTCAACATATTATATTTATATTGGGGAATAATATGTCGACAATATAGGAATAAAAAAATATTATTTTATTTAGCACAATGACAAGAGTAGCTCTAGTTGTCGTCCTAGATGTGTGTGCCAGCCGGTACAAGGCATACTTAGTTAATCAAAGTCTTGTTTTAGAGATTTACGCTGACCTGTCGTGCTTAGAGTCCCCATCTTTGGCTTATGGGAATCTCTTCAAGATTTTCGACATAAACTTCAATATAATTGTCCTTTTACGTCTTGAAATTTTTGTTGCTATGTTATGACAAATTAGTTATCGAATTGACGAGGACAAGAACCGATAACCCGACAACTCGATCATTAGCTTAAACCGAGAAGAACAAAAATTACTCTTAACGGACTTTGGCATTTGAATAAGCTAATTGGAAACTAATAATGGGGTCGCTACCAAGTCATCAAAGTCCATATTGTTAACTGGATTTTATTTTATTCGAACTTGTGTTGCGTTTGCGATCGGGATTGACCTGAATGTCAATGCCATCATACGTAATGTGACTGGGCCGATGAACATAAGACTATAATGCCTAGTTAATTGAACGTGGAAATGGTATAACTAAGCTATATTCAATATTCATACATGCAATTAACGAATTTCAAGGATAGGACAAAGATCCATCACATTCCTTTCAAATTTCTTCAAAGCTAAAGGGGGCCTTCACTTGAACGAGTTAGTTTCTACAAGCTAAGTTAGGAAATTACTTAACTAGAAGAATGTCGCGACCTAAAAAAAAATAAACAAGTTATCATTTTCGGGCTAATGGATTATCGGGTTAATTAATTAACTAACCTAACTCGGACTCTCCCAAGTCCATACCAAATCGCAACTTAAGGTTCGAATGATTAACATGCAATGTGATTTGAATTTGGAGTCGCCACTAATCATTTTCGGTAGGTCGATTAGAAACCTAAATAAAATAGCGGGAGAAAACTATTTTATTTTGCGAACCGGAGATTAAGAGTCCGGGGACTTGGTTACATTAATTACAACTAATGCCCTTTCGGTACCTTAAAATTCATGAAGAAATAATGGATTCGACAAACTTGATGAATTCTACTTGAAGATCAAAGAATCAATTTTTTTTGGGTTTTTCTTCCCATGACATTTTTTTGAATTTTTGAGTATTTTTATAATAAAGAAATTACATGAAATTGGGATGAGATAGGTTCAAGATTACTCCCCAATTGAACTCGTGCACCAAATTTGTGCTCCGGGCTTGCTTTGACCATTGGACCGATTTGGTGACTCGTTAGACCGAGAAATCTCTTGGTCCTATCTCTCCTTCACGCTTCTTTCTCATCTCGCTAGAATTTCATGAGCCGCAACTGGGGCGTTGATATTTTTTCCCTTTTGCTCTCCTTCTATTCTCGTACCATTGACGTCTCATCGTTGATATGCATTGTTATTTAACATAAAAACGTGAGAAAAAATCGGTGTAGAAAATCTGGGCTAATTTGTATCCGAACTTAGAGGAAGTTAGGAAATCACTTAGCTTTCCTTTTCTGCGGCGAGCTGAACGATGGTGATGAACTTGTGGCTTGTGTTGATGGGTGCGAAATTGGCAATGGTAGCACCGAGCTTCAAAATATTCAAGCCCTCTCAAAACTCTCTCAAACTTTTTTCTCAAGAATTCTCTTTTTTCTCTAAAGAATTCCTCTCAAAAACTCTCTCAATTCTCTTCCACTCCAAAAACTCTATCAATTCTCTTTCACCCCAAAAACTCTCTCAATTCTCTCCTACTCCCCAAAAAAATTCTCTCAATTCTCTTTTCCTTCCAAAAATCCCTCAATTCTCTTCCACTCCAAAAACTCTCTCAATTCTCTTTCACTCCAAAAAACTCCTCTCAATTCCCCTTCACTCCAAAAACTCTCCCAATTCTCCTTCACTCCAAAAACTCTCCATTCTCTTCAAGAACTTTTCTTCTTTTATAGGCAAAATTCTTCATCCTTCATTCTTCATCTTCATTTCCTCACCTTCCATTTTCATCTTCCTTTCTTCATCTTCATCTTCTTTTCTTCATCTTCATTTCCCCACCTTCCATCTTCATCTTCTCTTCTTCATCTTCATCTTCTCTTCTTCACCTTCATTTCTCCATCTTCCATTTTCATCTTCTCTTCTTCATCTTCATCTTCCTTTCTTCATCTTCATCTTCTTTTCTTCATCTTCATTTCCCCATCTTCCATTTTCATCTTCTCTTCTTCATCTTCATCTTCCTTTCTTAATCTTCCATTTTCATCTTCTCTTCTTCATCTTCCTTTCACCATCTTCTTTTGGTATTTGCAATGCAGTCCCCGAAGTTTCAAGTATTTGCAATACGGTCCCCGAAGTTCGAATATTTGCAATACGGTCCCCGAAGTTCGAGTATTTGCAATACGGTCCCGAGAAAATATTTCTTTCAAGCCCAAATCTTCTTGGTGCATTTTTCCACCGCATGCCTAGTCCAGGACCCTGTTAAATTAAGCTCAAATTGTATGCCAATGCTAAATGAATATGTGAGATGATTTTTGTTTAGAACTAAAATTAGTTCTAATTTTTATGCAAAATATATATTAGTCAAAATTTAGGCGTCAACGGCTGCCCCTCTTTGAGTGGAGGCTCGTAGAGGTTCCGCTCAAAGACAAAATTGAACCCTAAATTTTGATAGTGCAAATGATGGATGAACTTTTTGGCGGGAGTTTTAGTCCCATTTTTTATGTAATGAAGTGATGCATGATATGCAAGACGTAAATAACATGTGTCATAATTTCTCTTTTTCATGTTAGAGAAACCTGCACATGGATCGCATACGAGAATACTGTTTTACCAAATACCTCATAAGCTGGTGATTCCCTTAATTTCCAAGTTTCTTGCAAACACGAGGATCTTAAGGTATTTGGCCTATCCGTTATCGGAGACTTCTCCCTAATGCGAGACAGGCGCAAGATATGTGTATCCTTCCGGATCACAAGAGCTACGTCGTTGTGAGTCGAAAGAAGTAGAATCAAGTTCACAAGAGCTACGTCGTTGTGAGTTGATTAAATGTCGAAATCGCTAGTGCATATGTCTTCACGATTCGACAAAGGGGAACCAAAATCTTAAGAGCTACGTCGTTATGATTTGGTTTGGATCAAAATCACGGATGCTTATGTCTTCGTGATTTGATAAAGGAGCCGAGAATCATAAGAGCTATGTCATTATGAGCCGACTAAAGGTCAAGATCACCGGTGCATATGTCTTCGTGATCGACAAAGGGAACCAAAATCTTAAGAGCTACGTCGTTATGATTTGGTTTGGATCAAAATCACGGGCGCTTATGTCTTCGTGATTTGATAAAGGAGCCGAGAATCATAAGAGCTATGTCATTATGAGCCGACTAAAGGTCAAGATCACCGGTGCATATGTCTTCGTGATCCGAGACCGAAATCATAAGAGCTACGTCGTCATGATAAGATGTCAAGATCGCCGGTGCATATGTCTACACGACTGACGGGAGAGGCATATTGCCTGAATTGAATCGTAACAACTATCATCGGAGGAGTTGTTGATTTGAAAATGGGTTCGAGAAAACTTACCGGGTTCTCCGAACGATTAATCAAAGAACGAAACGGATCGTTCGTATCTTACATGGTAGGCATTTGCCGGGAGAACTTGCTCATTCAATAATCCTTGGATGAATTTCGAGACCTTGGGAGGGACATCGAACATCGAGAATGTATTACCCATCATAGAATGTCGGAGGTAACATGCGCAAACATATTCAACAATGAGTTTATGCAAAACTTTCCTACCGAGCTTGCAATGATTAGAAATAACATGTGTATAATGCAATCACTCATACCATGGTTTATGCATAACCATTCTATCAAGTTTGCATTATCAATCCTGTCCGGGGATGTTCTCACATTATGAATACCTCGAATATGAGCTGAATGGGGGACTTCGGTCCGAAAGGGTTTTCTCTCACTTTCAAGAAAAGTTATTTATCCTGTCTGCGGGATTCAAAAGAAATCACTCAATCTTTCCATCATCGCATTCGATAAGGATCCGAGTAATCTCGCAATTGATACGACCGAGCCGATCCGGAGGTCTTGATTAGGACCGTAATGAGGGCTAGGTCAAAGGTTTACAAAGGGGACTCTAGTTGGGTCAAGGCTGCTTGAAATGAATTCCTTCGTCATCTCTTTGGGTTTACAAGTCAAGAACCCTACAAAAATGAGAGAGAAGTAATCTTGCTCGAACTTCTTCGAGTGATGCTTAAAATCATTGAACTCCACATTAATTCAAGTGCCCTAACCGGAAAAGGCTTTTAAAGGGTTGTAATAGAAGTAATGATTTGGGGACCGAGAAACGAAAGGGTTCGTTTTGGCTCGAAGATGTTTGAGAAGGGGCTTGATGTTGGTGATCATTACAATCTTGTCACCGATCGTGGCCTTCTAGGATACCATCATTGCTCGAGGATGGTATGAACCGAAGATTGCATTTGCAATTTGACACTTCATGGAGATTTTTCTCTCAACCCTTTTAGGATATACGGGAAAATTGTGCATTCAAGTTCGAAATATTCTACAAATGAACAATGAATTGAAAGGGCATTGGCCTTGCTTTTGGTAGGCACTTTGCTTTTTAAATGCCCGGGAGTTTTTTGTGGAATCAGCTTTTCCTCTTTCTTCTCCTTTTTTTTTTTTACTCCCAACTCTCTTTTACTATTGCATCTTGATGAGTTCATTGGGAGATTTCCTATCGATCCAGCTTTTCGGGTCCTTCTACTCAAAGATAGACCATATTTACTTTGGGACAACAATGATCACCAATGAGGGCTTTTAGAAATGAATTTGCGGGCTCAAATGGATTGTGCAAATGGATATAGATATGTGGGATAGAAAAAAAAATGCTCTTCGTCACCCTAAGGCACTTGAATTAAAGCGCAAGTACAATGCAAAGAACCACCCGAAGATTGATGTTAGTCCAAGCAAGAAGATTTCTAACCATTTGTCTCGTGATGCTGATGGAATTACCTCTGTTTTGCCCCGATGTGGGGTGGTTCTTGACGGGGTTGTGGAAGTGAAATCTCCGCTCAAATGGGTTGATCAACGGATAACTTGCAGTGTTTAGGGTAGAGAAATGAATGCCTCCATCACTTCGGTTATCGTACCTTTCGCGAGAAAACTCTTTACCTTGGGGAGTGCGGAATTTAGCCATCGCTCATCTCGCTTGAAAAAATTGGAGGTGTTTGGGAAAGGATTGCCTTTCATCATCCTGTCATGCCCCATTCTGTACATTCGATGTATCTTATGTAGTTCATGTTCCTTATTCAGAGTTGGTAAATTAAACATGAGGAATAATCATGCGCAAACTATGCAGTGTATGCAGCAACTTTTTATCTTGGCGGACAAAGTTCGCAAGTACATAAAAAATTTCTTAGGGGCGTGGATCGTGAGTTGCCCCTGTTCATGCAAATGCGTTGCAAAACTTCATTGTCGCTTCGAGACATGAGATTGTCAAAGGCTCCAAGAATTTCTCATTTCATTAATTTTTCATGGAGAATGGATACTTCTCTGTTTGGACGGGTAGTGACCCCTGTAAAAAAAAAAATCAAAAGGGAAAGCATCAATGTACGTCCTCATGTTCTAAAAAGAGTTGAAACGATACCACTTTACTCATGTACGTATTCCTCGTGAACTTTGAATTGAAAAGATCGATTCATCTGGATCGGATTGTATGTCCGAATGTCATCTCTCCGGGTTCTATAACCGTCTGGGCTGAGCTTCGATCTGCGAAGCAAAAAAGTGTTTATTAATCTTTGTACATTGATGCCAAATCGCGGGATCGACCCGGGACGCCTCGGGCCCTTGTCATTCCCCCAACCACTATCTTTGCGGTGTTGTTGGCGTCCACGTGTGGTTCGCTTTTGTTATATTGTTCTCAAAGCGGTTGGCAATCTCCTGTGGAGAATAAAATAAGCTTAACTTAGAGTTTGAAACGATTGAGAGCCAATTGGGACGATACGGAGTTACCCATCTTTGAGCCCACTTGGTCTTTTACTTGCATTCTCCCAAGTAAGGCTATTCGGAATCTCTCTTTACGAGCGTTCGGGGCATCGTACTCAAATTGATTTGCTCCAGGCCTAGCTTAATAAGGAACTTACGCATTTGATAAGAGAGGAGAAAAATTCGCCCTTTAACTCTAGGCAAATTCTAGACAACTAGAAAGTAAAAGTATCCCACGCAGGGGAACTATACATGGAATTAAAGGAGTATTCATGCGAGATTGGTTCCACCTCTTTTCTTGGCTATTCCAATGATTGGCTGATTTTGTCTTGGATCATACACCAACGATCGTTGTTTGAGGATCCATAATCACTTGATTCGGATCACAACTCGGAGGTCTTTCACTCCGGACCGGGCGACAGGCGGTGAGCTCATCATCAAAGTAACCATTTGATTTTTCGGGCAATTGATACTCGAATTGGGCATTGTTACTTGCTAACACCGGCGACAGATTTTCCACTTTGTTTTTGCCGTGAGCGGTCGACTCCTTGAGCTTGAGCCTCCGCCGTCGCTCGGGAACTCGTAGGGATGATCAACCGGTCATTGCTAGAACCACCGGCGGAAGGTCGGTATGGCCGGTATTCTTGATTAGGAAGTGGTCGGGTACTTTTTTGCTCCGTAGGTTTTCCTGGGATTAATCTTCCAGTCAACTTTGCTCCGGTCGCCTTGGTTTCAAGCTACATCGTGCTTCTTGACTTATCTCTAAATCGTGAAGGTGATTTGTGATACTTCGTAGGGTGAGTCCGTCTATATTCATCATTTTGAGTACGGCCATTGGTCGTCTTGAATTGATTCCTAGTTGTCGAAGCGCCTCGATGAATATAGAATGAAGCTCGGCGGACCAAAGGGCCTTTTCTTTCCGACAAAATCGTCGTAGTAAGTTTGGCCATAGTTCTTTTGTTCGAGTAATTGCTTCCTTACAGCATGTTGCCAAATGTTTTGGAGCACTTGAACGTTGACCGGCTTCTTTAGGATGTCACGAGCACCATGCAATATGGCCCTCGTTATGACCGATGATCATCACTGGCGATGTGACGATGGCCGGTATATTCAACTCGGAATCAATGATCTTTAAGAGATCGAGACCGTCCATATCGATCCCTACCATGGCTGTGACGACGATGTCAAAATCATATTTGTCTTGTCTCGGCTCCTCTAAGGCTTCCGTTGCTTTCACATAAGCTGAAATCCTATACATGCACTTTCTCGGCATGGCAACGAGGATCGAGAGGGAAACGGGGTTACCATCAATGGCCGTGACTCGCGGATCCTCGGGATATGAAACTTCCCATACTTCCGCCTGGAGTGAACGCATACTTATTTTCCTTTCAAAACCTTCCATATGTAGACCGAAAAATGGGTGTTCGACTAGAGGCGAGCTTTAGATGTTCTTTGGACTTGCAAAGACAAAAGCGACGATGGCCTTTCGTGACGAGTTCGGAGGTGCATGGAGACTTCAAGTTCTTTATAAACTTTTTTCGATCTGTTAGTCTGCATGATGGCTTTTCTCTCCTTTTCGGTCCTAGTGCATTGAATCCATTTCGTAATAACTCTTACCTCCCGCTCAATCCGTCGTTCTTTTTTACTTTTCGATATGGAGGAGCCCTCAAATCTTTTCACTTTCTCTACGAACAGGCGGTTATTTCCCTTTTCAAATCTTTTCGCCTCCTCCTCCGAACGAGCAGCGTTATTTCCTTCCTCAAATCTTTTCGCTTCCTCCTACGAACGAGGCGGTTATTTGCCCTCCTCAAATCTTTTCGCTTTCTCCTACGAACGAGGCGGTTATTTGCCCTCCTCAAATCTTTTCGCTTTCTCCACTAACGAGGCGGTTATTTCCCTCCTCAAATCTTTTCGCATTTACTTACGTGAAGGTTTTCAATGCTTAGTCAAATGCGCGAGGAATTCATGCATTTAAACATGATGATGTTCATGGATAGATCTTGTTCTTTGCCCCTGGATTAAAAGAAGAATGTCTCACATGGGGATCTTGTAACAAACAGTACATTCATTCATACATGTCACTACTTCTCTTGAGGATTCGTAAGGGTGGCTAGTAATGCTCAAAAAGAGATATTTTGAGAGCCCATAATAAAAAAACTAAAGCTTCATGCAGGCTACACATTCGGAGTTCCATCGGCGTTGAATTGGTGGCTATGACATCAAGGAAACTCCAATTGTAGTGATGCATGTCTCTTCCCTCGAAGGGCATCGGTTCTACCTCTGCAAGACCGACTTTCGGGATGTATCTCCAACGAAATCGGATTGTACGAGAACTTGCTCGGGGGATGAGCTGGTGAATGAGCATTTTCAATGCTCGGATGTGGCTCATCGAGGGACATGTCACCAAAGGAGATGGGGCCGCTACGTACATGGCAAACAGCGGTGTTGATAGCATCCCTATACCTCTTGTTCTCTCTCGAGCTTTTCACTTTCTTCCCTCGAAACGTAAGTTCATGACTTTCATTTTTAACCTTCAATCGAGTCCGCTTGTTTTGAAACCAAAACTTGACCTTCAAGGGCTCCATTCCTATCATCCGGCTCAATTCATTTTTGCGTCTCCTATTCACGTAAGAGCACTCCTTGAAGGCAGCTTGAGCACTTTGATTTGATATTTTTCTTTTAGGGTTGGCTGCGGCTGCCGTTGCCATTGTTGTTCTTGTCGAGATCTTGAATTTCACTGCCAAGAGAGTTGGGTTTTACGGCTTCGGCGTTGGATCGGTCTCGAAATCCAGCAGTTCGCTTTCGGGGATGTCTAGGTTGGTTGCCTCCCGGTAAGTGCGGATGGCCTCTAAACATGTTGGATTGAAATACCTCTTACCGCCTTTTGTTCACTCTATTCTCCAATGTATGCTTACTCTCTCCAAATTCTTTCGAGTAATCGGATATGTTCCAAAGCCTCCCTTTAAACGCGGATAAAAATCACTAAGCCGACGTTTTTTCCAAGATTTCGTGTTCCCGTCTTTGTCTTATTTTTTCAACGTGATGGGACCCCGAATCCATTCGCACGATTTTCTTTTCTTGATAACCATGCTTGTCTCCCACTCGGTTTTCAACATGGTGGGACTCCAACTCCTTTCGTAACTTTTTGAATTTGTGAGGCTCGAGATCACGGATTGACGATAGATCCTGGATCCAACGAACGAAACGCCCGTAGTTTCACCCGAGTAACTAACGTGGCTCGCAAGAATTGCTGTTTCTTCTCTCGAGAAAATATGCTCGTTTCCCACTCGGTTTTCAACATGGTGGGGTCCTCAAATCTTTTCGTAACTTTTTCGGATTTGTGAGGCTCGAGATGGTAGATCCGTGATTCACGGACGAAACGTCTGTAGTTTTGCCCGGATAATTAATTCGGCTCGCAAGAATTGCTATTTTTTCGCCCTTTAAATTGGGATTTAACGCCGAGACAATTATCACTTTCATATCTTCATCTCCAACCTTCTAAGCACTCTTTTGCATCCACTCTTTTTAGCCCTTCAACAACAATGGCTTCCTTTCCCGCATGCCTTCTCGCTGAAGTTTTGGCCAAATGGGAGAAACTTTATAATCTCCTAGGCCAGGGCTACTCTTATATAGCCAACCATCCAGGAGCCAGCGAGATTCATCTTATGTTTAGGGATATAGACACCGCTTCTATTAAAGGTACCAAGTTAGAGGAGGAATACGGGATCTTCCCCACCCTCTTCACTAACTTCCCGGAGGCTTACCATGTTGCTCATCAAAAGGTTACTTTGGCCCACCTTGTGAAGGCACGCTATCGGGATCGGTCGGACGGCTTGGTGTTGGCCGCTAGTAGCCGACAATTATAAGAAGGCCCTTAACTACGGTAACGAACAAGTCTCCCTGTCGATTCGTGAGAGGGGAAACTTGGTGGGATGTTTGGCCATGTCCTGGACCATCTTTGAGCGCGATCCGCTCAATATTGTTTTAAAATTTCAATGCGCATGTTGGAAGAAAGGGTTGGACGATCGACCCTGGATATAGCCCGCGGGAGAATGCTGATCCATGACCTGGAATTCGCTGCTGAGCATCACGAGGACAAGGTAGCCAACCTCAAAGAGAAATGTGAGCTCCTCCTCTTTAAGTTGGCGGATCTCGATTCTCGGAGCGATCGGTGTAGGCGGAGCATCAACGTATGGAGAGTCGGTTAAACTCCTTTGTGATGCTCATTAGGGCTCGGTTTGGCTTTACGTTCCCATCCCGTTGATCTATTTGTAAGGCTTTTCGATGAATGAAATGAATGCAAGTTTTTACTCATTTCATCTTGGTCGTCATATTTTTTTTCGCAAGATAACCCTTTTTACTCGCGAATATGTAAATCTCACGCTCCCGATGGTCAATCCAATTGGGCCGGAGAGGCTCCCCATTCGAAACAATCTCTCAACAAAGATTAGTAGCGAGGAAACAAACGAATGCTCAAATGTGAACAACTCGTGAATCTGATTAATATTATAACTCGATTATGAAAACATAGAGTGAATCGAGCATAATATTTCTTTACGGCGTCGAATTGATTGGATTGGTAAAGACACGACCATCCATCTCAAGGAATTAAAGCACCACCGGGGAGCACCTTCTTTACTATATATGGACCACCATAGTTTGGAGCAAATTTCCTTCTCCGGGAGTGGGACTATTGGCAATAATTTTCTCAAGACCGGGTCATTGATCCGAAAATATCGAGACCGAACTTTTTTGTTGAATGATTTAGCAACTTTCTCTGCGATAACACTGGCCATGCATACATAGCCTTAAGTCTTTTTTCGTCGATCGATTCAATTGGTGGCTCTCTCTTTGGATCCATTCGGCTTCCGTCGCCTTAGCTTGAGACAAGACACGTAAGGAAGGAATTTCCACTTCAACGGTAGAACGGCCTCCATTCCATATACAAGAGAATACGGGGTTGCCCCGTAGATGTCCGGATCGAGGTTCAATACGCCATAAGCGCAAATGGCAACCTCTCATGCCAATCGCGATAATTTTCAGCCGTCTTCACTAAAATTTTCTTAATGTTCTTATTGGCGGCTTCTCTTGCTCCATTCATCGAGGACGGTACGGAGAGGAGTTCGGATGCTTGATCTTGAATTTTTTGAACAGGTTCGTCAACTAGCTTGTTGTTCAAATTCGAACCATTATCGGTGATTATGGCCTCAGGTGGCCGTATCGTGCAATGATATCTCGACGGATGAACTTCACAACATTACGTGCGGTGTCGCTAGGTATGATGCAGCTTCAATCCACTTAGAAAAATAATCAATGGTCACCGGAATAAATCGATGTCCATTAGAAGCTTTTGGGTTGATCGGACCGATCACATCAATGCCCCACATAGAAAATGGCCATGGTTCCGACGGTGATGCAATTCATTTGGAGGAACATTGATCTTGTCTCCATGAATCGGCATTTGTGGCTGCTTCGAACATCTTGAATACAATCTCTTTCGAGTGTGAGCCAATAATAACCCCACCTCATAATCTTCTTAGCTAAAAAGTGGCCGTTCATGTGTGGACCACGATCCCTTCATATACTTCCATCATCGACGAATCTGCTTTCGGTTGAGTCAACGCATCTTAGTAGGACGGAATCGAATGACCGCTTGTACAAATTCTCTCCATTCAAGAAGAACTTCGAGGCCATCTTCCTTATGTACTTTTGGTCAAATACGGTACTTTTTTTTAGGGAACTCCCGCTTCGAATATAAGTCTTGATGTCATGGTATCATGGCTTACCATCGGGTTCATTGATCACGGTCATACAATATGCCGGGTTTTTTAATACCTCGATCTTCATTGGGTCAACCTCAAGTCCATTGGCGACTTGTAACATTGAAGACAAGCTAGCCAATGCATCGGCGAATCGATTATGAGTCCTGGGCGGATACTCAAATGAGATATCTTCAAATTCCTCCACCAATTCAACCGGATACTCATGGTAGGGTAGCAATTTAGCATCTCTCGTCTTCCACTTTCCAACGGTCGAAGGATAATCAAAGCGGAATCTCCGAACACCTTAAGTCGGGCTATCCCCATTTCAATCGTAGCACTGCACCGAGGATGCATGCCTCATATTCTCGCTACGTTATTTGTGCAAGGGAATACTAATTTTCTTTGCCACGGGATAATGCGACCACATGGAGATATCGGGAACCGCGCCGTGCCGACCCCGATAAATTGACGGCTCGTCAAAGTACATAGTCCGGATGTAATCCTCCACCGACATGATTCGATCCTCGGAATGATAGGCATCATCATCTTGCCCCGGATTTTCAGCTAGGACATCGCTATAGCTCGTCCCTTGATTGACTTTTGGGACAAATATTGAACGTCGAACTCGGAGATGAGGATTTGCCATTTGGCAAGTCTACCAATCAAGGCGGGTTGATTAAGCAAGTATTTGATAGGATCGCATTCCGTCCCGAAGCACTTGGTGATGCAAGGTATATTGCCGAACTCGTGTAGTACCCGACTAACGCCGCACATGTTTTCTCTACTTCGGAGTACTTCATTTCCGAAGTTGTGAATTTCTTGCTCGAGATAATAAATAGCTCGTTCTTTCCCATCCTCCCTGCTTCTCTTGGGCTAACATAGCACCCAAGGATTCGCTAAGGATTGTGAGGTAGAGGATTAGAGGTTGCTCCGGCGTTGGAGGAACAAGCACGGGTGGATTCATGAGATCCCGCTTGAGTTTTCCAAAAGCCTCTTCGCATTCGCTATCCCATTGGACTAGTGCATTCTTCTTTAATAGCTTGAGGAATGGCTTAGTAGTTTCGATAACGAGAGATGAATCGAGCAATATAGTTTAGCCTACCCATCAAACTTCGAACTTCTTTAACCGTCGTCGGCGGCTTAAGTGAAGAATAGCCTTAACTTTCGAAGGGTCGACTTCAATGCCCTTATTGCTTACCACGAATCCGAGTAGCTTGCCGAGCTGGTCCCAAAGACACACTTGGCGGGATTGAGGCGTAACTTGTACTTTCGGAATCAGTCGAACAATTTCTTCGGCGTTTCGACGTGATCTTCTCCATGCCTTGTTTTTGCTATCATGTCATCGACGTAAACCTCGATCTCATTATGCATCATGTCGTGGAAAAGGGCAACCATGACTCGTTAGTAAGTGGCTCCAGCGTTTCGAGACCGAACGGCATTACCCGGTAATGGAACATTCCCCATGGTGTGGTGAAAGTGGTTTTCAACTTGTCATTGACATTCATCAAGATTCGATTGTACCGGAGAAACCATCCATGAATGAAAACAATTCAAACCCCGCAAGATCGTCGACAAGTACGTCAATATGCGGGAGGAAAAATCATCTTTAGGGTGGCCTTGTTCAAGTCTCGATAATCGACACAAACCCGAATGCGGCCGTCTTTCTTCATGACAGGGGACTATGTTAGCGACCCAATCGGAATATTCGTAGTCTCAATGAATCCTACATCAAGAAGTTTCATGGCCTCTCTTTGATCTTCGCACTAGTTCCGGTCTGGCCCTCCTTGACTTTTGCACCACCGGCTTAGCTGAAGGATCGATCGGCAAACAATGCTCGACAATGGAGCGGTCAAGACCGGGCATATCTACATAGGACCGGGCAAAAACGCCCGATAATCCTTCAAGAGTTCGATCGGGCGCTCGATATTTCGAGGAAAGGCTTGCCCGATCTTAACTTCTTTAGGGTTTTCCGCATCGCTTAGGCCGACCGAGATAATTTGTTCACCGGTTAAGGGCTTGATCTCCTCATGTCGTTCGAAATCTTGACGAACTTCCTCATAATCTGGGTGAACTCATCTAGGTCATATACTTCGAATCCACTAGGTTTCCTCTTCATGTATCCCTCATGATGACAAACTCGTTGGTCGTTGGTTATCGTCATCGGGTTGGTTTGGGGAGCTGGAATCGAGGGTGGTACGCTCAAACTCGTGCCTATTATAATAATATCTTCCAGCGGTGTAGTCGATAGGGAACACCTTCCGGGCTTTTTGGAATTCTGCCGAGGGAATTAGAGCGGCACAATCGGCGGAGGGCTTGAGTGGACGGTTGAAGCTTGGCTATGAAGTTATCCATCATCTTGTGAGACATCATCCCTTCAAATCGCTCGGTTAGAGCACCGAGTCGTTCATTCAAAGTCTCATGGACAGCGGCGTTAATGTCGGCCATTCTCTTCGCCATCAATCGAGTAATATGCGGAGGATCCGTGATAAATTTCTGAAAGCGACAAGCCAAGAGTAAGTACAATGAGCGAGGATAGAGGGTCGGTCCATGACTTCCTTCTAGACTCAATGAGCGAACTAGACATGACCAAAAGACCGCATCGGGCAATTTTCGGTTTCGTCGATTTTTACGAGAAAATTCATCTTAATTCGTACATTGATCAATACAATGCCAAATTTTAGGAGCGATGGATGACATACCGACGAACAACTTTGTGTTTTACTCTACGGCGGGTTCCACACGGATCAATGCAGTTTAATACTTCTTTACACAAATTCATCCGGAAAATTGCTTTATCCGGTTTCCAACAAAAGAACGGAAGACCTCTTAAAAAAACGAATTAGAGACTGAAATTTTGCAGGCTATTAGTTGAAACAAAGATCTAGAACTTTCATGTTTGGTAATTCCACAAAAAGGCACGTTTGCTAGTTCTAAATTGTAAAATGAATCTGGAGTTCGAAAACATGTGAAATTCCAGCTTGCTCCATCGGCTATTAATTCCTTATTAAAAGGAAAATGCATCGGATTGCTGCAAAAGTTTTTGTCATGAAAGATTATGATCTTCCGAATATTTTTTATGAAGACAAGTTCTTTCAATTGTGAAGGGATATCAATGCGACCCATTCGTGTGCCAAATGACTCAACCTAGATCATGGACCGACCCAAAATAAGATAAAAAAATCGGTGATAAAGCTCAAGAAATTACCTCCTTTGGAGAGAAAATGTTAACCACAAAGACATGCGCATGAATCGTGGATTCGGATTTTAGTTCTTTTAGCAAAAATGAAATGAAAGACGAACGACATGTCGCGGCCTCGCGCACGTTCATCATGACTAGTTGCCGCCTCGCATACATAGTCGTGACTAGTCGGGTCCAATCATCTCGGTTTGGTTCGGTCGACAAGGGCAACTCTCATGCATCATAGCCTCGCGTGCATGAGAACAACCTTGAGCCATTTTTTTGAAGAACTCGGGATCCAAGTGGGATAACCTTTAGCGAAGCCTTACCGCCAAGGTTAAAGAACCACATAAATACCATCCTCGAAACTATCGGGTGACCCGGGTTCGGTCACAAGTCAAGGTGGTGTAGTGCAATTATATTAGGGGCATGCACGACATTTTAAAGGCAATCGGCACTCCGATAGTTCAAAAATAAAATTCTCATCACCAAGCCCGCAAAACAGAGGTTAACCACGTACTCCTCCCCTTATAACTCCCTTTCCTACAAAATCATTTAACACCTAGGGATTAAAATTCAACCAAGATTGCCAAATCAAGTAATTTTCCTTTTCATGAACTTATCCGGCTTAAGTCCTCTTTGGGTCCCCGGTGGAGTCGCCAAGTTTGTCGCGACCTAAAAAAAAATAAACAAGTTATCATTTTGGGCTAATGGATTATCGGGTTAATTAATTAACTAACCTAACTCGGACTCTCCCAAGTCCATACCAAATCGCAACTTAAGGTTCGAATGATTAACATGCAATGTGATTTGAATTTGGAGTCGCCACTAATCATTTTCGGTAGGTCGATTAGAAACCTAAATAAAATAGCGGGAGAAAACTATTTTATTTTGCGAACCGAGATTAAGAGTCCGGGGACTTGGTTACATTAATTACAACTAATGCCCTTTCGGTACCTTAAAATTCATGAAGAAATAATGGATTTGACAAACTTGATGAATTCTACTTGAAGATCAAAGAATCAATTTTTTTGGGTTTTTCTTCCCATGACTTTTTTTGAATTTTTGAGTATTTTTATAATAAAGAAATTACATGAAATTGGGATGAGATAGGTTCAAGATTACTCCCCAATTGAACTCGTGCACCAAATTTGTGCTCCGGGCTTGCTTTGACCATTGGACCGATTTGGTGACTCGTTGGACCGAGAAATCTCTTGGTCCTATCTCTCCTTCAGCTTCTTTCTCATCTCGCTAGAATTTCATGAGGCCGCAATCCGGGCGTTGATATTTTTTCCCTTTTGCTCTCCTTCTATTCTCGTACCATTGACGTCTCATCGTTGATATGCATTGTTATTTAACATAAAAACGTCGAGAAAAAATCGGTGTAGAAAATCGGGCTAATTTGTATCCGAACTTAGAGGAAGTTAGGAAATCACTTAGCTTTCCTTTTTGCGGCGAGCTGAACGATGGTGATGAACTTGTGGCTTGTGTTGATGGGTGCAGAAATTGGTAATGGTAGCACCGAGCTTCAAAATATTAGCCCTCTCAAAACTCTCTCAAACTTTTTTCTCAAAAATTCTCTTTTTCCTCTCTAAAGAATTCCTCTCAATTCTCTTCCACTCCAAAAAACTCTATCAATTCTCTTTCACCCCAAAACTCTCTCAATTCTCTCCTACTCCCAAAAAAAATTCTCTCAATTCTCTTTTCCTTCCAAAATCCCCTCAATTCTCTTCCACTCCAAAAACTCTCTCAATTCTCTTTCACTCCAAAAACTCCTCTCAATTCCCCTTCACTCCAAAAACTCTCCCAATTCTCCTTCACTCCAAAAACTCTCCCAATTCTCCTTCACTCCAAAAACTCTCCATTCTCTTCAAGAACTCTTCTTCTTTTATAGGCAAAATTCTTCATCCTTCATTCTTCATCTTCATTTCCTCACCTTCCATTTTCATCTTCATTTCTTCATCTTCATCTTCTTTTCTTCATCTTCATTTCCCACCTTCCATCTTCATCTTCTCTTCTTCATCTTCATCTTCTCTTCTTCACCTTCATTTCTCCATCTTCCATTTTCATCTTCTCTTCTTCATCTTCATCTTCCTTTCTTCATCTTCATCTTCTTTTCTTCATCTTCGTTTCCCATCTTCCATTTTCATCTTCTCTTCTTCATCTTCATCTTCCTTTCTTAATCTTCCATTTTCATCTTCTCTTCTTCATCTTCCTTTCACCATCTTCTTTTGGTATTTGCAATGCAGTCCCCTGAAGTTTCAAGTATTTGCAATCTGATCCCTGAAGTCGAGTATTTGCAATACGAGTCCCCGAGAAAATATTTCTTTCAAGCCCAAATCTTCTTGGTGCATTTTTCCACCGCATGCCTAGTCCGGACCCTGTTAAATTAAGCTCAAATTGTATGCCAATGCTAAATGAATATGTGAGATGATTTTTGTTTAGAACTAAAATTAGTTCTAATTTTTATGCAAAATATATATTAGTCAAAATTTAGGCGTCAACAAAGAATTGTGGCGAATTAAGAAATTACGTGGAGGGGTAATTGAATCTAAGATTTACGGGTTTCTTCTTGACAGCAAAATTTCACAATTGTCGTAAGATGCTCGAGATAGAACGAATGTGACAAAATTAGAAAGAAGAGACGTACCAAATACAAAATCCGAAATTTATTCCGCTTGCGAAAATTTAATGCTCGTGATGCATTTCACTCATAAACTGCTCCTCGGAATGGAATTGTTGCCAAACAAAACCTTAGTGTCAGGCACAAATTGGAAGATACTATCTCAAGCTCGGCAATAAGCTAAACAATTGACTCATTATCAGAGGAGATTTATATAACGTAAGTGGTGTAATTGACCCATAAGATATTCTTTAGTCCTTTCTAGAAAAGGGATAAATCGGTCGCTCGGCAACTTGTTCTTTCATTAAATTATAGATCTTGCTCTCCATAATCTCCTCTCAAACCTCTTGTTTCCTCCCATCTTGTCTTGTTTACCTTGTAGTCTTCACACTGCCAGATATTATACTATACTACTAAGCCCTGTCCCAAAGTTCCATCGTTGGGATAACGGTCTCCCTCCTTGGTTCCTTCGCCTTAGTTCTATAACGAACTCTTTCGCTTGGCGTCCATCGTTAAATTACATGCTTAGCTTAGTCTACCTCCACCCTTAGAGTTCTGTCCAATCTCGCTGGCATTTGAACATGAACAGTAAGACGACAAGACGAAAGGAAATGATTATACCTAGTAATAATGTTTTTTCTTCAATGAAGAACTGGTTCCATCTTGTCACGACGATAGGCTCGGCACCTATCAAGTCGTGATTAACCTATAGCTTCCTCCACGAAACGGGAAGGACAACATATTGTGCTACTTGCACTTGGAATTTTTTTATATGATAGACCATGCATTTAGAAATCTACAAGGACACGTCTTGGAGATTCTTGCAATAATACTTTCCTTGTTCCCACAGCACCCAGTTGAAAAAAAGAAAGCATCTGTCCGTTCGCACTTATATTCTATCGGACTATTCTTTCCAAATATTCTTTCTCTACTGTTTTAATCCACACTTGCTTGTTCCATTTTTTTTTTCAAATTATTTACTCTCTCTCTCTTTTTCAACAATTAATTCAAAAGTAAAAGAGTCATCAGCCACCACAGTGCCTTTCCTATCAATTTGTAAATTTAGCGATTTTTAGTAATATTATTTAGTCTTACCTGCATTATTGTCCCCGTCTTTTTTTGCCAGAATGGCATTGTAGGTCGCGATCCCTTTGATTAGATGAATATGTGAAGGAACATTGTGTTTTGGCTAGAATATAGGTATAGGATTTTGCTTGTGTAAGTGGCCTAGAACAAAATAATTTGCATGCAAGTGATGAGATTTTAACAAGTGACTTCCAGTTCCCAAGCTAACAATCCCTTAAGTGCCCCCGACCAATTCTCCAATCCTTGAGGTTCCGCGAAACATTATTTATGAAGTTAATGACAGAGAGATTCGTTTTTCCTTGGCGTTTTGCTTTCACCCAATTAATTTACTGACAATGACCATACATGCATAAGTTTTATCTCGCTCACTCGGATGTGTATGACATTCACTATGTTGCTCTCCTGCATGTCCTTCGTTTCTTAGATTCTTTTGTCAAGTATCATCAACAAGAAAAGCTCAGCTACGCCTCCACTAATCTATTAGTTTAGTTAAATCTAAGGGGCATCACATCGTTATGAACTTATGATGCACAAGATAGTAACTCTGTTGAGATACATATATGAGTTGTTTACAAAAAATTCAACATCGGAGAATTGATATGGTGTAGAACAATTACTATTTTATGGTTGGCTCATAATTCATTGGCCTAAATTTTTTATTGAAGGTGGGTCCAACTGGATATGTTAATGAAGTCGGACTTGAGTTCTCTCTTAAAGATCTCTCCATGTGAATGTATCCAACTTTTGTAATGCTTTCCCAACAAATAGTGTCACAGTCGGTGGTAAATTGATGAGCCCTAGATCTGTTTCGGGGTATCTCAAGGAGGAAATTTTGTGAGCAACGCAGTTTTCGAACAGCCTTCCTGATTTGGTCTAGCTAAAGGGACCTGAAGCGAAGATGAACGTTAGGGTGTAGCACTACGGTTTCGATTGCAGCCTCATTGTTGGTTTGGGGAATAGGGATGAATGTGGGCGTTGGAGATTTAGGTTTAGACATGTTGGTGCAAAATGATGCCTAAATTAACAGGAGAAAACCTAACACTGAGCTCACAAGTGAGAAGGATATTGTGGAGATACATGCGTGAGTTGTGTTAAAAAAAAATCCACAATGGAGAATTTGTGTGGTTTGGAAGTCTTAAACTTTTAAGTAAATGCTGATCCAATTGGATATGTTGGTTGTTGATAAGTTCGGAGTTGGGTTTTTTCTTGGTGATCTCCCATGGCGAAGTTATTGGACTTCTATTGCGTGCATCCAAACAAATGATGCCAAAGATGATGGTTGATTGGTCGACCCACTCCCATTGTGTATTTGTGTTTGTCTAATATTTCGAGAAACATCTCATGATCAACGTGATTTTCGCATCTCATGATCAACATGGTTTTTAGGCGTCCTTCTTTGTCCAAACTGGAGGAAGAGACCAAGTTTGAAGGTGGGAGTCAAAGTGGAGATTCGAGTTGAGACATATTGATGCATAATGGTATCCGAATTAAGGGAGATCATATCTAATACCGAGAGATTATTGAGATGCATGTGTGAACTATTTTAAAAAAGTTCATTTCGAAAATATTTAATGTAATGTGAAACAGTTGATATATCATAATGTTGGCTCATAGCTCATTAGCTTAAATTTTTTTTTTAAGTGAAAGTGGATTCAACTAGATACGTTAACGGGATTGAACTTGATTTCTCTCTTGATGATCTCTCCATGTGATAATATCGAATTTTTGTTGCCCACTCCCAACGGATCCCTATATAACACTTATGACAACGACTAAGCGTTTGGTATACCGTCGATAATAAGTTCTCAAAGTCATAGTACAACGTATAATATTTATATAGGGGAATAGTCACTCGACAATATAGTTAAAAGAAAAGGATTATTTTATTTAGCACTATGACAAGAGTGGCTCTAGTTGTCATCCTGGATGTGTGTGCCTACCGGTACAAGTCATACTTAGTTAACCAATGTCTTGTCTTAGAGATTTACGCTGACCTCTCGTGCTTAGAGTCCCCATCTTTGTCTTATCGGAAAACGGCCCGTTTTCTCGTCAAGAGTTCCGACATAAACTTGAAAATAATTGTCTTGTTCCGTCTTGGGAATTTTTGTTGCTATGCTATGACAAATTAGTTATCGAATTGACGAGGACGAGAACCGAGAACCCGACAACTCAGTCGTTAGCTTAAACCGAGAAGAACAAAAATTACTTTACCGGACTTTGGCATTTGAATAAGCTAATTGGAAACTAAGAATGGGGTCGCTACCAAGTCATCCAAGTCCATATTGTTAACCGAATTTTATTTTATTCGAACTTATGTCGCGTTTGAAGTTGGGATTGACTCGAATATCGAGGCCATCGTACGTAACGCAGCTTCGCCGATGAGCATAAGAATATAAAGCCTAGTTAATTGAACACTTGAACGAGGTTTACAAGGGAAAAAATATAGGTTTAGGGGCCGAGATGGCATAACTAAGCTATATTCACATATGTAATTAAGGACTTCCAAGGATAGGACAAAGATCCGTCAACATTTCTTTCAAATTTCCTCGAAGCTAAAGGGAGCCTTCACTTGAACAAGTTAGTTTCTGCACGCTAAGTTAAGAAATTACTTAGCTAGAAGATTTGTGGCGAATTAAGGAATTACGTGGAGGTATAATTGAATCTAAGATTTATGGGCTTCTTCTCGGGGGCGAAATTTCAAAATTGTCGTACGACGTTCGAGATGGAGCGAAAGCGACAAAATTAGAAAGAAGCGACGCACCTAACATAAAATCTGAAATTTATTCCGCTTGCGGAATTTAATACCCGTAATGCATTTCACTCGGGACATAAAAGGAGACAACGGGGTCCCATGGCATACGAAGCAATTTGGTTTCGTGAAAAATGTGGGAAGAGATCAAGGTTGGTCACTTTGGTCTGGTTACCGTACCAAGCCTACCAAATCCATTCATGTCCCATTTCTTTCGGAGTTGACAGGCACCAAATTCAAATTGAATTTTTTTTTGTCATCAAAATAAAGATGCCATTCAAGTATTACAATAACATTCAAGATTTATATCTTTCAATTCTAGCAAACTCTAAATAATTGTTGAACAAAGCAAAAGTTAGAAAGCAGAGCCTGTAGATAAAAACATACTCTCATCTTTTCAAAACAAATTTGTCATCATAAAACTTCGGCGGCCGATCATCGGGTTAGTGATGAGCACACGCCGAGATCTCTTATTCCATTTACAGCGGATTGTGGTGCACGCTCTAAGTTCAACGTCTTCATCACCATCGTCGTACGAGACATCAACATCAATATACTGAAAGAACATATCAAATACCCATAGAGAACTCCCAAATCTATATCTAGATTACGTTCGGAAGTGCAAAACCCTTAAATCTTGACCTAAATCTAAATCGGGAGAGGAGAGAGGCCTAATATCGAAGAGGTTGTGGAGCCCCGTCATGCATATGCTTCTCGGTGGCTATCAACTGAACGGATGGCCAAATGAAACTCCTTTCACCCAAAATCAGTTGCAGAAATTAATTCACGCAAAAAAAGGACAGCTTCAAAGAGGGAAGAGGGAAACAAGGAGGGAGAGACGTCTCCCTCCCTCAAGGACAGCTTGGACGGCGCTTTCTCGAGGAGAGGGGGAAGGGGAGGAGGAATTCAAATTGAAATTCAACCGCTGTGTTTTCCAATGGGGATGTGGACTACTCGTGATACTGTCTGGGCAATAAGCTTTCATGGGTCTAACACAAGCAACAACAACCAAAAACAAAAAAAAACAAAAACAATGTAGTATTTTTTTTTAATAACCAAGATTTCTCACGTGCAATTGACTATTTTTCGGGATGGTGGGGGTATGCCAATGCCACCGGGTAAGTCTCCAAGACGCGGTCGCTGGGAGTCGAATCTAGGACCTCATCGGTTTAACTGTCTAAGGCCTAAGAAGTTTAACCAATTCATCCAGCGCCCATTGGCAAAACAATGCAGTATTTATGTTCAAAGTTACCATAAAAAATGAGAGGGAGCGTTACATCATTTAAATTGATAAATGTGAAAACAACTTCCTTATATTTCATCAACTTTTACCCGTCTTTCTTATAAGGTCGATTTATTCATTCTCACACGAACCAACATATCCTTATTTAAGTTATTTACCAACTTAATATATGATTAAATTACCAAATAATTTCGAATTACCAACTCTCATTTAAGTTGCTTACCACGTCTATTGGTTTTGTTAATCTATCAATTTTTTCACATTGATTATCAACTTTTATATGTGTAATGTCTTACAAAACACCTAAATCTACTAACCCTTATAAGAACTTACCAACTTTTCTCCCGTTGGGATACCAACTAGCTAAGTTTTACATTAGAAGTTGCTATCAGCATCTATTTGGTTGGCAACTTTGTCCTGTTCCACATTCTTGTTCTAAGCAAGCATGGAGCAAGTGAGCTAGCTTCCGATTGTTGCACTCCATTTACAAGTCGTACTAGTTTCGTCCGGAACTCGTGATCTTGTTTTACTCACTGCTAACTAAGCCTCTTGTCCCTTTCTCGGACAACAAGGAATTCTAATGTCTTCGGACAAGAAATTCCAAAGACATCCCTCCCTGGCTTGTCCGAATTTTAATATGGCGCGTTTGAACATGAAGAGACGAATTCAAAACCAACTGGGTTATTGCTTTACTATACCAGGTAACCCCCATGAGCTTAGTGTATCCTCGAATTCCATACGGTCGCATTCGCGAGTCAATTGATAGCATAAGCCTGTGAAGATAATATTGAGCAAAATGGGCACTTAATTGCATTTGCATATTCGCTCAATAGTACTCAGAAGGCCAATAATCTTTTGCTCCGCCGTATGGTAATATTCGACCCAAAAAAAAAAAAATAGGAAACCCGAAATTTTGACCGGCAACTATGCGAAACCCTACTAAATCTGATCTTGAGCTTGGTAGCCCCATATGCTCGCCCGCGCCGGCTGGACTAAGTAAGGGCCTTGTAGTTTTAATGTCGGGCGTGACTTAGAAGATGTTATGGCAGGCTGGACGACGAGTTACTCAATCGACTTGTTACAGAAAACGCAAGTGACACAACCAACACATCAGATATTCTCCCATCCTTTTTACAAGATTTTTTTTTTTCGCGGATAATTTGTATCTCTTGATAACGTTGTTCTTTCATCTTAGAGATTCTTGCTTTCTATAGTCTACTAAGTACTCTTGTTTCATTCCATCTTGTTTATTTACCTTGTATTTTCTTCACTCTGCCGGATATTATTCTACTAAGCCCTGTCCCTAAGTTCCATCGTTGGAATAACGGTCTCCCTCCTTGTTCCCTTCGCCTTAGTTTTATAACGAACTCTCGAGCTAAGGATGTTAATATCTTTCTAGTAACGAATCTCTCTGTCTCTTTGCTTTGCGTCCATCGTTGATTACATGCTTTGCTTAGTCCACCCGTGTAATTCTGTCCAATTTCGTTAGCATTTGGACATGAACAACAATACGACAAAACGATGGGAGCAGCATCGACTAGATCAAACATGGAGGGGTACAGTTACTTCGGATACGGACACGATTTACGTATACTGGCAATATTATCTAAGGAAAATATACAAAAAATCTCAAATTATGTCCACCGTGACACATTTTTATCCTGATATTTTTTGTGACATAAAAAAAATCCTAAATTATGCAAAAAAAAACCCAAACTTGCATATGCATGGCGCATTTACACACGTCAAGGCTCCGTCGGTTGATATTCCATCCAAAACGACGTCATTTTTATTTCATTTGCACCACATGAGCACCGTGTCCACATTGTTTGCTTTCCATCATCCATGCAGGTAGATTTTCAAGCTCTGGGACGAAATTTTGATGGAGGGTAATTGTGTCACTCATGTACACATTTGAGAGTTTTGGCGTCACAAAATAAAGTTTAGAGTAAATGTGTCACAATGAGCATAATTTGGGATTTTTTACCGTCTTTTCCCCATTATTTAGGCTAACTCGAATTATTTCACTTTTTTTTTCTTAAACCGATAATACGGGGCTAAATTACTATGGGTTTTGTCCGATAATTAAATTAGGTTGCTCAAGTATGAGATAGAACTTGTTCTATGAATTTGGCACGAGGAATTACTTATAGAGAAATGTCGCCCAATAAAAGCTTCACGATAATGCACTCGCTAGTAGAAGTTACATGACATATTAAAGTCCTAATTCTCTTTTTCCTTTTCTACAGTAGATGGAGAAAAAGATGGACATGTCGATTCCTTATTTTTAAGAGCCTAACTCCATATATAACAATCCACGTCGTCAAATAACCGCTTGATTTGTCGTTTGACCAAAAGGAAGGGCTGCATCGAATATTTTTATCAATAGTTCATGGATCACATTCAACAAATTAAAAGATCACGGATGACATTGCACGTTGAACCGAAGTTCGGACACCATTTCGTATTATTTTCTCTGCCACGAACACAGAAAAATTCTTGATCTCTCCATTGTCCTCTTGTTTCCTCCATCTTACTTACCTTGTAATCTTCACACTGCCAGATATTATGCTACTAAGCCCCGTCCCTAGCCGCCCTTGTTGATAATTGATATAACGGTATCCCTCGTTGTTTCCATTCGCCTAAATTGTACAACGAACTCCCGAATTAAGAATAATTAATATCTTTCCAGTAACGAATCTCTGCGTCTTTTGCTTTGTGCCCACCGTTGATTACATGCTTAGCTTAATCCACCCTTACCATTCTGTCCCAATTCGTTAGCATTTGAGCATGAACAATAAGACGACAAAGCGATGGGATCTTGGTCTACTAGATCGAACAAGGAAGTGCACAATTAGTTCGGACATGGACACAATGTACATGAAATTGCAATATTATCTTGTTATTATTATTATTTTTTGCTTCCCTAAAACCGAAAATCCGAGGCTAAATTCTTGTTGGTATTATGCGAGAGTACAAGATAGAACTTGTTCCGATGATTGCACCGTAATGTACTCGCTCGACGTGGTTACATCGTAAGGCCCACAAATCGATTCATCAAGTATGATGAGCAAAGTTCATAATTAAATCACTAAACTTCATAACAATGGGATACCGGTTAAATAATTTAATCCCCGTTTTCTTAATTGCTTCAATAATGCCTAGCAATAATGCTCTCCCCACGAATTGCACTCGAGAGACACGAGTGCTCAAGTCGAAGAATCTTATGGTGAGGTTTATGTACTACTATACGAGGCCGAGAGATTATTTCACCATAAATTTTCAATCCTTAACGTCCCGTTGGTTATTAGCTGCAATCGGGAGTTGAGAATTCTTGAGAGAGTGTCGGAGTGACTCGAGGCGCGGGTAACCGATATGTTTCCTTATTCTGGTTAATATCATGTTTTATGGCTGGTTTTTTGTGAAACGCGATTTTTCAATCTCTCTTGAGTGAACAAAACACAGCATGCGGGTAAGATCTTCAACTCTGTTGGCCTTTGTATAAAAGAATCAAGTCCTATGATCCAATCAAATCAAAAAGTAAAAAGTCCTACGTGTTCCCAAATCTTGTTCCAAGGGAAAAAGGAAAGACGACAAACGGAGGGGTTGGCAGAAACAGACAAGGAGAGACTCTCGTGGATGGCCCAAAGCCCGAGGACAGGAGTTGAGGGGGACAGAACCAGACAAGGAACAGCGGCATCACTCCAACGAACCTACCCATCTATATTTACCGGGCAAAGGGAAGCTCCATTCCCCAAACACAACTACCCCACACGAGCGGTTCTTGATTCTTGCATGCCCGCACGCACGCTCTTCGATCTCTTCTCTTTGCTTTGCCCCATCTTTCTCGCTTCTTTTCAGAAAGAGAGAGAGAGAGAAAGAAGAGGGGCGGCAGAAATTGTCACTTCATCGTCATCCTAGAGAGAGAAAGTGAGAGAGAGAGAGAGACACACACACATTAGAGGCAGATCAGTCTCAAGAAAACGTGGGGACTCTGACCTGACCTCATTTCTGTTCAAATATTTCCACAAAGCCGGTGAAAGGGCAAAGAAAAAAGGTTGTTCTTCCTCCTTTTTTGGGTCACATCCAGGACTAGGAGGAGCAGCATGAAAATCGCAGGACCCATCTCTGTTTTCTGTCGTCGGAATTGTTCCTGTTGCAGTCCTGTTACCACTTGAGAGTCGGGCGAGGAAAGGAAGAGAGAGAGAGAGAGAGAGAGAGAGAGAGAGAGAGAGAGCAATGCGTTTCTGATTCACGTAACTCTTCAGTTTTTGTTGGTTTCTGGGTCTGACCAGTCCTCCTTCCTTGCGGCTCTTCAGAAGAAGCAGACCCTACTCATTTTAATCACGCTATCTGCAAAAGGAAGGGAAAAAGAGAAAACCCAGCTTTTCCTCTCTTTGGCAGGTGGTTCTTCACCAAAAGAGATGAGCCTGCAACACGTAAAAACTACCTTTAATCACTTCACTGCCTCGCCAGGCATCAAGCTTCCGTTGCCTCCTCCTCCTCAGATGGTGAGTTTGGCAGTCGAGCTCGAGCCACTCAGAAGCAGGGTGGGGAAAAGGACTTGTGGCGACGACAGAGAAGGGTGCGTCCTGAAGAAGGGCTTGGATTTGAACATGTGCGAGGACGAGGAAGAAGAAGCACAGGAAGAGATAGACACAGAAGAGCAGGAGCAAGAGGAGGAAGGGGAAGCGGCAGCAAAGAGCTCTGGTCCTGGAAGGAACAGTGGAAGAACCAAGGTCTGTGCAAGAGGGCATTGGCGACCTGCCGAAGACGCCAAGCTCAAGGACCTCGTCGCCAAGCACGGCCCTCAAAATTGGAACTTGATCGCAGAGAACCTCCTAGGAAGATCAGGTACATACACAACTTACGGAGAAGATAGAGGTCGTTTTATCAAAAGAAGTCCGCTCAATCAAAGTCAAATGGAAAATTTGAATCACGAAAACATCGTTTTCTTGATCGTGTGTATATATTGCAGGGAAAAGTTGCAGGCTAAGGTGGTTCAACCAGCTCGACCCGAGGATCAACAGGAGGCCCTTCAACGAGGAAGAGGAGGACAGGCTCCTGGCTTCACACAAGCTATACGGAAACAAATGGGCCATGATCGCCCGGCTCTTCCCCGGCCGGACGGACAACGCTGTAAAGAACCACTGGCACGTGATCGTCGCGAGGAAGCAGCGAGAGCAGTCCAACAGCGCCTGTGGTCGGAGGAGGAACCATAAGCTCCTCCCTCACCTTCAGACCAGAGGGCTCAATAACATCGGGTCGGCGGGGAAGATGAATCGGGCGTGCAGCAACTCCACGACGATGTCGAGCAACTTGGACTCCCCCGCCGTGTCGACGTGCACCGACCTCTCCCTCACACCTTCTTCGGCCAGAGCACCACCTCTTATTTTCGCTCGGCCGTCGGAGTCCCGGATGGGTACGTTCCATCCTCGTCTACCTTCAAATTTCTACTTAAAAAGTTTACAAAATTTGAACTTGCCCGTTTCATATAATTTGACTCCGAGCATGCTTTAGTTCTACGCTGAGCGTGTTGAGACATCACTACTGCAGACCATTGTGTGAGTCCATCTCTCGAGAGCGCTCTCTTTGCTTGATCTTATTTCCACTTATGTGCATTTTTATCCGAGTCCACATTCTTGAATCTTCACGGCCTTATTTCTCTTCCTTGTTCTCGTTTTCCCGTTTCCCTGTATCCCTTACTGCAGGTTCGTCAGCCAAAAGGCCGGTGGCGAGGGTTGAAGCTGGGTCGTCCTTCAGCAGGCTCTGCACCATCAACATCAGAGCAGGCGCTGATAGCGACGATCGTCACGACAACAGTCCGAGGACGCAAGGGACGGTCACCGTCGTTGAAGAAGCTGATCACGGCGGAGCCTCGGACACGAACTCAGACGCCTCAGCAGGCGAGTCCACGTGCATCGGCAATCCCGGGAACAATCCTGGGAGTCTCTCTCCAGTATCTGTCGAAACCGAGGAGAGTAGGAATGAAGACGACAAGATCGACTTGCCCTTCATCGACTTTCTTGGAGTTGGAGCTGCCTGAGCCTGAGGCCGAACCCTAGCTGGGGGTGGATGCACCGAGCTGCGAGTTAATTTATTGATAAGCAATTAATTTACTAGTTACCGTAGTTGTGAGCCTCGGGAGTTACTAGCTACTGTTATTTTCTGTCAGCATGTCACAGCGTAAGGAAAAGAGAAAGCCACAGGTTCCTTTGCGGGTCTTGCCATGCCGACCATTGATAGTGGTCGGTCAACTGTCAGCCACAACAGAATTTTGTGGTTGACTCTTAACATTGGACCAAAAAAAAAAAGAGTTAGTATATTTTTTTGTGGGAAGCATAACACCGTCACACTGCGTATGACCGTGTGATCATTATGCTATCTTTTATGTATTCATGACGTGGCCATATTACTACAAGACCTGCAGTTAATATAGTTTTAGCTTTTACTAGCAAGTATAATTTGGAACTCTCTCTCAATCTCTCTCGAGCGCAAAGCATTCTCTTCCATGGCTATCGCCAGATTGTGCCATAAGGCAGTTGGAGATATAAAGGCCTAAGAAGGCAAGGATCGCAACAAGACTCTTCTCTGACTTTCATAGCGGAAACCTGGATAGAACTTTGACTAGAGCAGCTAAGGTAGAGCATAAATCCAATTCTTTTAACATGTGAGAATGGAATCAATCTTGAATAAACATTCAATTAGAATAAGCTGGAGAGCACATCATTCACGAGGTTAGGATGAACTCTTTTGAAAATCTATAGAGTTTACGATACGTACATTATCATGGCGAGTGCCGAATGGAGGGTCTTGCCATTTTACATGGCAAGATTGGCTTACTTAATATTCTCTCGTGTGATAAGTGGTTGATGCACACGTGTGAGAAGATCAGATCAGCTTTTGAACAGGGCAGCTTACTATATTTGACTTCTGACCACTTGCATGTACGAGACCCACGATCCACGATGGTTGAGCCAGTGCTCAGAAAGATTTTTCATCCGATCCACGTGTTTTTGGGTCAACTTTTGGATTGAAAGCAAGAGGGGCCCCCTATAAGAGAGGGGCCCCGCATTGCTTTGACTGGAAGTTCCCTTCCTAGGAGCACAGGAGGAAGCCGTTTCGGATTCGACGCGCCCTCCTCCGAGTTTGTTGAAAGGTCTCCGGCTAAAATGCTTTCACTCTTGGAAGACATGAGCGAACTCTCGGATAGCCCGGCTCTCCGTAGTCCCAGCTACAGATGACAGGGAGGGGGGTTTGGGTCGAGGAACGATGCCTCGAGCTCGAATCAAGTCGGTATCGCCTTCCCGGATGTGCTCGTGGCTCTAAACATGGGAATCGAATCCTCAAGTCGAGAAGGGCACCGGAAGACTGGCTCCGTCCCTTCTCGAGCTCGGCTTGTCCTCTCAACTCTTATCGATTCCACAAATGAAGAAAGAACGGGAAAGAGAAAAACGTGATCAGTACCAATTTATCGGAAACGAGACTTGCTAGATGAGATATAACCTACTACCACCAAGGTGATTAATCCTAATCTGAAAGTTTCATGCCAACATAAATATCGATGTTTTCGTGAGTGGTCGTGTTTTGTGCGACTTTGGGCCTGGGAGGAGGTACAGTGAATTGGGAAGCTGGTCAGCACTGGATTATTGGGCTAAAGCTTTGCTTCCAAGCCCTAATACTCCACAGGCCCATCACTTGGACAACTGCCCTAAAGGTACGAACGCCGTAAGTTTCCTAGTACTTTTTCTTAGTGACTTGCACAGTGAATTTGATAATCCCTATCCGTTTAACGGGTGAATTGGGTTGAAAATGATTTGACCCAAATTGACCATCTAACCTATTTAATGGAATACAAATCTAGTGACCCACCTCCGACCCAATTTGACTCATATTGCTAAAATACTTCCATATTTAATCCAATCCAATCTAATCTAATCTAAAGAAACTCCGACAACCCAAAATGAGGAGAAAGCAATGAGTAACCGAGCACGAGAGAAAGTCATAGAGGTAGGTTGGGCGTAAGTAAGTGACTTTAACAACTATATTATTTTGAGCCTTACCATTCTAAAACCCATTTGTGACTCATTTATTGAGTGTAACATACCCAAATAACAACTCGGCCCATTAAATACACGCTGAGAAATGGATCTATGACACATTTTAGGAATCGGATTTACCCCCATCACGTTCCTTGAGACGCATCGATTGAATACGGTACATGTGACTGTATGTAATTAGTAACTAATAGGTAAAGCTTCTTTTTAAAGACTAGTTGTATAATGATCTATTTGAATGGCAGATGCTTTTCTATGAGTCCCATTTCCTTTCCACGAAATGTGTGCTTGTCTATAAGGATTGATCAAAGGAGGATTTTTTTTTTTTTGGGGTGATATGGTAGAGAGAGTAGTGAGAGTATGGTACATGTGAAAGTGGGCATGATTTTACCTACTCCTTCTCTCAATTATTTATTCCTTTTTATTATGCACTTTTAGTTAATTTTCAGGTGAGCTTCGCATCACGTGCATTTTGATAACATTGAATGTAAAAAGTTGTGGAAGTAGGTAAAAAAGATGGTAAATATAGTATAACCTATTCAGGTCTCGGTTGGTAAAGAGATCATCAAAACTTATAAAATTGAAATATGCAAGAGATGTAATACAATCATCAATTTATGCATTCTTCCATTGTTAGGATGATCTATAAAATAATTAATTGAGGATGTTTTAAGGATGAAAAAAAAGAAAAAGAATTATGACCCCTTAAAATTGGAAAGTTCTCTTTGCTTTAAAAGATAATATAGGTAAGTCACATAATGTTGTGATGAGATCATCAGTATACATTTTCGATCTTATTATGGTGTATTTAGGTTTGCCCCATTGAAATACATAAATTTACAAGTGGAATCGATCTCGCTTCTTTGTTCGCTTACTACATATTATAGCATGTTATAATTATGTGATGAGGCACATATTATACCCTTCGATTTAATTTTCTCGATCAATCCTATGACCTAAACTTGAAATGAATCTATTAATATTTTGCCATAGTTTTCTCTTGCGCAAGATCTCATAAAACAATGACAACATTTAGCTATAGTCAAGTCTATTTCGCAGCGCAAAGTGCAGCGTGGTAAAACACTAGCTTCAAATTAAAACAAGGGTTTTAGCCTCTCCCTTCTCTTTTTCTCCGCTTTCTCATCGGCAGATAAAATCATTACGTCTCTTAGAAATTATGAAAAAGCCTTAAGCGATTCTACATTTAAATCTTTACAAAGATATTGAGGTACTCAAATCTTGAATAAAATGCAAAAGGAAAAAATATATAAGGATAAATCACCGGCCGAAGCATAAACTAATGCCCTTCCTGCATTAATTAAGTGACATGAACTAATGAATCCAATTCCCTTCTCACATGGGTCAAAAGATGATAAAAGCAAGTCTTAATCACCGTACAAATCCAATTTTCTTTTCTTCAATCTTCACCAGTATAGGATCAACAATGTGGACGAACCTGGTCAAACTGACGACTGTGCATTAACCAGTTCTATGGTTGGTAAATCGAAAAAAGAAATTGCTTTATTTTTTTTTCCTTTCGATTTCGTCCAGCCCCTCATCCATCAATACTCCTCTATATTTTAATTGTGTCTCCTTGATGTTTCTCCAAACCCTAGAAAACTTTACCAAGCTCTAGTCTTGAAGAATTCATAATAAACCCTAGAAGGGGCTCTTTCACATTTCAATTCGTGGACATGTTTTATCGAAAGAAAAGAAGACATCAGACAAAATTGAAAATGAGCAAACAGATTGGATCCCCAAGGAATTAATGTTGACCGAGCTGTTCTCCGGTCAACATAACAATGCATAGATTTCATGCCATTTGATGTAACTGGCATCTTGAAAAACCCTAAAACGCAGTCGAAAATCAAATTTGTTTATTGACTTGCCAGCCAATAGACACAAGTCAGAACCTCACCCACACATGGGTATTTCTCTATTAACGAGCCCTAATGTTTTGTGAAGAAAAAAAAAAGGAAGGTATGATTTTTTTTTAAATTTTAATGTTGATTACGAAGTGCAGAACAAACATCCGTCCACGTTCGATTGGTTATAGTGGTCGGTGTCCGAAGCCAGGTTGCGAAATGATTTTTCAATAGGGTCTTGAAGCAGGATCAACCATGTGAAGAATCCACACGTACTGGCCATGCAATTTTTTCATCAACACCTAGGACGAAAGGACCTTCTATGTGAAAGTGCTCGAACATCTCAAGACACGCAAGTGTCGGTAGCTCTTGATGCTCATTGGAGATTGGCCTCGCTGTTTTCCAAACATTTGCTGGTGCGTGAGTTTGCATTTAATTGGGTTTGATCCAGCACATCAATCTTTCTGAACTTCTTAAATTTGTTTTAACATTACCTGCTCTCAATTTCTGGTTGATTAGTTCGAGCATAAGCTCCAATAGTTTGCAAGTTCCATTTGATGCATACGACTCGGCTTGTTCGTCGAATTCTGCGATGTAATTTTTAGTTTGGAAAATCGTCCAAAAACTCCTAAGCATATTGCGCTTTGTTGATGCAGTCATAAACTTTTAAATTTTGTCAATTGAGTAGTAAATATTTTCACGATTTATCGGTCGAGTCTATCTAGCCAATTTTGATTAGAAATCGTTGGCATAAAACGTCCACAACTTTCAATACTTCTTTAATTTTTTTTGAATTTTTGAATTATTTTTTAATGTTTTCCTTTGTTTTAACTTTTATCTTATTTACTTTTAACTTTTTTCTTCCTTTTTCTTTTTTCCTTTTTCCCTTCTCTAGCCTCGGGCAAGAGCCGCCCTCGTCGGTCTCGAGTGAGAGACTCTTGCCCCTAGGTTGGCGAGGGCTACCCTTGCCTAAAGCCGGCGACCTCTGTTTTATTGAATACGAGATAACATGTGGTGTGAAGGATCCGTCTTTTATTGGATCAAAGAGGGGGACTTGATTTGATACACATAAAACCGGCTAAAACTTGACCAAAGCATAAAACAAGAAAAAAGTGATTATTACCATGGTGTTTTTTTTTCCTTTTCTTTTTTGTAAAGAGGAAACCATATATCGGTTCCAATTATGTCACAAGAAACAGAAAAGGTTTTCCTAATCAATGAAAAATAACATGATTTCCTCATTATGAAATTGGAAATAATTTTTCAAAATATTACTACGTATCGACGTTTGGACGAGAAACTCTATGCTTGGACATGAAAACCCCAACGCTCGATCTTGAGCCCTTGGTAGAAGTGGCCAATTCCTGGAGCCCTAGGCCCGGGTCTAGCTAAGCCAGGCCTAAGAACCCGATGCCCCGACCCGAGTCCATCTAGGTCGCACCCAAGACCTCGGTCTCCATGCTCAAGTCCATCGAGGCCGGGCTTGGGAAATCGATGTCCATGCCCGGGATGCCGGGCTTGGTAATATCAAGGCAGAGAGCTGGGGTCCTCAAGGCCCATGCTTGGGTCCATCGAGGTCGGGCCTCGAACCCTAGTACCAATGCCTAGGCCCTTGACTTCGAACCCGAGTCAATCGAGGCTAGGCTCAAGACTATTGTGCCCATTCCCGGGTCCCCTGCCCAGCAATCCAGTCCATCGATGTCAAGCCCATGCTTGGGACTTGCCCTCGATGACTTGGGCATGGGCGCCTATGTGTCGAACCCAACCTCCATGGACCAGGGTCGGGGCATCAAGTTTAGGGCTCGACCTCGATGGACCTGGTACAAAAATCCCGAGTCTAACTTTGATTGACCCTAGCCCGGCCGCTAGGGTCCGGGGCCGGGGCCCTATTGAGGCTCAGGGGTCGGCGACCCGAGCCCGGTCTCGTATAGATCGAGGTTGGGGCACCATGAAGTCACAAACATAGATCGGGTTCTCGGGCTCGGTTTCGATGGATCCAAGACCAATGGCCGTGTTCTTACTCGAGAGTGGAGGATCCGGGCTTGAGATCGTGGTGTCGTGTCGATTCCTTGGCTAATCATGTGCAAACCACCAGTGCCCAAATAGTGTATGTCTATCGAGTTTATTTTTGCGAAATAAAGGAGCCGTAGTGCCATTAATCATCTCACTTTATCGAGTTTATCTTTGGGACATTGAATTTGCGATGGGAAGTGTCTTGTTAGAGAAATATAAAGTTAACAATCATGTAATCACACCGTCCATGACAATGTATAATCATCACCCAAAACCTCTTACGAAAAACAGCAGAAATAAATGGCGTCCACGTAGTAATTGACATATAAAAAAGGAACGAATGCAGTTGATTGAAAAATGTCATGATACCTGACATGATTAGAGAAGCGGCGACATCTCTGATGGCAATCATGTAGCTTGTAATGAACTCGCAACAAATTCGTAAAGATCTAGCGATGCCAAAAGTTCCTGAATTAAGAATTCCTCACTTTCTGCACAGCAACAACCGTCCAAAGTATCTAATTAAGAACAGCATTTTATGTTGCTTTGTCGGAATGGATCGGGATATCATCTTTTGGAGAACAAGCACTCGATTTCAGGTTTGCCCCTTTTTACGTAAGTTTATTATCTATGTGCAATGTACCTAACTTGATTAAGAGACGTAACAATAACATTGAGGGGATTAAAAAAAGGGAAAGAACAAGAATTAAAGTATGTGTTCATTGCATGTTTCTTTGCTTAAAGGCCATGTAGTAACTTTAGCGAGGAAAAGCCAGAGACACTAAGAACATCAACTCAATCATGTTAGATGATTGATGGAAAACTTTGTAGAATTGGCTTTATTTACTCTTAATTCGAGGGTTTTAACAACCCCGACCTCTCTAAATATCGAATCAACATACAATCTATTCCATGATTTTGATCATTTCGGTTTAGAGTTTCCTTTAATGTCATCACATATAGAAATTAACATCTGTTATGTTTACTACTCGATGAAATTGAAAACAATTTCTTCATAGACGACTTCAAAATCTTATCACGTGTGTGGCTAACATGTAACCGTTCTCGCAAGTAGATTTCGACTAAAGTCTAACCATTTCGACGAGGAGATCATTTACCCTTGTATACGTGATTTTCACCGATAAGGTCTCCACTCCGGGGAGACTCCTCCCTTGCATTCCTTGTGTCATAGATTGGCATAACATCAAGTATCATGGAAGCTGGGTCGAATTGACATATGGTAAGATGTTTGGACGAAAATTCGTAAAACCACAATATTGAACTCAAGCGTATCGCCTTCACTAAGTTTGCATATCGAATATTGAGTTTTTCCCTAAATCAGTCTTGCAGAACTCAGGGAGCTACATCCAAGGCTGAGGAATTCTAACTGGTCCTGAGATTTCAGCTTTTCTTGCAGCTGATTTGTTCAGTTAAGTCTTTCAAATAGCTTCACCATGAATCTCCAAGATATAATGGTTCTTGAAATGGTCATCCGAGACCACATGATTGAAATTACTCGATTTCCTTGTTCGATTACATCAAATCATAACAAATCACACAGCAAATTGCATTCATCTGTGTTTCTACAAAACCAACTCAACCCTATTGATCAAGATAGCGCTCACATGCAATTAGGCAAAAGAAAAAGTTCGAGAATCGTGAGTAATCAGCCTAGGCAATCACCCTTTCATACGGCATTCTGATGTGACTATCGCTATGAATACAAGAGCTACCCGATTCAAGCATTTTAGGTGCAGTATCCTATCAATTGCACACATTAGTATTTTTTTTTTTTTTTGTAATCGAGGTATCCGGGCCAACTTGCGTACACCTCAACTAGTCATCGGGAAAGACTAGACAAAGAACCCACCGCCATGGCCCCCACTTAAATCACAAGTGCTCAGTTGAGGAATCGAACCTGGGACCAAGTGCGCCTAACCACACAATCCCAATTGCACACTTAGTATTGATCTTTGCTAATTCTCAAAAACCATCTGTGCACGCAAATTCTAATTTATCCTATTAACTTGCATGCACATGAAAGTGTATCTTCACCATGCTGGCATGTAAGAGACCAGTACCATTCCGTCCTGTCATCGCCTATAATCATGGTTTCAAGAAGCTTTTTACATAGAAATACATTTTCTACTAGCAATAGCTTGAACTTAGCTTAGAAATGTATACAATTTAGTACCCGTAGTGGCCCAAGGGAGCTGCCAACAATGGTCGCCTCCCGCCCCTTTTACTGATAAATAAAAAGAAGTCATCTAACACCACGATGTGGCCATAGTTCACGTATAGCTTCATCGATCATCCGCGGTTTGACGCAACTAAAAATCCAGGTTACCTTGGGGAACGAAAGGGCGAGTACAGTCCATTTCCACCACAAAAACTTACATTCTGACTAATAGGACAACTCCTCATTCACTTCGAAAAGAAAGTTGCACATACATTTATGACAAAACTTTGCAAATCTTTAGAAATCTGAACATATAAGTGCTCATTAAATTGATGATACCCAAAGCACAAGTGTGACACCTCTGTCTGTCTGTCTCTCTCCACCCTTCCCTTCCCTTCCTCGTGTCAATGGAGATTGTTGATTGTCGACTCTCTGATATCATGATTTAGGCTTGATTGAAATAATCTCTCACATGCGTAGCTAGGCAGGTGTTCCCAGTCATTGGTGCACGTTCAGATCCTCCTTATGTCGGTCTTGAAACCTGAAAAAAAAAAAAAAACATCATGTAAAACAGTGTCACTACAGTGAGGTAACAACCGGAATTTTATTAACTGGGTACTTGTGTTTAGAGAATTAGCAGGACAGACAGGAGATTCTTGCTTATGTCGCATGGTTGCCGGGTGTTCTTTGTGTCTCGGAGGGAGAGAGAGAGAAGAATCACTCTACTATTCTTAATTTAAGAACCTTAATAATTTTCCTAGGGTGATTGTTCGTAAACAGTAGTGTATGACTTTTGTTTTGGAATATGAATGTCAGAAACAGTATGCAACAGCACTTGGACATTGTTCATAAGTTCACTTGAGAAAAAGGAGATGAAAGAAAATGAAAAAAGAGGTACTAATGGGAATAAAGAGAAAGATTCCTAGCTAGAGCCTGCTTCATCATCACTACAGAAAAAAGTAGCTAGTTTGTCTCCATGTTTAAACTCACAACCGCATATCATGTCCTATAATTGTGGGCAATGTCCTGTTATGAACCAGGGATCAAATGGATAATGATGATTAATTCCCAATTAATCTAGAGTCTCTCCTAATCTCAACCCTAATTCAAAAAGCACACAAGAAAGAGTAGAAGGCGATGATTATGATTGTCTCTAAATGCTTATTCATTGATTCAGGACATATTCACTGAGTTAATTAGTGTTTATCGTGATGCTGGTGAGACCATAAACTGGGAGCTACACTGTCCAGCAATTAGGACAAGATGGTGATATACAGAATTCTACTAACTGGTGTTTAGCACAGAGATTTGTTGCACAAGATAATAGATACATGATGTACATACATCTGCCAACACAATTGAATTACCAGGAAGTAACTTTCACCATGCTCCAAGCTTTGCATCAAATAGCCATATTCGTTTGTGGGAACAGGAAGACCAGAAGAGTGAACCAGAATCACATCTTGACCGAATACCGATCTCATGTCGAGTGGCCCTCTTGGGACTTCTGTGGGTACGCCATTGATGAACACTGTAATTATTCCTGTGAACATACATATACCAAGCACAAAACAAGAAAGGGGTTAGTGCAAATAAGACCCATTTGTTATGAAGAAAGTTATCAAAGAAATCATACATGTAGTCACGCGTTTTAAGTACGGATTAGTCTGTTTGTTTAGATAAGGTATTTAGATGAACCCCTGTCAGCATTTTTTTGCTTTTAATTCTTCTGTACAGTCGGTGGAAATTTGCCGACTATGAACTATTCAAGCATATAAAACTGTTCTTCGGAAGTCACTTTCTCAGTAGGAAAAGAAAATGACGGGAAAACTGTATCCTGTAGAAGGAAAGTTAGGGCTCCGCATGTGAACTAAATTGAAAAAACCCAGAGAGGGATTATGGCAAGTTTCTATGATAGGGATGTGTTTTCTAGGCTCTCAGAAACTGTCATAGTCAAAAAGTTTGCAACCTCATGAGCTGAGCCAAATCTCTCTCTTGATTAACCTAGTGAACAGATTTTTTCTCTGGTATAGGAAAGCTTGACAAGAAGAGTACCAAGGGCTAGGGTCTTAAACATATGGTGGCAAGAAAATTCTGGGAACTTATTTTTGAGCCAAATGGTAAATAAAATTCTGATAGAACCTCGCAGGTACAAGAAAGAAGAAAAAAAGACAGAATTGAAGGACACCATCCCAATTGATTTACCAGATTGCTGATAGTGCATATTTGGAGCCTCAGAATGGCACAAGATTGAAGAAGTTAGACCCGTAGTGCAGTTCTGGTCGCTTTCAGGAAATCCCACATGATGATGATCCATTAAGCTTGGAAAGAAACTGTCGCTAGCCTCTTGGCTCACGACTCCGCAGGAAGAAGAAGAAGAAGATGCTGACCCATACGCACTGTAATTAGAATAAGATGAGCATGATGACCCAAAAGATGCGAGACCCATGTTGGAACTCGAGCTCCCATCATAACCCTGATGATGAATTGCACCATCAGATTGCTGGCCCTGATAATTATTGCTCCTCTGCTCGGCAGCGGCGGCGGCGGCGGCAAGGCTGGCGGCCTGCATCTGCCGCTGACGGCGGCGGGACCTCGACCGCCTGTTCTGGAACCAGTAGAAGACGTTGGCGTCGCCCACCGCACCAAACTTCTCAAGCTGCTTCCGTATCCGCACCGTCTCGTCCTTGGGCGGGTTCACCATCCCGCTGTTGAAGATGGACTCCAGGATCAGGATCTGCTCGGGCTTCGGGGTCCACCGCGACCGCACCGGCTCGCCGCCACCGCCTCTCTCATGGCCATGGCCTGGGCTGCCATTAGGGTCTTGGCTTTGATCTTCCATAGGAGGACACCCCCAAAGTGAACAAGAAGCTAGAACCAAAAACAATATCACTCGAGAGAAAAGAGAGAAAAATATATTATAGTTCCTGAGAAGCTGCTAAAACCAAGACAAAGGAAGACAGGAAAATTAATAACGTGGGGCGACTCTGAACTTTGCACCGAAGTGTCTAAAGAGAAGTGAGATCTATATAAAGGGCAAAAGGGAAGAATGCCATGGTTTTCCAAGGAATAATTACGGTTTCACCCTTGTTGTTTGGCACCACAACATGCACCAAACTCTTGGCTAGGTTTCTCTTGTTCAATGTACCAAAGTGTGTGGGACAAGAACATATATTTATATAGTTGGAGGGAAAGCGTGTGTGTGGTGTTGTTTTTCGGTCCACATGCATATGTTCTCTATAAGTCAACTTACTCCACTCCGACCAACCCTAGTTCATTGTCAAAAATTCACAATGGAGAGAGAGAGAGAGAGACTGAGAGAGACATAATCATCGTCGAGACCTTCTCAAATTCAACATGAAGTGACGATAAAGCGAAGGTCCGGCGTCAGCATGTTTCCCCTGAGGATGAAAGCCGAACATGCAGCTCCAGAAAAGCTACCTCATCTCTCTCTCTCCTTTTTTTTTGGCCCTCCAAGGTTTTCCGGCTTTGATGATTTGGCCGAACCAAGTTGAAATCGAGTCAATTGGGACCAATTACCATACTTCGAAGGCATGTGAGTCATTTAAATGAGAGCCACTTTGTACTCCTCCAAAGAAAATTGTGGGTACCATGTTGTTTTCTTGTTTTTCTACTCAGTTTTCTGGCTAAAATTGTACGATGTTGTTGTAGGAATTCAAGCGGAAAGGACGTAGGGGACCAGTTCCTAGAGCAATGGACTCCGGAATTGAAGCAGTTTTCGGAGATTTGTGCATCGGTTCAACACAAAGTTAGTGATTTATAACCATATCGGGGTTCTATCCTCCTAGGACTCTCCGGTTTTGGGTTTGTATGTGTCTTGAACTTCCCTTCTTTGGTCCAAAAAGTCCTAAATATATTGCACTTTGGCCATAGTCCTAAATTTTACCGTATAATCGATAATGCGCCACTCAAAATATCCTTTAAGGTTCATCCGATTGGAATTTGAGTTCGCTACGAATTGCTAAATCATTTAGCCCCTACTATACCCTAGCTACATGCTTAATATAGGCAGCCAATGGATACTAGGGGGAAACTTTTAAAAAACCCTCTGGTATGTAATGTGCCAGCATAGGATGCTGATGTCTCTAAGGTTAAGATTCCATTTCTCAAAGATAGTCCCCATATATACGTGTTTAAGAAAAAAGCACCACTTCCAAATGATTTACTTATCGCATTGTACCTCAAGTCTCACATCAGATGAAAGTGACCTATTTCTTGGAAAAAAAATGCATTTACTTGGGGTTGTTTTGTGTCGGATCACTAGAGGCGGTTTCATAGTACTGTTCCGGCAAGAAGCATGGAATCCCAATTTGGTGTGCCTAGGGCTATGCATGGGCGACACCGACATTATCGGTGTGGATAAGGCTATACAGAGCTTGATGCGAACGGAGTCGGGGCGTATTATACAATGATGGATTTTCTCTTTACAGCAATTAAACACTTCTTTTGGCACGGGAACTATTAATGGTACGGTGGAGCATCAGTGAACAATTAACAGATGGTGTCTCAAGAAATCGCAAAAAATCACAATCCAGCAGCGGGCCAAAACAAACAGCCTCAGCTCAAATTGGATTCAATCATTTTGGGAGATCAGATTCAGCACTCAGCATTGCTAAAAACTCCACCATATTCTCTTCAAGGTTGCATGGGAAAATAACCGGGAAGAGGTGGTCAGAATGGTAAATGTCAAAGACGTGTATAAAGGGCAGAAAAAAAAAAACTAGGGTTTTCGTTTCTGTGGCGAGCAAGTGCATGTGAAGCTATGCATGGAAAGCTGGGTCGCACCCAAAGGAAAAAAGAGAGGAAAAAAAAAGAAAACCCTATCATTATTTCAAACCAAGAATGGTCAAGAAACCGTGCGCCATTATTAATTACCCCGTGACGTTTGGGCAAACATGGCTTTACTGTGGAAACCCTAAGAAACCCTCCGCAAGAAAACATTAAAGTGGGAATAAACAAAGCAAGAAAAACAAGAAAACAAAGAAAGAGAAAGTTTTAAAATAATAAACGAGAGGAGGGTGAGGAGTCTCAAAGGGTGGCTCAAAAGTCGAACAGTTTGCTCTCATCCCCATTCATACAGATTTACACAGGAGGTAATTTGTCACTTATACCTTATAATATAAATATTGATACAAGTACTAAGGTCTGGGGGCAAAAAAATAGGATAAAAAAGAAGAACACAGAGAGAGGGAAAACGAAACAGCGACCGACTTTGCGTCTCAGACGCGGTTTTCTGTCCCTCTGACAGGCAGCTCTGCAGATGTTTTTGCCTTCGGTCGTAAGGATTCTTCCTTTGGATTAGATTTTTAGATTCACACCCCACGTACGGTGTTGTGTGTTCGGTCGCTATCTTCTATACTTGAACCAACACGGGCCCGAGCGAAAGGACAATGGCCACTCCCTGTTCATGCATCTCTCTTTTTGATTTTTCCAAGCAACCTGATAGTTTCTCCCCTTAGCTTCGTAAAGCCCTGAATATGGTGGACTGGGACTGTGCAGCAACACACAGCTTTTTTTTCGGCTTGCATGTGTTGGGGAAAAAAACAAACGAAAGGGTCCTCCCAAAAGGAGACGGGTGTGTGTACGCTACATTGTTTGAGCATTTCATTAGATTTAATTTACAGAATGATGCAGGAAACTCCAAATTGGGTCGTATTATATGTGATAAATCTAGCATGATTTGTCCGGAACCGGGGCGTTTTGTGCTTGGGAGTGTTGGGATGTCCAGTTTAAAAGGACAATCCCAGAGTACATGTGTTAGTGTCTCCCTATCCTTTAGCAAAAGATCATGCCCTGTGTGTTTCCCAGCTAGCTAGTCATCGACGAACATGATGTTGCATCATCCCTTTTGGATTTATTAGCAATTGCAACATATATTTAACAGTGTTTTCCTTTGGTTTATGCATATGCCTAATAGTTGTATTGCTCACGTTATAGGAAATTTTGGGATATTTTTTCTGATGCACATCACATTTTGATTTTTTTTAATCTTGAGTGACTAATGCGCGTACATATGCTTCCTTACAGGTCAATTTTTTAAAATTTATCGACTTTAATGACGATCCTCGGTTTCAACTCTCAATGCTCCCTCCTCTGAGAAATTCCTGCCCTAGCTTCTCTTGGTTGGTGTTTTCTTGCTTTTAATATGATTGCAATTTACATTTTGCTTGTGGATTAGGAGGCATAAGTTAGTAGTAGAGATAATCAGAGCAAGTGGATTTTGTTAGAAAGTCCAATCCAAAAGCTTAGCTATTAGGTGGAGTACATGAATATAAAGAGCATATAAGACCGTTCTTAACCGGATTAGAGGGTGGAATTTGACTAAAATAGGGACATTCGCGAAAGGGATAACCTTGCTCGATCCATGTTGGAAAGTCCAACAAAAATGTATTAGATGGGGACCATGAATATAAAGAGTATAGCGATGTGGGCAACAACTTCGATTTTATGTGCCTAACATGTAGTGACATATTGGATTGTTCTTCCTTTTCCATTTTTGAAAAAGTGGGCGATGCTCAATGCTTAAGATGGTAGTTGAGTTGAATGGATTTTAATGGATTCTCACTTTTCCAATTGTGGAAAAGTAGTGGACATATAATAATAATAATCTTTGAAAAGAGGCTTTGACATGCATATAAAACGGGCTGCATTAACTCTATCCAGAATATTTTGCTCCGAGATCTCGTGATAGCCGTTCTACAGTCAAAGTAGAGCTCCCCTTGGCAACTACAAGCTCAATTTGATGTCGCAATCTCTATATCTCTATTTAATAAGAAGGGCAAAAGCAAGAAAAAAAAAGAAAACCTTAAAATATGTTCAATGTGACACATTTACCTTGAAAGTTTTCTTATGACATGAAAAACCTCAAACCATGCTCATTGTAAAACTTTTATCCTAAACTTTTTTGTGAGATAAAAAAGTCCCAAACTTGTACTTAGGCGAAACATTTGCCCTCTGTCAAGTTTTCATCAGATGGTTTTTTCAGCCAAAATAACGTCGTCGTTATTTCGTTCAAGTCGCGTGGGTGCCATGTCAACATCGTTATCTCTCCGGCATCTATGTAGGCGGGTTTTTAGCGGTCCTCATTGACGAAATGTTGACGGAGGATAAATGTGTCACACACGTACAATTTTAGGATATTTGGTGTCACAAAAAAAAATGGTATAAATGTATCACAGTGAGTATAGTTTGTGATTTTTGGTAGATTTTGCCCTAAGAAAAAAAACTCAAATGCAACCATTAATCTAAAAATTTTCCTCAAATATTTTGTGGATTATGGTAGCCATATGTTACTGAATTATTAACCGTAATTAATTAAAATAGCACGATAGTTGCACAAACTGTAATTAATTTTCCCATCACGCAAGAACTTTAACTCATTTTCTGGAATGAATTGTTGCACCTTCTCATCCTTCATTGTGCATGTTTTTCTTTCATTTTTTTTTGCGCACGTATAAATGTTCTCAATTTTTATTGGAAACGTGAAGGAACTCCAGTTGAGGTAACACTGCATTATAGATTAGCGACCCTTTACATCAAATTGTACTCTCAGTTCTTCTGCAATTTGGGAATGGGTCATATTTGACACCTTTTATGAATTTCAAAAGAAAGTGAACTTAAGAATTTTCGGGAAGGACTAACAGTAAATGATAGCGAATCTCTTATTTCAAGTTCTTGTATGGATGGCACAACAACTCTCTTGAAATCGACAGTCCAAATTCATCTAATAAACCAACTCCTGATTCCAATCTCTCTGTCTCCTTTATCCTAATTTACTAGTTCTAATCGTCAGTCATCACACCCGACCGCCCTCGAGACACCGCTGCAACAACCAAACACCCTCTCTTCTGGCCACCACCGGCGTTGGATTTGATGACTCTATTTCCTATATTACAAGTAAACAACCGGTATCGAACTTAATAACATGTTATTGCTCGAGCCCAACTGAAGAAGTCATCTGCGAAAAAACTTGTAGGATGGAAAATGTGACACTAATAAACAATGAAATGAGAAAGAGTTCTCATGTCGTTTGCAGCTTGCGCAGAATACATGAATCACACAAATTTAGCAAATCTTTTGACTCAAAAGCATGAAGTGATTAAAAAGACTGAACCTCATACAATTGCAATTGATCAATCTAATGAGTCACATTTGAAGAGGGTTTTGTACGTGCCAAAAGCAGAAACCAAGGTCGGTCTGGGGTCTCTGGGAAATCATAGATTAGAACCAACAGGACATGTTTTTTCCATTAAACTTAAGTAGAAAAGGCGCTCTGAGAAGGAGGAGGAGGAGGAGGAGGAGGTTGGGTAGGTTACCACTTCGGTGACTTTTACAAGGTTGGTCTAGGGTTTTGGAGTGTATCCATAAATGGAAAACTGCCTACTGAGCTGACGTGGGGCTGGAAAGTAAGCAGAGGAATCTTCACTGTTGTTGTCAGCCTTTGTTTGTTTGCCTTCCCTAGTGTGGTTTTCACACAACCTTCAGTCCCTCGCCATTTCTTTATTTTATTTTATTTTTTGTTATTTTTCTTATTTTGGTTGGCTTTTCGTGTTCGGTTAATACGTGCGATTGATTTGATATGTCTCTTATCTACGGGAGGGATGTACTGTTTGTGGTCGGTAGCATGTGAAAACCATCGCATCCCACTTTCTTGGCCGTCTGATTTGTGTTCGTCTTTCATCTGAAGAAGAAAAAACTTCCGTGGGGTGTCTCAAATTTTCTTTTTTATGACCCCGAGATACGTGCATGGAGGTCCGATTGTTTAAAAGTCCAGAAAACGCCTTCAAAATCTCATGAACCGAAGTAGTTAGGCATTTTAGCTTTGTGTAAGTAATCCCGGCACAGATTAATAATTTACACGTACTTTGTGAGATTGAACGGATGATCTATGTTTGACCAAAAAAAAATGATCAGTGATTTCTAAATTAGAAATGTCCAAAAGCTCCAACCCTGAAGTCGAGTATCTCATTTTCTGTCTTATCAAGTCATTGGAGCAATCGTAGTAAAATCGCTTTGTGTGATTGTAAAAGATTGAGAGGTAAAGTTGATGCATATCAATATATTGACATGCCATTTTTTGCTAGAAAAATTTAGAAAGAAATTATTGGGGAAAAGAAGCTAAATTTCGTAAAGAGATAGAGGACGAAGGTTATGTTTATGATGAGACATAAACCTAAAATCTGTCGAAAATGTTACTAATTTTCTAAATAAATAGGCACTGCATAAGTCATGAAATCAATTCGGAGAAAACAAAAGGTGGTCATCAAAATAAATGAGATACGAAAAGAAAGAACAAAGAAACTGCGGCTAGTTAGAGAGAGAGAGAGAGAGAGAGAGTTGCTGCAGTTTTTCTTTTGAATCTATCATTAGGGTTTAGATAATCCTAGTGAGTTAAGGATTTTAATTATTTATTGAGAGGGTTTTTTTCTTTTCCAAATTCAGGCCAGCTAGATTTATTGACATTTCATTCAGGAAATCATATTGGATGGAACAGAGTCAATGAATCTTTTGACTTTAGGGTTTGCTAAACGCGGTATGCCATTTCATTTCACCCAAGAATCGATATCGAAGCTCCCAACCTTCAGCATTTCCAGTAAAAATGGCTAGAGTTTACTCGACTCTACATTTTCAAATCAAGATCCTATTTATTTCATGAAAAATGAGTGATTATTTTCTTAAAAATGACCGCATGTATCGTTTAAAATAATTAGTCAACGGAATATTTTTCATTATTAAAAATAATTCATGTCTAAACATTTGCATAAATAATGAAACTATTTTTTAATTATTCATTTTTGTCCGCGATCGTTTGTTGAAAAATATTTTCTGAATCACTTATCTTTCGCGAAACAAATGAAAACGCGGGTCAAAGAAAAAAGAACCTCGATTGCAGCAGTTTCCAGATAATTAAATTGAACTCTTTCGGAAAGGTTGATTATTGTGCGTGCATGTTGGCAAAAATCTTGGGCAACTTTTTCCATCTTCCATGGAAAATGTAAAAGCAAGCAAGCAAGCGTGCGTCCTAAACAAAAGATGTCCCCCAATGGAGTGGCCGATTAGGCCATCATGTCTCTCTTGTCGCCCCTGCCTGAACTTTTGAAATTCTTGCATCGCCATCCGGATGTGGTAATGATGGAAGGTGGGAAGTTGATGGGATCGATATGGGGCAACAATTCTTGACCTTGTCTTGACTTACCCCCACGAATTGCTAAGCCAATACGATACAAAAAGAATAATAATAATAATAATAATAATAATAATATGATCTGCAGGTGAACTTCGGGGAAATTTTCTCTCTCTCGCTCTCTCTCAAGTTTTGAATTCGCCTCTCTCTTTCTATTTTGTTTGTCCTTCAAAATATGGAAGGTGCAGACGTTAAGCATTGTCTCTCAATGAGAGATACAATCTTTCGAATAGCAGCAAACCCTAGCTGATCAGTATGTGCGCAACTACTTTTGCTATAAGGAGACGAATATTTCGAATGAAGAATTTAAGGGTACGTTTGTTTGAGTGAAAATGTCTTTCAGGAATTAGTTTTTGGACTTTCACCCCGTTTGGTTTGTCGAAAATGACTTAGTCGACGGAAAATACTTTTCCGTCAACGAAAAAGTTATGCATAAAATTAGGCAAGTGAATTCCTAAATGCTAAAAAAAAATATACATTCAGGATAAAAAAAATGGACATATGAATCAATAATCACGCTATTGTACAGGTGGATACTTAACTTGGGTTTAAAGGGAAGCTAATCCAATATGAAAGGCTCGCATATAGGGAAAAGATTTTGTTAAGGTGCATACAAAAGTGCTATCTTTCTACGAATTGCGTGAGTCTTTCCATGTTGGTAATAAATAGCGATAATATCCGGTATGATTGGTCCGGAAGAGTGGTCTCATTATATTATTTGATATGTCCATTTTTTCTTTCGCTCGTAAATGTATTTGTTTTACAATTGCGCAACCTCTATAACCACATCAAATCAATACAATTCAAAGACGTAAGCTCATAGGTAGAGAGCGTTTATATTGTATAATGCACATTTTTTTTTACATAAATTACCAAAAAAATCGTAAACATATTATGTCTATATCAATTCAGTTATAAACTTGTAATTTGTTTAATTTAGTCTTAAATATTTTGATGATTTGCTAATTTAGTCTTTTTGGCCAATTTTTGAGGAAAATCATTGACGTTACGGTCTAGTCGGCATCGGTAGTCCTATGTGACTTTGTCGGCATTAATGTGGACAATTTCGTAATTTTTAATTCTTCGCATCTTTTATAAGTTTTTCTTTTATTTATTTTTCTTCTTTTTTTTTTCAACCTATGGTTGGCGAACCTCGCATGATTTAGGCGAGGATCGCGACCCTCACCTATGGCCCACTAGGGCCGTGATGCCCTCACCTAGATCCGGGCCAAGGTTGGTGACCCTCGCTCGGTGCGGGTATGGACGATGTGGCCTTTGTCGGCCGCCCTAGCTCGTGGCCGCCGAGGCCCGCAATTTTGGCCCTCGCCTATGCAAGGGAGGGTCGTTTGGTGACTTTGTTTGCCCGTGAGCTGGAAAAAGAAAAGGAAAAAGATTGATACTTAAAAAAGTTCATCAAAATTATTAAGAATTTAAAAAATTGTCCACATCAGCGTAGATCGTGCCACATAGGACAACCGTCACCGACTAGATCACTAGTGAGCGATTTCTAATTAAAATTGGCCGAAATGACTAAGTTGGCAAATTGTCAAAAGGTTTATGATTTAGTTGGCCAAATTGAAATTTTGGGACTGAATTGAAGTAAGTGTAATAGATTAATGACTTTTCTAGTAATTTTTTTTTCCTTTTCCTTGGCGCTTACTTCACAATAATATGCGGTGGAAGTTTTAAAGGTGCATAGCCTAAACCTTTCCATGAACTTCAGTGTACATTTCAATTTATTTCCGGCATATTCTTGGAGGAGATTCCTATCACTAATGCTTTGGAATTTGGAGTCAATATTTTGTAATTGTCCACGCACTCTTATATGAAATTAAGGGTACATGGTTCCTGCCATGTAGATGTTTATCCCTTTCGTTGGTGGTTCACAGAACATATACTCCTCTACCATGAATAAATAATTACTTAGCATTAGCAATCATTGTAATCATACATCATCTGCTCCTGATTCTGACTGCGCACTTTAAACCCTTGCATTATTCCCGGGAATAATCAGGGTAGTGGCCCAATAATCACACATTTGTAGGCTTTTCCAGTTTTGCTCCGCGTCAACTTCAGCATAAAGACAATTCTCCCTTTTCTGCCTACATGCGGTGAATGATTAACCTTGGGCACTTTAGAGTCTAGCCATGATGATCCAGTTTCATTGCACGAAGAGCATATCACTTAGAATTGTTATCCCTAATGTTAATGCCACGAATTATGTTCATTATATAAACTACATCTGACGAAAGTCGGATTGGGTGGAATTGATTTGGGCTCTTTTCTTGTTCTTCTTTTCGAAAGAAAGATGCCAATCTATATATTAGAATAATACTCGAGGGATCGAGAAGTGCATAGAAGACTTTCAAGCTTAACGGAACCCAAATAATTGTAGAACAAAGCAAAAGCCAGAAACAATAAAGCATTATCTGTTGCTAAAGATACACTTTTACCCCTCAAGAACAGAAACTGTCACTATGAATATTTAGAGGGCCGTTCATCGATTGATGATGATGAGCACACGTCGGATCTCCCACTCAATGTGCGACGGCTTGCGGTGCGCATATGGGTTCAACGTGCTCATCATCATCACCGTGCGAGAGATATCAACATCAAAATGTTGTGAGAATACATATCAAATATATGTAAGGAACTTCCAAATCTATATCCAGATTTAGTTCGGAAGAGTAAAACCCCCAAAGCTTAACCTAAATCTAAATTAGGAGAAGAGAGCAACTTAATCTTGGAGGAGTTATAGAGCCACATCACAAACATCTTCTTCAGTGATTGTCGATTGGACGAATAGCCGAATTGGTCTCCACGTATATTTAGGATCAGCTGCAAGAATTTATTCATACACACAAACTCACAGAACAGATCGAGAAAGAAAAGAAAGAGAGAGGGCTTCAAAAGAGAGAAGAGGAAGAGGGGTGAGGAAGGAATAGAGAAGGAAAGGTCCCTCTCTCTCTCCCCCTCCCCCCTAGGGATGGTACTGTAGGTAGTGACTTCTGCAAGGGAAAGGAGAGGAAGCCCTGGAATTGATTTGTGTTCAAGAAGTCTAAAACGTATTGTTGTAACTATGGATCAGCCTAAGAACAATGTGACCCGCCATAGTGGTCTCCGTTCGCAGTGGCCAGCACCATTCTCTCTTTTCCCCTCTCTCGATCTTTCTTTGATGCTTTGGTTAAGGGCTTTATTCTTATTTTGGTTTTTCCTTTATTTTCCTCTCGGACAAGAGAGATTCAATTCGGCCATATCTGATCCTTGTATCAAGAATATACATATTTTGGTTGAGGATTGCACAAAATATTGACTAGAACAAAAAAATTATTTTTACCCAATGTAATACTCCATCTAGATGACCTTGGGATAGTATCCTCTTTTAATGGGAAAAGTGTAAAAAAAGTTCTAAATATATTACATTGGTGTCAATTCAATCCCAAATCTTTTTTGGTGTCAATTAAGTCTTGGACATTTTGCATCGATGCCAATTCAGTCCCAAACCTTTTATTGGTGCCAATCAAATCCCAAACCTTTTATTGGTGCCAATTCATCCCTAAACTTTTTGGGGTGATACAAATTCAATCCTAAACCTTTTGTATTTGTATAAATTGACTCAATTCAGTCAATTTTGATACGAAATCGCTGATGTGGACGTTATTTTTCATACATGGAAAGGGTGGCACTGAAGTGGATATTTTATTTAAATTTTATTTTTAAATATTTAAAAAAATTAAAAATAATTTAAATAATATTTAAAAAATGTATGCATCAGCGCTAGCCATGCCACGTAGGATTTTTCATGTCCGTCTCGGCGATTTCTTGTCAAAGTTGACCAAATTGACTCAATTGGCACAAATGCAAAAAGTTTAAGCACTAAATTGGCACAAATGCAAAATATTTAAGACCGAATTTGCACCAATAAAAATTTTAGGACTAAATTAGCACCAATTCAAAAGTTTTAGGACTGAATTGACACTAATATAATAGATTTAGGACTTTTTGGACACTATTCCCCACTTTTAATACATACGGCCTATCCCATCCCATGCCCCATCTCACACCTAGAGAATTATACTCTTCGAGCATGCATATTTCCTCGCCTTACCCGCCTTGCGACACCATAGAGGAAGCGACGCTTAAGCCTTTAATGTGAAGACGAAATTGTATTTGTGAAGAAAGAGTGAGTACTTATTATAAAAAAAATGAAGAAGAGAAAATAAAAGAAATAATTACAATGGGGCGTTGGATGAGTTGGTTAAGCTTCTTGGGCTTTAGATAGTTAAACCGATGAGGTTTCGATTCGACTCCCAGCCTATCGCGTCTTGAGGACTTACCCGTAGCATTGGCATACCCCCTACCACCCCGAGGAATAGTCCATTGTATGTGGGAAACCTCGGTTATACAAAAAGAAGAAGAAATAATTGCAAAAGTATAATTTGGGAAATTTATATATTTAAGTGATGATAAAAAGGGAATAAATTACTGGTGAATTATTATGCTTATATTGGTATATATGGAAAAAAATAATGAATTTTATTTTACCAATTCAATAAATCTAATACGAAAAAAACTAGCATATAATGGGAATTTCCAAATTTAAATGTAGAAACGCCAGCAGGGGAGCAGTCGAAGGTGGGGTTAGGGCTTACCATATCCATTACCACCCTCCATGCTGGACAAGAATTCACTTCATTCCCGCCCCAAACTTGGGGGATTCGGGCTTTATCTGCCTCATGTAACTTTGACAAACTATCAAAAAAGTCTAAACATATTGTACTTGTGCCAATTTAGTTTTAACTCTTTTGCATTTGTGCCAATTCAATCCACAAGCCAATGTTGTCGGAAATCGTAAACGTGGCCAATTTTTAAAATACTTTATTAATTTCTTGATTTTTTTTTATAATTTGTTTCCTTTTTCTTTTATTTACCTTTTTTTTTCATCCCAACTTAAGACCAGCTAGGGTTGCTGGCCATAGGAGAGGGCATAGGCTAGGGCCAAGACTCATCCAGATTGGGAGAGGCCGTCACAACCCTCACCTAGACCTCACCTAGATTGGGACAGGAGTCGTGGCCCTCACCTAGGGCTGGTGAGGGCCGCGACGCCCTCGCCGGCCTAAGTACGAGAAAAAAAGAACACAAAAGAAAAAAAATGAAATTATTAATTAAATTTATTCATGTCAAGATCGAATGTGCCGGGATAGCCAACACCCCACGTCATCGACTTCATGACAAAATTGGCCGGATGGATTGAATTGACACAATTGCAAGAATTGGCAAAAAAAAAAGGGGTTTAGGACTGAGTTGGCAAAAAAAAAAACTCTAAGAATAAATTGGCACAATTATAATGGATTTAAGACTTTTTCGGCAATTTTTCAACAAAGTCCACCATACACACCATAATAGTGTTGAAGATAGGCATGGTACTTTATTAAGGCATAATGCCGACACTAAAAGTCTTTGTCTAATACTACAAATCATTAAATTTGTTTAGATAAGTGAGTTGGCCCCAAATTATGTTTCCGACCCAAGAAGGAGACACAAGACCCCTAGACAACTAAATAGCGGAATAATCAGAATTTCGTAAAATCCGGGTCAACCTCACGAACCAACAACTTAATACTCGCGTTTAAATTTGGTTCATAATCCTAACATGAAATGATTCCTACTTTGACGGTGCGACGGTGTGTTTTCCTTTACAGGTTAAGTTTTCCTGACAAAATGATTGTTCGGCATAGTGTCGACAAGTTAGAAATCCAGCTCTCTCCCTCTTACATCTTCGTTCTGCCTATTTCTTGCCCGTGCAACATCATCATGTTTATGCCTTCATTTATCTATTTTATGTGGTTAATGATGTCCGACTTACAAATTTCGATTGTACTGACAATTGTTTTCTTTCTCGACGGTTTGGAACTCAAAAGAGGAATCCACCTAAACCCTTGATGTATGTTGAAGTTGTTGTCTCGCATTGCCGGTCAACCGGGTCCGTATCTTCTTTATATTCATGTGGTCTCTTTTCACCTATTAATTTAAATTTTTGGGTTGGATTTTCTAATGATGTAAACTCAGTGTCAAGCTTAATTACCTATCAGAACATGAAGGCATGATCCATGTCCAATGTTTCCTTAACATCTGCAAAAGAATTCCCTCGTTCCTTCCGTTTAATTAATCCATCCATCGACGACTCCAATCGATGGCGACGAAGGTTCCTTGTCTCGCTTTCTTTCAACTCGAGCCTGACACAGCGCAGCTTTAGCCCTTCATTCCCGCGGAACATCATCAGCACGGCCCAATGACAAATCCCATGCTTTAATCCCCACGATGATTTGTAACGTGAGCGACTTTATCAGCTTATTGTTAAAATTTTGATTGGGATTAAAAAGCTAGGTGCTGCAGACAACCCCCTCGTGACGGGCACTCAACTTCTTCGCAGAAGTTTCTTCGGGTTAAAAGCAAAATGATGGTGATCAAAAGAAGATTGCTCTCCCACCGGGGCCTCTGCAATCTGTCCGTTTGATATACGAGTAATGGCACACTCCACAAATACTTTCTTTATTTTAACATGCCGATGCCCGCACGCCCTGCATTCCATGTTATCGATCGTATATTTTTCTTCCTCGATGGCAAGAATATCCTCTATGTGTCTCACGCCCGAGGATCCCGAGATCCGAATGAGACTTCGAGATGAAGCGGTTTAAGGACTTACTTAGGTCTGTCAAAAGTTTCTTCGAGCAAAAAGCAAAATGATGGTGATCATAAAAAGCATCTCCTTTATGTGTTCTTGAGAGATGAGAGGTGAGTTGCGCTAATTAAACCTACATTGAAGAACTTATTCCGGGTGGCGCAATTTTAGGTCATGATTTAGGAGGGAGAGAGAGAAGACTTTGATAGTAGATGCTAATGAAGCAATTCTCCCTCGGGAAAAGTTGGGAGGGGGCGGCCAACATCGCAAACCACCTAATGCGTCGAACACAATTGATCGCTCGATTTTTATTCGTCGTATAGCTTTGTACAGAGAGTTTAGAAATCACTTGATTTTGCTTCGAAAACCAAAACATACAACAAGAAAAACCTAGTCTTTCTCTCATAACTGGTTAGAGGGGAAGAGAAACCGTCGCAATCCATCATACAAGTTTGGATGTGTCGACATGATCGATCACCTTTTTCTTTTTTTTTTTAATTTCTATATATCTATACGAAAGTTTGAGGTTGACGAGTTTTGCAAGCCAAATCTTATGTTCCATCCAACTCCAGGCCTAGTGCCTTATCTCGTGGTTGAGTCGCCATTGAACTTGGCACGCACACAAACCAAAGTAGTACAAGGTAACGGTTGAGTGCCGAGAAAACTGTTGAGTTTAATGTAATTGTTATATGATCGATTGAAACTTCTCGATTAACTTGAAACTAAAGCATAGAGTAAATTAGAATCGATTTTTGGCAATAATTCTTATGTGTTTCTATCCCAATTTTGCTCTAACAAGTCACGTCATTCTGAAATTACGAATGGAGCACATCACAATTGATCGTGAGAATGTAATTGAAAGACAAACATAGATCACATTTAACGTAAATGTTGCTTCGCGAAGTATGAATTCTGCAAGTCTGTGTGCTCAGAGAACGGGTTGGGCCTAGACACCTTGCGATGGATCGAAGCAGGGGATTTCTTAGATCAGGCTCAGCAACCATAGGCCTTTCTTTGGAGGGTCTTGGCCCTTTACAATTATAATCTACCAAACTCATTAATTGACGATAATTTACGGATGAGAAATACTTTCCTAACAGATCTGTGTAGATTTACACATCATTATCGCGTGTTTTGCATGAAGCACTCATTGATTGGCAGATCGTGTGGTTATAAATAACCGACGATCTTATCAAACTGTACATGCTATCAACTTCCTTTACAGACCCAAATCTTTGAGCGCGGTCCTTAGAAATTAGAACAAGAAGAAATTAAAGTAAGCTCTTTATTCAACGTGAATACTTGATCCCCAATGAAGTTCAATGACAATACATTCCCTTGCAGAAACGCTCGTCAAGTAAAATAATGAAGCAACACGAAAAAAATTCTCCACAGATTGGATTATGCCCACGTTTGGATTTAATCTAGTGAAGAAATTATTCCCTCTATAGCTACATCTCATTGCTTGGGCTGATTGAAGACCCTGCAGTTCCTCCTGATCTCTCCGGCGTTCCCTGTGAGAACCTGAACACTTCCCAGCTTCACCATCGCACTCGCGAAGCTATTCTTGAATCCGTTAGCATCCGACGCGAACTGAGAAACGATGCCGGCACTAGACTTGTCGACAGCGAGCTCCTGGTCGATCTGCATCACCCCTTCCCTCTGCATAATTTGTCTGTAGAACTGGTTGTCCAGCACGAACGGCGTGCGCTGGTCCAAAAACGCCGTCGGGTCATTGCTTGCCGAGTTCCCGCAGATGCCCTTCAGCTTCGCGACCAGGCTCGAGTCCATCGTCGGGTCCGCAGCTCCCGTGCCTTGGAAATCTGAAAGTCGGTCTTGGAAGAAGCTGCAGTGAGCCACTCCAACGGAGTGGGCGCCCAGAAGAGTCACCATTTCGGTGAGCGTGAACCCTTTCGCCTCGAAAGCTTGTTGCGCCTCGGACACCGAAAATGTGGGTCCCGGCAAGTTCACTTCGTTCGGGTTTGAGACCAGACCGTCCCGCCTCCCCGTCGGGACATCATAGCTGGGCCCTCCAGCGAGGAACACAGAGTCTCGAGTCGCCAGTGTGACAATGTCAGCGCAAGACACAGTGGACGGGCACGCGGCTTCGAGGCTCTTCTTGGCTTCGTCGATTATGTCGAATCCTCGCACGGAGAAGTTTGGCCCACCGGATTTCTCCGACGGCTTCTTGGCGGTGGAGTCGATGAGGATGGATGCATCACAGCCCTGTAAAGAAATTATTTTAGCATCTATCTTCATAGCGCAGCATCATTGTCCTTAAACCTCTATTTACGTTGACACATTATTTCGTAAGCTCCGACAAGTTTGAGCTGATGAACCTCGATTTTATCAAGAATAATGCTAACTATACTTAAATTAACTTAGAAAATTGGTATATCAACTGATGTGGTAGTGAACAAACTTTGCATGAACGCCATTCGACATGTAATGATAGAGTTCGTCAGATCGCATGGTAACTTACCCTCACGAAGCAATCGTGAAAATGCATGCGAAGCAAGGCGGCCGTGATCGATCGATCGGTTCCGAATCTCTTCTGAACGACTTGGCGCACGATGGATTCCGCTTGTGGACAGGCGGAGCTATAGAAGCCGACCCTCAAATCGGCCAGCGCAAGAGGGAGAATGAAGAGAAGCACAAGGACCACGTTCTCCATTTTGCACCCCGTTAGTCTCCCTATGGCTACTAATACTAACGAATGAGTATGGAAGTGAAAATACACTTTGTGTTCGCAGTTCTGTCCGACGATGGTTGTTCTTATGACAACGAGACCCTCTATATTTATAGGGTGTTCGAGAGGATGAGTTAAGGTGGCGGGCTTCCCGAAAGGAAAAGAAAACGACGAAGCCGGCGAAGTCAAAGGTGACGATTCCAGCACATGGATTTTGAACCATACGTTGGACGGTTGAAGCTTTTTACCAGGATTATGTTATAATATGCATGGATTTGCATGCAATATACGCGTCACTAAGCTGTTATCCGGAGAGAAGGTTGACCAATTTTTCAAGTGGAAACAAGAAAATCGGGCTTTAGGGTTCTGTCGTTTCGTGGCGATGGACATTATTTAATCGTGCTTCTTGTATGGGATCCAGCTGGATCGCACGAAGCCGGTGTTTTATAGGATTTATATGAGGTCATGCCCATAAAATTTCGGTTATTCCTAAGCTCGCATGTGGCCAACTTCAAGCAATTTGCACGTTCTCGATTTCTTTCTTCTTATTTTAAAGCAAACATATATAAAAGTTGAAATGGAAGTCTTTCTCCTTTTCTTTTGGTCTGAAAAGTCTTGCTCCTCGCAGTATATCTTGAACACAAATTTGTGTCCATAGAGAATTGGTGGGCTTCTTAAAGCAGACATTGACCATCGACAACATCAAGGAACCTTCGCCGGTTTTCAAGTAGTATTCGCCCAAACCCCGCAAGGGCCACGATGGCCTCGCCTTGCTCTGATCTGGCGAGGGCTTGCAGCCATAGTGAGGGCCCGCGAACCCTCGCCTAGCAGCCGGCGAGAGCGTTACGGTTCTTATCTAGAGTCGGCGAGAGCCGAGATACCTTTCCCCAATTCTAACGAGGTTTGCCGTCCTCAATTAAAAAAAAAGAGTAAAGAAAATAAAAAATTGAAAAAATCAGAAAATTTTATAAAAAAATTTCACGTTAGACCTGGTCATGCACGTAGGACAATTGGCATCCACCTCAAGTTTTTTTTTTTACTAAAATTGGCCTAATAGAGTCAATTTGCACAAATTCAAAAGGTTTATTTCTAAATTGACATAATTAAAAGGTTCAAGATTGAATTTACATTAATACAATAGGTTTAGAGCTTTTTTTGGTACTTTTTTCAAATTCAAAATTGAAGTTGGGTTGACGGACTTCATGTGTGTTTACACAACATAAAGAATTATAAAAAAAGGTCCTAAACTTATTTCACTTGTGCCAGTTCAACCATAAATCTTTTTAATTTGGCCGAACTTAGCCACCTACCGACAACTTGTCAATATAGTCTTTTCGATCAATTTTGGAAAGAAATCATTGCCATCCTAAGTAGGACAGTTCGACACTGATATGGACGGATTTTTTAATTTTAGTATTTAGGCGTTGCCATCGATTTACCCAAAGATCTTAGCCTGGCGGCTTGTGGTTTAATTCAAGCTGATATTGCTAGGTGTTGTAGAAATATGTGGAGTGAAGACATCTGTCTCCTTGATTTGACTAGTTATAAACTCTTGATGTCCGGTCCGGTATATTTTGAATGCAAGAAAGCGTTTGACCCTCTATATAGGTTAATAGGCTGGATGATTCTACACAATATAATAATGAGGATTAATAAAATTTGATAGGTATGAGTAAAAATAGTGGCGCTGTTTCAAAATTTAAGCTAGGTACACCGCCTCACTAGTTGGTGCCAAAAAGTCATTTCAGCCCCAAGGATAAACGTGGCTTTTTAAATTTTAAATGAGGACATAAATGTAAACATAGACTAGCTTATAGATCCACATTGCGAGTCACTTAATAACAACATCCGACAGATCATTCGATGCCCAGCGCCCATCTGAGCAATCTGAAGTTCTTTTTAACCATTCAAGATCTGCGTGAGTCTCTTAAAAAAGAATCACAATTACCCACTTTGAACCTGGGATGGAATAAAGAACAATTTCGTAATAAAGAACAGCATTGGCGGGCACTCTAGCCGGTTGAAGACCCTAACAATTCTTCCTAATCTCTCCAGCATTTCCGGTTAGAACTTCGACACTGCCCATCTTGACCATCGCGTTTGCAAAATTCTGCCTGAGTGCGACGATTGGCACGCTCGATTCATCGGCAGCGAGCTCCTGATCAATTTGCAATTAATATCCCTCACTTGGCAAGCATCTCGCTATGGAATTTGTTATCGACAATGTGCTCTGGTCCAATTACACGGACAGGCCACAACTTGATGAAGCGCCACCTGATGACGTTGAGCTTCGTGACCAATCTTGGGTCCATGGACGGATCCGGAGCTCCGGTACCGTCTGAGAGACGGTCTGGGAAGAAGCTGCAGTGTGCGACTCCGAAGGTGTGTCCACCGAAAGGCGACCTTCTCGGTAAGAGTGAACCCTTTGGCAGAGAAGACTTGTTGAGCCTGAGACACCGAGAACGTCAGTCCTGGGAAATTAACTTTGTCATGGGCCTAGATGATGTTGTCGTCTCGCCTTCTTGTAGCGACGTCGCAGCTAGGCCCTCCAGCAAAGAAGATTGAATCTCGTTTCTCCGTAGTTATGATGTCAAGACCGTCAAAGGGCATGCGGCTTCTACATTCGTCTTGGCTTTGTCGATGATTTGGAAGCCTCGCCGCGGACTTCTCCGTTGGATTTCTGTAGGTGGAGTCTATAAGAATGGGTGCATCGCAACCCTAAAGGGAAGGAAGGGAAGGTAGTATTACTTGTCCAATTGGACATCATGATAGGAAGAATCATGCCAAGCTGATACCTGTGCCTTTTTCATCAAATGATTGACTGGACTACATACAGTTTATACTTACCAAATCAAGCCAATTGACTCTTACTGTACATGCCGAGTCCACACCGATAAATCTAAACTGTGTATGAGCTGCCCATGGATTCTAATCACCTCCGTCAAGGGTACAAATAAAGTTTCTAGTCACATCTGCATATAGCGAGGCTAGGCTGTCCCAAGAATGGTTGTATTAGAATGTTAAAATATTAACCCGTACATTTCTCTAACAACTTATTTTTTAGAATAGTTGATGGTGCTCCCACATAATCTCGCATAGTAACAGAGCAGAAAGTCCCTAAATAGAGGTGTCAAAACAGGTCGAGAACCAATATTTTAACCTATATTTAATGGTGTAGATCATAAATGGGCTGCCTTGACTTTTAAAAACAAGCTTAAGTTGCTCATGAATTTATTACTTAACAACTTTTTGAATAGGTTTTAAATGGATCATAAATTGATTACCTAACTATCTTAAGTGAGTCATAATAAGTAGGTCATTTTTTAATTTTTTGATTTATTTATAATTTTTTTCTTTTCTTTTATTTTACGAAATCCGCCCAATGATCATTTGGTGACGGGTGAGTAATTCACGGCCCTCGCTTGTGGTCCACATGGGTCGGGTGGCCCTTGCCTATGACCCGCCGGACTTAGAAGGAAAAAAGGAAAAAAATTTATTTTTTATTATTTTAAAATTATAAAAATTGTCCATAGTGTTTTAGATATATAATTCTTAAAAAATTTATAAGAAATAATTTTTCCTGTATTGAATTAAATATGAAAGTGTTTTTAGTAATATGAGTTGAGATTAGGTATGGATCGAAAAATTTGTATTGCAATAAATATGTCATAAATGGGTTATATGGGTTAATTTGGGTCGACCATTTGGGATCCGAACCAACCACCTGTTGGATAGGCTTAACTTATGAATTCAAATAATAATAAATCGACACATTCATTTAACATCTTAAATATGTCTCGATCGTAATCCGAAGTGCACGTGACTTGCACATGAATTGCACGTAAGAAGAGGTGTTTTGAGGATTGCGCAAAACGTGGACTAGAAGAAAAGTTATTCTACCCGATGTATCAGTCGACCTAGATGTGGATGGGACAAAACGGGTGAGAGGGTCGTATCCACTTTTAATAAAAATGGCATGGCCCATCTCATGCCCCATCTCGTATCTCGTGACACCACAGAGGATGGGTCGTTTAAGTTTTTAGTGTGCAGATGAATTGTAGTGATGAAGACAGAGTAAGAGTACTTATTATCAAAATGTAAAGAAGATAATTAGTTGTAAACGTTTAATTTGGAAAATTTCCAGACTTAAGTGATGATAGAAGGGGAATAAATTACTGGTGAAGTATTCTTGCTTATATTGGAATATATGGAGAAAAATAATGGATTTTATTTTACCAAAGTAAGAAAACGCATGCAAAAAAAAAAAAAACTCTAGCATGATGCTGGGAATTTCCAAATTTAAAGGTAGAATGGAAAGCAGGGGCAAATAAACGTCATAGCAAAGCAAATCGAAGCAAAGCAAAGTCCAGAATACTGCAAAACGAAGTAAAATCAAGAAATCAAGGAGGATCAACAGAGCACCAGCAAGGTTAAGCACAGACTCTTTTCCCAAGAACAGATATTTCAAGGAAATTAATTGGCGGCCGATCACTAATCTCCTATCTTCGTCAATGATGAACACATGCGGAAAATTACTTCTCCAGTAATTACGATGTTGCTAGTTGGCGGTGTACGCCTAGGTTGGGCTTTCTCGTCACCATTGCTATATGGAGACAAGTAAAACAAGTTGAACAAATAGAGATCTAACATGTGAAAGAATAAATCTTCGTGGTTCAGCAAGACGTCAGAGCTCTTGCAATCACCATTGAAGCTAGAGGCAGAGGACCTGTACTCGGACAAAAAGCATAGGGTTAGCAAATTCCCAAAAGTATATTGATTAAACTCCTAGATCTAAATCAGAAGATGGTAGCTTCCAAATCAAGAAGTAAATTAGGAGAGTTCAAACTCTCATATTTATAAGTAGGTTGTAATATAACGCAGTAAACTCAATCTCGATTTCGAAGTAAATAAGAAAAAAAAGAAAAGAACAAAATAACAAAAAAACGATAAAAAGATAGTCGGTGATTTTTTTTCATTTTGTAGTCCATATGAGATTCGAATGCCACTGTTGTATCGAACATCCAACAATACACTAAGATCCTTTGTTTAAGAAAGTAAATAATTCCACTATAATTGATTATTTATATTGCTAAAATGAATACGATTTTTTTTATCATTTTGAAAATCTTTTAAATTATATTCAGCCAATAATTGCCTACAATTATTTTAAACGATTTCATTAAGAGGATATAATAAACTCATTCGCACAAATTGCCGACGAATAGAGTCTCCAGCGAAAAAGAACTCTGCGTACGATGAATGAGTACTCCTCTACGATGGCTCCCTGTTTTTCTTCTTCGTACGGCTGCTCTTCGGCTTTTCTTTTTGTGCGGCTCCTTGTGCTTCCTCACGTACAACTTCTGCAGGGATAAGGAAAAGAAAAACCTAGTCTTTTTTTTATTTCCTTTCATCCACTAATGCTGGGCCCACAAACTTTCCTTTTGTACGCGTAAAGAAAGAAAGTGAAGTATCTTTCTTTATGCTAGTCAAAGATATCCAAGACCATTTGACCTGGTGAAATCTTCTTGATAAACACCAAATATATATAAGCCCATTCAACAGAGAATACAAGAACTTGAGGTGCAACCAATCATGGATATTTATCCAAATTACTGAAAAACTCAAGACATAATTAACAATAAGTAGGTCGGAAAAAGAGAGCTCCCCAATCTCGATCGAAGATAAGAAAAATAAGAAAAGACAAAACAAAAAAACACAAACAAAATCAACAAAAGAGAGAGGAGGGTGATTTTTTTTGCATTTTTGTAGATCCATATGGCACAGATTCGAAATGCCTGACTGTTGTATTGAAAATCTAACAACACACTAAGACTCCATTTGTTTTGAAGAAAATAAATAATTTGAGAACGATTGTAAAAATTGATTATTTATATTGCTTAAAAAATGAATGAATGAATTTTTTTTATCATTTATGAAAATATTTATGCGAAAATTGTTGTAGCCAATGAATTTTTTATTGACTAATTATTTTAAGCGATTTAAGCAATTATTTTTGAAAAATATCTTATAAATCATTCATTTTTTCACGAAACAAACAGGTGTTAAGAAACGCATATTATTTCTCTCGAAATTAACTAGGAGGGAAAGGCAAACCACCACCGTCCATTAGTTTGTCAACATGATCGATCACTTTATTTGCCATTCCAATCGGATTATGGATTTGGTATTTTCAATCAAGTAGTTAAGTATAATAAAGCGGAAGAGGGAATTGTGAAGTTTTGTGTATGGTATACAATATATATTATTGAAGAATACATCAGCTTATTTATAGCTTTATTAGATAATGTTGCAATCAAGATATGCACTATATACATGCAATCTTGAAAAATGAAAATAATCAACGAAATATGATAACACTTTTTGAGAAAATAAGAGGACTTCGACTTTTCTTTCAAATTTTCCCTTTGAATAATAAAGGGAAGAGAGAATTGTGAAGTTCTCTATACAAAGTATACAATTTATATTATTGAAGAATACATCAACTTATTTATAAGCTTTATTAGATAATATTGCAATCAAGATATGCACTTATATACGATGACACTCTTTAACACATGTGAAAAAGCATTTCCCCTCTAACTACATATTTTTACTTGGGCTTTCTTGTCACCATTGCTATACGGAGACAACTAAAATATGTTGAACAAGCACAGATCTAACATATAGAAGAGTAAATCTTCATGGTTTGGCAAGACGTCGAACTCCCGCGATCATCATTAAAGCTAGAGACAGAGGACCCATACTCAAACAAAAAGCATAGGGTTAGCAAATTCCCAAAAGCATATTGATTAAACTCCTATATCTAAATCGAAAGATCCCAAATCTAGAAGTAAATCAGGAGGGTTGAAACTCTCGTATTTATAATTAGGTCGGAAAAAGAGAGCTCGCCAATCTCCATCGGAGATAAGAAAAAAATAAGCAAAGAAAAAAAAACACACAAACAAAATCAACAAAAGAAAGAGGAGGTTGAAATTTTTTTCATTTTTGTAGATCCATATGGCGGAGATTCGAAATGCCTGACTGTTATATCAAAAATCCAACTATATACTAAGACCTCGTTTGTTTTGAAAAAAATGAATGATTAGGGAACGATTGTCAAAATTGATTATTTATGTCGCTTAAAAAAATAAATGAACAAAAAACTTCTCATCAATCATGAAAATATTTATGCAAAAATTGTTGTAGCCAATGAAGTTTTTATTGACTAATTATTTTAAGCAATTTAAGTAATTATTGTTTAAAAATATTTTTTTAACTATTCATTTTTCGTGAAACAAATGATGTTAAGAAACACATTCTTTCTCTCGAAATTAACAAGGAGGGAAAGGCAGACCACCACCATCCATTAGTTTGTCAACATGATCGATCACTTTATTTTCCATTCGAATCGGATTATGGAATTGGTATTTTCAATCAAGTAGTTAAGAATGGGGGAAAATTCCAAATGAAGATCCGAAATCTTCTCATTTTCTCAAATAAAGGCCCCAAGTGAACTTTATTTGAAATAAAGACTGAAGTGGCCATAAAATTTCAAAAAATGGCTTGGCCTAAAGGGCATTTTGTTATTTCTCATTTTGATTTTTTTGTTTATTTTTCTCTATTTTTTAATTTTTCTATTTTTTTTAAAATTAAAAACATAAAAATAAAAAATAAAAAAACAGCCACATAGGCAGGAGGGCTATCCCCCCCTCTGACAACCGGCCCACCGCTAGCGAGGGGTTGGTAGGGGCGGCGAAGGCCCTTGTGGTCACCAACCCTCGCCTTGACCGAGGCGAGGCCGGCGACCCCGGCCCAAATCCGGGAGAGCGCCCGACCCTCTTCTTGTTTTGGTGAGAGTATGCCTTGGCTCTTGCCTTTGGTCGGCGAGGTTGCTAGCACCTCGGTGGCCTTCGCCGCCCCCGTGCCTCTGTATTTTTTTAATTTTAACGGAAGAGAAATATATAAAAGACATAAAATGAGGAAGCAACCCTCAAACTGCCCTTGAATGTGGCCATTTTTTTTATTTTTTAATTTTTTGAAAAAATAGAAAAATTAAAAAATAAAGAAAAATAAACAAAAATGAGAAATGAGAAATAACAAAAATGCCCTTTAGGCCAAAGCCTTGTATTTTGAAATTTTATGGCCATTTTAAGATCATCAACTTATTTCAAATAAAATTGCAATGAAGTGCTTTATTCAGATGAAGAATCGAAAATAACAGAAATTGTGACCTTTTACATTTGGAATTTCCCCTTATTCTTAACTACTTGCGATTGAAAATACCAATTCCGTAATCTCCTGATTCCGTGAAAGGTGGACTTGGAACAAGCTGCAGTGAGCGGATCCAACGGAGTGAGCGCCTAGAAGAGTCACCTTCTCGGCGAGCATAAAACCTCTTGCCGTGAAAGCTTGTAGTGCCTCAGATACCAAGAATGAGGGTTCCAGCAAGTTCACTTTACTCGGGTTCGAAGCCAGACCGTCCCGCCATCCCATAGAGACATTGTAGCTAGGGCCTCCGGTGAGGAACACAGCGTCTCGAGTTGCCACGTGACAATGTCAGCGCAAGAGACAGTCGAAGGGCACGCAGCTTCGAGGCCCTTCTTGGCTTCATCGATGATGTCGTATCCTCGCATGGAGAAGTTTGGTCGGGCGGATCTCTCCGTTGGCTTGTTGGCGGTGGAGTCGATGAGGATGGATGCATCCCAGCCCTATAAAGAAAATGAGGGAAGAAAATGTGAGTGGCATGCCTTTCATGGTTAAATGTAGGTGAAATTTCAAATTAGGGTCTACACTGGAAGCTTTTTCTCAAAGAAAGTCTAGACTCTAATAAGGTTCCTTGCTCACTGGCCGGCCAATTCTCTGCTGGACAGCAAGCATGTGTCTCAAGACTCACGTGCATAGATACACAAAAGATGCTCGTGAGATGCACGGGCTCATTGGTCGGCCGACGAACTGAGGATCTTATTTGAGACTGAATTGGCAATTACAGGGTTTTAGTTTGAGGTAAACTCCACTTTCGGCCATTTTTTTGAAAAAAAGGCTCCACTGCAGACCATTCTTGGAAATTCTCCATAAATATTTTACTCCCTAGTAGGGATTTTGTATTATCCCACGGGGGCCGAGAACATATGGATAGCTGACTTGTATTGCGACATTTTACCAACTAATCCCACATCGATCTTTATAGCACAACATCATTGTTCTTAAACGTTTAGTAAAATTCCCATATTATTTGTCGAGCTTTAACGAGTTTGAGTTGATGCGACTCGATTTGGTTAAGACTAATACTAGCTATAAGAGAATTGGTACATCAACATTTGCGTCAGCCAATAGACTTTGGATGAATGGTACTAATAGAGCATGTCGTATTGCTTAACATATCACCATATGAACTAGCTACTTAGTTAACCTTGTCAGTTTCCTTAACATGTCAAAGTTACATATTCATTCGGTTGACAACTCCAGTAACTTACCTTCACGAAACAATCGTGGAAATGCATGTGAAGCAATGCGGCCGTGATCGACCGATCGGTCCTAAATCTCCTTTGAACGACTTGTCACACGATGAATTCCGCTCGCGGACAGGTGGAGCTGTAGAAGCCAACCCTCAAATCGGCCAACGCAAGAGGGAGGACAAAGAGAAGCACGAGAACTGCGTTCTTCATGTCGCACTTCATCAGCGTCTTTAACCTAGTACTGGCGAATGTGTATGGAGTGATAAAAACACTCGGACGATGATTCTAGGACAATGAGACCATGCAAGTTTATATGAGAGCTTGGGAGAATGAGTTAAAGGGAGCCGGCGAAGTCAAAGGTGACAATGATAGCGTATGGATTTTGAACTATATGTTGGACGATTAAAGATTTTTAATTATAATATGCATGCAAATACGAGAAGACAAGTGAATACGTTGACCATTTCTTCACGTGGAAACAAGAAAAATCATTTTTTTTTATTTTTTTGGGTCGTGTCGTTTGTGGTGATGGACATTACTTAAGTCATATTTATTGTATATGATCAAGCTGGACCGCACGAAGCCGATGTTTTATTAGATCTTATGTGAGATCAAGCCCATAAAAGTTCGATTATTTCTATGCTCGCAAGTGGTCAACTTCAAGTTCTTCCGACGATATCGATTGTCTAGCTCAAATATTTGTTGAAATGGTTTAAATTTATGCAAGTGACGAGAATTACTTGGCTTCTTAGAGCAGACATTGGTTATAAACAATATCGAGGAATGTTCGCGGTTATTCATCTAAAGAGAGATTTCAAATAAAGATTCAAAGTGAGACTATTTTTTTCAAGTAAAAATATAAAGTGGCTAAATCAATCGTCAAAATTATCATAAAAATCCTAAATTTGTCGTAATTGTGTTAATTCATCCATTTTTTCAACTGGCGCTGACATGTCAAATAAGGAATTGAGCTTACCGGCCGACCAAATGTTCATCAACCGACGAGCATGTGAAATTTCTGGGCGAACGGAGTAAGAGTTTTATATATACATGAAAAATGAGCAAAAATGAACAAAGCAAAGAAAAACATCCAAATTTGTTTTTTGTTCTTCTTCTCTCTTGTCGGAACAAGCAAATTCTCTACGATGTTGAAGCACCCAAATTGCGTGCTTGCTTCTTTCTTCCTACTCGTGGAGCATTTCCCAAATTTTCTGTTTGTTTTCCGTTCTTCGTTTCTTTCGAGAGAAGAAGACGACGCTCGAGTAAGGCCCACCTCCTAGCGACTTTGCGATAGTCACACTTACGTGCAACCGACGAACATAATATATGTCACGACCTAAAAATTTTTTATCTTAATGGATAACTAAGTTATTACACCTAATTCAGACTCCCCCAAGCCCATACTAAATCGCAACTTAGGATTTATATTAACGTGCAAAATAATTAACTTGGAGTCGCCACTAATTAGTTAACTTGTAGGTTGATTAAAGACCTAAGTAAAATAGCAAGGAGACTATTCTACTCTTACGAACCGAGATTATGAGTTTGGGAACTTTGTCACATTAAATTTCTCTACCGCCCCTTCCGTGCCATGAAAAAGATGTTTAGCAACAATGTGGATTAATTTTAACCTAACTCGCTAGGGCCAATGTTATAGTGCAAGTGCACAATCAGTGAAATAAACACCCAAGGTAAGTCAAATAAATTGCAAGGAGCATGGGCCACACAATTATTCTCACTTTTAGAATTTTACTTTTTTAAGGAAAAAGACTAACCTTTATACAATTTTCTAAAACTATATGAATGCAGCTAAAATTAAATGCAAACTAATATGAATATTGTTGTTAGGGATTAAGGTCTATCTCTAATTTTTATGCAATAAATGACTAATATAAAATTAAATGCCAACCAAAATTTATGCGTCAACAATGCCCTTTTGAGTAAGAACTCATAGAGGTTTTGCTTAAAAACAAATTGAGGATATAAATTTTGACCATGCAACGCATGTTATTTTTGTTGGGATTGCTAGTTCCATTTTATGATGCAATGGATATGATGCATGGAATGCAAATGTAGACAATAAACAACATAACCAAGCTCACAGTTTGAGGTATGGATCGCTTTGCTTATACACCCAGAGGTGGGGGATAGTCGTTATTTGAATATCCAGCGAGAGAATGGCCATCAACAGTTACACCAGCCTCAACACAACCCCGTGAAAGCCTGGTTGTAGGACCCATGATGAGTAAAGAACGTAGGCATGATCGATAAGGGCAAAAGAGAGAAGATTCAAGTTGCTGCAAGTCATTAGAGGACTATCGAGGGTTACATAGTTCATTGTACATGCTAGAAATTACTTCTCATGGACGTGACCAAGCAGTTAAGGAAAAATAGCGGACGTGGGAACAATCAATAAGGATTCTCTGAAAAGCTGTAACGGTCAAAGAGCAGTTATCGATTCAACCACTATATATACCACAAAGCATCCATCGGGAGAGCTCCCTCTCACCCCAAACAAATCAAAGAAATTTATCTTTATCTTTACTTTCCACATTGCACTTTCAATTCCTTAGCCGTGGCTTTCAAATTATTGTTGTCGAGTCAAACTCGAGCATCTATCTTTATTCCGGACGCTTTTCCATCGAGTCAAACCTCGATATAGTGTCGAAGCGTGTTCGAGCTCTGTCGTCAAGTCAAACTTCGATGAAGTTTTATGTATTGGCCCGTTTGTAAAAATTGTACTCTCTAGACTTTCTGTCGAGTCAAACTTTGGTTCGGTTGACATTTGTATAATTTCATTAAAGTTTCTACCTATTAATTCCTTGATTTTTTGGATCACTCCTGTACGAAATAGCCACAACACCTTTTTCCTCCATCTAAAAGCTGAAGAACAAATTTCGCTTAAAGATATTTCATCGTGAGAAAAATTCCAACCAAACAACATGACAATGTCAGCAGTGGCATGGCAAGGTGACAATAGGGTGGGGGTGGTGATGTGTGGTTGATGTGTGTGTGTGCGCGAAGAGAGAGAGAGAGAGGGGGAAATTAGGTTTTTGTATTTTGTGTTTTTTAATTGAGTGAGTGAGTCACTTAGTGTAAAATGAGAAATGATTATGTGACCATGCTTAATCTACTGTGAGATTAACAACATGTTCTTAGCCATAAAAAATAAATAAAAATAATCAGAAATTGTTGTAGTGTCCACTTCTTAAAAAATTTATTACCCACAACATATTGTTACTATCTCAACCACCCAAAAACTATATGTTAGCAAAATTTGAATAAAATTTATCTAAAAAGGTAATCACGAATCACGGTGACGAGAGGATGAATGTTGGAAATCACAACCCTTTCATAACACCACCCCTAAATGCTAACTAACCTATCTTGTGCGGTTATTTAGAGTACTTATTTTGAGGGCTTCGCCGAAGTTCCAACGGTATCACGTATCAATTAGATTACCCTCAAGAATTACATTGAAACCAAGCAAATCATTACTAACTTTTTTATGTAATCATTGTTATGATATTAAAACATTAAACTACACATTCATATATCAACTTAAGCTTTTTTAAAATAGTTAGCTACGGTCCTGCAAAATCTCTCATTCATAAATAAATGTTTAAATAGATACTTAAATAGGCTTAAGAAATATTAGAAAAGACATTTTAATAGCGTTAGCAAAACTACTCTCAGGAAACGGAATATTATAACGTTGCAATGGTAGCGTCACTTGAGACCGTTTCGTTATGGGGATGAAACCTCTAGTTATATATTGTTAATAGGCAAAACGATCATAGAACCTAATCCTGAAATGCTCTCGGCTCAATGATCTACACTTCATTGACAAAGAAATGGATAGGGCATTCAAATATTTCACTTGAATCGAGTCTTCGATGCTTAACAAATAAGGACATAAATTAGACATGGATTAGCTTATAGATCCATAAGACCGCGTATTAAATTCTGAAAAGTGAAAACAATGGAGAGATACACTACGTGAGTCACTTAACAACAACGTCCGCCAGATCATTCGATTCCCATCGCCCATCTAAGCAATATGAAGTTCTTATTAACCATTCAAGATCTGCATGAGTCCCTTAAAAAAGATGAGATCCTTAAACCATACTTTGAACCTAGGAAGGAATAAAAAAGAACAGTTTCGTAATCAAGAACAACCTTTAACGTTAATTTATCCAAACTTGTGGAGCACCCTAGCTAGTTGAAAACCCTACAGTTTTTCCTAATCTCTCCAGCATTTCCGGTTAGAACTCCGACATTGCCCATCTTCACCATCGCATTTGCAAAGCTCTGCCTGAATCCGATTGCGTCCGATGCTAACTTAGCGACGATTGGCACACTCGATTTGTCGATGGCGAGCTCCTGATCAATTTGCAATATCCCTCTATTGGCAAGAATCTCGCTATAGAACTTGTTGTCAACGATGGACGATGTGCTCTGGTCCAAGGGCACGGTCGGGTCACCACTTGACGAAGCACCGCAGGTGACATTGAGCTTCGCGACCAAGCTTGGGTCCATGGATGGGTCCGGAGCTCCGGTACCTCGGAATTCTGAGAGACGGTCTTTGAAGAAGCTGCAGTGAGCGACTCCAACGGTGTGTCCACCCAAGAGCGTGACCATCTCAGTAAGAGTGAACCCTTTGGCAGCGAAGGCTTGTTGAGCCTGCGGCACCGAGAACGTCGGTCCTGGCAAGTTAACTTCATCACGGGCCGAGGCAATGCCATCTCGCCTTCCCGTCGCAACATCGTAGCTAGGACCTCCTGCGAAGAAGACCGCGTCTCGTGTCGCCAAAGTTATGATGTCAGCACAGGAGACCATCGAAGGGCATGCGGCTTCTACTTGCTTCTTGGCTTCGTCGATGATGTCGAAGCCTCGCACAGTTAGGTTCGGTCCGGCGGACTTCTCCGATGGATTGTTGTCAGTGGAGTCTATAAGTATGGATGCATCGCAACCCTAAACGGAAGGAAGGAAGTAGGTGTATGAGTCCAATTGGACATTGACGTGGAGACTTTTAGCAAACGTTTGAACATGACTGACTCGTTTAAGTATTTATTCGCAGGTTCGTTACAGAGCTAGACAAATCCAATTTACTGACCCATCTTCAGAAGTTTACGTCCTAGCATTGAGCGCGCGATTACAAACACATACATGCACGAAACTTACTCTGACGAAACAGTCGTGGAAATGCATGCGGAGCAAGGCAGCCGTGACAGACCGATCGGCTTGGAATCGACTCTGCACGACCTGGCGCACGATGGATTCAGCTCGCGGGCAAGCAGAGTCGTAGAAGCCGACCTTTAGATCGCCCAGAGCCAGAGGAAGAAGGAAAACAAACCCAAGAAAGGTAGCTATCTTCTTCATTGTTTCCCAGAGAGAGAGAGAGAGAGAGATTGTGAGCTCACTTAGGATTGTACAGCATTAGCACGAAACTGTACTGCCCTTTATAGGGTTTAGAAGCTGCGTCATGTGAGGCTGGGTTGGTGAAGACAGACCAGTCTCAAGCACCCGCACCCACGATGTCACCCGCAGCTGGCGATGTTGAATGCGACGGAGTTTTTGAATGGAACGTTGGACGCTTGCGCTTCTTCTGCTAAAAACCATGCATGCATGCACGCACGCACGCACGCACGCACGCAAATGCGCGTTTGGTGTTTGTTCTTTTGCCCGAGAATGGCAAGAGTCGGAACTTCGTCGTTGACAAAATCTTCACTCAAGATGGCCAAAGGAAAAATTAATGTGAATTTGTTTTCGCAATAATAAATGCTTACGGCTACCTCGTGGCAAAAATACGATTCCAGATCAAACATGTGTATTATTGTGACATTAAAGTAATTGGGACAATCATTCCAATCAAATAGAATTGAATTGCATGTCGAAGCTGTAAGATTTAGTCGGTCTTTGGGAAGAATTAGGACTTGGAATTCACATGGGTTACTGCAGTTTAGCTAGGTCTAATTAGAAAGTAGCCTCAGTCATGTTCGCATGTTTAAGGAAAGGTGGTCTTAGCCTCTTAGTCCTAGTCCTCCATGTTCGAGGAATCAAAGTAGCCCGATCCTATTAAATGCGACAGCTATAAAATTCGTCTCTGTGCGAAGCAAGAAGAACCGAGCCTTTTAGTCAAAAAAACATGCGTTTTTCTTTTCAGTCAACGCGGAATAGGTTGGTGATTTGGGGACACGAATCTCTGAATACTACTCCGAGACAAGATTTGAATTTGTTATGATAAACGCCAATCTTACGGTCTTACCCCAGATTTTAACACTAGTCCAACTTTCTCTGCTCCTTTCTACACCTAATCAAAACTAAAGACCACCCTATCTCGGGCTTTTTTCCAAATTAGGCTAAAAAAAAAATTACCAAAATAGGTCGAAAAAGAAAGTATTTTCCGGAATGGGGGGGCGCTATTCGGCACTCGGAGTTCGGGCAGTTTAAGTGCCGAGCAAGCCTTTGCCTGGACTACCATTTCTATTTTTTTTTTTAAATTCAAAAAGAAAGCAAAAAAAAATGATTTTTTTTCGGGAGAGGGAGGGGGTTTGACTTATTTTCGTAAAAAAAAAAATGGTCCCAAATCGGAGTATTTGCGAACACCTAAAAAAAACCAAATCATTTTTTTTTGTATTCCTATTTGCAAATTAGAGTATTTTATCTAGGGTTTTTCTATTTATTTAAATTAATTTTTGGCGTATTTTTTTCTTTTTGTGATAATAACTCTGCGAAATTTTAAGTCGCTCGATTAGGTAGAAGTGCGGACACGAGACCAAAGAGTATAATAATCGCACACCCTTGATAGAGAGAAATCGCTTTCGCGAAAAATTTGCGTGTGATTAGAAATAAGAATGTCAAAATACATACACACGTAACGATAGAATAACGACTCCGAGTTGCGGGATGCATTTAAGTCAAATGTCACGGGATTTTTTACCGCGAATCTAATTGCATCGTTCGTTCTGGGTTGGTGTGATTCATCAAGTTCATGATGAATCGAATCTAGACGGGTGTTCGCCTCGATCAATGCATTGCATCGCCTTGCTAATTTGCTCGCTTTCCTGAGTCAGGCGCATTATCGTGGTGACTCGAGATATTTGCCAATGCCGATGAAGGCCGTTATGTAGACTTATTTGCGGGCGCATTGCCCATGGCACCGCAATCAGCACCGGTGATCGAGAAGATTGGCTCCACGAATAACAAATTGAATAATAACAAAAATGATTAAAAGAAAACAAGAAAAAGAAACTGAAAAAATGTTTAAAAGACAAGAAAAAATTTAAAAAAATTAGAAATGCGTTGCTCAATCTACACAAAATCCACCGAACAAAACCCCCCAAATCATTTTTTCTTGTTTTCTTTTTAAAAAATTTAAAAAAATAAAAAATGTGTTCAAAGGCTTGCTCGGCACTTAAACTGCCGAGCAAGCTTTGTTCGACACTTTGACTGCCGAGTAAGGCTTGCTAATGCTCATTGAGTGCCGAGGAGACACCCATTCATTGGTAAATACTTTTTTTTTATACCTATTTTGGTAATTTTCTTTTTTTTTTTGCCTAATTTGGAAAAAAGCCCCTATCTCCATCCCTCTCCGTCTCTTCCCCCACAGCTCAGCTTCTCACCGCTCTACTCCTCATCCCACAGTCGTCGCCGCCACCGCCGAAGTCATTGTCGGCCCCTCGACAGAGTCGACATCGACGGACCTCATATCCAAGACCCATGTGTCTCTACAGTGAGATTTTGTTAACCCACTGTGACATGATTTACAAGCTTAAGCTCTTAAATAAGATATGACTTAATATTTAAATATTTTAACCACCTCGCCTGTCGAGGTCATGGCATGCTCAACAGCCTTCCTTCCTTCTGAATGGAAGAAAGTGGCTCAATGGCAACAGAAGAACCTCGGGCTCGATGCAATGCTTCGGCCGACCCAAGATCCATATCCAGTTTGGATGTCCCTCCTCATGAATCATCGAGTCACGATGCACAAAATATACTCATGAATAAAGTAGCTTGTGAGCTCAATCGACTGGTTGAATTCTTCCTAATTCTTTTGGGTATCAATGCACCTTCAGAATTGCACGTCGATCTCGAGCCAGAGCTCGAGCTTGAGATCAACTCGAACTTAGGCTTCATTTATTTCACAAAAAATAACTTTCACAAAATAAAAAAAAAAACGGATTTTCGGGCGTTTGGTCTAGGAAAAATAAATTGGTCGGTGAAAATATTTTTCACCAATGAAAAAAAATCTTCAAAAGTAAAGAAGATGATTTCCTCTTCTTGAAAAGAGGAAATTTTTCCTCATCTTTCCTCCCTACATTTCTTCACATTCATTTTCTTTTTAATTATTTTTCTTTTCTTTATTAATTATTTTCATTTTTCTTTCTTTTTTTTCTTCTTCCTCGGCCAGTTGCTGGCGAGCTAGAGCACGTTTGTGGCTACCGCCGACCATTCACGGTGGAGGAAAAACGAAAAAGAAAAGAAAGAAAAAAGAAAAGAATAAAATAACTTAAACTAATAAAATAAAATAAAATAAAGACTTATTTAAAATTTTAACCTTTTTTCAAAATTGCAAAAATTATTCACATTAGCGCCAACTGTATCGTATAGTATGGTTGGTGTCCACATTAGCAATATCTGTCCAAATGATGATGCAAAAAATCAAATTAGATTTTATTTGCAAATAACGGAACATATCTTTCAATTCATTTTCAAGTCTCAACTACCACAAAAAATATTTGTCATTTTCCTCTCTAGGCACAAACACTCCTTCGTTTTGTTAATCGGTGATTGATTATATGTTGGAAGTGCACAATGAAGCCCAATACCTTCACCCGGCGAGATCTCCAAGAGAGAGCCTAAGTCTAAGCCCATTAATATATTCGGTTGAACCCACTTTCACTCAAAAACTAATAAATTATGGAACAACTATGATATATTAACAGTTCAACACCACATGAATTATCCAATATGGGACTTCTCTAACACAACTCACACGTGCTTCCTAACAATCTCCCCTCAAGTGTGAGCTCCAATATTAATTTTGTTCCCCTTAATCTAAGTATCATTTGCATTGTTGATACCGATTTTTAATCGGTTTGCTTTTGAAAAATTAACTAAAAATAGCTTTAAAAAATTATAAAAATTGTAAAATCAATCTTGGAATCCTTGGCCTGGCCCTAGGAACCAATTTTGAACAAAAAATATTTTTCATAATTTTTGGTATTTTCGGATTTATTTTTATTATAAAATATCCAAAAATAAGGAAAATAGTATTCGTGGTCAGAAAAATACACAAAAATAATCAATATTTTTTTTATTCCCTCTTCACATTGGTCACTTTAAAATTCAAAAATTCGATTTGGGTCGCTATGTTCCTTTATAAACATAAATCCGAATAGAGCTCAAAAATTACATTTTTTAGTCTTTTAATTTTCAATTTTCACTTTTTATAAGCTATGACATTGGTATTTGAGTCCTTGAGTTGCAATTGGGTCCATTTGCTGAACAATTTGTTCAATTTTGACCAAAAGGACCTATTTGTACATTTTATTTTCAATTTAGTTCCGGTTTCGTTCAAAATGAAATTAAATATTTTCTAGAGGCACCCATTAAATGCAATTGGATCCATTTGCTGCCTGGTTCTGCACAGGTAACTTTTTTTTTTTATAGCTTTTTTGTAATTTTTAAGCTAATTGTTCAATTTATTTTAAACAAATATGTATTTTAAAATTTTTTTCCAATTCTTGAATTTTTTATTTTTTAAACCAATTAAATTTTTATTTTTATTTTTAATTTTTTAATTTTTTTCCTTTTTTTTATTGTTAACTGGACCTCGTTGGAGCCATATCAGCTTCAATTACTAATAAAATAAGGCCATGTTAGAATTCCAGCGATCAAATTGGACTTGGCACCAAAATAATCCTTGTTTCAAAAACTTGCCACTTAAGTGATACGAATGAAATTTTTGACACCAAAGTGATCTCCGTACACAACTTTTGGCACTAAATCTTTTTATCTCAATGGGGACATAGGGAGGAACCAAATTGCTCACTTAATGGGGAAATGTTCCTAGACCAATTTAGCGAATCTCCACATGGGTCCGCTACGACGTTTTCAACAAGGGGAGAAAACCTCCATTGATCGGTGAGATTAGGAGAAGCCTAGTAGGCGAAAGAAAGTGCTTTAGAAAGATACCACGCTTGTCAAGGTGAGTACAAGTGACTCGGAGATTCGCAAACAACTTTGATCAAGAGAAGTTACCGGTGGAGTGGAGTTGTTCTATTGGGCGAGCGTTAGGCGCGAGGGATGCGACCGAATAGCCCGCATCAAGGGCATTTTGTGGATTGAGTGGGTGAGAATGACACGGGCCGGTTGTTCGGCACCCCGGCCCCGGGTATGCAATTTCTCCCTTACTCGAGAACACTTGTGGGTAGAGCTTGTGATATCATTATGGTGAGTAAGCGTTGTAGAGGGTGAGAGACAATTGTGTCCCTATGAGTGATGTCGGGACGATTTGTACTAGGAGTTCCATGTTAGATAGAATATATCTTTAGGAGCTCGAAGGCGAAGTTGGCCTCCCGCGTACAAACTGATCGGGAACCGATGTCGCTCTCCTAACGAAATTAGTTATTGTGCCTAAAGAGTTCTGCTTGTCTTATTCGATATAATTGATGTCCGAGCTAAGTTGGGGGTGATATGATCCAATACGGGAAAGCTATTTGTCTAAGTGTTCTATGGAACAATTATATGAGGAAGGTTGACTTAGATTGACTTGTCGGGCGTTGCATGGGCTAATTCCGCGATTGACAAGTTATACGATAAATAGAGTTCTCTCTCTAAAGATTCTTGTGAGTGAGTGAGTGAAAAAGGCTGCCTTGGGAAAGGAGATCCTAAGGCCACACGAGTGATCGAGAAACTTCTCCTTTCATTTTTGCTTTAGAATTAGCTCAACAAAATTGTCCAAAAAATCCGAAATATATTACACTTCGACCAATTTAGTCCTAAACATTTTCATTTTGCCAATTAAGTCTAAACATTCGATATTTTGCCAATTGAGTTCATCCGGCCAATTATAATCGAAAATCGCTAACGTTGAATCGGATATCCTATGTGTCATTGCCTTGAAGTGGATAAATCTTTTATAATTCTTTTTAAAAATTTTGAGTTTTATTTTATTTGTTCTTCTTTTTTATTTTAATTTCTTTCCTCTCTTTCTACCAAGCCCGACGAAGGTAGACGGCCGATCCTCGCTAGTCACAAGCGAGGCCGCAAGGTCTTCACCGGCCCTCGCTTATGATCACTAGCACTTGCCTATGGTCGGCAAGGGTAGGCCAACCTGTAAAGCTCCCGTTTTGCAGTTTGAAATAAAATAAGAGTTGGACGAAATGGATTAGAAAACCGAATCATATGATGGAACGTAGTAGATGATTTGGATGTATTCACCGAATTAAGTAACGGGCCCGATGGATGCACGATGATTGAGTGGCCGGAGGTAGAACTCGGCCCACTAGAGAGAACTTGGCCCAAGTGTGCCCGGCCTCTACTTCTTTTCTAGGCCAGCCACCGTGGGCCACGTGAAGACCTGGCCCATATTGGGATCAATAAAAAAAAACTTCAAGAAGCGGCCCGCTCCTCCACTTCATCTTCCTCGTGGGTATCGTATAGAGAATTTTCCACGACATCCACCTCCTTGCCTAGCCAATGAGGCCGTTCATGCTAGGATTCAAGCACGGGAGTTGTGTCAAGGACTGAGGTGAGTTGCTCCTCTAACCCGCTAGCTAATCTTCTCAATGTGGGCTGAGAATGGTGAACCGAGTTCGTGGTTAGGCGATGGGTAGTTGCCGGACGGTGGTAACCGGAGGCTATAGGGTGAGCGACTTGGTTGCATGTCGATTAGCGACTGTGAGCTTTAACTTTTCTGTGTTTCAATCAGAAAAATGGTAAGGTCGGGTGAATGGGCATGACAGACGATGCAAGGAGGAGGAGGGGAGGTCGGGCAAAGGAGTTGCATTGAATTTTTGGCGGTGCCGCAAGCCCTCTCGGCTACCGATTTAGGCCCAATGTTCGTGAATTGCTGTTCACGAGTGTTGAACCGTGGGTGCCTTGGGTGGAGACAGAGTTGAGTCGTCGCCGAGCTATAGGGAAAGGTGACGGGTTGGCGTCCTAGGCTTATGTAAAAGTGATATATGGTTCTGTTTGGGAAGGATTGAGGAATGTTCTGATTGAAAGTGGCTGAGGGGAGGAGGAAAGGCCAAAAAGAGAAAGAAAGAAAGAAAAGGAAAAGGTGATAGAGGGGCACAAAGGTGGAGGTTGTGCCGTGAGGTGTAGAGGCCAACGGATTGAGCCGTGGGGAGTAAAAATGGAAATTTGAGGTCGTGACTTCCGTAACCGTAAGGGAAACTAAAGATTAGTTGAAATAGGTTTGAAGTAGAATAGTTTTATGATCGAACACGAAATACATGATCAGCGTAGCGTTTATATACCTTAGCAATTACCACGGTAATGCTTGGGAAGTTGTTTTGGTAATTGTTAGACAACCTTTCGCTTATATAGTAATAAAATCGATTATAGTGAAATACGACGTGACATGACATGTAGCATGCATTTACATGGATTGTGGAGTATGACTTTGCATATCACATATTTGGACCAAATATGGTTCGTGAAAATGGGCTTCGTGCCAAGTTGTATACCCCATGGAGTTTATGGAAGGACCTTGCTGTGTGATTGGATGGCCACGATGTATGTGACTAGGTCGGGTCATCTTTGTGTGCGATTGGGCCAATTGTAAGGCGGTACGAGGCAAACATTGGAAATTGCATGTTGAATTGATCAAATTGTGAAATGTCGCATACATTCCACATGCACAAGTCATGATCATGCTCGGTAGTGTCGCATATTGTATGCTAGTAGTGAGACGCAATGCGAAGTAGATACAAAGCGTAATCGAAGTAAATTTGTGACACTTACCTGTTTGCTATTGCTCATTTCCCTCATTGAATAGCTTAGACGGTGTGTTAGAGGTTCGACTCATTGAGATTTTTCTTACTCCTCTTCGTTGAATTTTTTTCTTTAGGTAAATGACATGCGCTTATTAGGGTGTCGGAGCCGAGATTGAAGATCAAGTTGCTTCATGCGGTATCAAAAGAAGGAGGATTGGGGGTCCGGGGTCGTCACACAACCCTTGCTGGGCCACCCGTTGCTTGTGACCAGTGGCCCGGCAAGGGTCGGTGAATTGATAAAATAAAATAAGATAAAGAAAGATAAATTCGATAAAAATTTGTTAAAAAATTTATCAAGTTAGCGTCAGCCATCCTATGTGGGATTTCCGACATTCATGTCAGCAATTTTCAGTTGAAATTGGTCAAATGGACTCAACTCTTAATTGGTCAAAAAATTTAGGACTGAATCGACTAAAGCGCATCATGTTTGGGATTTTTTAGATAATTTCCTGCTGTAACAATTTCCAATGCCATAGAACCTGCAAAGAGCACCACATAGGCCCATGTAAAGTTGACCCTTTTGTGCACACCCAGGAGACGTGAAAAGTCAACTCCGCATTGCGACCGATTCATGGGGGTGTACCCACCATTTTCTATTAAGTCAAGTCAAGACCACTGCCTACAACATCTGCTTTTCTGCAAAATGACGAGACATCCTCATATGCCAACACCAATACAGAGAAGCTTCTACTTCAAGAAACATAGAAAAGAAAAGAAAAGCACATGAAAAGGAAAAATCCCAACTCTCTCTTTGACCGTTTCTCTTCATTAGATTATATTATATTGTACATGTGAATATGCATATACAGTAGTAAAATTATAACATAGAAAGAGACACTTTAGGTTGTTCCAGGAGTTCTAGGGTCATGGTGGTTGTTGGCTTCTGATCCAGGATAGTCAGTGCTTGTCATCTCCATCCTCCTCCCCTTAGACACCATCTCTCCTCCTCCACTCGTTCCCATTATTTTGTCCTGCAGTTTTGGCAATATGAGTATTGTATAGGTGCTTCTAGAATTTAGAGAGAGGGAGGAGAGAGAGAGAGAGAGAGAGCGATAATCTTTCGATCTATGAGTTTCTCAGGTGCAGAATCCAAATGCGCCGAGGCTTAGATAATCGCCTAATTGTACTTATGATAAGAGGTATCTAAATCTTTCAATCCAAACAGATCTCTCGGATGCACGCAGACTTGTCCGAGTACATAAGGCGAGGCACACGGCCGTCAAGGTCGTATTCAATAAAAACAGAGAGATGCTCAGAAAAAGAGAGTATCTTTCCGTGCTCTCTATCCATTCATCTGACAAACATCTCTAGAGGTTTGTAGAAACCGGGCAAAGGTCTAAACTGGGTGTGCTGGATTCAATAAAAAACAGATAGATGCTCAGGAAAAGAGCAAGGCTTCACCAAGTTCACAGCAAGCCACTTGGTCTCAGATCGAAACAGAGAAGAGCAATAAACAGAAGGATGAAGGGTTTGTTTGAGCTGAAATCCTGGGTTTTTTTTTAAATTCTTGGAAGTTTGATTTGTTAATAAACTTTAAGGCAGGTGAGAGAGAGAGAGAGAGAGAGAGAGAAGAAGAAGAAGAAGAAGAAGAAGGAGAAGAAGACCTGAGCTAACAAGTGTGGAGCTGATACTTGATCATCATCATCCTCTCCACTGCTTGACATGAGACTCCCTGCGAAACAGAAGAACAATTCGAAAGCAACAAGAAATGACCAATCCACAAAAACAGATGGCTAACAACTCGGGAACATCTCCCAGTTCCCAAAATCCAAGCCTTACTAGTTGAAGGGACTGCAAGAGACGAGAGAAGGCAAGAGAAGGCCAGGAAGAGCACCAGGAGCCTCATAGCAATGGTGGACTTGTGTTGCTGTGCCATGTCTCCTGAGATTTGAGAACTGATAATACTTTTTGCTGATGCCTGTGGTGAGATGGGACTCCTTATAAAGAGAGAGAGAGAGAGAGAGGAATATAAACGGGGATTTTTCATTTTTGGTCTGATAATATAATTTCGATTGAATTTTCAATGCCAACCAGAAAGTGCTTCCTTTGTATAATAAGATGGGCTTGAGTTCCCACTGGCCTAACTCCCTACCTTCATGACTGTTTCCACGTGTCCTTTTCGTATCAGTAACTTAATCGTTGCACCAACAACATTATTTTTATTTTTATGGGTCCTTGATTTCAAATTGGGCTGTACAATGGGCCCTCTTTTCAGGGAGTTGGGACACGTGGAGGCCTCTTTCGCACGAATAGTCTTGAATTTTGATATAAGGTACAATATCTTTTTAAATTTTTCATTTGGATAATAGACAACTCTAAATTTTGATCAAATAAGCAATATCATCTCTAGACTTTTTCTTTGTTTAATGTCATCCCTAAATTATTGATAAATATTCTATTACCGAAATTGTATCCAAGTGACCGTTCCAACAAAATCTGAAGTAATTACACAGTAATTAATCTCGATTATCAATCCAACAATAGTTGAACAAAAGGGTCAACACAAGTGCTGGCTAGTTCCCATCTCCAAAACTTTGCACAATGGTCCACAATCAAACATATCAAGAAGAAAGTCCACGGAGTGCCACTAACATTCACACCATTACACACTCCAACCACAAGGGCTAATGGTGTGCATTGTAACTAGATATGGTCACGAGCCATAAACCGCCGGTTCCAGTACATGAATCGGGAGTTCCGATTCATGGCCATGATTAAACCGGAACCGGCCCTTGAAGGGGCATCCCGATTCCGATTCTAAATTTAAAATTTAATTTTAAATAATAAATTATGAAATAAAAAAATTATAAATTATAATCAAATTGTATATTATAATCAAATTTGGGGGGGGGGAAAGGGAAGGGGAATGGGCTTGAACTTAATGAATTATCATTAAGCGCCTACATATCTTCTTTGGGATATAAGAATCAAAGCCCATGCAATTCTTTTACCTTTGATAACCTCAACTTACCTCATCGTTAATCGTCACTACCCATTGTGGTACCCGTGGCGATGGTATCTCCACTATCATCATTGAAAAATTCGTCGTCTCGATTCAACTCTTGTTGTCGAAATTTAGCTTTTGTCCAATCATGGAAACAAACTTGAACCTCCATAGCATCCGGTTTAATATTGAACGGCGGTTGTCCAAAATTAATCTTTCAAGTATTAAATGCTTATTCAACCGCAATTGTTGAATAAGGGGTTGCTAATATCTGTCTTGCTATGAGAGCGAGGACCGAGAATTGGATTGAATAAATCTTCCACTACTCGAATTTTGAAATCAGTGTTGTGGTTGGAATCATGAAACTCAAAAGTCAATGGTTAAATAGTTTTCTAATTCAAAAATATTAGTTGTTGCTCATTTTTTGTCTTTTTTGCCTTATAATGAGCATATTGTACTATCTACTAAGTCCACCACTCTCCTCCCTTTGTGAGTCACTAGGTTAAGAAGATCCACTATCACCTAAACCACATCTACTACAAAATTCATTATATAATGCTACTATAGCGTCTTTAACCTCTACTTATATAGTTTTAATATCTACTATTTCATTCAAATGTAAACAATCATAATAATAATCCTTTAGATAATCATACAAACCATCTAAGTACGTGGATAAAAAACAATAGCAACCAAATAAACAAGAGGAATGCATGCATAATAATGTAGTCATTTTGCTTTCATTGCTATAATAGTCGGAGCTAATTGAGCATCTTTTTCATATTCACAAAAAATACCAAGCAATGTTAATACACTCTATTAAAAATAAATGCCTAGTAGGATAATAAACACCGAGATAAAGTATAAGTTGCATCATTAAAAAATTTCAAAAAATATAATTTTTTTTCAAACAACCCAATCTTGTGAAAGTAAACTAATTTTGGAAACATTATTAGAAATAAATCCACATAATAAATCTTTATAAGCAAAAGATTGATGAAACAACTCGTAAGTAGAATTCCAACGAGTCGGGGTATTTTTTGAAAATTTTTTAGTTTTTGTCCATGTGATTTACAAAATCTGCCTCATTCTTTCATAACTTAGGGATGACTCCATAAAAATTTAATTGCTCTCTTTATTGGGATGAGAAAAGCTTCAAGAGTTCGTAAACCATCTTGAACACATAAATTTAAAACATGGTAAGCACATCTAATGTGAAAATTTTGTCCGGGAAAAGAGGGTTTACAAATATTTTCTAAATTGAGAATGAAAGCGGTATTTGATGCGGTATTATCAAAACCAACCGAAAAAACTTTATTAATCAAATTATATTCTTCTAAAACTTGTCTAATTATTCTATAAATATTATTGGCTGTATGCCTTTCATCAAACACTCGAAATACAAGTACTCTTTTTTGAATATTCCAATCGCCATCTATCCAATAACATGTGATACCCATATAAGAATGAATTTGCCAAGGATCTCTCCAAATGTCGCTACTTATATGCACACGTCCATTGAAATCCTTAAAAAAGTTGTGCAAAGCCTTTTTTTGTTTTTTATAAATCCTAAAAAGTACGCGTTTAAGAGTAGTTCTCGGAACAGGTTTTGCTTGCGGAGTACATGCAAGTGTTTATAAAAAAATTCAAACCAAAATTTTCACCAAGTAGTAAACGGTAAATGTTCAATGGCAACATATTGAGCTAATGTTTCTTTATAAAGTTCATCACTATAACGAAATAAAGGAGAAGTGTTAGAATTGTCATACCCGAAAATTTGTTGTTGCCTAGTGTTGATCCCGACTTGCGTCACATGTTTTTGCGTCGGATGCCGACGGTATGTTCCGTAACTCGTCTCTTTTATTAAAATTGTATAATTTCGTATAATATTTACAGTTTATCTTGTACTTATCTCCGCTTACATGTACATTGTCGAAGTGTTACCATAAATTGGATGTACCCTTCCGGGCATGCCATTTCGGCTCCTTTGTTGTTGACGTTTCTTCGACGCCGGTAGAAGGATGAAGACTTTCTTGGTTGGGACGTGCTCGACGTTGGGAACGTAATTGATATTATCATCATCATCTACTCAACATGTAAACTCACGAGAATTATATTAATCATGAGGTTGAGGAAAATTGGATTTCTCTATCCCCATCCGCATCGGACTCTTTCCCCTATTACCAACTCCACTTCTACTTGCCATTTTTGTCGAGAAATTGAGTGGAAAGCCGATTCGAGAAAATTGAATCGGGATTGAACGGATTGAGAGAAATTGAGAGAATTTGAGAATTAAGAATTGAGAGAAATTGTGAGAAATTGTGAGGAAAAATGAAAAAGAAGGAATTATATTTATAGAAAATTTTAGAATAAAAAAAAAAATGGAACCATTGCATTGCAACGGCCACATTAGAACAACCCAAAATTGGGCCATTGGCTCTTCGGTCTTTCCTCCCCCGCCCCCTTTTTTTCGATTCGGAACCGCCGATTCCAATCCGATTCCTATTTTTTTTAAAATCATAACCAGCTCGTGAGGGGCCGGGTCGGTTTCGGTTCGGAACCGCCATCCGGTCAATGGGCTAGTTTCGGTTATTCCACGGGCTGATTTCGGACCCAAATCGGCCCGTGGCCATGTCTAGACAATAATGCTTGTCGTTTCAGACATAAATTGACAAACAGGCATGTCACATGAGTTCCCCCCGCCCAAAACCACGCCTTGTCGCCTCTTTTTGATCTTTTCTTTCCTCAAGTCCTGACTGCAATTATGTCACTCGTGGATATCATGCAATGCTGAACCTCGTCCTCAATTATTAACGTAAATATTTTCATATTTTCCCTCGAATTAAATTTTTGGGCCAAAAATTCGTGAGTATGAGTTGGGTTTCATCATTGCATGGTGTGCCGCGGAATTAACCAAAGTCAAGATGCAGTGAGTACTGGGTATGTTTAGTTTAATCATTAAGCCTTTGGATTTAACCTACTTTCTAATGTAACATATAATCCGTGAACCACTGCACAACGTGAGAAAGAAAAGAAAAAGAAAGAGAAAGAAAAGTAAAAAAAAAGAAAAAAATTTAAAAAATCGCGCCACAACGGTGATTTCTAACTAAAATTGATCGGGATGAATGAATTGAGCACAAATATAAAAGGTTTAGGACTGAATTGACATAAATATAAAAAGGTTAGAACCCACTAGTGGACTCACTAATTGACATAACTCCTTGCATGAATTATTCGCTATCAAATTTCTTAATCCTGCAGTGGACTCACTAGTCGCCACAACCCAAAAGGGCACGTGAACTTAGGCTTCATTTGTTTGGGTGTCAATGCACCTTCAGAATAGCATGTCGATCTCGAGCTGGAGCTTGAGTTTGAGGTCAACTCAAACTTAGGCTTCATTTGTTTCACGCAAAATAACTTTTATATAAAAAAAAATCTGATATTCCGACGTTTGGTCCGGGGAAAATAAATTAGTCAATAAAGATATTTTCCACCAATGAAAAAAATACTTTCAAAAGTAAAGACGATGATTTCCTCTTCTTGAAAATAGGAAATTTTTCCTCATCTTTTCTCCCTGCACTCCTTCACATTCATTTTCTTTTTAATTATTTTTATTTTTCTTTTCTTTTTAATTATTTTTTCTGTCCTTTATCAATTATTTTTTTTTTTTCTGTTTTATTTGTTCTTTTTTCTTCTTCCTCGGCCGGTCACCACGGGCACCGATGAGCTCAAGCTTGCTCGCCCGCCCTCACCTGGATCGCAAGCGGGAGCACGCCCTGTGGCCGCTGCGGCCAATCATGGTGGAGAAAGAAGGAAGAAGGAAAAAGAAAAAGAATAAAATAACTTAAACTAATAAAATAAAATAAAGTATTTAAAATTTTGACTTTTTTCAAAATTACAAGAACTATTACATTAGCACATGCCGTATCACATAAGATGGTCGGCGTCCACATAAGTAATATTCGTCGAAAGGACGGCGTAAAAAATCAAATTAGATTTTCTTTACCAAATAATGGAATATATTTTTCAGTTCATTTTCGGGTCTCAACTCACCATCGGAAAATATTTGTTATTTTCCTCTCTAGGTACAAACGCTTTTTCGTTTGTTAATCGGTAATTGATTATGTATATCACGAAAAAGATGGAATGAATTTGTGTGATAGCTTTAAGTTTTTCCTCATTTCATTTTTGCTTTAGGATTAGCTCGGAAAAATTATCCAAAAAGTCCTAAACATATTGCATTTTGACCAATTTAGTCTTAAATCTTTTCATTTTGCCAATTAAGTCTAAAACCTTCGACACTTTGTCAATTGAGTCCATCCAACCAATTTTAGTCGAAAATCGTTGACATGGAGTCGGATATCTAACGTGGCATAGCCTAGCGCTAAAGTGAATACATTTTTTATAATTTTTTTAAAAATTTCTAAGTTTTTTTTTATTTATTCTTCTTTTTATTTTAATTTTTTTTCTCTCGTTCTACCAAAGCCGACGAGGGTGGCCGGCCGACCCTCACTAGTCACGAGGCAAGGGCCGATTGACCCTTGTCGACCACTTGGCGAGGCCGCAAGGTCCTCACCCGCCCTCGCCTAGGGTCGGCAAGGGTTGGCCAACCCATGCCAGGCTAGCCCTTGCTCGTGATTGGCGACCCGGCGAGGGTCGCCGATTTAATAGAAAAAGAAAGAAAGGAAAAATCGACAAAATGTTGTTAAAAAAAATTGTCAAGTTAGTGTCTATTGTCCTATGTGGGATCTCCAACATTTATGTCAATAATTTTCTCGCTAAAATTGATCGGATGGACAAAATTGGCAAAGTGTCAAAAATATTTAGGACTAAATTAGCTAAAAAGCAACATGTTTAGGACTTTTAGATAATTTCCTGCTACAACAATCTCCAATGCCATAGAATTTGCAAAGAGCACCACATGGGCGGCATAGGCCCAAAACAAGTTGACCCTTTTGCACACACCGAAGAAACGTGAAAAGTCAACTCGAAATTTCGACCGAGTCGGGAGGGTGTACCCACCATTTTCGATTAAGTCAAGTCAAGACCACTACCTACAACATCTGCTTTACTGCAAAATGACGACACATTCTCACATGCCCAACACCAATACAGAGAAGCTTCTACTTCAAGAAAGATAAGGAGGGGGAAAAAACACACATGAACAAAAATCAAGAAAAGGAAAAATCCCAAGTCCCTCTTCGACCATTTCTCTTCATTAGATTATATCATACACGTGAATATGCATTTACAGTAGTAACATATAAAATATAGAAAGAGATACTTTAGGCTGTTCCAGGAGTTCTAGGGTCATGGTGGTTGTTGGCTCCTGTTCCAGGATAGTCATTGCTTGCCAGCTCCATCCTCCTCTCCATAGACACCATCTCTCCTCCTTCACTCGTTCCCATTATTTCATCCTGCAGTTTTGGCAATATGAGTATTATATAGTCCATCTAGAAAATAGAGAGAGAGGGGGGGAGAGAGAGAGCTACAATCTTTCGATCTAAGAGTTTCTTAGGTGCCGAATCCAAATGATCGGAGGCTTAGATAATCGTCTAGTTATGCTTATGACATGAGGTATCTAAATCTTTCCATTCGAACAAATCTCTCGGATGCACGCAGGCTTGTCCGAGTACAGAAGGCGAGGCACACGACCATCGAGGTCGTATTGAGGGGGACTGTGGGAGGATGCATGTTTCCGTGCCCTCTATCCATTCATCTGACATACATCTCTAGAGGTTTGTAGAAACTGTGCAAAGGTCTAAACTGGGTGTGCTGGATTCAATAAAAAACAGATAGATGCTCAGGAAAAGAGCAAGGCTTCACCAAGTTCACAGCAAGCCACTCTGTCTCAGATCGAAACAGAGAAGAGCAATAAACAGAAGGATGAGTGGTTTGTTTGAGCTGAAATCCTGGGTTTTTTTCTAAATTCTTGGAAGCTTGAGTTGTTAACGAGCTTTAAGGCAGGTGAGAGAGAGAGAGAAGAAGAAGAAGAAGACCTGAGCTAACAAGTTTGGAGCTGATACTTGATCAACATCATCCTCTCCACTGCTTGACATAAGACTCCCTGCCAAACAGAAGAACAATTCGAAAGCATCAAGAAATGACCAATCCACCAAAAAAGAAGGCTAAAAACTCGGAAGCATCTCCCAATTCCCAAAATTCAAGCCTTACTAGTTGAAGGGACTGCAAGAGATGAGAGAAGGCAAGAGAAGGCCAGGAAGAGCACCAGGAGCCTCATAGCAATGGTGGACTTGTGCTGCTGTGCCATGTCTCCTGAGATTTGAGAACTTGGAAGATGAAGTCTGGCGATGGGCATGAGATGGGACTCCTTATAAAGAGAGAGAGAGAGAGAGAGAGAGGAATATAAATGGGGATTTTTCATTTAATTTTTATTGATTTTTCAATGCCATAAGGAATGGAAGTCATCTCTCCAACCAGAAAGTCAACTTTCGCTTTGTACAATAAGATGAGCTTGAGTTCCCACTGGCCTAACTCTCTAACTTCATCAGTGTTTCCACGTGTCCATGTCGTATCATTAGCTTAATCTGTGCAACAACAACATTATTTTTTGTGGCCCCTTGATAGCAAATGAAGCTGTACAATGGGGCCCTCTTTTCAGGCGGTTGGGACACGACGAGGGCCTCTTTCTTTCAAAAATAATAGCACGACTGGTCCGTGTGATTTAACGGATAATATCGTTTTTAAACTTTTAATTTATGTAACATGATGTCTAAATTTTGACCAAATGAGTAATATTGTCCTTAGGCTTTTAATTTATTCAATGTTGTCTATTAAATTTTACCGAAACGGCATCCAAGTGACCATTCCAACAAAATTCTAAAGTAATTAAACAGTAATTAACCTCGATTATCAGTCCAGTAGTAGTTGAAAAAAAGGAGTCAACACAAGTGCTGGCTAGCTCCCATCTCCAAAACTTTGCACAACGGTCCACCATCAAACATATCAAGAAGAAAGTCCAAGCATAGCCACTAACATTCACACCATTACACGCTACAACCCCAAGTGCTAAGTCCCTATCTCTCGAGACTTTTGTACTTTTGGCCCTACCTAAAACTCCAATCAGGGTAAAAGGAACGTCTCCAAGCGATCAAAACGCTTGTCATTTCGGACATAAATTTTTCTTTTTTGGTCGAAATTTAAGACATAAATTGACAAGCATTCATGTCACATAAGTTCCCACCGCCCAAAATCACACCTTGTCGCCTCCTTTTTCTTCTTTCCTCTCTTTTTGCAAGTGCTGAGATGTCATCAATTATGTCACTCGTGGATATCATGCAATGCTAAACCTCGTCCTCAAGTATTAACCTAAATATTTTATAATTTCCCTCAGATCAAACTTTTAGGCCAAAAATATGTGAATATTAGTTAGGTTTCATCATTGCATGTTGTGTTGTGGAATCAACAAAAGTCAAGAAGCAGTGAGTATGTTTAGTTTAATCATTAAGCCTGTGGATTTAACCTACTTTCTATGCACATGGTACTTAGAAAGATGCACCAATTGAAGCGGAGGACGTCGTCTGCTAGATTTCCAAATGTTTGATGATTGGCTTTGCAAACCGCGACTTTCACTTAAAGGACGAATGACCCTCGAAAGGTGAGTCTTCGCTTAGATGCGAGGTTTAATACGCACTCTGATGAACTTCGCTTCCGGGACTTAATCTCGTTACGGTTGTGAAACTCTCGTGAGCACTGTTTTGATGCGTAATATGTTTTTATTGCCTCTAAAGTTTGTTGTTACGTACTGTGTGCAACATATATGGAAAGACATGAGAAAGGAGTCTCAATGAAACGTGTCTCAGAATGATGAATACGTGTGTCCAAGCATTATGTAACTCCTTGCATGACTTATTTGCTATCAATTTCTTAATTCTATAGTGGACTTGCTAGTGGCTCCAACCCAAAAGGGCACTTGGGTTATATCATACAATCGTGGAGAGAGCAACACCTTTTGAATGGTTTCTGAGATGTGTAGGCCTCTTTGAGGACAGCTTTTGTAGAAAGTTGGATAATGGATAGGCTTGGGCAACAGAGTGAGTGCCCCCCCTTCAAAAAGCAAAATTTGCTTCTCCATGAATGAAAGTCAATTAAGGGGAAGGCATCTTAAGATGTTGATTTCTTGTCCAATGAAGTTGTGACAATTTAGTACTTACTAGGATAAGTAGAAAGTGGGCATCAATTAGGAGTATGAGAAATCTGAGAATCTATCCATCTAAGCTTGCTGCTTATAATAATGTTCTGGTTGTCTCCATGAATTTTAAGGTCCAGAGTGTCCAGACAAGCACCGCTCGTGTTAATAGACCTGTCCATTCGCAATTACACAGGATTCAAACTGATGTGAAGAACTTAGTTACCCACATATTTGATGTCTATCTAATGACTTGAGAGAAATTACTTGGTATAAATGTCTACTTAACGATGTGACCACATTTAATTTAGACCTGAACAAATTGATCTACTTACGAGTCGGAGTCGAGCGTGGCAAGAAAGATTTAGATAGTTCACGTACACATTTGCATTATAGATTTTGTCACCGCACAGTACCAACATTAAACTGCAGCAAATCATTGCCTTAATTAATCGAGGAAGGTCCATGTGAGTCCTTAGAAAGTGGGACACCTTCAAGATCTCTCGGGGATCACAATCCTTCTCTTTAGTTGCTTCTGAATAAGTTCCCACGGTGCATGGGTTTGTACTGAACCCACTAACACTAAATAAACTAAGCATCATGGAGGGAACCCTCGCTTCATAAACTCTAATCTAAAGGATGTGTAATCATGTTTTGGGAAATACTAAATCAAAGAGAGTCTTTACACGTTGAAAAGAATAGTGGGTTGTTTGCAATCTCCTTTTGCTATAGAATCTTGACACCAACTCAGCAAGCTCATCCAATCTTCAATGAGATATCGATCTAGATATTTATAATATCTAACTCGCTCCACTAGCTTCACAATAATTTATACACGGCATAAACCAACTATAAGCATCAATGCCAACATTTATTTATACAATATGAGGTTAATGCCACGAAAATCTCCAAATTGATACACATATGACAAATTTATCATCAACACCAAAAATTTCAAACTGGTATACATGTGGCAAATTTACTCTCGGTTTATTTCCGTTAAATGTTATCATCAAATTGCAAAATTTAGTGACATGTGGCGGTTGACGAGTATACCAATTTGAGGGTTTTGCCCTTTGCATACCATAAGTATATCGGTTTGAGATTTTTTATGATATTAACCCAATTTAGCAAAAACTAATGAATGATAAATTTATCACAAGTGTATTAATTTGAGAGTTTTTATGGTAAAAAAATAATTTGTGAAAAATTTATCACATGTATACCAGGTTTATGATTTTTTATGGTCAAAAAAGTAGTTTGGGGAAAAGTTTGAAATGGACTTTTATTTCAAATAAAGGCATAAAATACTCTCATTATTTTAAAAAGGGTCTCACCAAGTGACATTTTCATCATTTACTTTTTTAATTTTTTCCTTTTTTCTCTTTTCTCCCCTTTCTTTTTGCCTGTAATCGATCATACCAATCACCAACGAGGCTAGGTGAGTCGCCGTCATTTGGGCGAGGCAAGTCCTCGCCCAATCTAGCAAGGGTTGCCCTCTCCCGCCACAAGAGAAGCCAGCCCTCGCCGGATCTAGGCGAGGGTCGCCTCACCTATGGCCAGCAAGGGTCGTCGAGCCCTTGCTAGCCGCAATAAAGGGAAAACAGAAAAATAATAAATAAATAAATAAATAACGCTCTTAATCAGACCCTTCTATGAAATAATAGGAGCATTTCATACCCTCATTTGAAATTTTTCCAAAAATTACTTTGGGGCAAATTCACTACAGACATATCAATTTGAAATTTTTACTGGTATTAACTCTACAGTATAAGTAGTAAACGCTTGAAGTAGAGTTGATAAGGAGAAATAGATAATATAAGGTTCCATTGTACAAGAATTTGGCGGTACAAGACTCTCTCTCACGGAAGCGATGGCTTTGCCTTGAAAAATTTGTTACTACCCTTTACGAGAAAAACATGATAATGGAGCGAAATCTCCAGAAAGGAAACCAACTAGAACTGTCCATTTTCCCAAATGGGGGAAACTCAAAATTGGTGAAAGACCAAATGACACTGTACAAAGAGAGATCTGCCTAGAATCGCAACCCACGCTCTCTGATAGATGAGGCTTTTAAATATCAAAAGAACATTAGTTTTCGGATAAGATCAATAGCCATCGTCATCGTAATTTCCGCCGTCGTAATCATACATTTCATCTTCATTTCCGTAATACAAATCACCATCCGCTCCTCTAGTGTCATCCTCCTCCTGTTGATCATCCAATCCCACGTCAACGTTTGTTTCAATATCCTCGGCTTCAACCTCTTTGCTGCTCACATGAGGCATCTTGTCATCATTGTTGGTATCCAATTCTGTTCGTCCTTTCTTGGGATTCTCTGGCATCACCTGCTTAGATGACAAAATAGACACAACAACAACGCTGAACATTGATTAGGTTTAGAAGCTTTTACATCATAATTGTCTGCTTCCTTAGAACCGGAAAGCTGCATACTGTTATTTTAGGGTCAAGGCTGCTGATAGTAAATCAAGGTTGTTCCTTCATTACTATCCACAAACCAGTAGTAGAAATGTGGACTCGCAATTTGAATCTAGAAAGGTAGAAGCAACTAAAGCCGGTTTCCTATTCCAAGATAGTATTGACAAATTCCGAGCATTCTCGTCTGAATGGTATTCGAATTTTGCCAACTTGGACAACTGACAATATTGTACTGCTTATGATGCAATACAGATGATAAAAGCGTTGTGAAGATTGCTAAGGACAAGAGCAGAGAAAAGGAAGGTCCTTCATATACATATCCAAGGTAAAAAAATCCACTACTAACAGAGATAAGAAAGGTCCTTCGTACTCAACCAAGGTAAAAATCCAAAGTAAAGCAAACAGATTACACAGGAGATTTATGTGTCTATGGCAAACAAAATAAATATTTGAAAGACATTCCAGAATCATCGAGCAAGTAACCCAAGATCTACAATGGGAAAAAATATAAACAGCTTAATTCCATGCATGGCATGTCTCTATGTGAAGGTCCACTAAAATTCTCATTAGAAAACCCCAACTGACACATATTCCAGTTCCACACTAAGCATGTAAACTAGCAACTTATCATTCTACCCATCGAAAAGCCAAAAGAAAAGAGTTGAGAATAGATAAACTTACAGGTTCATCAAAGAGTTTCTCCAGGACATCATAGTTTATCTTGGAACTAAGTCTCTGCCACAAGAATATTTTTTGTAAGTATTAGAAGAAAAATCATGCAGCAGTCTGTAGACCCAATTGAGAGGGTAAGTTTATGCATGCACAAACACAAGTGACATTAAATATCTGAACTAATAGCATTAGAATCACATTTGCCAATCTAATTTGGAATCGATATATGGTTTCTCTAATCATAAAAAATTTATGCAGCATTCTTACAATCAGATAACTATGCTGTGTGCTGGTGCATGATATCAAGCTAGCAATTATCTGTAACACTGTCAAAAGAAAAGGGACGAATGAAAAAATGCAATAGTAGTATGCATCCATGCATGAGCACAGTAGAAGCAGTGAATATCTTAATTATAGGAAATGTCGATGAAATTAATATTTTCCTACACTTTTCACAGAAATCCACTGCATCCATAATCTAATATGATGTAAAGCAGAGCTCAAGACATGCCTCCAACATTCCATGCCAACTACTAGTAACAAGTATCGAACATCACATGAAAGATCTACTCAAGCCACCTAAATTACAATACCATTACTACCAACTTTCAGAGAAAAATCAAATAAACATCTCAAGATTAGCCATCGATTCAATCACTTAAGATATTTGTCGCCAATCTCATCAACACGCCACAGAGCGCTGTCATACCAGTCACCCCTCCCAGCCATTGTATGTAAAAAAGAATTAAATGAAATAAAATAAAACCTGAAAGAATGTATCATTCAATCATAACAGACCGATGCACTCCATTCTTCATAAGATATTTTTTAGGTTATCCAAAATATGCAGAAACATGGATGTTCGAGGGGCATTCTGCACAACAAAAGTTGTGATGCCCAGTTAAGGAGTGCCAACACAGTGAGCATTTGGCCATGAAGGAAGTTCGCTTGTGAAGCAACAACCATGCATTTATTAGTTTGGTAAGGCAGAATTCAGTTTTTCATCATGCCTCTAAGAGTTCCACCGACAATGTAGAACCTTGACATACCCAGTGTTCTTCAGTATATCAAAGGATATATTTAGCTCAAACCACTGAAATCTAGACCTTGCAAATTCTGATCCGGTTATGTTACCTCCCATTGCTCCAATTTCACAGAAACACGAGCCAGATCCTCACAGCATCTATCGTTAGAGGATAAAAACTAGAGAGTTAACCTCCCAACTTACAACAGAAAAGTACTCTCTAGCAAACCAACCTTCTTAATCAGCATTTGTCGGGCGGCTTCTGCAGCAGTCTGCGCAGGAGTGGACATTTTTGCTTCAGCAGCTCGTTTTTGTTGCCTTTCCTGCAAATTTCATTTTGGCAACAGAACTACTCACATAAGGAGGTTTATTCATGAGCAATGAAAACTATGATCAGAAAGAACAAAGAAAGAGTAGACCCAAACTACAAGTGCCTAATGCAAGTCAAACAACGCCAACCACGTTGGCCAAGTACTCCATAGTCTACAAGAAGGGCGAGGGAAGGAAAGGGAGGAGACTCTAGAGCTTCCACTACTAGTTGCTCCTAGATAACATCAAAGTGCTACGTGAAGTGGCAGTTTAACAGGCTCCAGTCGTGAGAGTTAAAAAGCAGATTTATCCAACGATTTTCAATAAATGAAACTGCACCAGATTGTTTCAGATCAAAATACGTAGAGCCCGAAGTCCTCTAAGATTCCAAACTATAATGCTAGAATGAATTCAACTATAGGCAGCCCTTATTAAGCACATTCCCTGAGAATTAATCCCATGATATAAACCATAATTTTCTCATGGGTTTAGATAAAACAGAACAGATCAAACTTGGAGGATTGACCTATCCAGACTTCGTTTGTGAAAAATCTGGTGGAGCTTAAGGAGAATTGAGATGGAGCCCAGACTGTGCTTAATAAAAGAAAGCATTTTTCAGTCGATATTTCTTCTGCTAAAAAAATTAACAAGTTCGTTAATTTTTTGTTTCTGTTAAACCTGAGTGAGTTTTCTACTTTCTATCATTTAAGGGTTAGCAAGAGATCCTAGATTAGCTAGATGAGCTCTGACTCTCTTGGTACTGGTAACCACTTCCTTCACAAGAACTGATAATCAACATAAAGATGTCGACAAAGGAAAGCATCATTGTATCTGGATTTGACTGGCAAATTAACCTTTCTTGATTTAGCCACAGCTGCAGCAGCAGCTGCAGCCAGCTCCTGTGCAGCTTGGAAGTCCTCTGTGTTCTTGAAATTGGCTGCATAAGCTTCCTTTGCGGCGGCTGCAGCTGCTTCCTTAGCAGCTTGTTCCTGCAAGTACACCAAATAAGCTATAAAACAAGGAAATTACCAGAAGAAATTATAATCTCTCACAACATGGAATAAACAGAACTAGGTGTCTAACCAACCAATACATATCCTTAATTCCACCAAATCATACAATGAAAAAGCTGAGCAAATCGACAACTCGGAAAAACATAAATAACAAAGAATGAAGAGCAAACAATGGAGAGCACATTTGTAGCACAATCTGATGGAAACCCTTGCAATTCTGAGTGAAAGAGAAAGATGATGACCAACTCAAATTGAAAACATGAAAACATCCATCCAAATATCCAGAAATACAATTATCATCCAACAGGTAATGGTCATGATCCAAATTTTGACTGCAAGTTTTTGCCATTGCCAAACTTTGTCCTCTTAAGAGAAGTTAGATAACATCATTTAGCTTGAATAAAAGACCAAATCACCTCAAGGTACTCCCGGTTCATTTCCTCCCAAATTATCTTTTTATAATGCTTCTCCTCCTCGTTGTGAAGATAGCCATCAACCTGAACATATCATAACATTAAAGGCCAGACACATATTACAACAGATCAACAAATAAGTAAGTTGTGGTGGAGCCACAAAAAGTTGCCAGTTGATAGAATAAGTAACAATGGCATACTTTGAAACATCAATATCAAAATAATGCATGACTAGTGCGGTAGGATCTACTTTTGTTTAGCATCACTCGTAAGTATGTGAATATGCATGAAAATAGCCACAAGAACTACAAAACAGTAAGCAAACAGATGTCAGTTTATGGGAATTAGACAGAGTTCAAAGTTCAACAGAATTACAGGATAAGTTAATGCTATCAAAATAAGTGCTTATGCTCTTTGGTGAAAAAGGAAGTCCAGCAGGAGCAATTGCCCCAACTGCATACAGGCATATCCCTGCTAGAAAGTAGGTGGAACTTTACAGAACTACCAAGATACAAGTTGACTAGAATGACCTTATCAAAAGAATTATCATTACCAGGCCCACGGAAATTTAGTAACTTCCCTACATATTAATGGACAGATTTAAGTCCGTCGAATTTTAAAGTTTTCTACAGTTGTATCGGTAGGCCCCTGATACTTGTGGTCTGAATTTCCAAGAACAAAGGTAGGACTCGTAAGTAGAAGTTAAGCGCACCTCAATATCATCAATATCAGAGAGGGTGTCTGATTCATCACCAGCTTTAGTACTCCTATCGTTTGCTTCATCCACTCGAAAACCATCATTCATATCGGTTGGTTGATCTGCACATCACCCCCATAGTTTGAATCTTTTTATCCTTAGAAGCAAACATAATTGCGACAAGGGAATGAGTTTCTTAAAATAAATAATGAACCATTACCAGTTTTTTCAGGCTCGGCTGACCGTGACTTCTCGGTTCCACATGCTGCTACAGTTTCAGGCTCATTCTCATGCTAAAACAAAAGGAATGAACATCAGAAAGTACAAACTGCGTGCAAAATGAATGCTATATAAACTGTGTACAGTCATAAGATGACTAAAGCAAATGGCAAACCACACTTGCCAAACAAATTGACTCCAAAGTCCTTCCAACAATTTTTAACTTTCTTATATACCTTGCTTGCATTTTCTTAAAAAGACTTTATGTAATAAAATATTTTTATTCCAGAAACAAACTTAGAGTTTCAATAAAGCCAACAAGCAAACAATGGTGTAACAAATTGGTAGTTGGTAAACCCCAATAATGTTTTCCTGTCACTGTGGACAAGCAGCATAACTGTGATGACTAAACTAATAACAAATCTACGATTTCAAAGTCCGAAAATATCTAATGCACTGATCATAATAAAAATCTCTCTCCAATATTTGATCCTCTTTTACATTCTACATGGGGAATTTGTCCCCGTTGATATAATAGACAAATGTCACATGATTGGGAAACAAGAGGTCTCCTATATTCTCATATCTTCACTCCTTTCTTCTCCTTTACTGAAAAGAGAGGACTGTCTCTCTAGGATAATCTAGTTTCCTTTCCTTTGGAAATCCTTTCATTTTTTTCCATGTCACCCTCCAAATACCTTCGGTGGAGTCTCTCAAGCAAAGGCTTGTATCCATATCAAGGCAAATTGCAGATGAAAATCCCAAAAATCATGACATTCTAACATTTATAGTGAGTTTGGTGAGAGTATCACCGAGTCACAGATTCCAGCATCAACCATCTATAAGCTTGTTTGAAATAAACTACTAGACAATATTACGAAATTGCAAGTTTCAGGGAGTACTACATTCACGGATTCAGATGGAAGGAAAGGATTTTTCTGGTGCATTACCTTGAAGTAATTTTGGGGTACTTGGAAGTAAGGTTATGCAAGAATTCTTAGGACAAAGCTATACATTTACTCTTACTTTGGGGTAAATTAGACTGCCTACCATCTCCATGTTGGTGGAGACTGGAGCTTTGAACGAAGAACTTCAAACGCATTTGACTTTATTAATGATCACCAAAATATCAACTTTTTTTCAATAACGCAGATGATCATCATGTTGCAGTGTTTATTTATCTCTGCAACATTGGTACTGATGCATGAATTCAAGTATACTAACCAAAGTTGTTTCACTTGTTTTTTCTCCAAGAGATGACTTAACCAATCTTTCCGTCTCAGCACGTTGGAAAGCTGGAGGATCTAAGCCTCCTTCAAGACCACCAGAAAATTCCACAAACTGCAACAAAGCATAAAAACTTATGTGGTTGGGCAGAAACTTCAACAAAGAAGCGTGAGAGTAGAAAAAAGAATGCATGACTCACTTCATTGTAACAAGATTGACAAAGTCCAATGGCAAAATGAGGTGCATCCGTACCCTTGTGTTCACAAAGCAGTTCTCTTGAGCCAGATATATTCAACCCCATCGGGAGTTTTGCCGAACTTTTCTCTTCGAGCTTTGCCTTTGCATTTAACTCCTCAATCTACAAATAATAAGAAAATAGGAAATCCTATTATAATTACATAATAAAGGTACAAGGGGTAGAAGACCAGAATTAGGTATTAAATTTTCCATGTAAATTCAGGTATTTCAAAATCATGAAGGTGTCCACACTTCTGCATTAAACAAGTCGTTGGTCCTGATGTGCGTGACAATCTGAGCAGTCGCACAAAACCATAAGTTAATGAAGCCAATTAATGAAAGCTTCTTTGTCGATTATTCAGCCAGCGAGAGTTCATCCTTTAGTTAATTGAAGAAGCTTGGCAAAACATTAAGCCAATTCTCCAGCGCAACTTGTGTAAACTGCATCTCTTGACCTTGACTATGCGCTCAACTTGGGAAAATTTAGAATCCACAAAAAAATAATAATAATAATAATTTGGATAAACTAACCTTGAACTACTGAGAAGGACTAAACCAAGGCTTATATTGTTGTCGCTCGATTACTTCAATTAAATGACTCCCTATCTCCTATCCGTAGAGCTAAACTTTGGTTAGTGCAATATCAGTTTTATCACGCCATGGCAAGTAAAATAAGCCTCATATCAGTTCACGTACCATGCTGTGTTAGTCAGGTGACGTCTGTAGACAGCAATCACAATGGGCATAAACAAATCTATAGATAACTAACTGTGACGAAATAAGAGAAGAGAACATTTTAAACTCGACAGATTTAAAAACAAAGGGAAAGGAGCATACAATTTGCTCACAAGCAATGTCAGTTGGAAGTCGTTCGTAGTTTATGTTTTGAGATTTTCTGTCGCTAGCATTAGCACTCACAGAGTCCTGCACAACTCACCCTCCCCTCAAAACCCAGAAGCACAGGCACACTGTCATCCCCCTTTTCCCCGCAAGGCAGAGAGAGAGAGAGAGGCACTAGCTACATTTCACTTGATAATACAGAAGCATACCGTTAAGCTACCAGACTCTGTATTCTCAAATTCAACCAATCGCTTTGTCAATGTTGCTTCACAAATATGCACCAGCCTTAACTGATGAAGAATTCCAGCAAGCCACATGCAAAAAAGGAAAGATAGCAGCATGTCAAGCAAGTGCAACAACAATAACATATTACTTTTGACAAATAGGATCTGGCCACAATCTTCCTCTTAACAATCTTCTTAAGAAATAAAAGATCTGAAAGTGAATCTCTCATGTACAACAAATGGTAGTCCATCAATAAAACCACTTTGCATTAGATTTTGCAATAATGTTAACATAACTGGCATAGCAAGCTATTAATTGCAGAACAAAGACACAAGCTAAAGGAGATCGAGGAACAGCTATAACAACACTTTTGAACATGAGGCAGCAGTTCGCTAGACCAATCTGCAATGCAATCATCATAAAGCAAACAGGATCAATACATAGACAACCAGTCATCAATAATAACTCCTCACAGGAAATGGCATAACCAGAAGAGAAAAACTACATATGATAGCTTCACTCGTAGTTGAAAATTCAAAAAACGTCATTTCTGCTAATCTTCTGGGATAATCTAGACATTGATAATCAAAATGTGTATTAATAATAACGTTTATGGCCAGCTAATACATAATTGTTCGTAGTTATATGACTTCCACTAACAATATTCAAGCAACTAAACGCCTCCTATAGCAAACATAAAGAGACTTTGACCCCATTGAGAAATATAGCTATTCTTCCATATTCAAACACGCTTGTAAGTAAGATTCATTGAACACGTTGAGCAAAGTGAATTCAGTTTTAACACCAAGAATATATATCTGTCCCTCTCCCATCTCTCCCTCTCTCCCCATCTCCCTCTGTCGCGCGCGCACACATGATAAAGGGAACACAATGAAACATATATACTACCTAAAAATTAAACCATATTTATAGCCAGTGCTTAATGAGAAAAATGAGCGAAAACTAGGCTTTCGTACAACATCTGATTTCGAACACTTCAATCCATGTGCAACTGCTGATACATAGACTGCAGCTCCCCAGAGTCCACTGGGTTTCCTCCCCGTCTGTCAGAAGTCAGAATGATAATTTCAGTCACTCTTTAACATGCCATCATACCATGCATGGCACCAAATTTTTTCACGTAATATGAAAATAAGAAAGACACCTGCATCCAGTCCCTCTTCATGCTGGCTATAATGCGCAAGGCAGTTCTGGCTACATCATTATTCCTTCCCCCAGATAAACCTACAAAGAGATTTAACCAATTAGATAACCCACATTATGACGTCAAGATATCGTCTAATCGCATCTTTTTCGTTACAACAAACCATAAGATTTACTTCAGGAATTAAATATCGTCTAAAACTTCCTCATTGCAAAAAGCTGAGGGTGTAAGGTTTTGGAGACTTTTTTGCAGAATGAAACTGAGAAAATAGAAAACGATAGTTAAGAGTTCCTCTTGAAAATCAATATTGGTTTTAAAAAGCATGATTCCATACATAGTTTGTATAGTGACACTAAATCATCAGCGTTGATGGTAAGTACTTACTAGCTGTATATTTATGAATGAAAAGAGAAGGATCAAGAGGCTTTTGTACAATAGGATGTTCATGAAGCCAAAGAACTTTGCAGAGCTGCAAAAATACAGCACCTAGCACGTAACTGCCAAAACAGGAAAATGGAAGAAGAATTGATCATAAACCAGACACAAGGACAAAATTCGTGCACTATTAGCAGAAAAAGTTTCCTCACACATTTATCTTCAACAAATTTGAGAAATCAATAAGGAGATACGGCAATTTGCTTTCCCTGGGGGAAAAAAAAATAAAGCAACATTAGCAAAGAAAATTTAAAGCAAATCAGGCAATGGATGCTCAAGACTACGAGTACACAAGAACTGATAGGCATATGTATGGCCAAATAAACGTTTAAAGGTCAGCCAGAAGTTTATTCTTTGGAATTACAAAGTGCATCAACCTCAATCAAGTATCATACATATTGGAAATGCTATATTTAGGAATCTCAATTTCAAGAAAAAACGACATAAACATTGACTTCCTTTAACTTGCAGAAGGATGCCTCTCAACATTTTCACATCATGTCTCAAGTATCATAGGACAATCATGCAAAATAACCTTCACAAAAGTCTGAACTAATAATTAAATGGCGTGACAACAAAAGCAAGCAACCCTTATTTGGACCAATAATTATGAATGCGAGCGCGCGCATATATTATAATGAAATAAAAATTCCTTCAATTATTTGAAATCAGTAGCTTGGAAGATCCCTCACCGACAGGCAATGTAAATACAAGCCGCCTGCACTTGCTCTGTTCTGCGGCCCCTGGTAAAATTCTTTTCCAGTGCAATCTTCAGAAGGTACATGAAAAGATTTTGAAGCAATGTCCAGTTTAGACAAACAGATATAAAAGAGAAACACTAGTAACTCAGACAAAGCATACTCGGTAGAATGCCAGAGATGTCTTAACGATACCGTCAGGCTGATCCATCCCTAGACCATAGCACAAATTTTTCATATCCTCATTAGCTGCAAAAACCAAATAGTAAAAGGTCATCACCATGGCCCACAATGCACATACGCCAGCTATACAAAGAAATGGCTCCAATATACACAGTAACACATGCTGACAACTAATACCACCAATGAATGAAAGAACGAACAGAAAGGAGAAGGTTGAAGTTGCAGAACAACTGTTCATTTGATTTGTCCCTGGGCTTACATGCAAAGATGAAAGAGCAGCAAAAGATGCACTATCAGGACTCTGTAGTACTCGAGATGAGAATTAAAACACAATATAGTAGCCTCAATACAACCAATCAGCACATGCTAGAAAAGAAGTACAGCCCCTTGTTAGTCTGCATGGTGATGTTCCTATGTCATGTTTATGAAATGAAAACCCCAATAACTACTTTTAACCAACATAGAGAGACTAGTCCGAATCGGTGAAATGACAATATATAAAAATTATTCAACGGGCACCGGAAGAAATTACAGGGGGGGCCTAAGAGAATTTATTTCGGATTTGAAGTTTCAGTTGATGTGAACTCCAGTGAAGGTAATAAACCTCCTGTTGGCTGAGCAATCTTGCTCATGCAGCCTGTGAACCCATCCCAGTGCTGTGTTCATTGACAGTTCACTTATTTTGAAAAAATAAAGACTGTCGTCTAGACTTCTCTAATCATCTTCCAGAACAATAGATGGGCGAAATAGGGTACAACTTGCAACCAATTAAGACTCTTGTATTAACATGATCAAACAATCTAAAAACAATATGATGCAATTGCTTGCTCCATCAGCTACTTCACTAAAGAACTACACATTGAAGGAGTTATATCTACATTGTCCAGGGAATTCAAAGGAAAAAAGTCGCAAGAACTTAAATAAGTGATCATATGCAGCAATATCTGCAATAAAAGCTTCTACATTTAAATGGGTTTTGCCATAGCTACATCTTATATGCAATAAGAAAACCACCAGCTACATCTGTTGAGCAAAATTTGAAATTATGTCCAATCATAAATCGTTAGTGAATGAAATTCGCAACATAACATGCGGTATGGGCAAAATGTCAGCAGATAGAACAAAACGAAACTCAGAAAAAGAGTACCTCTGTCCAATGTTCTTTCACGCGAAACAGAATACTCACTCTGGACTGTCCTCACAAAATTTCCTGACAGATGGCTCTACAAAGAAGTGGAGATCAATAGGATAATGGCAGCAGAAGGCATCTTTATTCTAAACTATGTGCTAGCAAGAGAAGAAGTTGGATCCAACACAATTTCAATAAATTAACCCGGCGCGCCTTCTCAATTTGTTTCAGACATATACTTTGTTCTTCATAGATTAATAAGAGAAAGAAAGATTAACGTGCAACCCTTAAGCACGTTTAGAGGCTTCCGGCATGCAAAGCTGCTTCAAGATTCGAACCTTCAACTTCATACCCTCAGGCTAAGAATCTAGACCGCATAACAATTATCACAGCCCCAATAATCAAAGGCTTCTGCACAAGCATAGAGAAATACTACCATTGTCTATGGAGTCTACCTTCTAACTAGAAGTCGAGGAAGGGGTCTTTTAGCACAACCAAATTCACTGTAGAATTATTCCATAGGACACAATCTATGCCCATAGCCATAATAACCCTCTAATGCTGGTCTAATTATAGACCAAAGAAAAGGATTGCTTCTATCATATGGTTTTTCTTCTAATAAGTTAAATGGTGGGAAAGGGGCGCCAATGACCACCTCTGGACTCTAGGTGTTACCATGAAGGTCTCACATTCGCTATGAAATGTTTGGATTGAGCTATGACTATTTTGAACCCCTGCGACCCAAATGTCTGGGGTTGACGAGCTCATCGACACAGCACCGCCAAAATGCCAAGAAAAGTCTCTCCAATGAGGTATGCCACAGTAAGGCAACACAATACGAGCTGTTCAGATGCTCATTCAAACGTGCATAGAAGTCATGACCATGTGGAAGACATACGATCCCTACACCACTAGGCCAACTGCCTTGTGGTACTTCTGTTAGATGGTTACCACTTAATTTCGAAGTCAATGTGCTGCCGAATAAAATCACATACTCCACAAAAGAAAAAACTCCATGACACATGATCAAGAAAAGTTACTTTTTGGATTGCAAGTTTTAAAAACAAGTTCTGCCCGGCACCTCTGCCAAGAAATGATAGTACTAGCATAAGTAACAGATGAAAACAAACCTGCCCAGCTCCATCTTTCATGAAAGTGGGTTCGAACGAAAAATTGAAATCTTCCAACACCTTTCCGCATTCAGTACAGCCTCTGAAAGATCAAAATGGGAACCAGTTAGCTGATCTAGTTCGTCACTCCCACCTGTCCTTGCCGATGCTTTCTAGATTTTCCACGGAGAAGCCAAAAAAGCCACAATACTCACAAGGCACCATCGTGCGGCCGGTCCACCGCCACGAACTTCGCGCAGTGAGTGCACCATCTCTTCATCCTCGCGCAAAAGGGCACTCTACCGGAGACTCCTCAATCGCCTCGACAGGAATTAATCTGCAATGACAACTAGTAACATCACATGAGACTCTTTTTTCCCGTAACTATATCGCCAGCAAAACCTTCAAATCCTCTGTCAACGTCTCGCGGACAACAATGTTTAAGAAAACTCAGTCATACATCCAATTCAAACGAAACTCTACACGACACAACTTTTGCAACAACATACTCTGCGTAATGCGGGGAAACAAAAGAACAGCCGAAAACCTCAGTCCACAGAGATTCGGAAGTTGGACCCGCGTGAAGCAATTGAACTCGGACGAACCCAAAGAACCACGCTTTAGCCAAGAACACACATACACGCGCGCCGAAAAACACGAAGAGAGCCGACTTCGGCTTTCGGGTGGCAACTAGCAATTGGCGCCGAGTACTGGCTCTGAAATCCCTCCACTGGAGCTCTGAAACCTGACGACGACGACGACGAGAGAGAGAGAGGGACGCGTCGGAATATCGGATATGGGCTTGAAATCTCGGGACTAGTTGTTGCCCGTACCCGTTTTTAATTTGGGTTCAAGCAGGACCCGCCATGACAGTTGCCAAAACGAAGCATTTGTCCGCATCCGAACCATATAAAGCCCAGCTCCGATGGACCGTTAGATTATGTTGGTTGTGCGTGAGATCGCCTGAACCAACCTTTGATATAAGCTAAGTTCATATAATTCGGATTAGGCCTAATACCCAAAAAAAAACTCAAACTTTAGCATTTGTGACAAATATATCAAAAAAAAAATCTTGTCTTATAAAAAACCGTCAACTTTTACTTTTTGTCCCAATTCTACCGGCCTAATACCCAAAAAAACCTCAACTTTAAGATTTGTCCCAACTATGTCAAAACTTTTTTTGTCTCATAAAAAAATCCACAACTTTTAATTTTATCTCAATTCTACTACCGCGCGTCTTCCGTTCATAATCACCGTTAGTTAATCCTACATAGCTCGAGTTTTCTCGCCGAACTTATCAATGAATTTTTAAAATTTAGAAACAATAGGTTTTAGAGAAGAAGAGATTTTAGATCGTTAATCCAAATATCTCTATGTCTAGCTGTTTTTTGGGTCGCTAAGTGCCGAAGAGAATATGAAATATGCCATCTTAAGTGATTATATATCTCTCGACAATATATACTACGGGTAGCAAACTACAAAAGAGAAGTTCATGAATTTTTTCATGTTGACTTTATTGAGGTGTAATTCATTAATAACGTGGAAATGCCACATAAGATTAACTAATGGTGATTATGGACGAAGGGCTAACAATGGTAGAATTGGGACAAAAGTAACAATTGGGAGTTTTTTATGAGAAAAAATAGAGTTTTGGATATAATTGGGACATACGCTAAAGATGAAGGTTTTTTTGGTACTAGATAGGTAGAATTGGGACAAAAGCAAAAATTTTGGATAGAATTGGAACAAATGTAAAAAGTTAAAGGTCTTTTATGAGAAAAAAAAAAATTGAGTAGAATTATCACAAATGCTAAAGTTGGAGATTTTTTTGGGTATTGGGCCATTTGGATTAATGTAATTATTCTTTGTGCCAAACGTGGCACCGCGTCACTCGAGATTTCCGGGCCTCGTTTACAGCTGTGCGGTAAAATCCAAGCCGGTCATAACAATTGTTTTCCTCACTTTGTTCTTTTCCATGTTTTTGGTTTGTGAAAGTGATTTTCGTAGACATGAATAATAAAATTTTGAAATAGTATATCGATTGTGCTGTACATGGAATTGAAATTATACTAAGCATAATTTATTCCAATCCAGTTGCTATAATTAATTAGGCTTTTAACCGCAAAAAAAAAAAAAAACAACAATATGAATCATGGACCGCTCCTTCCTCAAACTCTAGCGTGTGCGCGACACCAAACGGAACAGGACGGTGTCGAGCGCAGCATCAATCATTACCTGTGAACCAAAACGAGAATGGATCCGACCAAGAACGAGTAAGATAGACATTCTCGATTCCCGCTGGCCGGCCGCCCCGTTCACCGTATAAAACTCACTCCTCCTCCTTTGTATTAATGGAGGGGAAGAAGGGCTATTTTCATTTACATTGCCGCTTATTGAAATTCCTAACCGATAAGATCCTCGCCAACAGGGTTTTCAATCTCCTAGCGCCCAGCCCTGGTCGAAGGCCGTAGTCCATGCTCTGCAGATTTGAGCAAGTCCTCCGTGGCTTTCCACCGTTCGCCGTCCCAGAACACCAACCTCCATAAGCGAACTCACCTCGCCGTCTTTTTAGCAGCTCGCGGTCGATCTTGCTGAGGACGGGGTCGTCCTGCTTGAACTTCCTGGCAAAGGGCCGGTTGCTGAGGACCATCTTCCGGTAATCTCTGAGGCCGAGCGACCGAGGGTGCTGCTTCGGAGGAGTGTCCCAGGTGATGTAGTGGAGGTCGTGGTTGGCGGTGGTGTTCTTGTAGTCCTCAGAGTTGCAGACAAGGGTTTGGAAGTAGCCCTCGGGGGAGGAGACGAAGTTGGCATAGTAGAGGAGGAGGGTCCTCGGCAGATTTTCCCAGCCAGCTATGCAGTACTCGGAGAAAGACCGAGATAGTACCATCCAAGCCGAACCTGGTTTCTCAAAGGCAAGTGATGTCGGCATATCAGACAACAGAAGTAACTCGAAATATGTAGATCATAAGGCAAAACAAGACTGCTCGTTCGCACGAGTGCTGCTGAAGAATGCAATTCTCAACTATTTGAGGCTAATTTGGTTGTGAAGGTTCCTTTAATAATGTGTTGATGATGGCATCAAATTAACACATGTTCTGTTATCATTGAGCCCATAATTGGAACATAACCATCATGGTTTCTTCAACTTATAAATAGTTCATGTCCGATAAGATCCCAGCTCTCATCTTCTCACACTAATGTTCCCCGTTAACCAGCCACGCCAATCTCAGCTAACAGCAAACCACATTTCGCCTGAAGACACCTCGTGACCGGTCATGGATCAGAAGCAGGTAGCTCCTACATTAAACTCTCATTAAAAAGAAACCACCATACTCTCATACCCCTCGAACTATAATAGACTGAGCCGACCACATTGTAGCAAAAGGAGTCTACTTCTCTCGCGTAGCTACCAAAGTAGCCATGAGAAGAAGCGAATCGGGTGTTGGCATTGTGGATAGGAGGAGGAACGACAGGGAAAGGGATCGAACAATTTGGCCAGAACAGGGAGAGAAATAGCTCAACCCCAGTTTCATATGCAAGTCTTGGTGAACAAATTGCATGATCTATTGAGATTGGTTCTGTGAAACCAGTGCGTTGGACCTGTGTGCGTTGGAACAAGTGCAGGATTAATTTAAACAACCGACATCTGGCTAACCTAAGCCACTCGTAGACGATGACAAGCCATAGCAAAAGCACAAAGAATCAAAGTACATCAAAACGAGAAGCTCCCTCCAGGAAACTCACCCATTATCTTATTCTTTACGCAACTTATTATACTACGATATTCACGGTGTGTTTCCTGTCGCTATATGGGTTCACGTGCTGGGGATGACAATATCAAAAGAGACTGAAAAGGAGGAGAAATTATCTAAGAGCAAGCACGAAAAAGGACAGAAAAGAAAGAGGGTTCAGGGTAAAAACCTGTATAAAGTTTGAAGGCAGTTGGCAGAGTCCTCTGTTTAATGACCCACCACAATTCTGATTTATTAGAACTGTAAAGTCCGGGATCTATCATGATGGGTTTGGCCCTCTTATTGCTGCAACAGAAATCAGAACCAAATTGATTATATTTCCTCAAAGCCCACAAAGTAAGTGAGAAAAGAAACGAAAAGAAACTGAGGAGTCGCGATCCAACTGCAGAGGAGAACATGTGCTGCTTACAATTTCCAACCCAAACGACTGGTGTGTTGTATGAAATTGACATCTTTCGGCACCTCAGAGAAGGCGTGCATCAGATCTGAACCAACAACAGCATGGGTCATCAGTCAAGCCACCAGATAGAGAGACAAAGAGAGGGCAAGACAGCTAATCGGTCGGACATGATAAAAAACGAAACTTTCTCACAAATTGGACCCCAAAATGACTTCCACTCACCATACCATCTTGAGTCACCAGAGGGTAATCGGAGGCGCTGAGGTTGATGAACCAGTCCCACCGACAAGTCCTCAGGAGCATGGCCATGGCATGCAGGGTCGTCCCCAGCATGGTGGGGCCTCGGTAGGTGACCAGGTTGGGCTTGCCCACCACCCAGACATTGCCCACGAAGCCAAAAACCGGGTCTCTAGACACGAATTTCGCAACCTCTTGTCGCTCCGACGCCGGCGCCCCAGACTCCATGTGGATAAGATAGTAGTTCCCAGGATGGTAGAGTGCCTTCAACAGACGCTTGAGCTTCGGGACATCGCCTCGGGACGCCGAGATCAGGTAGGCGAAAGTGACCGGGTACGAGGAGTTGGTCTTCCGGAGGTTGAAGGCGATGGCGGGCTTGAACCTGGTGATGGGTATGGTGAGTTTAGCGGGGATGAAGAGGAGAGAGAAGGCGATCGAAGCCAGCATGAAGCAGGTTATGAACAGCTTGATCCTCATCATTTGAACTTCAAGAACTCTGCAATGGCAGATTTGGAGAGAGAGAGAGGGGGGGGAGGGAGGGAGGGACTTCAATGGTGAACGAAGATGAAGAAGAAAGGTTGCTGAGAAGAGTACGTGTGAGTTAAAGAATTTTCAGATCTCTAGTCTCCACAAGGTTCCTTACTTTGAAGGGAAGGACCCCCCTCAAAATGTCACCAACTATAAAAATTGTTGGTAGAGACTTCTATTTTACTTTCTGTGGGGAATTTCAGTGGGATTGAATTTACCATTCTGGGTCTTTGGCTGTGGATGAACGTGCGGGACTCCCAAGCTTACAGGGACAAAACTGGAAAGGAAAATTCGGATGTGGGATTGAGAAGCTTGCGCGACCTCTAATGATGGGGTGATAGGTACGGACAGATGTAGTCGCACCAGCTGCTTATTGTGGGATGACGAAATGTGACTTAGGTTCCAAATCTGACGAGGTTTTATTTAAAGTAAGTTTTCTCCTGAGCTTGGTTTTTGTCTGTGCATGGACGAGTTTATGCAGATTTGACGGTCCAGACCGGTTCAATGTTGGCAAGGCCGGCCCATTTGTGGCATCCGATTTCGCATGGTTTTTCCAACCCCTCGGTCCGACTCCCAATTGCGGAATCTTGTTTGGACAAGATTAAGTGAGTAGCTTTGTCTCCGGAAGCGAGCACGTTTTCCTGAAGTATCTCGTGTACTTTGATTTGTCTCAAACAACTCCATGGTCCAATCATCAGCGAAATGGTTGTCGGCCCTGGAGCATGTGTCAATGGCCATTGGATGTTCGGTCGGCAGGCCACCGTCCAGCCAGCCACATAATACAAGAAATTCGAGACTTTTATATAAATAAGTCATAAAGGTTATGTATATTTCGCGAAAAATGAGTGATTTGAAAAATATTTCTCCTAAAATAAATCGTTTACATTGCTTGAAATAATTAATTAACGAAAAATACTTTGATTATTAGTAACAATTTACATTTAAATATTTTCGTGAATGATAAAATTATTTTTCGGACATTCGTTTTTGTAAACAATACAAATAATTATTTTTCGCGAAATATTTATTTTTCGCGAAACAAACGCATTCAAAATATGGCCGTCTACCATCACAGAAGAAGCCAAATTCTTGATGGGCTCTTTCTAAAATATCACCTTGGCCCATTAGAGGCTCATCATACTCATAGCATGAACTCTCTACACTCCTTTTGGATCCTGGCGCCCCAAACCCCTCTTTTCTTGTTTGGTGTCTCGTCTTGTTTTGTTAAAAATTTCTTGAGTTTTCAATAAAATCGCTTATTTTTTTCGACAAAATAACAAACAAACTCATAAATCCAACATTAAGAGTTTCTTTTATTGATTGTGCGTGCTCCGACAGAATAAAATAAGGCTGGTGTCGACCAAAATATATCCGATTAGTTAACCAACGGAGAAGAAGAGAGATACAAGAGTTTTTCGATTATATAGATTGTCATGTAGGATGAGTTTGGTTCGGCTTTAAAAATGAACTTTGGGCAAATGAAAATGTTTTTAGCTTAAGTGGTTTTGGAGAAATGCAAATGGCATTTGGCAAAAAAATCCTTTGAAATGCAATTTTGAGTTAAGTAGTGTTTGGCCAAAAAAAATAAATTGTAGAGGGCTTTTGCTTGCATATTTCATTTTTCTATATTTTATATTTTTCTTCAAAAAAAATCAAAACCCTTCACCCAAAAGAAAGACTCAAGCCGCCAACAAATCGGATCTAGCGCCACAGCTGTTGGTCGAGGACACCTGGGGTCACACGACCCCATACCTCATCGTTGTCCTAACCAGTCATTGCTAGCCGGATCTACTCTATCACTCTAAAGAAGAAGATGAAATGCAACAATCTAGGGTTTCACTTTTAAAAAGAGATAAAAATGAATTTTTAGTAAGGCTTTGAGGGCAAAATAGGTAATTCAATAATGTTTATTAACAAAGCTTTCAACCTTTCCAAGACTGACAATTTGGCCAATGCCCCTTGAAAAGGCTTGCTAAATACTTTAGAGGCTCGAAGCCCCTTGAAAAAGCCGAACGAAACACACCCGTAATAAACCAATAGTGTCAATCGAGCTTTCCCAATGATCCGCAGGTCGGGACAAGACACTTGAAGGCCTAGTTTATTTCGCGAACAATAAGTAATTCGAAAAGCAATAGCTAAAAAATGATTGTTTGTATCACTAACAAAAATGAATAAATGAAAATTATTGTCATTGTTTACATAAATGTTTAGACATAAATTGTTGTTGGTGATGAAATTATTTTTAATCATCTAACTATTTCAAGCGATATATTAGATTATTTTATGAAAGTATTTTTTTTTTTTTTTTTTTGCTAAACAAACGGAGCCGTAGTTACATAAATGATGCTGAAATCAAGCGGGTGTGTATGTATCTAACAATTGGGGATATACATTACCTCGCGCCACCATACCAAATATATTGCTAGAATATCCAATTCCACTATTTTTTACGTTATTACCAATAGCTTGTGTTTTATGTGTCGCATAGCCACGGTCTTTCTTTAATGATTGAAACTCCTCTTATGTGTTCCGCCTAATTAGAATTTCGTGAATATTTTTATTATTGAAAATCTTTCCAACTGTTCAATGGCCCCCGCATGATTTTTCTGAATTTCGGCTAGTGTCCAAGATTCTCCGTCTTCGATTATCTAATAAATTGCTTAATGAAAGTGGATTATCTTTCCATTCATTTCAAGGCTTCCATAATCCCTTCCCAAACCAAGCACGAATCTTTCAATTCGTTTGGCTGCCACGCTCCATTTCTTATGTAAAATTTGCATATCTAAATCTTTTTTTTTTTTTGTGACATGAAAACTCTCAAACTTATACATGTGTGACACATTTAATCTTCATTAAAATTCTATCAATGAGCACCGTCAAAAAATTTGCCTATATAAATAACTAGGGGTGAGAAAAAGAACTAATTCAACCGGAAACAGCTCCAATTCCTTAGTTCCTAAAAATTTAAACCGATGAATAGTTGTCCAGTTCCCTATTCTAGGTGTGAGCTCACTCGCTTGAATCACCTGGATTTGGATTAATATATTTTTAAATTCTTATATTTAGAAATTACCGATTGCGGACATGCTGACAACCAATTCACATTTCACTAAAAGAAAACAAACAAGAGAGATCAAAATCTTAATAAGAGTACTCTAATTCAAGTCACTCTTGGTCACGCTCACGTAGGGACCTCAAAACCTAATTGTCATTTGCCCCCTTTTTTAATTTTCTTCACTCAAGTCTCGCCTCTCTCTCTCTCTCTTGGCCTTGTTCGCCACCCACGATGCTCATCGCTCCTCCCGTAGCCTCGGTCGCCGCTCACGATGCTCATCGCTCTCCTCGTATCCTCACTCGCTCACCACACTCGTTATTCATTCCGTTGTCCCTCTCCGATTATAGTGGTCTATTCCGATTTTTTTTAAGCTTCTCAATCTGCGTCTTGCGATGTAGTTGTACTTTCACACACCACACACATACCAATGCTAGTAGAGCAAATATGGTAATGAAGGCATCACAAACTACTTTATTTGAAGTGGTATTTTCACATAATTTATGCAAAACAAAACAAATCATAACAAATCGTATCGAAGGCCCGATTCTCGATTCTCCAAATTAGAAATCGATTTTTCTGGTCCGGTTTTTAGCTCCAGGGTGACAACTGGCCCACCTTGAAATCGATCATCCCTATGGACGACGTAAGACCATATATATTGATTTTCTTCTTCAGTAGCAAGCTCAATGTGGTAGCATATTCCTTTATAACGATCAAGGTTGGTGACATCATTTTGGCCGAAATATTATCTGGCGGAGAATTGACATAGAATAAATGCGTCACACAAGTAAAAGTTTAAGATTTTTAATGTCACAAGGAAAAATTTATGGTAAATATATCACGGTGGACATAGGTTAGACTTGTCAATGTATAAAAAAAAGAAAAACTCTGCAATAAACATGTCACAGTAAACATAATTTTTTTACTTTTAATGGCTCGAGGTTCGAGAAGAATCCAGCGTGGGTGCTGGCGTAACCTAGCGGCCACTGGTAATTAGAGGGTAATCCAGTGTATCGAAAAGCGTGAATTTTTTTCCTAATCAATGGCTCAACGAGTATTGATGAGCAACCGGCAGTCGGCAGTATTACCGTTTCAGCAAAGACATATCACTAGAATCTAGATCCACATCCGAGGAGGGCAAGCCCAAGCCCATCCCAGTCAGAAGGACACGTGACGCCAGCTCATTGGCCGCGCCTCCCTTCCTCCCGCTCTCATCATTGATAACGATCCCCCAACTAACTGCCACGTAACTCCTTTCCCTCATTTTTCACGCGCATGTACCACGTAACTGGTTTTCGTTTTCTAAAACCAAAAAAAAAAAAAAAGGACTAGAGTGGGGGAGGGAGGACGACAGGCGCGACGAACGAGACAAGTGCGCTGTGTGGTCATCGTCACCGTCGTGTGCTTACTTTGCCCGTTATAAAATGCCGATGGCCCCCCGATGAAATTCCAAAGCTTATCGGAGAAGAGTTCACACTCGATCTCGTCGCCGTCGCTCGTGCATCCCTGCTCCATCCGCTCCTTGACAGAGGATCACGTGCCAATGCCTTGGAATCTCCAGGAACACCGCGCCCGAAGGCCAGGTTTCGTCCAATGGGCCTTCTTCTTCGGATTTCATTGATTTTGAGCTCCTTTTGCCCGGCGGAATCGCGCTTTATGTCGTGCTTGAGATGATATTCTTCGTGGGTCGGAGAGTCTAGCCTGAGTTCTGAGCTCCCTTTTTGCGATTTTTCTCTTTGGCCATGGATTGGTGGAGTTGCGTGTGGTGGGGACAGAGGAGTCCGCCGATTGTTGTGAAGGTGTCGTGTCTCTTGTTGGCTTGCATTTTGTTGGTCGTGTGGTCGGGCTCTCCTTCGGAACTGGCTGTTCCGAAGGCCAGGCATGTGTTCAACAAACTCAATGGCGATCAGCACGCTTGCAAGGCCTTGCACAATTTAGAGGACTACAAGGCCAAGTGCCGGTATGTGAAGTCGAAGAACCCATGTTCCTCTGAGGGCTACATCAATTATCTATACATTTTCTACTGTACGTTTTCGGATTCTCCGATACTGGGTTACAGTTTCTTGATACTGTGGCTAGTTGTGCTGTTTTACTTATTGGGGAACACGGCTTCTGAGTACTTTTGCTCCTCCCTTGAGAGCTTGTCTAGGCTTTTAAAGTTGTCCCCGACGATGGCCGGAGTTACTCTGCTTTCGCTCGGCAACGGTGCGCCGGATGTCTTTGCTAGCCTCGTCTCCTTCACGGGTAGTGGGACTCAGAGCGTTGGGCTCAACACGGTGTTAGGGGGCACTTCTTTTGTGACCTGCGTCGTCGTGGGCATCATAAGCTTTCTTGTGCACAAAAGACATGCTCGTCTGAACAAGTCTGCGTTCGTTAGGGACGTTTGCTTTCTTATGCTGGTTCTCTTATTCTTGCTCGTGATCTTAATCAACGGGGAGATCAATCTATGGGGTGCATTGGGTTTCCTGTTGATGTATGTCGCGTATGTGGTCATTGTCTATGTTTCTCATGCCCGCTGGCTGGAGAATTCTGACATTGACGGCAATTCGTCTTTGAATAATGGAAGTGATCATTTGAAGATCCCGATTTTACATGGCTTGGGAAAAGAACAACTTGCTTGTGTCGAGGAAACTCTAGAAGGTGGGTGTAAATTGGAACCTGGAAAATTGGAACTTGGAAGTTCTTTGGACTGTCAACCATTGGGTTTATGCCGCTTGTTGCTCCTTATTCTAGAGTTCCCTCTTTATCTACCTAGGAGATTGACAATACCTGTTGCTAGTGAAGAGAGATGGTCCAAGCCTTATGCAGTTGCTTCCGTCACGTTAGCGCCGGTTCTCTTGACTGCCCTTTGGAGCTTTCAAGAAGAAAATGCCTCTTTCGATGCTAGGCTAGCAGTCAATGGGGTCGGATTTCTAATTGCAGTTTCTCTGGGAGTCGTTGCGTTTTACACTACTGAGTCATCAAACCCACCAAAGAACTGTCTGTTCCCTTGGCTTGCTGGAGGCTTTTTGATGAGCATAACTTGGAGTTACATTATAGCACAAGAATTGGTGGGTTTGCTTGTTTCACTTGGATATATAGTCGGGGTGAGTCCTTCTATATTAGGATTGACTGTCCTGGCTTGGGGCAACTCACTTGGAGATCTGATGACCAATGCAACAATGGCTGTGAATGGTGGAACCGAGGGGATGCAGGTTGCATTGTCCGGGTGTTATGCTGGACCTATCTTCAACATGGTATTTGGCTTGGGGTTGTCTCTCGTTGGCGCTTCCTGGCATAATTATCCAGCATCTGTTGTCATCCCCAGAGATTCACATCTTCTGGAAACTCAGGGCTTTGTGGTGGCCGGGTTGGTTTGGGCACTTGTGGTTCTGCCCAGAAGGGATATGAAGCTTGACAGGGTCCTTGGTGGCGGTCTGCTAATTGTGTATATAGTTGCTTTATCTATTAGGGTGATACAAACAGTTGTAACTCTTTAAGTCTACTGTTTTTTATTTCCACTCCCGAGCGTTCAGTCCTGAGCCCATTACTAGATTGATTTCCAGGGAGTTATGTACAGAAAGCACTTTGCCTGTATTTTTAGAAATATGTGAATACACAGAGTGACCATCTTTTTGTCTAATGCATGGTTCGTTAATGTAGCAATGCATATGTCTGCAGGAATCCAGTGCCATGTCCTATCCCCTTGCAATCTTGATAATCACTTCAGAAGCAGTCGCGGGATGTAAATTGATGGCAAACTTTGTCTGTACGAGCACAGCGATTTTTGTTTCACCGATATTTTGCATACAACTTATAACAGGGACTCTACTCTCTCAGTGTTGTTTCTATTTGCATTGTGACTCTGAACGTCTTAAATCAGTCGGCGACCAGCAATTTTATTTCTTTTCCAGCTAAAGGACACAATGAATTTGCTTGGCTTCCAGCTTCACTGTCTTCTATCCACCAGTGCTTAGAGCTGCGCATTTTTGTCTAGAATGATGTCTTTGTGAAGTTGTTTATGCCATCGATTTTTGTGGTAATATATGATATTGATATACTTCATTTTCTTTCGATGAGGACTGATGACTAATGCATTTCCCATCTTTTGATTGTGTTAGGTACTAAGCTAGACACGTTCTCTCAGCGAGGAGCGATCCATTGGATGCTACCTGGAAACAAACAATCTGTCGACACTTGGTTTCTGTTTCTTTGTTTCTTTGCTGCCAAGATTTCTGCTTTCTTGTCGACCAATTGGTCAGGTGTCGTTCGGAGATTTCGTGCTTCCATCTTCTGCTTGATCATGTTATTAGACCAAGGTTGACCTCTGTAACTCTTTTGACAGTTGCAGTCTGTCCCATTTCAAAAATCTATTAGGCCAAGACTGACCTCTAGCTCTGTGGCAGTTGCTGGACTAGATGAATCTCGGGTTTTCACAATTATGACAATGAATGTGAAATCTACACACTAAAACTCGTTCAATATAGGACCACCGTGCGGAGTTTTTCTCTCGGGCATTCTCCTCGTTGAATGTCTGCAATAGCCACATGATTTTCTTGCAATTAGAGTATGTCTTGCCCGGTTATGAAAAGGGTAATTAGAGGTCTGTTGAGATGTTATTTCCTTGGAATGACTAAGATAACCAGGAGTCTTTGTTTGTTTGTTTGTTTTTTTTTACACCGGAAATCAACAGATTTGACGGGAAGAGTTCGGCCATTCGGTGCATTTAAGACACACGATTCAATTCGCATGTTGTCGTCTCGTTTCACTCTCAGTGGTCCCATGAATTTCCGTCCATGCGAGCTGTGCAGTCGGGATCAGCGCAACGATGTGCTGGAGCAACTATGCAGACGTGACAAACTCCAATTTCTCCAAGTTAGCTAATGGCCCAACTGCATCCGTCTCGGTCTAGGCTCAATCTGTTGAAGTGCCCTTATTTATCGTCTAATCCGACACGGACAACCGAGTGAAAATAGCTGCATAATGCAAAATGGACGGAGCGAACTAACCCGGAACGATCGACTTGCGCTACTTCTCTGTGCTAATTAAAGCTTATTCTAAAGTTGCTGAAATGTGGTCTTGAAACAACAAAGGAAAAATTTGAATTTGAAGCTGGCATTGGCGCCTAATCTATGTCTCGTGCCGTCACTGTGAAGGTAATCTTCTTTTCTCCGACCCCCTTTTTATCTCCGAGAGGAATACCTCGATAGATGCTCACGAGAGATTGGCTTTCTTCTCTCCTCGTCCTAGATATTCTCAAGGGCAGAGGATGGGGTCCAGAGTCCAGACACCAGTTCGGCCACTTGCACGATACTTTGGACCAACTTGATTAAATAAAGGTGGCCCCTTTTGCCTACCTCTCTTATTCCTCTCTGTGGGGATAAGGCCACCACCCGTTCCTCCTCTTTCTCGAATATCTCGAATATGTTCCCTACTAAAAACCAACAAATCATGGTTTTTGAATTGGATTTTTGGTTTAATTTCTCCTCCTTCCTCGTGGAGTTTCGGATCATGACACACTGAATTGTCGAGTGATTCCACGCGATTCACCAAAACCGAATCGCTTCGCCTATAAACGGTCCCCAAACTGCACAAGACATGACCGGACCGACCGAAGCGAACCTCGCTATTCGGTCTTATATGCACCCGGATGCAATTTAATGATTTTCCTCATCGAAAACCAAAGGAGAAGATCCTAACGGTGTGCCACGCTATCGGTGGATCTAGATGAGAGCTTCACCGGGTGGCCACTGCACGAGATTGCAAGGGCTCTCTTCTTACAACCCTTTTCTCTGCGACATGAAAAAAGCTGCGGGACCCGAGTGGGAACTCCACCAGAAGAACCCTTCACGAGGTGGGAAAGGGAAGGATTCTGTCGCCCAAAGCTCATCAGATGAGCACGAGTTGGGATTTGGGCCAGTGAGCCGCGGACCGACCGTTGTTCTGTCGGTCGGGGAGGGTCATTTACTGGGGTTGTCCTGTTCTTCATAAATTCTCGCCTGACTAGGTCCAGTTAAACGATGATGTCTCGCCGCGCGGGCCCATCGAAATGGATCACGACCGGTTGACCGTGAGAGTTTTTGGAAAATGACTTTGCCTCGAGGAGAGATGGAGAGATATTCAAAGGCTTTTCTTGTGCAATCTCCAGGAGATCAATATGATTATAAGCGAGAGAGAGAGATATTCAAAGGCTTATCTTGTGTTAACTCCACGAGATCAATCAATGTGATTAAAGGAGGCGGCTGCAAGATGTGGATACAGTGAAAAGACAAAAGTGTCTCTAGATGGTATGTATGTTCAATCCAAATTTGATCAGGTCGACGAGCCAAATCCTTATGGTCGTTGGCATTTGCACCGATAAACAAGTGCAAAATCGGGTCACAGTTCACTTCAATTTAATATACAAACGACTGTGTAGTTAAAAATGCAGATTTGGCGGAGCAGTGGGCTAGTGTTTTCTTGGGCAGCTTTGGTGCATATTGTGCGTAAGCTGTAAATTGTGGTTTACGCAGAGAATTGCGTAGTGAATGGCACCTTTAGTTTGAACTTTTTCACCCCTCAAACTATCTTGTCATTCCCGACCCAGAAAAGAAGAAAAAAAAAAAAACAAACCTTTCTTGTCATCCGAAGGAGAGTATGCTTTTGATGAGAGAATGTTTTATATTCTAGTTCGGAAAAATTTCAAATAAGGGTTTTAAGTCTTTCGTTTTTTCAAATAAGAGTTTGAGGTGGACATTAACTCGGATATAAAGTTAAAGTGGATATTGTTTCAAATAAATCGCCTAAAATGGTCATGATAGTCTCCAATAAGAGCATAACCTTCGATATAGTCAAAAGCATTTTCGTCTTTTACTTTTTTATAATTTTATTTTTACCTTCCTTTTTACTAGTGGTTGGCGGCTAGCCCCGATGATGTCCGAAGAGGGCTAGGCAAGGGACCCTCGCGGCGAGGGCCGGCCGCGAGCAACGGTTGCCTCACTCGGGCTCTCGCCGGCCACGCTTCGGCAAAGGTTGCCTCGCCCAAATTTAGCAAGGGTCACAAGCGAGGTGGCCCTCACCCGGGCATGAACATGCCTGGCCGAGGCTAGGCCGTCCCTTACCGAGTCGAGCCAAGGCGAGGTCACCGACCTCGCTAGATTGGGAGAGGGTTGCTCTTAGAGCACAGCTAGTGGTAGGCTGTCAACTATCGACAAAAATGAAAGTAAAAATAGAAAAAGCAAAAAAAAAAGAAAAATATTTGAAAAAGCAAAAGACGGAAATGTCATTGACCACTCTGAAAGTTAAGCCCTTATTTGAGACTTTTTGGCCACTTGAGACATTCATTTGAAATAAAGTTCATTTTAAACTTTTTTTTGTGATAATGAGAGACTTCATGGCCTTATTTAAGAAAAACGAAGGCATTTCATATCTTACTTGAAAATTTTCCATCTAGTCTCTTTCCGCCTTACCGTCATTGTCATTATAGATGCTCAATTTCTTGGAGGAATGATGCATGGCGGGCGCTCTCGAAAACGACGAAGCGGCTATATACATTAAAGTGCGCCTCGAACCTTTACGATTGGTTTATGATTATACGTCTGAAGTACCCCTAGGTGCCTAATAATTATATTAATTGCTGACAAACTATACCAGTACAGATTACAAGAAATTACCCAGTGTTCTACAAACTTTTGCTTGCTCAAGTGCCTCAAACTTCATGGCGGACACTCAAACGAGACAAGAAGCAATCATAGTTGCAACAGGCCGAGAATCTTAGCTAGCCTTAGAAACAGAAAGCACGAGTAAATGGCCAAAAGGCCCCAACCCAGAAACCTATCCAACCGCATATTCTTCCTCGGCACCACCGCCAGCGCCCACAGCAAGCCACACATCAGAAAACCCAGAGTCTCATACAGGGAATTGTCCCCCGGAATGTCGTAAGGATTCGGGTACTGAGACCATGACTGAAACACCAAGGGCAAGCCTAGACCCATCAGCGTATTGAACATCGGCCCCGCGTAGCACCCGGAAATTGCAATCTGGACCCCGTCGGCACCGCCATTCATGGCCATGGCCACGTTTGCGATCAGGTCTCCAAGAGAGTTGCCCCAGGCCAGGACGGTCAGGCCTAGAACGGAAGGGCTTATCCCGAAGGCGATCCCGACCGAGACCAACAGAGAGACCAGCTCTTCCGCGATTATGTATGTCCAGGTGATGCTCATCAGGAAACCTGCAGCTAGCCACGGGAAGAGGCATTTCTTTGGCGGGTTGGACTTCTTGGTGGTCACGAATGCCAGATTGCCTAGAACAAGGCCGATCAGTCCTGCAGCTAAATAAGTGCCCGTGCTGCTTCTGAATTCGACATTGTCCCTCTGCGAATTGCATAGTGCTGACAAGAGAATCGGGGCCAAAGTCACCGAGATAATGGCATAAGGCTTGGACCATCTCTCCTCGTCGACAACCGGGATGGTCAGTTTTCTTGGCAATTGGAGTGGCAGCTCCAGGACTTGCAATAGCTTCATCAAGTGGCTGCAAGTGGGTGAATCAGGTATCATGAAATGAGATGAAAACTCATCCTCATTTCTCTGATCACCATTCTCCACCAAAACGGATTTCTCATCATCGACGTAACCGAGCAGAGGTATGCCCATCTCTCCAATATCACCACTTTGATCAGAACAGCTATTCGAGATTACTGAAGCCGAAAAGAGCTTGTTCCTTCGCTTTTGGTAGAAGAGTTGCATGAAGCAGACGGTGCAGACATAAACAAGGTAGATTGATACAAAAAGGATGGAGCTCCAGAAGCCAACTCTGCCGATGGCTATAATCACAAGGAGAGAAGAGAGTGAGAAGACGAAGAACACGACATCCCTGATAAAGCTTGGCTTGTCGACTGTTATCTCGTGATCAGGGCTTATCAATATGCTGATTGTCCCAACAACCACACTGGACACAAAGAATGCGCCGCCCAGGATACTGTTTAGGCCAACATTGCCGTCCCCTGTTCTCGTGAAGGACACGATGCTGGCGAAAACATCAGGGGCTCCATTACCAAGGGAAAGAAGGGTCACTCCGGCTATTGTCGGAGACAGCTTCAAGATCCTCGATAAGCCCTCCAAGGAGGGACAGAAGTAACAAGCCGCCGTGTTACCCAATAGATAGAACAAAATGGCGAGCCACAGCAAGAGCAGAACATGACCCAGAAGTGGAAATTCCCCACAGGTGCAATAGAAGATTTGGAGATAGTTAATGTACCCTTTGTGTCTGCAAGAATCATGGGACTTGACGTACACACACTTGGCCTTATGATCTGCGTAATCATGGATCCTTGCGCAGCCGTCGCCGGTTAAGTCGCCGAGAAGCCGCCGAGGCCGAGAGGCGGCGGGAGGGCTTTCGCCATCGGACGCCGGGTGGAACCGAAACTGGATTATGAGGAAGAATGAGATGAGGAAGAGGAAGGATGCGTTGAGGAAGATTGAGAGCTTGCCGGGATGATGATGACGAGACCTGGTGGCGAGCCTTCTTGGAAGTGCCATGATCTTTCAGGTGAGTGAGAGGTTGAGGGAGGTTTGTATTTTGTGATCTTGCACAGGTCAGAGATGGTGGCGTTGTGGACGCATGTCCATGAATTTTCGAGGGACTTATGGCGGGGAATGAAGACGGCCTTGTGCCCTCTGGCTGATAAATGAGGGGGAGGATATGATGAAGTGCATGTAATTCAAAATATCGAACATTTGCAATGGGTAAGGGGACACGGACAGAGTACATATATATAAGGGGAAATCAGACTTGAGTGGCTACTTACTCGAGCTACATTAGCTGAGCAGCACAAGTGAAGTCTACATGTTCAAGAACATGCCATGTACTTTGGTAACCAGTGTTGGATCCCGTCCGAATTGACGTCGATGGAGGAGACGCCTCCTCACAAAAGAACGTTGTTCGCCATTGTCGTAAAAGGGGCCAGTTTAGTATCTGTACTCTCCGGAGCTGGTGTTAGGTTACGATCATTTCAATACGTCTTTTTAACTTAGATATCTCATATCGTAGTGTAGTCGTATAGCCTAATGAATTACAAGTTCTTATTTTTCTTATTATTCGGTTTCTCATCTCAAGTAGCAACATTCAGTTGGGTTCTATATATTGACTACAAAGCTCCAAAAGGACACTTCTCCACCGGGAAACTTCCTGGCAGCAAGCAAAGAGAGGAAAAGCAAAGAAAGTAAAAGCGAAGGAGGGAAAGCAAACGAAAAAGAGGGCACAAGAGAGGTTAAGTGGATGGAATGGAGGGAAAACAAACGAAAACAGAGAGCCCAAGAGAGGTTTCCATATAAAAGCTGAAAGCTCACTATATCAAGATCAGCATAGGATGAGATCTAATTTAGGAAAAGGTGTCAAAAAAGTTATAAAGCTATTGCATCGATGTCAATTTAGTTCTAAATTTTTTATTGATGCCAATTCAGTCCTTAACCTTTTGCAGTAGTACTAATTCAGTTCTAAATATTTTATTTGTTCTAATTTAGACCTAAACCTTTTATATTTGTGTCAATTCGTTCTAAACTTTTTGCATTTTTGCTAATAAGTTAATCCAAGTCAATTTTGATTGAAAATCGCTGACATAGATATTGATTGTTTTTCGTGGCACGTTTGGCGTGACGTGATTTTTTTAAATATTATTTAAGTATTTTTAATAATTTTTGCGGTTTTTTCTTCTTTTTCTTTTCTTGCAATTTTTTTTTTGGATTAGGGGTCAATCGGTGAGGGTTGCTGTCCCTTGCCTAGGCCGACAAGGGTCCGCCGGTGACCCTTGCCTGTCCCCAATCCTAAAAAAAATTGCCTGAAAATAAAATTTAAGAAAAAAATACTAAAATATTATTAAAAATATTTACGAATATTTAAATGATATTAAAAGATGCCATGTAAATGCCAACCGTGTCATGTAGGACAATTGATGTTCACGTCGGTGATTTCCATCCAAAATTTGATCGGATTGACTAAATTGGCATTAATACAAAAGATTTAGGATTAAATTGGCACAAAAAAAAAAAAGTTTAGAACTAAGTTGGTACCAATAAAAGATCTAGCATTGAATTGGCAGTCATGTAAGATGTTTATGACTAAATTGGTATCAATAAAAGGTTTATGATCGAATTGCTACAAATGCAATAACTTTAGAACTTTTTTTTACACTTTTTCCCTCTAATTTAGCACAAGAAAACATCTGAATATGTCGTCTCTATGTAAATAAGTTCGTTTGCGACATTTACTCCAAACATGACTAACTAGGTTTCCTGCATTAATCTAACCCTCATTTTATGCGACTTATTGATATATTGCCGATCGCCCTCCGTAGAGATGAGTGTGGTTGTTCTAACAAATCATTTCGATAACGGAAAGAATTTCGAAAAACCAAGGGAAGGAACATGTGAACTCCCAAATGATCGCTCGCCGAAAGATTAGCGTCTGAACCGCATGCTCATAATGATCATGATTCCGCGTTTTTAACCTGATTTGGTTATACCAAGTACTGAAACTTAAAAGTTTGGTAGGGATCTCGGATCATCTCGGTTTCAAGTGCGACTTGTCATTTCTCATTCGATTTCATGCTTTGCTTATCCTCCCTGTCGCCATTGCCCTTGCTACTTCAGATGTGAGAATGTGTTTCACGTAGCGTCCATCGGTGTCGGTTCCCTCTATTTCGAATTTCTACAATCAAGTGCGAAAGAAATTGTCCGGAAAAAATAGAATTTTCGATCCTAGCAAGGTCTCCCTGGTCCGAACCTAAGGTTTTTAGGCGAACCATATGTCATGACAGATTAAGATTTTCGATCGTCAGTCAATATAAAGAGAGGCAAGAAGCCGAGGAAGAAAATGGAAAATAATATTGATTCTGTAAATTCAGCTAACAAAGGTCGCCTTTCCCCATACAAGTCTTCTTGTTGAATCTTTGGGCTGCGTGGACCGACTTACATAGTCGGTCTTGGGCTGACGTTAATATCCGGATAGGCCCAAACCCGGATCCGAAAATAGAGACACACACGGGTGAAACCTCGCACCCACTGCATCGTCTCTCCCGCGCCTGATAGAGGAAAACGGATAAACCTGTGTGTCTCTCCACCTCCATAGCTGGAAAAGAGGAAAATGCTCGTCAATTCAGGCAGCATCAACACTAGACCTCACTCCACTTACTCGCCATCCCCTCGCTTCATCCATGGCCGTCATCAGTCTACATTCACCCACTTCTCTCGCTCTCTCCGCGTGAAAAGCTCCAAGTTCAGCTCCTTGTCGCTGCTGCTTCCGGCCACTAGCTCCTCCAATCGGTTGCGCGTCCGAGCCGTCGCAGGAGCTGAGGTCGGCGGCTCGACGTCTTCGTTTGATGTTTCTCCGGGATTTCCTGAGCCGTTCTCCGTCAGAATCCCTGTCGGCGATAGACACGTGAGTTTTTTCTTTTCTTTCGCGCTTCCATGTTTTGTTTTGAGCTTCTTGCGGTGTCATTTATTCTTCCGCGACTTGAACGAATCGTGTTTAGTAGGTTGAGTAGCAGGCTTCTAGCCACTACTAGCTGTGGCATTGGAATTTTTTTCCATCGTTGTTGTGCTGGATACCGTCTTCCTTAGCTGCGGATTGATGGTGAGAAGGTTGGGGGTTGGAATGAATTCGATTCTGTGTTTCTTACCTTCAGTTTTTTCCTGCTCGAAGTTGCCGCTGGTGGAAATTTCATGTATTGCCATTTTTTATGGTCCTCTGTCTTTCAACTCTTCTTGGATTTGGAGAGTGAATTCTTCAATATAGTCATTTGATATTATGGGATTGACGTGCCAGGGGAAATATGCGATATAGCTGCTTTCTTTGTCATTGGTTTCTCCGGGACCATTCACCAAGGCAAAATTAGGGGATGCTGAAGCTGCAATGCCTGACTGGTTTGTTAAGATTAGATTTTGAGAAGCAGTGGATGCCAAAAGGTGTCGGAGGAGTGATTTTGACTAGAACCATAATCAATACATCTGTAGGGAAAACCCATTTGACATGCAAGGCATTGTTTGGTCAACTTATCATTGTTCAATACACACACGAAGCATCTCCACGTACCTAAAGCTGGAATTAAGTGATTAATTGATATCTATCTTTCAATGTGTGCATTGCTGAATTTTGTGCCTACAGGCAAATTATGGCAAAGCATCTACCAATACCTACTGCAAAGCAGTGTAAAAACTGCCAGTTTGCATTTCAAGAGTAATATGTCATGCGTGATGCATCAAGTCTTTCATAGAAGTTATGAGAACGAAAAGTCTTCTACACGTGTCTCAGATGGGTCCCTATCTAAAAATTCACAAACATATACAATTATAAATCTCTCCATGCAAATCGAGTTTAGTGGTAGCGTAAAAGCTGCCAGTTTGCATTTCAAGAGCAATATGTCACGCATCAAGTCTTTCATAGAAGTTATGAGAACGGAAAGTCTTCAACACGTGTCTCAGATGGGTCCCTATCTAAAAATTCACAAACATATACAAGTATAAATCTCTCAGTGCAAATGAAGTTTAGTGGTAATTAACTCATTGGTAGTCTAATCCTGTTTCCATTTTTTCATATGCCTCTCACTGTAATCTCTGAGTGTTGTTCAGGTGAAAAAAACTAATGGGCTATTACTACAAAAGAATACCATATCTTTTGTGGCATTTTTGTGTCCAGCAGCATGGACTTTCAATTATAAACTCATGCTCGATGATGTCACATTATTTTTGCAGATTCTAGTTGAGACTGGTCATATGGGGAGGCAAGCTAGTGGGGCTGTTACTGTAACAGATGGGGAGACTGTAAGTTCCAGTGGTGAAATACACATCTACCTAGTAACATGTTGATGAACTTATCTAAAGCTTTCATCAAATCTTTTAGCAATGCAACCTACAGAAGCTGTTAGATATGTATTCGGCAATGTAAATAGCACTAACAAGCTGATATCTAATTAATATAATGAAAGACATGGATGATGATACAAATAAGGGGAAAGAGAAAGAAGAGATTATAAATTTATACCCTCTTATAAATTTTGCAATGATGAGCTGAGGAGCTAATCATTCTATCATCTATCTGTGTTGTTCTTGTATTTTTTGGAAACAACTACCTTCGAATTTTTAGTATTGCCATATTCAAAAGCACCTTTAAAACTTTATTTCTACCTTTTCACAGTCATAAAATAGTTTCTAGATTCTATACTCACGCATTTGGAATGATCCTGTAGGTTCTGAATCAATTTGTATGAAGTTACTGATATTTCTTTGATCTTTCGGGTTTAGTCTGGGGGAAGGGGGAGAGATCACTGTCTCAAATGATGAGAACTAACCTATTATGTGCTTCTTCTTGTAGATCATTTATACATCTGTTTGTTTGGCTGACATCCCAAGCGAGCCTTCTGATTTTTTTCCTCTTAACGTAAATTATCAAGAACGATTTTCGGCAGCGGGGCGGACAAGGTTTGTGACGCATTTTCCATGGTTTTGTTGAGAAGTTTAATTTTGCATTGGAAAGTGAAGTGGCATTTAAATCTCTTTGCCGCTTTCAGTGGAGGGTTTTTCAAGCGAGAGGGAAGGACGAAAGATCACGAGGTACGCTAATCTTTTATGTGCTTCATAATGGTTACTATTCATGTTTATGATGAAAGATAATTTGGTGCTTTATTCCTGATAGCAGACGCGTATGCAACAAGAGTAGAACAAACAAAACAGGCTGTTTTCATTTGACCCTTTTTATGTCATTATTGCACCGTTCTCAAGTTATAAGCATCGCAAAATGTCGTTATACAATGATTTGCCTCTTATACTGACATATGACAAAACCAGATGGAAGGAGAATGAATTTCTTTTTAGGTGTTTCAAAAAAAGATACCACTGGGGTTTATTTTGTAAATTTTTCTTTTTGTGTAGGTTCTTATTTGTAGATTGATTGATAGGCCTTTACGTCCGACAATGCTGAAGGGCTTCTACCATGAAACTCAAGTTTTATCTTGGGTATGGATAATTCTCTCATTGCTCATTGCATGCTTGGTTTTCTGATGGTAGTGGGTTCTCGGTTCAACACACTCAAGGCCCAGTGTTGGATGTTGAAATTTGATTTTCTTTGCATGCCTTATATATCTCAAAATATTATTGTTGGAATTCACATGCGTACTTCATAAACCAACTTTTCTAGGCATGACCTTAATAAACTAAGTCCATTTTTAAGACCTTTCTTTTGGTAAGTTGTTGGTTTTGAGTGTTAATATTTGATTGTGAAAGTGTGTGTCCTGGTTTAATGGTATGTCCTCAGTCCATGACAACTGCAAGATCTCTGCCTTAACTTGTTATAATTTTACTTTAGTATGTTGGGTGCTTTCAGATATCCCTAGTTACGTTGAGGGTATAACGTGATAACGACTTTGCTAACAAATTATTGTTTTTTTATATATTAAAAGGAACTATGGAAGATGCTTTTTAGTAATGGGGTCTCATGTTGTTATAAATGTAAAATTCTGTATGGGATGACCAATGTATTGGGCTATGTCTAAAGTCTGTCGTGATAATTATGCACCAGAAAAATTCCTTTTGTGGTTTTAGACTGCTGGTGAAGCTTCTTACACTTTTTTGTCACCTGTGTGGATATTGTGTCTGCCAAAATCACAAAACTGGGTCTTTGTTTTAATTATGGTGATAGTTTCCTGGGTAAGTACACCGCAAGTGCCATAAATTTTGTACGGCGCTCACTTGAGTGCCATAACTTTCAAAAATTGATCACTTAAGTGCCATGGCTTACGTGGATGCTGGAAAGCTGACGTGGCGGCCCGAAAAGCTAACATGGCACTGGCGAAATATATTTTTTAAATATTTTAATGTACACCTGGATTTTTTTCATAATTTTATTTATTTATTTTGCAAATTTTCTTTTTTTTCCTTGTTTCTTTACCGTTTTTGCACCTTTAACCGGCGAGGGTCACCGGCGACCCTCGCTAGCCACCACCGGGTGGCCCAAGGGCCGGGGCTAGCTCGCCCTGGGCTGGCGAGGCCGCAACGGCCCCGGGCGACGGCCATCACAGCCTTAGCGGCCATAGGCGAGGGCGCGAAGGCCCTCGCCTGGACCTAGTGACGGCCGTCGCTTCCTCTCCCGCAGCCACCGAGGCCTCGACGGCCATCGCTAGGTCGGGCGAGGGCCCCTCGCCCGTGGCTGGCGGGGCTGCGGAGCCCCTCGCCCAGATCTGGCAAGGGCTTCGCACCCTCTGCTGCGGCCGCCGAGGCCTCGACGGCCGTTGCGCTCTCGCCGGCCCTGGCCCCTAGGCCTCCGGTGGTGGCCGGCGAGGGTCTCCGATGACCCTTGCCGGCCTAGGGGAAAAAGGCCTGAAAAATAAAAGAACGAAAATATGATAATAAGAAAAAATTCCAGAAAAAATTTAATTTTTTTAAAAAATCCATGTGCCATTAAAAAATAAAATAAAATAATAATAAAAGGTCCACGTAGGACGATTTGCCGAGGTGGCAATCAAGTGAACGATTTTTGCCGGAAGTGGCACTCAAGTAATCGATTTTTGAAAGTTATGTAACTCGAGTGAGCGAAAAAAAGTTATGATACTCAAGTGAGCGCCGTACAAAAGTTATGGCACTTCTAGTGTATTTACCGTAGTTTCATTGTATTCAACCCATTCAAGTAGTTCGTTGCTGAGTCCTTTACGGCTCAAGCCTTCTCGATACTTTTGTTAATAAAGATCTGTATGCTTTATGGGAAACTTGTTATTCATATGAAAAAATACTTGCTATAAATACTATAATTAGCTTAAAAGTAAAAAAAAAAATGGCGCGAATAGGGTACTACTAAGAAAATTCTTTTGACCGAAAAAAAAAAAAAACAAAGGAAAATTCTGGTCCATTCATACTTGGTACTATGTACTACTAGCAACTCGATAAAAAATACTTTTCTGATTTGTCGTAGGACAATCTAATACTGGGCAATTTAGTTTCTTTTTCTTGATAAGCCAGTCCTTAAATTTGTGTCAGATTATTCTGGACATATCAATAACGTATGTCATACCATACCGAGAAAAGAATTAAAGAGCAGCACTCAGGAAACCATACTGCTCTTTCAGGTTTTTAATAGGAATGCGGTGTTCTTATCATCTTCACAGATATGACTTATACAACTTAACTCTGGTCATCTGAAGTAATGCCTCTTCATTTTGGCATTACCTGTTGCTGTATGTGTTCTTAATGTAGAAATAAAATTGCTGTCTAGGGACACATGATGCTGAGTGGTTCTGGACATGTTTGATTTCTTTGATCTCTGGATAAGGCTATTGATATTAAATGGGCTACCTCTCCCTTGAAGCCTTTCCTACATTGAATGGCCCATATACCTAGAACATGTGTAATGCAATGGCCTTAAGCGATGAAATCTGATCTTGCCAGCGGGATTGTTTACTGAGCCCTAAACCGCTGAAGTTGAACCCATTTGCGTTTAATCATTGATAGTACATCCTTGAAGTACCGCAAACAAGGGCATCTTGTTGCTCTCTCAATGATTGTTTCTTAGCATGTTAAAGCACGTATTTTTTACTTACAATTTTTAACCGTTTTCATTGATTTATTATTATAGGTTTTGAGCTATGATGGGTTGCATACTCCTGATAGTTTAGCTGTCACGGCAGCTGGAATAGCAGTGTAAGTGCTATGATCTTGCTTGCGTACCATATGTTCTAGGCACTTGCCAATGTCTTGGTAAGATGGAAATTTTTATACCTGTTCATTCCTGCTTCTTTGAGTACAACAGAGCTCTTTCGGAAGTGCCGAATTCAAAGGCTATTGCAGGAGTGCGCATTGGCCTGGTAGGCGGTAAGTTCATTGTCAATCCGACGACCAAGGAAATGGAAGAATCTGACTTGGACTTGCTGCTAGCTGGCACTGACAGTGCAATATTGATGATAGAGGTCAGTGATTCGTACTGAAACTTAGTGGATATTTTTTCAAAATATTTCGAGCAAGTGTTGCGGATTCCATTTAAGAATGATTCCATGTGACACTGAGCTATACGACCAATGGGCTCGTGGATAGCCGCACCTTGAAGTACTTATTTGTCAGTTGGCAGTAGCAAGATGGTTGCTTCTTTTAGACTGATAAAAAATCTGCGCTTGGTTATTCTGTATTCTAACCCCTGAGTTCTGACAAAGTGGATCATGCATTGCAGGGTTACTGCAATTTCCTCTCAGAAGAGAAGTTGTTGCAAGCTGTTGAAGTTGGGCAGGTAGTTTTCTTTATTATGGTTTTTTGATTGTTGTCGGCATATCGTTTTTGTAACTAAGTTTGAGATGTCTGATTGTGAACTATTAACTTATGGGTCTTTCTGAAATGATGAGTCATTTACAACTTCTTCAACTCTAGATTCGACTTTCTTTCTGTCTTGAATACATACGATGGAAATTTTCCATCCATTCAATAGAAGCACTGATTATTATTAGTATTGGTATTTTTTGCTATGACATCTCGTTCCGCTGAAGCTTTCATTCCATTTCTTTTTAACTGTAGCTATTTTTTCTATAGACAATACTTGTGCGGACATTTCAGTGATATCTCCATGTGTTGATCAATATCAGGAAGCTGTGCAAGCAATTTGCAAAGAGGTGGACACTTTGGTCAAGAAGTGTGGGAAGCCCAAGATGCTTGACGCAATTAAACTACCCCCTCCTGAGCTATATAAGCATGTTGAAGTAAATTTACTTTGGACCTCTTCAATTGCACTAGAGCTCTACCTGATGTTTACTGCCATTTTCCTGAGGCTGGAATTTACATGCTCATTTTGTGTGACGAGTCTTTTGATGGATTCGAATCAAATTTTTATCGCATTCTCACTGCTGTGGTTGATTAAATATAGACTACAAGGCAAAAAGTACTTATTTTACTAAAAATGTTCTAAAACATTGTCTCTTGTACTGACTTCTTAAAACTGGAAAAAATGTGTTTGCTAGAAAGAATGCCTTATAAAGTTAGATCTTAAAAGAGATTATCCGATAACCTGCCAAGCTTGAGTACCTTCTTCCATTATTGACCCAGTTGATGGTTTCAGGATGTACATGATATTTAAGTACCTTGCTTTTTTAAATGTTTGCTTTATCCTGAATTGGTCTTAGAGCTCTTGTTCATCTCCTGTTTTTCCTGAACTATGCACTGGTGGACTCACTTAGCTGACAAACTCAACGACATTTTTGAGAAGTCCAAGTTGGTCTTTCCCATGTAATCATCTTAATCTTACTCTGAACAAGGTGCATAGTCGCATAGATCTGTCTTCTAGATATAGGGAAGAAATGCACTTTTGTACTATAATTTTCTTTGCGAGATTCATTCTCTGCCATGAAGTGTATTAATGCTCATCTTTTCAACCTCATTTCTGCGATTCCATATTCTGCTTTTGGAGGATTCGAATAATCATCAGACATGACTTGCCTGTACTCTGAATACTCAGGATATTGCTGGGGATGAATTGTTGAAGGTGCTGCAGATCAAGGGTAAAATACCTAGAAGGAAGTCACTGGTGTCTTTAGAGGACAAGGTTCTGACTATACTTACAGAAAAGGGATATGTCAGTAAAGATGCAACTTTTGTTGCTCCTGAAACAATTCCAGACATGGAAATGGATGAAGATGAGGATGAAGAAGTTGTTGTAGATGGAGAAATTGATGAAGGGGATGTCCACATAAAGCCAGTTTCACGAAAATCCACTCCTTTGGTAAAAATCTGGTCAATACATGCTCTCCTGTCCCTTGGGTTTTGCATTGCCATTGGAATAGCAGTGACTTCTCTTACTTGTTACGCTGTTTCTGAGTCCATTTTTTTCTTGTCATTGAGCAGAGTCTGGCTTTTGAGGCTTAGTGGTTAGTATTGTAGTGCAGACTGCAGCTTTTCTGGATGGTCTTGTCAGAGTTGGTTATCCAATATTAGCAACCAAAGCCATCAAAGCCAAACATTTTTTCAGATTTTCGGCAATTAGATCTATTTGTTGTATCCCTTCCAAAATATCAATGTTTGAGAATCCCTTGACGCAGGATGGGTAGATGCTGTAGTTTACTTTCTACAAGCCTAGATGTAGGAGAGCAAACTTGGTTTCGGTCAAATTTTCGAACAACCAAGCTACTTGAGCCTTAAACAATTAAATTTTCGGTACTTTTGATCTCTTTTGCTATCATACGGAATGCAGAAATGGAGTAAAGAGATTATTCTGTTTGCGTCATAAATCTTATTCTTGTGGTGGGAATTCATGAAGGTTCTTACGTAATCCAATTTAAAGGAAAATTTTTTAGATTTATAATCTGAAAGATGGTCAAATACATAAAATTTGAAACTTGATAATGGAAATAGTTACATTTATGAGGATTCTGTCTATGAAACTGATGTAAAAGGCATACAGCTTGAAGTTGGACCCATGCTTGAAGGATGATCCACATGTACTCTTCTAGCATTGATCGCAGATATATGTTATCGGTTGGAACATCTCATGCTATATCTTTTGCAACTTCTGCAAAAGACGAGACAAGTTGCTCAAATGAAGTTTACATACTTTATCAACTTGCAAATTTGAGCTGCTGCAATAGGTCTGGGTAGAGCTCAGTGCACTCTCTTTGGGCCTCTAAAGGCACTAGTCTCGACTAGTATTATGATTAATTTAGAATGGTCTGCCCTATTTTCTATATGGTGGGCATGATGTGTTCATGGTCTGTGTATCATTATGTTGTTGACTTAGGAACACCTGGTTGAATGATGTCTGCCTTTACTTGAGAACGTAAAATCCGTTGGCTAACAGAAACAGATTGACATCAGCGGAATTGGGAATTCTCTCCTCATTATTTTAAGTCAACCCGAGGAAATATACTTGACCTGAAAAATGAAAAGGGATATCCTCTGATAGAGATATAAATCATTCAATGCATAACTTGCTAGTGGTTTCTGTCGCATTTTTTTGTGCTAGTGATTATGTTTCTTCTTTCCTTTTTCTAGTTTTTCTCTGAGGTTGATGTGAAGCTGGTGTTTAAAGAAGTTACATCTAAGTTCCTTCGGAGACGTATAGTTGAGGTATGAGTCCTCCTTTTTTATCAAAGAGTTATTTTATTAGGAGATCTAGAGAGTATGCTTGTTTTTTCCATTTTCTTTCCTTTGACTTTGGTATGATTAATAGACTCCATATCTTTTCCTGTTCTTGTCTCCAACAATTTTGTATTTAGGTTTATATACGTTTATGCAGACAAGTGCAAACTTCTATCTCCAGATATTTGTAGGGACCATCCATCTTGCATTTCTACGTGTATGTCTGTATGGCAAGTGGCAGACAACTTCTCTTTCTGGAGCCCAATGAATATTTGACAAAAATACTGCTTCTGACATATTAAACAGTCTATTCAAATAACATAAAACTGTATGGGATGATTAAATTCACTTATCCTACTGGGAAAGTGCCTCGCCCCTAAAGAAATAGTTTGCTAGTCTTCATTGCAGAATTTCACTTATGAAGCTCTCTTTTCTTATCAAATCCTTTGTACTGTGGACTTGATATAGGGAGGAAAAAGGAGTGATGGTCGAACCCCTAATGAGATAAGGCCGATTAACTCAAGGTGTGGATTGCTTCCTAGGGCACATGGAAGTGCTCTTTTTACACGTGGCGAAACACAGGTTGGCCACACGCATACTTCTGTCATGAAAATGAACCAGTAGTTTCTCTTTTAGTGGTTGAATAGAAACAGTATCTTCTTATTTGCGGGAACTTTTTTTTTTTTTTTACTTTTGGCATGCTCTTCCATCTGCAACTTGCTAAAGGTAGATCTAATTGGTGTATATCTTGGAGGCACTCATTTGTGTACCGGTTCCCTGCAACCTCATTTGTCTACTTTTGCACGCACTTCCATTCTGAGATTTTGCGACTTTTTTTTTGGCTTATCTGTTGAATGAGTTCGAAGTGCAAAATTTAGCACAGACTGAGATATATTCCTTCTTGAGGCTTGAATTCTGTGCACTGTAAGTCTCCTGAATGCTTGTACGTCCAAATTTTACTACGAATTGACTGTTTAGATTTAGTAGGATTCATTCTAATGATTGATGCGGCAATGCACATACACCAAATATTGACCTGTTCATATTTTGTTGTTGAGGTGGAACTGTTTGGTTGTCTCTAGTCAAATCCCCATTTACTTTTTCCTGTGGCCACTGAGATGTATAACATTCTTCTGTTGTTTCAGTTTAGAGCTTATCTTTAACTAGAAGCTTCGGTTACTCCAGTATGACTAAAACAGTCTATCTTGATATTTTTATACAGATAGAATGGATAATATTATCCATTTCTGCAATAGTAACATGCTATCTTGGCTTTTACTTTTCTGATCCTTTACTCGGTTTTTTTAGTCATTAGCAGTGGCTACTCTTGGTGATAAGCAAATGGCACAAAGGGTGGACAACCTTGTGGGTGACGATGAATTGAAGACATTCTACCTTCAGGTCTCTGTAGACATGTTGTTTATGGAGTTCACAATGCATCAATAATCTTTGAAATTATTGATTACACTTAGGTTTTGGCACTGGGGAGCTAAATTTCATACACGTTAAATTGAAGGATGAGCACTTTGGTGTCTTTTTCATTTCCTACCCGCATAAGTGATAATGAAGTTGGCTTGAAATTGCTCGGCGGTGTCATTTTGAGTTTGTAACAAGCAGCATGATACTTTAAAGTGTCCAAAACCTAGAAAAGGTTGTTAACAATTCTTTTATCTGATTTCAGTATTCATTTCCTCCTTCATGTGTTGGGGAAGTTGGGCGTATGGGAGCTCCTAGCAGAAGAGAAATAGGTCATGGAACGCTTGCTGAGAGAGCGCTAGAACCTATTTTGCCTTCTGAAGATGACTTTCCTTACACCATTCGTGTTGAGAGTACCATCACTGAAAGCAACGGTTCCTCAAGGTGATTTAATTGTCATCTGCCTCAATGCATCACGTGCATACAAGTTCTTAGTATATTGAGTTCAGATTCACTTGAAAACATGTTGGCTTAGTTTTCACATAAACTTTCTTCCTCGTACTTCATGGACCTTTAATTGTTGATGCTCTGCTCCTGATACGCTTTCCTCTTTAAATTGTTTTCTAATGTGACAGCATGGCATCTGTTTGTGGGGGCTGCTTAGCTTTGCAAGATGCCGGTGTTCCAATTAAGAGCTCTATTGCAGGGATAGCAATGGGGATGGTGCTGGATACAAAGGAATTTGGTGGTGATGGCACCCCTCTTATTCTTTCTGACATTACTGGTTCTGAAGATGCATCTGGAGACATGGATTTTAAGGTGATATCTTGTATTATATTTGTTTCATGAACTTCTTATTTCCATTAGTTCGTTTATTATCCAAAGTGCTGTTGCTGCAAACCACCCTTAGAAATAATTAAAAATCTATTTTTCCAATTTGAGATCGTTGAGGATTAACTTAGGAGGAGAGCATTCATAAGGCATGGAAGTCCAGCCTTGTTTAATCGAAGGCATTTTTCTGTGATCATATTGGGGAATCAAGTTGGGTAGAAACATTAGCATGATTGGTTGATTTATTTCCACTTTGTTTTTTTCCCAGGTAGCTGGAAATGAAGATGGAATAACTGCATTTCAGATGGACATAAAGGTATCTGTTATTTAGATGTCCATACTCCCTGGTTCAGTTCCCCTCTTCTACCCTGCACTCTTTCGAAAGGATAGGGGGCACAACCACCCTAAAACCAAAATATATGCCCACCACCCATGAGAAAGGGAAAAAACAGTTCTGCTGCTTTCATCATTCTTTCATTTTCGTGAAAATGGACCTAGAAATGCTCTCTCCCTCTCTCTCTCTTGGCTAGAGGTTTGGGCCTGAAAAGGACCTTTAGAGTAATCCATGTGCTTCCATGATGATTCTTGTCTTTTGAGGCAGAAACTACTTTTTCTTTTTGGGTTACTCGTGTTCCTGGTGATAGATGTACAATTGTTGAAGAGAATCAACATTTTATATCTGGACATTCTTCTGGTGAGGAGCAAGAGCGATGTTAACTGATTCTATGCATCTTTTTTTATAGGTAGCAGGTATTACATTGCCCATTATGAGGAATGCACTTCTACAAGCAAGGGATGGTCGGCAACATATTCTTGGTATATTTATATCCCTGACTACAGTTTCTGGAGGAAATTTTTATCTAGCTTCTGACTTATTCTTGCTTTTCTCTAAGGTTTTGTGGTAAGGACAAAAGTGAAATCAGTTGAAAAGCTAGATGTTGGAAGCTACAAATTATGGAGCTACGACACAATCAAACCCGAACGAACAAAATGTTGAATTGAATCGTACCAGTTTCTACTGGGGGGTTATTACTCATTTAAACCATTTCAATGAAAACCTGGCAAAAGGCCATGTAGTCCATCAAGCCGAGAGTTGTTGCCCAAGATTCCTAGCCTCATGGAACAGGCTTATGCTCAGATAATAGCTATTCTTAGAGAATCTATAATGGGTAGGGATAGTCCTAATTTCACTTCATGTCAAGCAGTGAGGACAAATTGCTGATGTCGAGGTGTTGCGAATATTTCTGAGCAATCACTTCGGGTTTTAGTGATTGGTCAGCAATCCCAGCAAGAGATGTATTACATGCTTGTGAGGTGGAATAGTGATGTTGTTTTCTTTTTAATTTATTCCCACCGCATACTAGGTAATCTTGGTGGAATCATCTGATGTACATGCACTGTCGTTTGTCGATGTTTTAATCCATGCAATGACAGAAATTTTTGCTATGTCATGCTGGGATGTCATAGACTTATCTATTTCTTACTTGCACTGAGTGGACAGAGTTCGTCTTTTTGTAGTGATGAATGAAGCCGGAAAGTTCTTTCATTCTTTCTTTATACAAAACTTGAAACTTCTAGCAGCTTTAGGCCCAAAACTCTGACTTATAGAGGAAATGGTTCTATCAAAACCTAGTAAGTTTGGAAATTCACTGAAATTAGAAGACAGCTTAACATCTAGCATGTGTTCCAGCTCATGCTTTTCACGTGGGCCAGAAGCAAAATCAGATGTCTTTTTGTTTATGGAATAATATATTGGTCTGCCTGGAAGTAAGGAATGTTTGTAGGGATTGAATTAACACAGCATGGAGTGAGTGAGTGAGACACAGAGGGAATTAGCATTTATCTCTTATGTGAAGGCTCTCTTCTTGCCATGCCCAAAATACTGTGGGGGACCTCATCATGCTTCTTGTTCTTGATCTCAAGTTTTGACAGATTTAATTTTCTTACTATCTCCTTTTTTATGCTGTCTTTAATGTTTGTGATGGTAAAGTTCTTTGTTCTCTATCCAACACAGCGGAAATGGCAAATTGCTCACCTCCCCCTTCTAATAGTCTTTCAAAGCATGCTCCACTGATTTATATGATGAAGGTTTGTCTATTCCATACCATGGACTTATTACATGTCTTGGATTTGGTAATTTGCTTAAATAACTTGCTCTCTACCTCAGGTCAGACCAGAAAAAATCAATCTGATCATCGGTACTGGTGGGAAGAAAGTGAAAAGCATCATTGAAGAGACTGGAGTAGAGGCCATCGAAACCCAAGATGATGGAGTAGTAAGATCAGGCTTGGATCTCATCTTGAATGGCTATAAATAACTATGTTACTGTTGGTTATGTATTTTGTGTCTCTCCCCTTTTCAGGTGAAAATTACTGCTAAGGACCTGTCTAGTATAGAGAGGTCTAAAGCCATAATTAGTAATCTGACAATGGTGCCAGCAATTGGCGACATATATAGGTACTTATTTTCTCTGTTCTTTTCCATATAGAGGGAGAGGAGAAATTGTTGGGAGATTTGTAGAATGATTAATACTCTGATTCTTGCTTTACAGGAACTGTGAGATCAAAACTATTGTACCTTATGGAGTTTTTGTTGAGATAGCTCCGGGGAGGGAGGTGTGTATTAGAATTCCAGTTGTAAATATTCAATGATCTTGGAAGGGGCGATGTGGTGTTATCATCCTTTCTACGCTTGCTACCCCATTTCTTCTGATTTTTGGACTATGTAGTAGTCCTTGATATCAACCGGTGCCTAGAGGAAATGTTTGGGTAGTATTACCTATTAATGGACTTTTTGTCTATACTTATTTTGAGTACTTTTTCTGGCTTCTTACTTTTCCTAAAAAAGATTCGAGCATTGAAGAGTGTTTTAAGTTACGGAAAACTAAGAAAAAATCATATGTGATTCCCCGTGCATATATTTTATTAGGCTTCAAGTGTTTCACATTAAATAAAAGTCAAATTATGAGAGATAAAGGATTTGGAAAATGTAAAAGCCAATTCGTCTACCATTGGTGGATAACATGGATTTTCATTTTATCAGGTGCTATAGCATTTATTGAGTTGAAGTTTGCCCCTTAAATAACTTTGTCATATTGCTCCTTGATATGCAGTTGTTATATGATTTTTTCGTCTCTCTTGCTGTATGTCGATTGATCTGGGTAGAGGTACTGAATTATGTTCATTGTAAATTTGTCTCAGGGTTTGTGCCATATCAGTGAGTTAAGTGCCAATTGGCTTGCCAAGGCTGAAGATGTATGGTTTTTTGCCTTACTTTTTATCTTGCCATCACTGGTCTAAGTCCATAAACGCTAATGCCATGTTTGTTTATTTTGCTGAAGGCTTTTAAAGTTGGAGACCGTGTTGATGTGAAACTTATCGAGGTATCAGATATTTCTTTCCAATTTTATCTGCTCAATATTTTGTTTTTACCATCATTCTTTTCTTTTTCTTTTTTTTGAAGTCCTAGAAAGAAGTTATCCCATGTTTGGGAAATTACTTGCTTGTGATTTGATGTTTCACTGGTTGGAAGTGTTTCTATGATGTGATTCAGACGCAGCTGTTTGTTTTAACTCTTGCGTGATGATCTGCTGATACTGTCACTTCATCCTCCTGCAAAACAGAGCAGCATGTCAGTAGGTGCAGGTTGTGTTATTCGAGGGGTTGCCAATGTGGATAAGATCCTTTAAGAATATGCATGTGGCGTCTCCCTGAGAGGCTCTTCATTTCCTTTAGCTGCTCACTTGCCAAAAAGTTGGGGGAGGGGTCAATTCAAATGTCCTCGTCTTTTTCCTCTTACCGGCTGTACCAGAAGATTTGACTGTTCCTTCTCCTCCCGTCTTACTAGCTATACCCCCTTTTCTGCCCCTGCTGGCCATGCCTCTTTAGACCCTATCTCTGAGCCCGTGTTAGCCTTGCTATTTGTTTAGAGAAAACTGTGAAAACTAAATCCTAAAATTGGCCATTTCCCTCTGATTCTTTCAACACTCGATACACATCTGGACAAAGAATTAATGGGTATTACCACTCGTGCACTTTGAAACTTCATATGTCACTTCCCGGGAGAAATTTCTCTCCATGTTTCTATTCTTTGCCTGAAGTAGTAGCCTGTTAGTTGGTGGCTCCGCAGTGGTGGTACTGACGTTACATTCCTATTACTAGCTACTTCGTTTACGTCATTTCCATATATCGATCACTTTGCGAAAGTTATGGATCTCGATGTACGTACATCCATGTTAATCTGATTGTAGAGTATTTCCTTTGATAAGTTTTTATGATCTTTTGTTGGTTACATGTCATTTCAGTAACTCTTACTAATAATTACAAGAGTTTGGTCTAGATCAATGATAAGGGACAGCTCCGCCTTAGTCGCCGGGCATTATTTCCTGACCCGGATCCGAAGGAATTTGGTATGCAACAAACAGCTGGAGCTGCTGGAGAAGAATCCGCTTCCGCACCATCAGCGGATAAGGTCCTGGCTAAGAAAGTAGTATTAACACACAAGGATAACTTCTCTGAGGAGAATATTGAACAAACTAAGGATAAGGTCAGTCTTGCAAAGGTGACTGGTTCTTCTAAAAGTATCTCAACTGAGCAAACTATCCAACCTCGAAAGAAAGCAATTAAAAGGTTGGTAAGCCCTGCCAAAGATAAGGCTTATATCAGCAAAGAAAGGCCAAAGAAGAGTAGCAGCAAAGCAGTTAGCAGCTTCTCTGCCAACGATGAAAGTACTTTAGTAAATGGAGAGGCTAAAATTGGATAGGTCAACGTTTCTTTTCTTTTGAGTATGACAAATTTGTCGGAGCCAATGACATGACAGCAGTGATGAGGGCGAGCCTTCCCTTTGAAAGGACGTAAAAGGTAAGACTTATGTACTCATCCCTGTATTGCTGTAGATGTTGATAGCGTGAAACTGAAGGAAATAAAAATTGTAGATAGATTGACTTGTCCACTTTGTGCGTTTGGCATCCTTTGTACTCTTCTTCATTTACACATTTTTTTCCCTCTCTGTGAGTATTGTGATCATTATCATTTCCAATTTTGAGTCTTTTGAGTATTTTTTGCTAGGTGGTGAAAATCGAAATAATCACAGTGACAGTGCCCAATTTTTTCTGTCTATGGCAAAACGTTCATACTTTCTAGTGGGCAGTAATACATTGTGATGCAGAAATGACTAAGTAGGCAAAGCCTTCATAAGCATATTTCCAGTGTCTAACAATGCCCTGAATTGGATTATTGCGGTTTAAGATGTTGAACTAGTGGTTTATGGTTCTCAGCCTTGCAATGTGGACAATTATCCTCCGCATTTTCTCAACATTATAGCACTCGACTTTAGCTCATGGCTATTGAACATGATCTGTGCGGTGGCATATGTCATGGCTGAATAATGCGACAATTACATTTGATTGGGGTGAAATGATGTCTCATAATGCTGGATGATTGTCACAGAAACTCAATTTTATGGCACATAGCTTTACTCTCGTGTCCCTATCTATACCTGCTACTGATATGCTGATTCTTCCGTTTATTTGATAGGAACCAATTTGTTATGCACGTGTTTCCCCAATGCTGCATAGTCAATTTTGCTTCTAGGAGAGAGCTCCGCCACATAGCGAGGAGACTCTTCCAGTTATACGCCAATGGTGTGCTCGTAGAACAACCCAAGAGGCGACCAACAAAGTAGTAGCTTTCGCAGGAGACAGAGATCTTTCCTGTCTTTTTCTTTCTTTGGCCAACTTGTAAATGTATCCTCCAGTGATCTTCCCATGGCTTTTCATGCTCAAGGCTCCAAATTTTGCTTCAGGTAGCACAGGTTTTTGAAGTGTAAATTTGCTTCGAGGATAATTGAGTTTGTGGCAAAATCCGTGTAGTTTCTATGTGCCTCTTGAGCTTAGTTGCGCACGAGAGTTCTTACTTCATTCTATTTCTAGCCTTTTCAGCCTATTAAAAGAACATAGCAAAATGGCGGCAGCTTTTTCGTCTCGTATTCCCTTTTTGGAAGGGATTGCCGCCCCTAAACCGGGGGCGGACTTACTAACAGCTTGGCCTTTAAGCTTGAATAAGTATCCACAAAAAGGAGTCCGATATACATGACGCAAATGTAATATCTCATCTTCCTATTTGAATACCTCCTTAGTTTCCTTATTATACGTTAGACCATTATAAGATCTCTGTTTTTCTCCAAAAATATTTTCCATTATCGCAACATGATTAGTGCTAATTTCGAATTCCTCGTAGCTTTTAAAGTCTAAAACCCAGATTCGTGCTATAACGCACTGCATTCAAACCTCATGGGTTTGTAATCTATCCGAGGTTAAGAGGGACATAAACCAGCTCTTGTACTTCCAACAGATTAAGCAAAGTCTAATGTCTTTCCGTTCATGGAATACGATGTGATGACCAGCCTCAGCAAGGCGAATATGGTTTCTCTTACTTCAGAGGATACCCTCGTTAATAATTCAGCGTTCGCTTGTCAGTATGTCTTCCCAGAACCCAAATAAAACCCGAGTGTATAAATTCACGTGGTTTATTTTTTATTGTCGTCTTTAAGACCACCATTTATTTATTTGGTGTGGAGAAAAGCTCTGTCGGAAAGACAATCAGGGCTTAAATGAAGCTGCTTTGCAACTCGTACTGGGCTACATTGACCAGCAATTTAAAACGTCTCGGTCCACCAGAGAACTTAGTTAGCCCTTGCCCATCAGATTCGTTCACAATACCAAACCACCCTTTGCAATAAAGTAACCTCAATCGTCTGCTGGCCTCTTAAGACAACTCTCCTTGCACGGCTTAGAATAAGACGGACAATATGTTGATCCGTCTTTTCCCTTACCAGCTACAACGTTCGGTTGAAACACTTCAACTTCCAGTAATCCCTTCCTTTTCCCATAAGAATGGCCGCCCGCAGATACATATCGGTCAAGAGGCCTCGAAAAGCAGGACACCAACAGCAATACAATGGACGCGAATCTCCTCGGCTCGAAATACTCGCCAGTCCACTTCCAACGGGTCTCTGGAGACGTCCGCACGACTTTCTTCAAATGTGTACGGTGGCAAGTCGAAGAAACGCTTGACCCCATCGATTGCCCATACCACTACTACTGCGACAGCGCCTACCCAGGCGATTATTCCCGGATCGTGGATGGCCTCGTCCTCCTATTTTCAGTGGCTTCTTTTCTCGTAACACTGATCATCATGATCCTGGAAGTATCTGGGAAGGGCAAATCGCGCCTTTGCAAATTGAAGAGGTACTTGCTTCCGTCCAGCCCACTTTCCCTCTCGGCAGTGCTGCTGATCCTTGCCAAAGGCCACCGAATAAACTCCATGTTCCCGGTTTCCTGCATGGGGCCAGCAATATTCCGTCTGGCGCTCATATCTGCCCTGGCATTTGATGAAGGTATGGTCGGTGACATCAAGTACGTCATTTTTCAGGCATCGACGATGTCTGGGATACTTCATGCGAGTCTATATCTGGACGCTGTTCTTTTACCTTACTACACAGGTTTCGACGCTCTAGTGTCCTCGACTTTCTCTCGCGAGTGCGAATCCTGTGTTTGTCGCAGAGAGGTTTTAGTTGTCGGAGGGACGTTAGTTACCTACAGGGCCTGGTCCATAACCAGCTTTCTTGTCGTGGGTGCTTTGTGCCTGAGAGTAATATGCAGGGTGGGCAGTGATGTTGGCAAGATCACGTATATTTTGAAACACTCGCTTGAAACATTAGGTTTAGCGTCAGTGGTTTTGGACTCCATGTATTTGCTGAGAAATTCTCCACCGGAAAGGATTTTGCTCCGAACTACTGCTGCAGGAGCCGAGTCAACCTTAATTTGCATATATGTAATAGGAAGGATATGTGCTCGTCTTCGGCAATCGCGATTGCAGCATGAGAAATGAGAAGTTTTTCCAAATTCAAGAAGATGATGAATCTGATGGTTAGAAAAGAATGAATCAATATGAAAAGAAAGTATCCTGCTGCAGGAAACAGAAGTTTTCATAGAAAATGTAGAAACTACAAAAGAAAACCTTCTGAAAAGAATGGAAGGATTGTCTACCAGCAAGGCTCACTTGAAAGTGTACAGTCACTCAAAAGAAATACAGAGCTAACCTCCATCAGATCATAAGGTGACTACAAATCCTAGAAATCCTTTCTTGCTTCCAGTGTACAGCCACTCGACCAGAAATACCTTCATTTCTGGGGTAGAAACTCCGCAAGATCTCCCTCAACAGAACTCAAAATCACAAAAAGAATCTCCTCCTGCTGGTGTCCATTTCGGGCTGGAGTCAAACAGGAAATACAAGAAAGTAAACAAGCGATGATCCTGAGAGGAGAATGCTTTCACATGCTTATTTTTAGTATTCAAGCATGAGTGCCTGGTTGGGGACATAATGAGTTTGTATAGACTATTTACCTTGTGAACCCATTCATACTCGCCACCTTTAGTATCGAATGTTCCATGCTGCAGGCTAACCAACTTGAGTGTAAAACGAGGACCACACTCCTACAATTATATATGACCAAGCAGACATAGGTTAGATAAACTGTGAAAGCGACCTGATAAAGCATTCATTCCATTCCCTTCTCTCTCACTCTCCCTCTCTCACACATGCTTGCGCGCAATCCTCACTTCGAGGGTGCATCAATGTGCATTCCACCTTATAAATATGCTCTCAACAAGTAATGGAATTGGTTAACAAACCTGAAGGCGAGCAATTACTTTCTCTTGAGAGACCTTCTCACCCTTGCCATTCTTCATCCTTTTATCCTTTGAGTCAGTATGTTTACTTTCTTTACTTTCAAAGATGTACCTGAGCATGGATATTATACAACTTTAGTTGCTGATCAAGGGAGCTTTTGACTAAAGTGGGTATTCACAATGCTACCAAGACACACCTATGATGGCGAAAGAATATAAAATCTCGCTGGTTATGGAAAGTCACAACTCGCCGACCACGGAAATTTGGTGCTTGTGGAAATAATGACTGTATTAGTCTGAAAGAAAAGAGGTAAAACAACCTATTAAACAAAAAATATGCTACAATATATTATTACATCAATCATCGAAAGAAGAAAGCTGAAGTTGCATTTTCTAGCCTGAACGGGTATTCAGCACTAGAGCTATTGCAGTATGCATCACAAATGGAACCAGGTTTCTTAAAAGTCTTGACTGGGATATGGGCAGTAACAACCTAGGGGCTATAGTAAATGGAATCAATACAAAGAAAAACTATCACCTTCCAATACGATGACCCAAGCGAGTTGTAAAATTAGTCAATACAAGCTCGGGTTCATGACTAGTTGGATTTCCATGATTCTGCAAACAATAAGGGCCAAGGAAATTAACAAGATAATCCAACCATTTGAAGAGATCACCATCTGTCACTATTCTACACAGAAGCATATATGATGAAAATAGTGCTGCCTACAAACGAAGAGAATATCATTTCTTTCCTTTCCACTAGAACAGTTAACTAAAACAAGACCACAACCTACAAACCTTGATATCTTTACGTAATACGAGCTTGGAGAGCTTGAAGTGAGCAGTTGGTCCATCCGGTAGGCCGATAATTAAAAGAGCATCTACAAACAAGATCCGATTACTAAATATATAGATACAAGGAATATTGATCGTTCAAGTATCCGTGGAGTCAAATAGTAAACAGAATAAAGAAGTTGAAACCAAAGAAATGGTGACCTGTAATTTAGCGAGAAGCACCACTAACCTGGCTCCCTCCGATTTGTGTGAACAACGATGACAGAAGTGAACTCTCCGTGATTTGCATATTCCACAATCTGATAACAGTGCAAGTCAGAAAAGTTAAACCAAGTAAGAGAGTAACTATCTGGTTCTAAAATGTCACAAAGTGGACAAAACATTTAAGACCTTTTTCAAGTCATAGGTTCCTCTCCGGTAGTAATGAGAATTCGGGATAACCTCCAGTAATTCCGATATAAAAGCAGGCCCCCTCTGCAAAATCATGTGATATGCAACACCAAATTATTCAAAAAAGCAAGCTTTAATCAAGCAGCTGCGCCCAAGGATCGTGCAAAAGAGCAAAATGAGGACATACAGTCGAATTGAACCGGCAAGTAGTGATCAATATCTTCGGTGTGCTCTCGCGCTTTAATACAGAACTGAATTCGTCACACTCGTTTCCAGCATACAGCTACAAATTCACAAACAAATCAACGGGCAAACCAAAACGATATCCACAAACATCACGTAAGTTATCACCAGAAGAGTTAGTGAAAATAGAGAGGGGAACCTCCTCGTCGTCGGGCCGGCAAACTGTCTCATCGAACTCTCTTGTGTTCTCGATCGTGCGAGGGATCTTCTTCGGCGGAGGCTGCTCAAAATAAAACCAAATTGAGAATAAAGAGCTTCGACACAACAGCAAACGATTCTGTCATATCTTTTTTTCATGTCTCGCTCCACTTGAAAGTAAAGAAAATTGGTGGATCAGGGTAAAAGAAAGTTGTCAGACCTCCTCGCCAAGCTCGAGAGCGCGTTTCTCGGCGGCGTCGCGATCCTTGAGCTTCTTACGCTTCTCGAGCTTCTTCTGCTGCTTGAGCTTGGCGTGGACGGCCGACCTCTTCTCCTTGTTCTTTATCATCGACGGCAGTATCTCTCTCTTTTCCTTCGGCTCCGTCGCCGTCGCCGTCGCCTTCTTCCTCTTCCTCTGGTTATCGCCGCCGCCTGCAAATCGGTCTTCTCCTTCGACTTCGTCCTTCTTTCTCTTCCATCCCATGGCTCTCTACGCTTCGTTCAAGCCTCGGTTCACCGTCTTCTTCTTCCTCAGGACCTCCTGGATCGACGACGAGCGGCGGACAATGCGAAGGTTCTGCTTAATCGACTTACGAGCTACGAGGGTTTATGGAGAACCAAACGTTCCGGTTCGTGTATGGTGTGCACCGAAACAAACCGGTTTCTTAAGAATCTAACAAACCGGCCCATCCGGCCGGAGGAGCTAAGGAATGAAAAATCTAAATTTCCTTTAAAGAAGCGTAAAAAGAGTTGGGCATAAATGACTTCTTCTTTTATGATTTTATGTCAGTTTTATTATAACAAAATCATATATTAATAACTGAATTTTATTACTCATAAATTTAACACAAATTTATTTCGAATTCTCTTTTTGTCGATTCTATTTTTATATCAACACCAGTTTAGTCAGTATAATCAAAATCTTTTCTTGGTATATGCTAAGAAGTAATTCCTCGACATCCCAATTTGGTTCTGATTTACATAAATTTCTTCTTGATTAATGCTATTAATAATTTTAACACAAATTTATTTCAAATTTTCTTTTTTTTAATTTTTTTTTTTCGCAATTGCACTGGTTTAGTACTTGAAACTTTTATCTACTCAAACTCATTGCTACAGGATGAGCTCTTAAAAACTCGCTCAAACGTTATAATCACTCTTATTATCTATAAGACTCGTTTTTTCTATGATATTATTCTCGAAAAATTTTACATAATCAAATTAAATATCGATCTAAAAAGTTGCCGAGCGAAGCAATAAGTACTTCGGTTAAGTTAGTATAGTCAAAATCTTTTCTAAGTACACGGTTAAGAAGTAATTCCTCGACATTCCAATTTGGTCCAATTTACATAACGGGCAAAAACGGCATAATGTATGAATAAATAAATAAAAAAGGAAAAAGAGCTCACCCAGACAATTCGTGTATAAGGAAAAACCTCTTCAGTCTTTCACGCCCTGCCTCCGACTGTTTCCCGCCACTTTCTCGCTCCCTCGCTCTTCACTCGTCCATCTCCTCCACTCCTGTCGCTCCCGTCGATCAGCGCACAGTCGAGCTCCGAAGATGTTGTGGGTCGACAAGTACCGCCCGAAGTCGCTGGACAAGGTGGTCGTCCACGAAGATGTCGCTCAAAATCTGAAGAAGCTGGTACTTTGAATCCCTCGCCTGTCCTAAATTTTGGGTCTCTGCTTTCTAGCTTCGAACGATCGTCAGAGTTCCTAATTATCCCGCTCCTATGTTGTTGCGTGCGCAAAGGTGTCGGAACAGGATTGTCCCCATTTGCTCTTCTACGGCCCCTCTGGCTCTGGCAAGAAAACCCTAATCATGGCCCTTCTGAGGCAGATGTTCGGGTCCAGCTCTGACAAGGTTCTGATTTCTTGCAATTGCCTCATGTCGTGCTTTGTTGCTGTGCGTGAGAGGGAGAAGGTGGGGTGAGGGGGGGGGTGGGGTGGGGGGTGGGATGAATCATGTTGGGATGTGAAGTTCTGCCTTTCAGTGAAATATGTTCTGGTTCCACTGTTATTTTTATTGGCAACGGTGGCTTGAACTTTAATGTGATTTGTTTGCAGGTCAAGGTGGAGAATAAGAATTGGAAAGTTGATGTAAGTGCAAACACTTTTATGAAGTTCTTGTGCTTTGTTTGTCTATTTCAGCTACGAATTTTGGATTATTAATTAAAATCCTGCTGATACAATTGTTTGGTTTTCTTATGGAGGAATTTCTTTTAAACGGTAGGGGTTAGAATAGCCTCATACTTCAGCTAGGATGGGAAAGTAGTGACTGATAACTGTAGCTTCGTTGACAGTGGCTCATAGTTGTGAGCTTTGTTTTATGTTTCCATTTTTCTAATGTGAATAGTCTCTAGCAATTGTCTGGAGGAGTGTTCGTTTGCTCACAGCTTCATTCTGTGAAAACACTGGCCTATCAGTTCTTTCATTAATAATGCCTCTAGACCACCATAGTTGAAATAAATTTGACACGTTCATACCGTAGCCATCATTGACTGCTAGTTTATTTATACTGGAACTATATGGTTTTCGTTTACATGGGTGAGCTCTTGCTTATTAATGCATATTCCAATGGTGGAACTTGTGACATTGTGTTAGTGGAGAAGTCAAACATATTTAGATTCCCCGTCTTCTCCTCCCATGGTGCCATTACTCCTATACTATTACAAGGAGAAGCACAGGTAGCAATATTGTCTTAGCTCATTTGTTGGTAATATTGGACATTTAGTGATTTATCATCTTCTATTGTCCTTTCAATGCAGGCTGGAACCAGAACTATTGATATAGAGTTGACTACATTGTCAAGTACTCATCATGTTGAAATGAATCCTAGTGATGCCGGCTTTCAGGACCGATACGTCGTTCAAGAGATTATCAAAGAAATGGCCAAAAACAGGCCCATAGACACCAAAGGGAAAAAGGGATTCAAAGGTGATATTGCTTTATCATATCTTAGATTTTCTCATCCTCTTGGCACTTCTTATGTGATATTATCAGCAGTCTTGTAATTGTAAGGCAAAGCTCATGATAGCACATTGCACTCCAGAGATTTTGTTTGACTGAAACTACCGATAAATACCATATAGGCAGCGTATAAGTCGACGATCAAGAGAAGTTTTGCCTGTATAAAGAATGATGTTTGCAATTGATGGTGGACAATGGTGCTTAGGTGTCACATTGACATTGATTGTGAGCAAGGGGCTTTTAATAATGTTCGTCCTTGAGGATTTTATGGGTTAAAGGTGAAAAAAAAAAAACACAACTTGTTCAGTTCCAATCTCAGCATCAGTGGTTCATTGCTAGTGTTTTGGGATAAACAACACAAGTTGACTATATAAATTGAGTGGATTGAGCAAAATATAAAGCAGATAGAACTTTCAAGAAGTTCTCCATGACGTGTTATGTGTGATTCCGAAATTGTATGGTATTTTCGAGTACTATATGGGGTATATTGTTTTCCTTTATTGCATGACTTGGAATATTTCTTTAAAAATGCCTGTTCTTACTGAAGCGTATGGATTTCTAGTTCCAATATTAGGTGGCATACATATATTTGATGACCTCGTTCTTTTTGGAGATTAACATGCTCTATAATAATGAACTGAAACCTAAAGATAAGATTAAATCTCTAATCATGTGCCAGTTCTGGTGCTTAATGAGGTTGACAAACTCTCAAGAGAAGCTCAACATTCTCTGAGGAGGACTATGGAGAAGTATAGTGCATCATGCCGACTGATCCTTTGCTGCAACAGCTCATCAAAAGTTACTGAAGCCATTCGTTCTCGCTGTCTGAATATACGAATAAATGCACCAGGAGAAGATCAGGTTAGGAGCTTGTTTAGCGATCTTAGTATGTAGATAATTCTTTTTGTTCAGCAGTACAAAAGATAAGTGGATAGAATTTATGTCTTGGTATCTAATGTGGAGTCCTTTCTGAAAGAGGGAACTGTTATAGACCTTGTGACATGGATGTGGATCATAGCAGGATCTGTTCTTTTTCTTTGCATCGTCAGCTAATAGGTGTGGTTTGTCCTTTCATACCAAACATCGAATGGTAGGATTGAATCATATGCTGGCAGGTGATTGAGAGCTTTTAGACACTGCCTATCTATTTTTTTCTCATTTTTGCACATGATGTGATTATTTAACAAAATTACGGAGTATAATGCATCAGAATATCTTCTATTGTGACAACAGAGGAACCCTTATACTAAAAGCGCATGAATGATAGACTATTGGTCTTGTGGGGTCATTTCGAGTTGAGACTTCTTGTAGCATTGCATCAATTGTAGGTGCATCTTTCTCTTCCCACTTATTGCATACAACATTTGGTCTGCATTTATATAGTGCCCATCTCAAAGATTGCAGATTTCTCAAGCAAGATTGTCAGCAGTTACATTATCTGCTTGATTGTTGTGCGGACATTATTAAGTTATGGGTTCTTATTTATTCAAATGTTCTGGCAGATTGTTAAGGTGTTAGAATTTATTGCGAAGAAGGAAGGTCTGCAACTTCCTGCCGGATTTGCCGCTCGCATTGCAGAAAAATCAAATCGCAGTTTAAGAAGAGCGATACTTTCCTTTGAGACTTGTCGAGTACAGCAGTAAGATCTTAGGACTGTTGCTCAGTTGCAGTGCCTTGGAGTTTTTTCCGATTCATCTATTTGTGCTAGATCATTTTCTTTTGGCCATATTTGGAGCTAGATTAACTGATAGTTCTTTCTGTTGATGCAATGTAATAATGGCTTTAGGTACCCTTTCACCATAAACCAAGCAATACCTCCTATGGATTGGGAGGAGTATGTTTCTGAGATAGTATCTGACATTATGAAGGAACAGAGCCCGAAAAGGTTAAAAGCGTTTCGCATTCTACTTTCACCAGTTTTCCCATGTGTTGCTCGTAGTCAACCTTTTAGCATTCTGTAGTATTATATCTTTCAAATGCCACTGTTCAATATATTAAATTGGAAAAAATCTCTACTGTGTATTTAGTGATCAAAAGTTAGTTATTAGTTCCAAGACTTCCTTAACTTATATTATGAGTGAAACTTGCAGAAGTTTTTTGATAACTTTGGGTGCATATGGTGCTGTGCATCAGGATTTAGAATATCATTGCATGACCCAGACAATATAATTTATCTTCTGATTTCTACTGTTGTGATGATGTGTATCTCTGTGCATGTGTGTGGATCTTTGCTCACTGCATTTCATGGAAATATGCTTGTCATGATGGACATGAGCTGTCACTAAACGCCTGCTGTTCTTATTCTTTAGGCTATTCCAGGTTAGAGGGAAACTTTATGAGCTGCTCATCAACTGCATTCCTCCAGAAATCATTCTGAAGGTATAAGTGCACTTCTCGCATCATTTGTATCTCCACCATGTTATATCTACTTCTGTTTCCTTGCAGAAGCTGCTGCATGAGCTACTGAGAAAACTGGATGCAGAATTAAAGCATGAGGTCTGCCACTGGGCAGCCTACTATGTAAGTATCTTTACAAATTCAACTTTATGTTGGGTCGCCCTAATTGCAGTGGCTTTGCTGTAGTCTTCTAGTTTTGTGATTGCCACCTAAAGAATGTCGCTGGGATAATGTACTAAAGATATACTAATGTTTCTTGCTTCCAAATTTTGGTAATCCTCCATTCTATTATCCATGAACAGGAACATAGGATGAGGCTCGGACAGAAGGCCATATTCCATCTTGAAGGTACACTATTCTTTGTCAAACTATAACAAAACTAAGTGGCTTTCTTGTTTTACTTTGCTTTGGGAGTTCTTCTGTCCATGGTGGCTGCCGGCATTAACTAATAGGGGCTTACAGCGGGCACTGTGGAAATTCAATTGTAGTCTGACCATGTACAGCAACGGGGGCTTGCTTTGGAACTCTCTCTTCTCTCTCTCTCTCTCTCTCTCTCTCTGTGATTGCTTGAATGACTTGAAAAGATGACTTAAAATTCAAATTTCAATGCAAAAGTGTAGACTATGATCCAGTTGGTGTTTTTTGAGGTCTACAGGCAAACATATTGCCTTCTGCTTAACGCACTCTACTTTACTCTCATGCAGCTTTTGTAGCCAAGTTCATGAGCATATATAAAGCTTTTCTGATTGCAACTTTTGGCTGAGGATTCTTGGGTTCTGCAACATTGCGATCTATTGAAAGAGGGGTGACAAGTGTAAACTGATTTTGGCTCTATGGGGTTCAGTCCAGAGTTTGGCAACTATTGCCAGGATGCTGAGTTGTGATGGAGACAGGTGAAGATTTTAGTTCTCAGGAGCCCCTGGTCTCTTGTTTTAAGGTCTCTCTTTTTGATCATATTCTCATCTTTTTGACTAGTTCAAATTCGTGCAGAAATATCTATGAACATGTTATCTTCCTTGTCTTATTGATAAATTGTACTTGATCACCTTCTGGCCATTGGGAAGAATGGCTATAGAGCCTATCCAGATAACTTCAATGAATGGTTTTCTAAATGCCACATCTAGATTAAGCGGGTACATTGTTGAGATTTTATGCTTGGGTTCTGCAATGTATTTAGCACCATTTTAAGGGAAGACTTGCTCTTGAGTATTTGAGATTTGCTCTTCAAAGATTGCTCACTGTTGATATATGTCAGCACATGTAAAAGTAACTAGAGAGGCTCACTATAAGGAGTAGGACATGTCAGACTTCGATAATCATGACTTGAGCTGGTCTCACGTTGCATTTTGAGGCAATTTAGCTATTGTGTTGTCATGTTGCTTCCCCACATGACCAGATGTCATTTCAGATTTGTGTAGATGAAAGGCACATGGTGTGTTTCCTTGTATTTGAACATTTGTTTTGGTCGTTTTGAAGAATTATAGTAGTGAGTTAAAACTGAGGACCTGATGTCGATGGGTCAGTCAGAAGTTCTTCAGGTGAATTATTTTGTGTTCTATTAACTAATTTGGGAAAAGAAGCAGATGTAGGAGGGTGAGGAACATGGCTTACCCAGTGGGAAAATGGCTGTTTGAACCTTGGGACTATTTTCATCACGTTGTGCGCACGGATTTTCATCACGTTTGTGGGAGATTAGCATGACTTTAAGTATGAAGTGTATGAGTTGCATTGTAGTTCCTTACAAGTCGCATTCTAAAACTTACATCTCCTCTTCTATTCGCACTTGTTTATTAATCCCCGTTGAATGAGTTAAATGGTGAAAGAGCGTAACTACTGGGCCAAGCTATATGGTTTAATGACGGGGGAGCAGTTAGTTTCTTCCCTTCCATGGTAAGGTTTCCTACTTTGAGATCCCTCTGTTCTAGGCTTGAATTCAAACCCTTGCTCCTCTTGTTCTAGGAACAATTTTTCATAGAGAAAATAACTGCAGGAACAATTCGATGCGACTGAGTAGCCTCCACGTCGTTGCTTTACCCTTCCGAAATTCAATTTGAATTTTATTATCATTTATCAGGCGGTGTAAATCCTTCTCATCAGGCCAATGAAACAACTAAAAAAGTTTAATGTTGCCAAACACATCAGCATTCAAGGATGGCGAGATACCTTGAAAGGCTTCGGTCCACGACGGAAGAGGCGTGAAGAAATGTTACAAACCTCCTTTTCATAATATGAGTTAGCAATGTGACAACGAAGTATAAATCAACTTACACTGCACAATGAAAAATTTGTTGAAGAGGATATATATTTACATGGCTTGGTTTTGCGGAACATCTGTTCCGTGATCTACTTTACAAACATGACTCCTGCGACTCTCTATTGAAATACTGATTAAATTTATGCATAGAATACAACATAGGATACACGCATTGCCCAGAGGAATTTGACCTTGCAAACTTTGCCACAAACGATATTCTCCGCCCAAAAGATTTTAAGCCAATGAGTCTCCAGAACTGCGGTAGATTTCATCAGCATGAGCTGCCGGCACATACACAGCATCAAGCAAAGAGCTGTGAGCCCGTCCATAGAACACATACACAAGTACCCCAACTATCAGCCATACAGAAACACGAGCCCATGTAGCGGTCCTGTTGTTTCAAAGATGAAAGAGGCACATCTATAAGACCAAGGTCATGAAAGGAGAAAAATGACAAAACACAGAGACTGCTTCTGATGAGAAATTACAAACTATGCGCAACCGCAACTTGATTAGGTTGTCTAATTAATACCCCATAAACTTGAAACTTCAACCTTGACAACCAATAGTCAACTAATGCAGAAGCAAAGATTGCACTATGAGCATGTTGTGGATTAAAAGACTCACCCAAGATTAATCAGCAGATAAACGTTGATCAGAATACAGGCAATAGGCAAAAGAGGAACAAATGGGCAAATGAAACCTGAAATAAGAACGTTAATGTAATCAGTTCCAGGCTTCTAAGTTCAATATCCACTCGGCAACAAAAGCTCAAGTATAGAGAAAATAAAGGGGACTAAATTGTGACACTGTCAAACACCACTAACTGAGGAAATGATAACGCATCTTCATTTAACCAAAGAAATTTTGAATGAAGAGACCAAAATGAGCCCATTTCCTCAGGCTTCAAGATTATAAGCAAAATTTGCGCATGCTAACAATTTTCAGTATTAAGATGGAGTGCACGAGGACAATAAAATTGTGATTTTGGTATTGACACAAATTGAACCTGAGTGACTTCCAGGTCTTCATACTTATGCAACAATACAGCGAGTCATAATGTCAGCTAATTCGCATTGATATTGGATAAAGTTGAACTTTCCTCCTTTAATCAGATCTTACTTTCCAGTCCTTTGTATATCACACGGCATGAGAATTGAACCTACATATCTGCATCTTCCTAGTTTCAGAATATAAACATAAGCAGTTCTAACATAACATACATGCAATAGAGAGCTATGCCTGACAAGTTACCATTCAAGTTTCCACCCCACACAGATGCCATTGTCATGCAACCGAAGAGGATGAGAACATGCAAGAGTAAATAGCTCGTGCAAAAGAATCTAACATACTTGCTAAACCGTACTCAGCACAAAGGATAACATACCTCCTGCATGGCCAAACTTGTGCCTCCTCTCATCTTGATCAATGCAAGTCAGCACAATGAGACCAGACAAAAGGAAAGTGCCACCAACACCACACAGGGAGAAACGAAGATAGCTGAGAAGGAAAGTAACAGAATTAAGAAGGTAACCTCAGAGAGAGAGAGAGAGAGAGAGCATCTATATACAGTAGAAAAAGATCGTTTTAAAATTATTTCTTCTAGATAAAATTTGAGCAACAAAATCTGCTGTCTCCAGTGCGTGGGGCTTTAAGTGAAGACATTTTTTATCCCGTTTTCACCATCTGGCCTCACACTGGAGGACGAGCCATATAACGCTTAAACTCCTTATTTCGTAATACAAATTAAGCATAAGAGAGCTCCTTTGGAATTTCAAAAAAAGTGAAATCATACAAGTGTCAGCAGCATATTCTCCAGACACCCACCTGGGAAGTCCCAAACTTGAAGCTGCAAAAGTGAGAATTAAAGCCCCAATGCATGTGAACATTATAGTCCAGCCAGCAATTTTTCGCCTGTTCTTTTCTGTCAAGACCTCTGCATGAAGAGATGGAGAACTAATGGATGAGGCTTGGGACAAGTGGTGGAAACAAGAGATAAACAATTTTTGGTGGTTCTGAGGTAAATAAACGTCTGACGGAACCAACTTCAATGTACAATCACCCTACTTCACCTCATCATGCAAGAGTATAACACTGCATATGAAATAGCAATACCTTGCACTTTTTCTACAATAATAGGATAGTCAATTGATGCTTCCTTTTTGCCTAATAAAGGCTGAATATTGTCCTTAGATTTGCCACCAGAAACTTGAGAAATGATCCCACTGCTCTCCTGTGAATCACTATAAGCATCAATTGACTCCTGAAGAGATGATGGAAGGGGCACCTCATCTGGGGGGACATATCTGAGAATCAGCACAGAAATTGCTACCATGGTAAATGCAAGAAGAGTACCCACACTGACCTGCAAAGAGAAAAGCTCATCTCAGTAGCATGTAATGCTATTTCAATTCAACCTCTAGAATCTTTTACCCATACATGCAATACAATATCTGAAAATTCAAGGATGCAGCACAGAGAAGCCAACTAATAATACAAATTTATTACAATCTTCATTGTCTTCTTTTGGGGATATCCAAACTCATAAGTCCATTAATCGGGCATTCTAACCTAGTTCATTTATTGTCTCCACATTTATAAGATATCCTTTTGTAGCATGTGATAAGTACCATACAGGGTCCACGTTGGCCTTGTTTTGGAAAGCATCCAATGCTATAGGTCTAACAAAGAGCAGCACTTTCCTCATAATGAGGCAAGGTTACCATAAATAAACCGTCTTAAAGGGTAGTATTCAGGCAAACTCGTCAGATTACAGACACCAGTAGTAATTTACATCTCATGTTGCAAACTATGATATTGTCTCTGAACTCCTTTTCCCTCGACAGAGTCCACCAACAAAGGATCTTTAGAATTTCACCACCATATCTTAAGACTGAATTCATCAATTAGAATGTACATATATATGGACATGATCACTGCAAAAGTAAATACTCAATTTTAGTTAAACTCGAGCTTATAACCCACAAATTCTGACTGCAAACACAAACTCACCATGCCAGCTAACTGTGACACATCCATGAAGAATGCCAGTGTTGCTGACCCAATACCAGTCACAATAGTGCTCTTGATAGGAACTTGGGTGCTCTTGTTTATATCTGAAAAGAAAGCAGGCAGGAGTCCATCTCTCGCCATTGCCATGAGAATCCGAGGCTGAAAAAAAATTACAGATTTAGAAGATTAAAGATCAGTGAAAGTAATATATAAAATGTGAAAACAAAATCCAAGCACCAGGAATTCAATAAGCGGGTATGACATAAAGTTAGCATCCAAACACATGTAACATAATTTCATGTGGGTGGCAATCGCAAGATACAGAGAATCCCAGTTACCTAAAAAAAGTATCGACTTTTTAAGCATGATGCCTTTCTACCAAACCCGATACTTCTATATGAATCTACAGCAATAAGATTATGACGAATGCCAAGAAAAGGGGAAAATTCAAAAGTTAACCTTAGGTACCTTTTTCTTCTATGCTTTGACAGTATTTCATACCCCGAATCAAAAACTATCATTAAGACTCCGGAGTTAAGGAGAAACAATGAGCAAAGCGATTTTTGGGCAGAATGATGACTCTCCGAATCCATGCACTTAAAATAAAAATAAAAAGACTGTAAACCGCAAGATCCTGTATAAATACACTCCCAATCTCAATGTATTATTTATAGCATAAAAAATGAGTCAATCGGGAAAAAGGGACTATATTCAGATTACTCCAAAAAAATTAAATATCAAAGTAAAGAGTAGATCACAAAAACCATCTCCGGAAGATTAAAAAAGGTAATCACAGATGAAATGTGGACAGATATGACCTCACATAACAACAACTTGCTAAAGTAATAGCAATAAATGCAAGCATTGGGCCACAGAAAAAGTCCTAAGCACATCATCTGTCTACCTGAGGAAGAAGGGAGCCCATTAGTGTAGAGCAGAGAGCAGTAACAGCTCCAGCTGTGATTATGTACCTGCAACCAAATAAGCAAGCATCATAAACAAAATTCCGGGTGCACGTCCGTCATCCCCAACAATGGGAGAAGCTGCCACAAGCACTTTGATACAAATTATACACCTACGCTGCCCAATGCATCCCATGGCTTGCAAATGCAGAGGAGATGGGGGTGTCAGGGTCCATTGCAAAATAAGGTACAAGACCAACAATCACAATGGATACCATCATGTATAGCGCACAACATATTGATAATGCAGCAGCTATACCCAGAGGCAAATCCCGTTGCGGGTTCTTCACCTGTCAATAAAGTTGCTTAAGATGACTAAATTTTGGACCCAAAAGGGATGATATTAAAACAAAAGGCATAATTTTATGAGAGGGCCAAAAAATAGAAGAGAAAAAATCTGTACCTCTTCAGCTGTGCTGGCAACTGAGTCAAAACCAATATATGCAAAGAAGACGGTTGCAGAGCCTGCAAGCATCCCATCAACCCCAAAGGGGAAGTACCTGTAGATACAGTAATTACTCACAGGAACTTACTTTGCAAGATGTCTACAAGGGAAAATGAGGGAAGTACCCAGTAGGAAGTTCATAACCAGGCCATCCAGTCTTGAAACCCAGATAACTGCCAGCTACTATGACAAAAATCATAGCACATACATTAGCTGTTGTGACGATACCTTGAGCCAGTGTACTCTGCAAGACTACGTTCAGTCAATAATAGCTCGTAAAGGCCCTTTGGCATTAAATTAATCTGAAAGAGCGATTACCTCCTTTATTCCCACACATAACAGCCCAGTAACGACAATTACTAGGACTGCAGCACATGGGTCTACAACTATATCAAGCCCAGGGATGTACTGACGAGCCATAAAAAAAGGAAGACTGTCCCCTCCTCCAAAGAGCAATGCCTAGAAAAAGCCGATCTCAAAGTCAATCGTAAAAGCAAAATACAATGTTGGCATGTGCTAAAATAACTCGTAATCCTTAACTATCTACAGTGAAATCCATTAAGCTACCAATGGCACAAAATTTTAAGAGAAAATAAACCTCTCTCAGCAGAAAAGCAGTCTAAACTATGAACAAAAAAGGACACAATGCTATCCAATCTTAACTTGCTAGGAAATCCTTAAAAACTTATAGATCATGACAAAATCCTGACCAGGTTAGGAGATATGCCGCGAGCTACGGCTGAGCCACCAATTGTGTATTCCAGTATCAGCGCCCAACCAATCAGCCAAGCAACACTGTCAAGCAAAAAGCCATGTTGTGATGATGGTTTGAACAAATAATAGAACTCTCAAAAAGGTTGATGCAAGTCTAGCAGTCTATTTCAATTTCAACCAACATAGTCAAAGCCAACTCATGCAAATGCAAGCAGTCGAGATTGAAAGGAAAAAATGTTGATTGTCATAATTGAGGCAGGATGAAAAGAGAAATTGCTAATCAAGCAAAGCCTCAATCAAAAAAGATTGTCCACGAACTGAATAATTCTTAGAAAATTTCTACAAAGTATTACCCTTCTCCAACACATATGTATGAATAATGATAAGCACTCCCAGCAGATGGACAACGGCTCGCAAGCTCCGCATAACAGAATGCCGAAAGAGCTGCTGCAATTCCAGCTATCAGAAACGAGAAGGTGAGAGCCGGTCCGGAATGCTCTCTAGCAACTGTCCCAACAAGAATGTAGACTCCAGCTCCAATCGTAGATCCAACCCCTTGCGAAACCATAAAGTCTGAAGTAAGCTACTAAGACTTTCAATGGTAAATAGGAATGATGCAAAAGAATTGGCCAAACAATTATATAAGAGGTGTCTTCATGGACGGGGAAAAGATACACTCAATGCTAAGTTCAGTGACTTTTAAACTGAAATAAGAAACGAAGACTAGCAATTAAATCCTTGGTCGTAGCAAAACAAGAACCACCAGGCCTTCCGATTGTAAATGAACAGAAAGAGTAAATCGAAGAGCAAATTAACTTCAAGCTCAAAGAGCACCATGAAATGAATTCCAAAAGCTTCATCACGAGGGGAGAGGGGCAGTTTCTGGAAGAAGCAGGGAATGTCAAGTTTGATCAGCATCATCTCATCAAAAACAAAGCTTCCGAGTTCCAAGGGCCAATAGGAACATATAACACGGGTCAACAAACAATTTTGTCATCAGCAACATCATCAACCACACAAAAGAGGCCAAAAAATCAAACTACAACTCCACTCACACCAACAAAAACGGAAAAAAGAAAGAGAAGAAGAACTTCAGTTTAATTCAGCATTTACCAATGGCGATAAGGTGAAGAACAGACAACTCCTTGGCTAATTGATGATGACCGCCTCCCCCCGACATGGAGTGAGCCGAATCGACCTGCTTCCTCCGCACGAAACCCTTCACCCAACCCCCGATGATCCATTCCCACCCGCCTTTTGGGAACCACCCAGAAAACCCATCAAATCGAATTCAATGAATTCTCAATCGCCAACACAACAAGGTGACGAATTGAACCTTCTTATAGACAACGAAGTCAACAAAAGGAACAAAACACCCCCTCGGCGTAATTTCAGGAACGTGTCAAAGCAGACATCATTGGAACGATGACATCATTCGATTAATAACAAAAACGAGCTACCAGGACGAAGCTGCCCGCGTTTCCCTCCAAAGCTCGCGACGAATTTTCCCCGGAGAGATGGTTCGGCTTCGAAAAGGGAAAGCGGGCAGATGGATTTCGAGAAACAGAGCAACAGAAATGAGAGGGAGGGGGCGTATTCCCTCGCCAATTATTTGCGCGCGGGTCGAATCAAGTAGTTGCCCGCTGCCCGGCGGCCCGAATCGGGGCTGCCCGCGAATTTGGTGGAGACGAAGAATCGAGCCCTCACCAGTTTGCGTGATGCAGCAGGAATCAGCGTCGAGGATTCTGTCGGGGGCCCACCCGCTCCTTTTTCGGTGAATAGTTTTTTAGATTTAGGTGGCCTCTCTCCTCTTAATTAGATTAGAGTTTAGATCAAGGTCAAAGCATAAAAAAGAGTTAAAACTCCATTTGAAAATTTTGATTAAAAATAAGGTGAATATCAGGATAATTTACGACACTTCACATTATAGCTTTCCCGCTTTACCTAAATGTACAAATGCAACTTATGTATGTTATTTTATCCTAGGATTATATATGATTTTTATCTTTAATCGCGTCACACCACTGATACGTTGCGTCCTTGGGGCCTTTGAGGACATCTCACTGATCTGGCCACCACAGCCTCTATCGCCCCGTCGCAACCGATTGATTAAAAAAGCTTGGAGAACGATAGTGTGATAAGACATAGTAACGAAAAAGCCCTGACCAATATCCTCACGAAAAAGCCCTAACCAATAGTCACTTCTTCGACCAAAAAAAAAAAAATTCCTCACTTGATGCATACACAATCCGATGAAATTATTTAAAAGAAAAAAATTTTTAGGAATCGAAAATAACAAGTTTTAGATAGAGAGAAAATAGCAATCCTTTTTGGTAATAAAAAAAAGTTCACTAAATTGTCGAGCAAATAAAAATCAATTGTTTTTTTTTAAAACAATTTTTATAAAAAAATTTTTTTATCGTGAAATTTCCAGTGAAATCGACGCATCCCGACTAATTCGGGCAATGCATAGAGTCAGCTTACGTGGCATCTGTTTGAGAGAGGACCTGCCACTGTTTTCTTAAAGATTGGAAAGGAATGACATGCAGCATCCGTAAACTCTTGTTTTTCTTGATTAATTAAAGCACGCAGCCTCTTATCCTACGGCAATAAAGGCCCCCGCACGTGATTAATGCTAGGGCGGTGCCGGAAATTTTGATTCAACATTCTATTGCTTTCACGCGACTCTTGGAATAAAATTTCTTGAATTCCTTGGCAGCATCCAAATATGAAATACCGCTTATCGGTCATTAAAAAAAATGTTTTAAACAGAAACACGATAATAAATTTTAAAAAATGCTTTTCGATGACAGTACAATTTCAATCGTAAATCCACGTACTATTATCGCGTATTTTGCGTAAAATACTCGTTAATTGAGAGATTGTGTGGTCGATATTCAATTAAAAACTTAACGTTTATAAGTATTCAAAGAACCTTGATAAACGTCGAAGATATAAAGAAAAGTAAAACCCTACAATCATTTATGGTCACTAGTGACAAAAGAGGGCACACCCCTAATCATGATTTAATTAGTCGCTGTTCTAGAAAATGACCATCATGTTCGCGATTTCAAAGGTCCGATAGAAAAAACTCTCTTTGAATACTACGGGCTTGCCTAAACATGTGAATCACATTTATTTGTGTTGTGGGGTGGGGGGGAGAGGATATTGTTCCTGCTTTCTCTTTTTAATTTTTCATCAGTAGTTTGGGCATAGACTTCATGAGTACTTATCGCTATTTATAATCTTTTTCGCTTGTAATTAAGTGATGTAACGAGTTGCGCGAAATGCTAATTATAGTGAAATCATCTACCGGACGCAGCCTCGGTTTAAAAGTGAACGGGGATAGCAAATTTCGTGTCACGATTTTCTCTTTCTCGCCACGCTTTGCTTTATTGTGAATGCGGGCCGAATCCTAACAATTTGGGCTTAACATCAATACTTCACAAGCGCGGAGATCAATATCATGTTAAAAAGGGGATACGCCAAGGAGTTGTATTCTGTTTGAGAAAAGTTACAAATGTATCAAAGTTCATGAATGTATTCTGTTTGACCATAACAAGCTCATTTGAATAACCACGTACGTTTCATCGCGTTAGAAATAAGTTTCGTAAATCGATCTTTGCATCCACATCATTGCTTGTGAGTAAAGTCTGGAGTTTCTTGTTCTTCTTTTTTTTTTTTTTTGGGTTATTTTCTCTTTTATATTGTGCGTTGAAGAATCGGCAACTTAGCAATGTCTTCGTCAAGATCTTAATCCATGCAAGATGCCAGCGAAGACTCTAGTTGGGTAGGCTGGCAATGCGTGCAAGAGAACTCCAGTAACTCTTCCTTTGGTCAAAAACCCGCGCAGCCTTCCATAGAGTATACTTGAAATTGTAAACTTTCTGTTCGATTAGGCAGCTTCTTCAATGACCCTTCCCTATGAATGGAACAGCAAGAGAACAGGAGCTTACCAATGCTCAATTTATCTGCGATTTTCGGGCTCTTTTTTCTTTTTTCTTTATTCGCGATATGCGTATTCGAATCTTCTTTTCAATCACTCTCTACGGACACCCCGATTTCCCGCAATATTTCTATTCCCTTTATTTTTGGTTTTTCAAAAGGGAACCTCACGTCACGTCCTCTTCGATTATGAGGTGAGACCGTGAGATTTCAATCAGGGCAAAAATACAAAAATTCAAACGTGCCTCTGCGCGTGGAATGGGCATAAGTTGGACAAGTAGCCGAGTTATAGGTCCAATCGTGGCTTGGGGTCCAAACGCGCAAGAGCAATAAATGATCGGATGCTTCTTTAATTATAACCAAACAAAGAACCATAATTAACACCAAGACAAAAGAGAAGTAAGAGTAAAAAGGCAGCTTTGAAAGGCTACACGAATTGGCGTAGACAATTCAAGCGTTGACGTTTTCTTATTCACATGCCAATAAGAAAGAGACGGCATGGATATAGACCGGACCCCCTTGAAGGTTTAAATAGATTTTGGGTTGTATCGACGCAGCCGCCAGTAGGTTTCCAACGTTCACAACACGGACCGAAGCGAGGAAGGAAGAAAGCAGTGGAGACACAGAGAGGTTGGAAACGAGAGTAGGAGGGAGCCATCGTCAAAAGAGGAGGAGGATGACGAGGTAGACCACCGGAATGGAATGGCGGGTCGGGTCAAGACGCATCATCGTCGTCATCATCACAATTCACAAGCAGCTTCCGGAACATAAGGAGAGGAAAAGCCGTGTGGGTATGTGGCAGTAAATTAAAAGCGAGTAAAATAAGGTAAGTGGAATCTTCGTTCGTAGCCAAGAATTAGAATATGGTGGCGGTGGAATCCATCAAATCGACTTTCAACCTCACCATCTGTGAATTATTATTTATTTATTTATTTTGTGGGTGGGGGGATTAATGATTGTTTATTATGAATTATGGGAGAGCAAGTTGGGGAGCCTGGCGACAGGGACACGTGTGGCTGTGAAAGAAAGAATCATACGTGGGTGTCTGTCCGACGTGCATGATCCTTTTGATTCATTGTTGTAACCGGAGGGTGATGAGTTGGGGTAATCCGGAGAATGAAGCTCGATGCTTGCCATCCCCAGTGGGCCAGTGAAATTATGTGCAGAATGCAGATTCAGCTATATTTGTTTGTTTCTCATATAAAATATTAGGTCCTGTCTTGTCGGGAATCAGCAAGAAACGGCAGGATAGATTATAGAATCCAGGAGCAGCTCTTTAGCTATGATTTGCAAGTGATTTCTTTGGTCTTGGAATGTAAAGATGTTCTTATCTCCTTGGCTCATGGCCAATTTCGAAGGCATATTTGGAAAAGAGCGCCGCTGAACACATCGGCCTCCACTTATATTGCATTAGCTATTTGAAATCTCACAAGCTGACCCTGGCGACGCAGCGGGACTATCCCAGACCTGAAAACCACATCTCGGCTCAATCATCGGTACTCCTTTTAGAGACTTGCACAATGCGCGATTTCACAACTGATAACCGGTATTAGACATCATGGTATGTGCAAGAAATGGAAGGTCAATTTTCATTCACATACATTTGTCGGAAATAGGAGAACAGAGATGTGTTATTAATGATCCTACTAACGTTCATGCGCTTTTTGATTGTGTGCCAAGACAAGTTGACTGCAATGTAAGCCTGCTATTAGCAATAAGATGAGAAATGAACAGAAAGTGAAACAAATTTTCTAGAAAATACAATGTTGGAGGAATCAAACAAATATTCTACATCAGCGAAATGTTTTCCTACCATCCTAATCTAAGTATCAGACTAACTGTCAGAACCGCTTTACAAGCATCTTTCAATGCCGAGATGCTGCATCTGGCTAACAGAAATTAAACAATTTGAACCCGTTGCTGCTGTTCAAAGTCGCTTCACTGGTGGAGCCAGAATCACTTCCAACAACAGCTTCATCTGAACTATTGCCTGAAGTGATCCGTATTCGGTCTGCATGCTCGATGATCCAGTCAGTGAACTCCGGAGAGGATGCCAACTCTGACATAGCTTGCCTGGTCCAGTGTGCCTTCGAGTCTTCCCATTCTTGCTCTGTGTACTTCTTTCGGTTGGGTGTCTTGTGAAGAGTTGAATAGTAATCCACAGGGTTCCTTCTCCTTTGACTAGCAGGTGGGGTTATAGAACCTGTGTTGAAACAAATACAACCATGAGCAATTCGATATTACGGGTACCTCCAGTTGAATTGCTAAAATCATTTCATCACGAGCAATATATCAGATCCTAGCACGTGCAAACAAACTACGTCCCGAATCGTCTGGTAACCCTACCCAAGATATGTCCTAGTCAGTTGCATCCATCTTCACAGAGTATGCCATTTTGGCATGGAAAGAAGTACTATAGCAAAAACAAAAGGGCCAAGAAAACCTCACATAGCCCCATATTCTGCCAGTGAAAAGTTCTCTTCTTTTTAGCATTACCTAAAAGGTTCAACAGTTACCAGCCAAAACTTGGATAAGGGATTGCCAAGGTCCCTTGGTCATGTCTAGATATTTACATGAGTCAGATGCCAACATGAAACCTTTAGCTCATCACTTAATCCTAGTTCAAGTAAGATAAACACATTCAGGCTGGTCACAAAGGCTCAGGTCTTATATTGGAAGGAAAGCATCCTATTGTAATTTTGCACACTCGGTCGTAAGTTAAGTTGAAAAATTGGACATGGGGAGATAGGCAATGGGGAAGAGCATAAATGCAAGTAGCAAACCGTACTTTTAAGTGGAGAATCCAACCAAGCAGCAGATTTGTTAGGTCTATTCCAAATCTTTCTCTGGTGAAATTTTTCCGGTGACCTTGCAAGAAATTCAGCACGATTGAACTGTGCAGATGGCTGCCTAGACCAGCACGGTGTGGGACTCCAGTTCAAAGAATACGGCTCATACCTGCAACAAATCATGGGAGACTTTTATTAGATGCTGCTTGGGGAAAACTGAAAGTTTATATGCGATGATATCTTCGGAAGACCTTAGCTAGGATCTACAAGAACGCCGTCCAACTCATCATCTAACTTAAGTGAACTGGCAAGTATCCTGAAAATAACACTATATATGGGGCATCAACCCTTTCTTTTTTTCCCAGTGACAGAGGATGGTCACAGATGAAAGAAAGGTTAATCTATGTACAACCACTTTGTAGGGATTATTTTTCATGCAATTGTCAGATGGGTCATGAAAGGCAGATCAGTCAACTTACGCTGCCTCACTCCAAATTGAAGAAGTTACCAACAAGCAGACAGCCAAACAAGAAGCCAGCGCCCCCACTGCCAAAAGAGTGTCAAAAGTACTCTGCAACACAAAATCCAACATATTATAGCAGATGTCTTAATGGAAGATTCATGAAAGCAAAATGCCTCGGTCATGTCAAGTCATGTAAAAGCGAAATAAGGTAATAAGATTAGCAAATATGACAGGGTAGATCATGAAACATGTGTGGCATGGATAACTGGTTGCATAGATTGTGCAGTGGACATGTCTGGATAGCTTAATGCCTTTCTTTTTCCCAAGGAAGCAACTTCCATAAGGATAATCCCACATTTTTATCAAAATCTAGGAGATGCCAGGATAATTTAACCTAAAAAGTGGGCGTCTGACTTGTCTACTGATGTGGTACCTGCCTAGGCCTCACCAAGATGAGTTATTGTTTGCTTGAGACACACTCCTCCAATGAACGTATCCATACCAGAGAAAACACTTCCACTTCAGTAAGTATTGCCCACAGCCTAATTAATAGATACTTGATGATTTTTTCTCAGAGTGTCATCTAAGAACACAAATAGAAAGCAAGAATATGTAACCAAACAAAAATATAAGAGAGTGCACCTGGAAGATTAATGTAGCAGCAACAACACGCATTGCCCATTTCACAAATTGGGCAACACTGTCATCCACACTCCCATCCTCTGAAATCACAAACTTCCGCACAATCCAATAGCCTAAAGCAGCTCCAGCTAGAACAATTCCTACTAGTAAAAATACAGATACCTGTAAAAAGAAAGAGTGAGTATAAACAGATCATTATTCACTAACATGGTTCCCTTGAAAATGTAAGTAGCAAAACAAGTGTCAACTATAGTGAAGAAACTTGATTATAAATTCCAATAGACCCTGTCCGAAAGAGGATGTTAAAAAGGAACATCAGTGGATCAGAAGACATATTAAGCTCTGTGGGCTCAAAATTTGATTGGAAAAGGGAGCTTGCCCAGCTTTGGGTAGTGAATTTCTATATACAAATTTATCCTGAAAAAGAAACTTGCAAACGCAGAGTGACACCTATCAACTAAATACTTACATAAAATAAAGACAGATCCCTCAAGAAAGTACAACCAATAGGACTCACCGGGTTATGCATCTCCTCACTAAATCCAAAATTGACAAGAATTGCATTCAACATCATTGAGAACTGATGCAGAAGAACAGATCCAGCTCCAAGCTGCCACAGTTAATTTATTATGAGATTCCTTCGCATGGCACATTAAGTGAATGAAAAATCTTTGACAACAAGGCTCACAGGAAAAGCACTCACCATTGATCCATATAAAGTGAGGTAGAAGGCATTTTTTCTCCCAGTTGGTAATAATTTCATCCCCTGCAACATAGAAAACTGATACCTTGAGGAAAAGCATGTTGCGCAGCTAGTTCTAAATTTAACTACATGAAACTAAGGGTTAATACGGATCACAGTAGTTGCCAATGGTAAATTTACAGGAAAATAAGGAATCTACAATCCGGAATGTCATTCATGTCTCACTTGAGAAGGCAACTAACTGACAGAGGGACACCAACGATATCTAACTGGCTGACCATATAAGTTCATATCATACTTTTAGAGACATGAACCCAGCGCAAGTGATTATTCGTGCTAGTATGTGCAGATGATAACATAAACAAATGTGTCAGCAAGAAATGGATATAGCACAATACTACAGTCGAGCATGAAGGAGATACTCCAGGAAATAGTGTTTCCAATGACCAATACAAACTGGCTTCTGCAAATATTCGCAGAGAAGCAAATGTGAAACTCCTACACGGAGGACACTAGTATGAATTTCACGTGTTGAACCAATAAGCCATAGGAAGTAAAAGACCAAAGAACAAAACATGGTTGCTTCATTTTGAATTGCCATAGTGTGCCCTAAAAACAGGGAGAGAAATGCTATTACTTCCTAATTGTAACTTTCTTAGAAATGCTATTACTGGTGCCTAATTGGTGAAACTTTCTTAAGAGAAGGAGCAATACCTGGAAAAGAAGGACAATAATAACAAGCAAAATTCCTATTGCCATTGAACTGCTATAGTAGAAAGGAACCCAGCCACTAATAACTGGGGCCAGCAGTAGCAGTATAAATCCCAATGCCAGACAAAGGAGGCGCCACTGTTGAGGCTCTGCCAAAAAAATAGAAAGCCTCAGCTATTTTTCCTGAAGTATGAGCAATATGTATGTAGAGGTATATTATAGAATATGATTCAGTTAAAAAGTAGCCAGACCTTCGGAAATGGAGACTGTGATAGGACTAGGAGCTTCATTGATGATCTTCACATCAACATATCTATATTCATAGGGTGATATGACAGAACTCCACACGCCTTTTTGAATACTCTTCCACTCATCTTTTTCACATTCACACAATACGCGAGAAGAGTTCCTGAGGGCATAGAAATCAAACATGAAATAAGTCAACCAGAAATACAACAGTCTACCAAATTACAGAAAAGGAATGGGTGACCATGGAGAAGGATAATAAACCAGAAGGCCATCTCTAAAACTAGAAAAGTTTAACTTACCGGTGAAGGCAAACCTGAATTTTGCTGTGTAACCTTTCCGGTATTGATACGGATGGAAGCACAATGACACGCAGTGCACTAGAGTAACTTCCAAGCCTCAATCGGGATAAACCAATTACTTCAACACGTTCACACCTAACGATTTCTCTAGCACCACGGCTTGATAGGACGCTGGGAAGTGTTGATGGTGTGATATCAATAGATGGTTGCCCTAGGTTTATCCCTGCAGGTCAGAAATGAGAGTCAACAATTTTTTAGCAAACTAAACCATTCATTTGACCTAAAGAAATTATCAAAATGACTTGCTAGATAGAACAATTTATCCGAAACACAAATTGAACCACAAATCCCATATAACAAGTATGTTCTTTTGTCAAATCATTTATGCTAGCTAGCCTTACATTATCAGCTCCAGTAAGCGAGCATTTTGCTTACAGCACAAGCTTCTACTGATGTTTTGTCAAGAAATAATTATGGGCCCTTTTATGGAGAGTCTAGAAGACCTTAAACTCGCAAGTGGCTTAGACTTTCAATGTAGCCTCCACTTCGGTTTCCAAAATATTACCCCCAAAAAAAAAAAAATACCCATCCAAAACAAAACCTAACCAAGGGTCCAAGAATACAAAACTAGAAACAATTTTTCAAGAAAAACGAAAAAATAAAGACATTTCAAACAAGAGGAGCATGAAACATCGAGGATAGCATCATTGCTTCAAAAATTCAGTGTCAGACAGATGACCCATGAGAAATCAATCAAAGAACGAGAGCGCAAATTTGGACCGTTATCAAGAACCCTTCCCTTAGTCTTCGCAGAACAACCAAAACTCAGAATTTCCTAGTAGCACCACCACCATTTCAACCATGTCGGATGCATACATAACTTAAAGACCAGAGATCTAACTGCTAACTCGCTCTAAGAACCAAACTTTTGCATGGCTGCCACATAATACTCTCCAGGACGAGCACATGTCACACAACATCACAAGAGCACCATTTGGAAGGGTGAGGAGAACTCCAACAGTCATCCAGATAATGAAACAGTGCAACAAAGAGTGAGCTGTTTTTTAACAACCCTTCAACTCACACGAAGAATGCATCTCTTATTTTAACTTTCCCACTCTAATGCATTAAATATTCTACTCATTGTTTAAACCATTTAGTTAAAAGAAGTATGGCGGTGGACAGCATGGACCATTATTAAAGTCGATATACCTCATAATGAGAGATCAAAAGAGAGAGCCAGAGGTCCAAGCCCATTACCATACCTAGTTTGACAAATTCTACTTGAAAGCTTTAAGTGAATGAGTTATGAGCCAAGGAAGCACGTGTTCCACTTAGAAGAACTCTAAAGCTACGTTTGTTTTGCGAAAAATAAATGATTGAAAAACATAATCTTAAAAATAATCACTTATATCCCTTGAAACAGTCAGTGAATGAAAACATTTATTTTCTAAACATTGCGTGGACAGTTCTATTCATTTTTGTAAACGATACGAACGATCATTTTGAGAGAAATGCTTTTCAAATCATTCATTTTCTGTGCAATAATCGCACCCTCGTAGCAAAAGATGGGGAATTCCTCGACACTTACCTGTGGTGAACATTTACACCAAAAACCTAAAGGCTGACGTGATTCGGGAGTACAAAGAAATGTCGAGCACATTAGTTAACAAGAGAAAAGAATGCACAGTCAGCTCAAACAAACACGGAAGTGAGGAAAACCCTCACAATCTCTCGTCTCAGCTTATCCAAGAAAAACCCAAACAGGTTCATCGGTCTAGAATATGCAACGGCCGCAGACGGAACTAAACCAAGTAAAATTTTGCAATTTGACATCCGAAACTGTCCACATTAAGCACCATCCTTATCAATCCCGAATCGTCAGCCTCGAGTACCCACATCTCGAGCACGATTCCATTCAACCCCCACGGACCCAACCGGAGAGAGAGAGAGAGAGAGAGCGCGCGCGTACCTTTGAAACTCGGGGAGTCTGGGATCGGACTGGGGGAAGCGAAAAGCAACAAGGAGAGAGAGCAGACGAGGAGAAGTGAAGAGATGACGAGAGGCGAACCCATCGCTACCTCCCTCTCTCTCTCTCTCTCTCCGGAACGACGAACTCGATCTCTCCTCCCTCCCTCCTTTCTATCGATGGAAGCCAAGAATTGAAGAGAAGTGAAAAAGGCGGTTCTTCTTGCGGGAATCTTTCATCTCCCCCCTCTCAAATTAAAATGGCTCGTGGCGTCGCCTGCCTGCTCCTCCTGTTAAATTTTCGATTTCCGGGTCGGTGCGGATCGGAGCGCGTCGCGTCGGGTCGAAGCTGCCTCTTCCGCTTTGATAATTGATTTGCCCCTAGGCCGGCTAAGGACCGGCTTATCCCTAATTGGGCAATTAGGCTTAATCCCCCACGCCTATTGTGTTAGAGATATATTTAGGATTACGATTAGGTCAATTGTAATTTACCTTAATCATGGTTAAGCCTAATCGTTTTCCCTCCTTATATATATACTCTTTTATTTGGTAATGTACAGAATATTACATTTTTGTTGCTTGTCCATGACAATACTCAACTAATTGGGTTATTAATATGATATAGCTTCGCAATGGATAATACCTAGAGGCGACTTGTAATATCCTTGGATAATCGATTTTTTGATCTTTCATTAAAAATCTCGACACTCATAATGGCTTCCTTTCTCGAGATTGTCAAATAGGCTTAAGGGTGTACACGGAAATCAGATTGAACCAATTAATTCCGAGCGATTTTCAATTTCAAGTGCATAATTGAATCATCCTGATCGACTTTTTTTATATATATATATCCCCTTTACTCAAAAGAATATTATCAAAATTTTAAAATGAATCGAAACAACTCAAAAATTAAATCGAGATCAATTGGTTCGTTCCGGGTTTCAAGAACCTGAGAACCGATCCTACCAATTCGGTTCCGATTCGAAGGTGGAATTGGGCCCAATTCCAGAACCGATCGTTCCTGAGTCCCTGACAGTCGTCTCCTGTCGATAAGTCCTTGGGAGAATTTTCATACCGAGGCTCAGCAGTGTTTATAAAAAAAACGCCACCTTCCCCGTTATGGCGCCCAGCAAGCGTCGTCAACAAGCCGTGGACGAAGTCGAATCCGCCCACAATCCCTTCTTGCAATGCGCGGAGCTGATTCTCCCATGGCTGACCCCGCAAGAACTCGCCGCCGTCTCCCTAACCTCCGCCTCCCTCCACCGTGCCTCCCTATCCGTCGCCCTCCGGCGCTCCTCCGACGCCTCCCGAGGCCTCGAGCCCCTCCCCGTCCCCTTCCGCAACGCCGTCGACTCCCGCCCCTACGCCTACTTCCTCTACACCCCCTCCTCTCGGGTCCTCTCTCCGCCTAACGATACCCTCCTTCGCCAATCGTGGGGCTCCAGCCGGACGCTCGCTCGATCGACCGCATTTCCGGGTCGGCCGAGTCGCGAGGTGGTGGATGTTGTGGGCGACGTGGTGTTGGGGTGCGATTGCGAGAGATGCGAGGGGCATGATTGCGCTTGTTGGGGCGGCGAGGGTGGGGAGGAGGAGGAGGCGGTGGTGAGCGAGTGCGGCACGGGTTGCGGGTGCGGGGCGGAGTGCGGGAATCGGGGGAGCCAGGGTGGTGTGGAGGTGAGGTTGAAGATTGTGAGGGATAAGAAGAAAGGATGGTGCTTGTTAGCCGATCAGGCGATCGAGAAGGGGCGATTTGTGTGCGAGTATGCAGGTATTCCACCTATTCTTGATCATTAATTAGTTTGCTTGAATCTTGAATAGCTGATGGTTTTAGTATATTTGACTGAAAATGGTTAATTTTGATTCGTTACCACATCAGTATGGGCAAAGTAGTTTGATGCTGAATGTCGGGACTAGGACGCATAGTGAGGGAGTAAAAGATTTGTGCTTGTCTGTAATATTTCCAAGTCGCTTGCTCGCTATTTATGCAAGAGGTTGAAGATAGTGCAGTGAGAAGTGCATTGAGGTTCTTGTCCAGGATGATACTGCCGGTGCTTGATTCCAGCATGTATGACGAAATCGAGTCTTTCAAAAGACTTAGAAGAAACGTATAAAACAGTGGCATTTTTAGAAGCAAAGTTCACTGGGTGCTGTTGCTTTTTCAAGTTAGCTTTTGTAGTTATAGGTGGGTTTTCAGTTGGGATGCCCCAGCTTGCCATCTTCTTTGGGTAGGAACGACCGCCTGCCACTGAAGAATGCCCCGTAAAGGGATTTGTTGGCTTGAACTGTGGGTGCAAAAAAAAAAAAAAATTGAGCTAAAGCTGGTGCCTAGGGTTTGGAGAGGAAAAGAGAGACAAAATGCTCAAATGATGTACCTTTTGCCTTGAGGATCTACCATGCTATTCCTAGTTATCCAGGCAGTGTCCTTCGAGGTTACGACTACGTTGCAGAGAGACTCACTAACTTCTATTTACTCTGCTTGTTACCACGAGAAATGCCTATTTCTCTAGATCTTGTGAACCTTTATTTCCCTTGTAAGTTTCACATACTCATTTGAGAGTAGCTTATCTTGGACCCGAATTCCTACGCCAATGTGTATGCCTGTTTTCTGGGGGAGATGCATCCGTATGGTTTTCTCTAGAAGTTTGCTTTAATTTCATGTTCTGTAGAGCAGAACAAGGTAATTCATGAGATAGGATACATTTGCACAATAGATGGACGACGTGCTTAAGGCTCTCACATATCCTGTCAGCACTAACATCAAGAACTTGAGGAAACTTTTATTCTGATCTAAATTTTCACTATTAGGTGAACTCTTGACAACGAAAGAGGCGAGGGCGCGACAAAAAGAATATGATGAACTTGCATCGAGTCGAGGGTTCTCATCTGCCCTTTTGGTGGTGAGGGAGCATCTTCCCTCTGGAAAGGCATGCTTGAGGATAAACATTGACGCCACGAAAGTGGGAAATGTTGGGAGGTTCATCAATCATTCCTGTGATGGCGGCAACTTGTCCACGGTGTTAGTGAGGAGCACAGGAGCTTTGCTTCCTCGCCTCTGCTTCTTCGCTTCGAAAGACATACAACAAGGTGAAGAGTTGACTTTCAGTTATGGAGAGATCAGGCTCAAGACCAGTGGGTTAAAGTGCTGTTGCGGGGCTTCTACTTGTTTGGGAATACTTCCTTCAGAACATACTTAAAAAGCAAATGGAAAGCCATCACTTTGGTTAGCACCGTCATTTCACTCCCTACTTCGACTATTAGAGCTACATACATTCATCTTCTAACGGCGGCTATTTTCGGTTTAAAGAATTTGTAATGCGGCTTGCTTCTATAATGCTCTGTACATGTGTTTGCGTTGACAAGTATTGATCTTTATTGAAGAGACGAATGTAACTATCCACTCCTGTTATACGGCTTGTCCCGACTCTTCTTAGAAGTTTTTCCAAAGAGGGCAAAAAGAAAAATTGCAGTGCTTGTTGAGCTTCTCGTCTTACCTTCAATAGTCCCATGAAAGTTGCAGGTTGGCGTACGAAGAAATCTATCAACCAGCTCAGCCCCTAGATACAGTTGGGTACAGATGCATGAAAGTGTACAGCTGAAGAACATTCTCCTTTAAATATTACTTTCAGGTGGGCATTTCAAGAGTCAAAGAGAGATCTAAATGTGAATGCGCAGTGTGGCTTCACGTGCATTTATGAATAGCTGAATATAATATACAGGTTGCTTTTAATTAGCTGTCAGGCCGAATTTATCTTCTGGTTCATCCAATTCCACAATAAAATTCAAATAATTAATTGAGCAAAACTGTTAGCCGGTTCCTGCGGTTCTGTCTCCCAATCTAATGAACTGCTGTCATGGCACTTTTATAGAAACTTTGAAGTGAAACTCTACACCCACAGAAAGGAAACATCTTTCCATGCACTCTGGAAAAACAAAAAACAAGAACATTTCTGTGTGAATCTTCCATCAGATGGCTAGCGACTGCTCTCGATGACCTGCGGACCCAAGTACTCGATCGAATCCATCTGCGAGTTCTCTGGCATGTCGATTTCTTCTAACCAGCCGTACCTCTCGCCATCCTCCTTGGCTCGAATCGTGTCGCCATCTGGATTGATTAAGAAGATCCTAAATAAGCAAGTTTTGTTTCCGGGCAAAAATTGCATCCGATGATGTTTCGATGACCAAACCATGCAGACCTCAAATTAAGGAATGTGTGTCTCTAAGTACAGAACAACATCAGAATCGTACTGTCAGCATCTTCCAAGTTAACTTACGGTAAGTACTTTATGATGTAAGATGAGAGGCACATCAATTTGGGTCTATTGATATCCTCTAGCAAACATCATACAACATATATTATGCATGTCCTTAAAGGATATTCTCTGTATCTTTGTCCATTCTCGTGCACGTGCCACGGTTTCGAATGTCGATTAACAATGTTTGACTGGTTTGTTTGGGAGATCGGCGAACAATAAAAAGATAGACACAGCCTTTAAATAGCAATATCTTACCACAAACGGCATGTGCGATACTGTCCCGGTTCATCGAAACAAGTTCGAAATGGAAGCAGGCAGTTGGATACTATTGTTCCCACATCAATGCATCTTCCAGTTTTAGAAAACAGATGCATGGCACAACACATAAGGAATAATGTGCAAGCAATATGAGGAAGCTGGATACCGACTTCTCTAAAATGCAAGACTCTGAAATTCATTAGCTTCCACAAAGAGATCGAGCAAGAGGAAAAAACACTACTTACTTAAAGCAGCATTGGTAGAGGACGGAGTAACCCTATAATATGAGCAGTCGCGGCCATCTTCTTGGGAATAAGGAGGTCCGAGGACATCGAGTATCGCACACGGTGTTATCGCCGTGAATGCGTGGATATTGCCTCCCGCCGTCGGATAAAGAACGGAAGAGTCGCACGGCGCCGTGAAGACTCCGTCGGCTTTCACTTTTGCCAATTTAACTGCAGGGACATCGTGATTGCTCAATGACAGTCGCCACTAAATAACATCTCGCAACTGGACACGTATGCTCATGTGAAGCAATGAAAGAGAGAACTCACGTTTTGAGGATGTTGTTGTCGAACCATTTGATAAGTGGTGGGGGTCAACCCAATCGTATGATTTGATGTGCATTGATCCCAGTAAAAGTTTGCTGAAAACGGTCATTCCTGGGTGGTTGTGGAGGGGGATGACACCGGCTGAAGGAAGGAAGAACATACACAACTGCAAATGGACAAGCCAAGAAAACTTTCCAAGTCAATCTTAGGAGTTCTCTAACAACTGAATCAAGAATTGCCTACACCGAACTGCAAAGTACGAAAACTAGGAACTCAGAGAGCAAATCTCCGCGGAATGTTTCGGATGGTCCAGTGTAAACCGATCCCAAAATTAAAAGAGCTGAAAGTTCTTCCCCGGCAGCAAAAATCTCGGCGTCAAGTCTTACCGAGAAATTATCGCATTTGTATATGGTGGTGTAGGTGACTCTCGGCGTCCCTTTGGTTGTGCTTTTAGGTTGGAAAAATTGAAGATCCTGACTCAATCCGACATCCTCCGGTCTTATCTTATCTAGAGCGAGATAAAGATTTAGTTAGAAAGAACTACCAAATCCGCATCATGAAATGCAAAAGGCACTCCTAGTTATACTCTACCTAGATGCAAAATTTTCATGTTAACTCGACAGGGCGAAGTCACAGTTTACAGCAGTAAACTGGTAGAATTTGATAATCAACAAGCACGTAAGAATCAGATATGCATCCTGTGGAAGTCAATCTTGGACTAAAAAATTGCTAGAAGCCTAACTTTACCGAGCACGATCTAGCTGCATCAGATCCATTAAAACTCATTTAGCTTTAACAGATTATTGGTTTCTCAATCCCTACTGATATTCCCAGAACTTAAATTTTGTTGGTAAGAATGACCTTGAAATCGCAAAGCACAATAAGCAAATGGAAAGGGGACTACTTGGTTGAATTCTTAATTCGTGTAAGCAACGCAAGCTTTTAAACATCCCTCTTTTGCCTAAAGCTCTTGCCCAAAAACCAATGCAACGTCCATCGGAACCAACTCAATTATGAACAAAGAAGGTGGGTTTGAACACAAGAAACGCTGGGCGTGAACATGTCGCGATCCGAGTTGCTCACCGAGAATGCGGCGCAGTCTTTGGACGTTCTCAGGGGAAGGGACCGTGCCAGGGCCTTTGAAGATATCCCGGCAAGCGAGGAACAGATCCTGCAGGGCCATCCGGAACGGCAGGGAGCGGTGTCGCTTGATCCTCCTGGTGCACCTCTTCCTCCTGATAACCCCATGGATGTACCCAACCCTGCTAGGATTCACGTGCCCGACCGACGTCCCGTCCATGCCCTGATCCACTAACCTCGCCCCTATCCTCATTCGAAACCCGTTTCCGATCACTACCAACCTCTCTCAGAAGCAATGTCGCGAGCTGGTCAAGTGCAACCGCGAGAGGTTCCAGAAATCTTGATTCAAGCTGAGATTTTTCCGACTAGTATCGATTACTGACGATACGAGTGACCAAGAGGACGCTTCCTCCAAGTTCAAGAACGACCGACCCGGAATGCACCGTGTCGAGTCGAACCAAAAACCAGACCGATAGCTTCGTTAAAACACGTGGACCCGCAAAGCTGGAGACGACCCAGTTGCTCAGACGAGCGTACGTTGAGCGTCGTCTCGCGACGCCGATCAATGGGTAGGCGACGAATCGGATGGAGGACGAAAGAGCAAGCAGGACACCAAAAAAAAAAAGGAAGGCTTTGAGATGAGATGGAAGTTGGGGGTAGAGAGAGAGGCTGTGGGAAGTAAAAAGTAAGAGGAAGAAGATAGATATATAGGCGCTGCAGGGGGGAGCAAAACCAGGGGCCATCTCGGAGCAGAGGATGTTTTACTTTCGTAGATCGAAGAAAGAGAGAGAGAGAGAGAGTCCCACCACAAAACCAGGGGTGGCTTATCAGAAAACCGACTGTTTCTTCTCAAACTTGGGGGCGCCAAGTTTACATTCCCCCTCTCTCTCTCTCTCCTGTGCATTGACCAGAGCAGACAGTGACAACAAACGACGAGGTTTCGGAAATCTTTAGGTAAAAGTGACGCAAATAGTCCTTTCTTCTTATCCTGGGCGTGGGTTCATTACTTCACACACATGAGAAAACGGTGTGTATTGGGCTCGAGAAAAACCATGGCTTTACTTTCGTGGTGGAAAGGAAACCGCGCAAGTTGTTAAGTAACGAGAAAGAAAGGAAGAGACTTTTCGCTCGTTCCCATGGGTTCGCCCGCGACGACAGAGATGGGGACACGTCATTCGTTGCGCTCAGCGCCGTGCCGTTCGAATGACATACTTGCCTAATATGATTTTTACTCGCTTAATTAAGGCGCGAACGATAACAGTCCTGTTCTTGCAAATAATTTCTAAATAAAAAAATATTTTTTAAAATTTTTATTTCTGGACGAGTTTTTGATCGGAAAAATGCTTTTGATAATGGCACAAACAAAATTTCTACTCTAAAAATAGAAATTCATTGATAACTGCATATAATTTCTACGGGGTTCGATGTTCGGGCGGCGGGCGATGGCCGATGGCTGGTGATTGGTGATTGGAGACTAGAGGCGGCGGGCGGCCAAGGATTGATGATTGGTGATCGGCAAACGGCGGCCGAGGACCGACGATGAAAAGAGTTTTTATTCCTATTTCGTTCCAGAAATAGACAGCCTTCTCGTTTCTATTTCAAACCTGTTTTTGGACTAAAAATTTGTTCTAGAAATAAAAAAATGAAATTGCGTTCCAAACGGATTTATATTTAACTTGGTCTGGAAACAATTTTAGAAGAGAAACGGAAAAACAAAATGGTTATTATTCTCGCCCTCAACGTCCGATCTCGACGAATATCGCAAGAAAAGCCAAAATTTAATGGAATTCTATGATTTTTTTTTTTAAGATTAAGGTCGGTATATGCATTTTAATGGTGCTCGTTGGACGGAATTCTTTGAAGAAGCGTGTTAGATTATATTCGCGATATTCTTTTCTCATCGCGTGAACTTTGTTCCCATTTTTGGCACGCTGTTCTTTCTCCATCTTTACAATGCCGTTGGACATCCGGATGTTTTACTATCCTCGGCCGACTTGTCCCACCACATAATGTCAAAGACCTCCGGCGGAATTCTCCCGCTCGATTTTGAATACGATCACGTCGTTCATTAAGACATTAGATACGATTCTCGATCAGCTCGACGATCTCGCTGTTTCGACGTTGCTCTTTTCAACTCAACCCGATGTCACCCTCGATGTCTTTTCTGTGGTCCAAGAACGCAAAATGGATGGTGGGATTCACTACACCACCGTGGTCTTCTCTTCTCTGACCCCGCCAATGGAAGATTGATCGTCTCAAGTTTCCCCAATCAAGACGAGTGGGATTCGCCATTTCTTTGCTGATGTCGCGGAAACCCAATTCAATTAGCAACCTCCGGCCCCAGGAATTTCGAGATTACCGCCGGCCCTGTGAACCGAAATGCTGAGTCCCGATGTCCGCGTCGGTTCTTATACGGCGTGACTTTTTACATAACAAAAACTTCTCCAATGCTTGCACCAGCTGTTCTAAGGTAAAGCTGGATGGGAGAGTTGCGGAAAGATGGCGAGTTGGCAACTAACTCGGCACTTCTTCCTTTTCTTTGGGGGGCTGCAGCGGGTCGTGTAGGACCCGAGAGGCCATTGGTTCGGGTCCTACCGCGACGCCATCCCTCGGATTCCCCAGAAAGGGCAAAAACTGTGTACGAACATCCCCACCGACCGACCGATTAAGAAAAACGTGGATACGATATCTTGTTGTTGATTGATTGAGAGAACTTGGCTAGTCGGAAAAGGATCGTTGCCCTTTTAAATGGGTGAAATGAGAACTGATCGTAACAAGGGGCACTCGGGAAAACCACGTCCGTATATAGGCCGGCAGGTTCTTCCTCAAACTGACAAGCCTTTGTCCCTAAATCTCTGGTCCATCTAGGGACAGCTTTTCTCCACAATCTCCATCACTTGGACAAGGAGAATATTGGATTCCGGCGGAGGTTTTGGGGAGAATATCTGAAAGTTGTTTGGACTAGGATGACAGTGGTTGGGCTGCGTTTTGTTGGAATTTTAGGGGAAAATCTTTGGGGGAAACGGAAAGGATTTTAATTTGGAGGGATTCTTCGAAATGTAAATCATGTCTGTTAAATTGTAATTTACAAGTGCATCGCAAAACAATATTAGAAGAAAAAATAGTGTTCGGGAAAATTATACGTGCGAAAGGACTTTTCTTATTTTTAATTAGAAAAAGATAAAAAAAAATATACAATCCATTTTCCCAGCCTAGAAAAAGACTCATGCCACCGATGAGCTAAATCTAGCGTTAGCGGTTGTCATCCGAGGTTGCACGACCTCAAGCAGCTCCTAGTAGCCCCTAACTAGGGCCACACGTGACGCAGGCAGCTGCCCTTGCTAGGGTTGAGCCAACCCCAACCTCCCCAAATTGAGGGTCACATGACCGTCGGCTATCGTCTCTCAACGGAACTTCACCAGTAGTCTATACAAAGAAGATAGAGCATGAAAAAAAAAATGTTCTTGTTAGTTGTGGAAGAAAAAGAATTATTAACCCTAAGAAATTGGCTTTCAAAAATGCTTAAAGCCCAAAGTTATGCCCTGGGATTTCAGCCTTGCCAAAGCAATTATTAGGCCGAAGGGTTCCCGAATAATGTTGCCAAATATTCCAAACCTTTGGTTGTGTATGACATCGAGATTGATCAAGATAACTTATGTAATGCCGATGTGCGATCAACTTGCACGACTACTTAGTGTTAACAATCCTAGACACGACTCTTTAGGATGCCTTCCATGCTTGGGAGATGTGCGAAGGGCTTGAGCGATGAGACTCCGAGCCCTTCAAGATCCCTAGTCATGCCGAAGATACCGTTCACAATTGAAATTGGGCAATCCTTCGTTGCTAGGGACGATCTTCTAAGGAGATTATCCATTTCTTTCTTCTTCTTCTTCTTCTTCTTCTGCTGCTTTTTTGCCTTTATTGGCCAGAAGGCGAGGTCTTGATTCCTAGGTTCATCCATCTTCTTTTTTCTTTATTGGCGAAGGGTCTTGATTCCTAGGTTCATCCCATCACACTCGCAACACACCCGTCCAATTGGAATAAATTCGTTGATGTGCAGCCTGTACGAATTCCGAGCCAGGTCAAAATCCCACATCTCCATGGGCGTAAAAATGAGGCAAGGTGAAAGTGCTGAGGCTTAATCTTGCACGTCGCAACCTTAGCAGGCATAAATTGAAAACGGCATCGAAGGGCACGTGCATGTTGCCGGTTTCCGCTGGGCTCCGACCCTCTAATTCCTCGCTCGCTGATGGTGTTGGGATTCGGCATAACCAGCGGCGACAAACCAGGCCTGCTATTCGCCTTTTCCTAGATTCTACATATATTTCTAGGATCGAACATGACAGATCGATTCAGGCATACAATGGGTCGTGTATTTTGCATTGATTCTACAGATGGGTTGTCTTCGTTTTCCTTTTTTTTTTTTCCATTGTCACTCGATCTGATACATATCTGGCATTGTCCTGAAATGGAAGATCATGGTCTTCCCAAGTTAAATTCGGCATCCAGGCGGACTTCACTTACGTGTCTTGATGCCGCCAGATCTGAGTCCCAGACGTGGGACGTGTATTGATGCTGAGAGATTTGAGTCCAGACGCGCATACGGATGATCTCCCCAGCGTTAACCCAGCGAGAGAGGGCCCTACCATTACATGACAATTCGTATGATTGATTATGCAGGGAAAGCGATGGAACGGCGCAATCCCCATCCCCACTGACAGTACAGAAAAAGTCTATTGGGAAGAAGATAGCTGAAAACCTGAAACCAGTATGATCCGAACAGTCGATAACAAATACTCTATGAACCAGAGAAGATATCAACAAAGTCCCGCTAATAAATTAATAATGACTTTTCATAGTTCTTCCGATCAACACCCGATCCTTCCGAAGCTCGCACTGTGATGACCTGAGCTAATTTCCTAGTAGAAAATAATCACCTGTTTGTCCTAATTCCTGACTCGTCTTAACTCAACCTCCAATCTCTTTCCCCAGCTTTTTTTTCCTATGGTGAGTCCGATGGCTGCAAGAGGCTCACAAGGCACAACACTTGATGTTATCACGTTGCAAAGCACAAGATAAAGACAATTTTGGTAGCGGGTGCTGGACAATTGTGTAGTTCTTGTGAAATGAAGAAAAAATGCACCACCGAAGCTGGATGTTGAGACTCCCACATTTCAATTCAACATCTTGGCGCAGTGTGGAAACTATATACGCTTGAGAAGGATCACATAAGTTTCCGCAGTACCCCAAGTTATGATTGCATTTCTGCCCTAAAGCAGGGCCCTCTACAACTCTCTCCCTACTTTCGCGAGATCCAGATGAAAAATATGTGCAAAAAGAATGTCATCTTGTCCACCTCCAGAATGCAAACAGTATGACAACGGTCAAAATCATGCCCCCATATTTGATCCATCTATCACCACGGTGTCGCTTCTCAATTAACTTCAACATGGAGTTGGAGAGTCCAACGGTGTTAAGAACATCCAGAGCTTTCCTTTGAGCTTTCTGGACCAATATAAAGTCAAAATAAGAGCCAACAATTTTTTTAACACAGCAGGTAGTGAAAACTCACTGGAGATGCAACAGATCTCTCTCTCTCTCTCTCTCTCTCTCTCTCTCTCTCTCTAATGCTCGCCGCTATCAAGACAAATACATGAAACCAATGAGAACAATTGGTTTTACCTTAAATTGCTCTATATTGATGGACTCTAGAACTCTCCACCTCACAATAGACATGCACCAAAAGCATTCACAATTGGACGACATCTATTGAACATGAAATGAAGGAAAGAAAAGCAAGGCACTTGTAATTACTCAATAGATGGAGAAACAGCTGCACGGAGCACATGCATGCAAGTGCCAGCTGAGTTGCCATATATCTGTGCATAAGGATACATGCTCAAGAGATACCTTTAAGCGTTCACGTTGCTCAGAATATTTTGAGAGGATAGCTACTCCAGTTGCATAGGATTCTTCAAGCATCCGGGCTGAATTGCGGGCAGACTGCATTGCTTGAGCTTCCTCATCGAATATTCTCAAAACATGTGCAGAGTCTCCATTCTGTGACATACTAGATGTGTTAGACAGTGAAGTAAGATGCAATTACAGTCACAATTATCAGTTTAGGCCAAATATTTGGAATCACATACAGCTCTTCCTAGCAACTCCGCTCTCTCTTTCGCTTCCATCATTCTTTTCTGGTTCCTCAGGAAGTGCTTATCCAAACTCTCCTTCAATGATTCAGTCTCCTCAGCTACCTGTTCCACCTTTCTGCAATAAAATCAGAGATGAAGTCAATTATAGCAAGAATGATGTGAGTAAACAAACAGGAGATAAATGGGGACTTCTTGGGCAAACTTCAAATGCAGACACTCATCAATTTGTAAGGTAACTCAGTAGAAAGCAAGGTTGGCAAAATTCGGCATGGTCCAAAAAGAATATATATCACAGGCAAAGCAGTCGTGCTATAATTAAAAAGATCCAAAAAAGTTCATTCAACTTCATTGAGCTTTAGAAAGGATGATTGCTGTAATAAATCGACTTATCTCTTGCTTCAATCAAGAGAAGAAGTGAAGGGTCATTATTCAGTCAATCAATAGTACTAGTTAGTTCGACAAGGACAATGAAAGCCATTTGATACTCCTCAACTGGTGCAAGAATTGTCCATCTTAGCCACTAAATAAAGACCCTCGAATCTCTAGATGTCTTATCCATTTGGAAACTCATAAACGTCATTGCTGGATGCATAAATGGTAGCCTAAGATTATACAAAAGGTGCATCCATGTAATATACATCTCGTACACCATAGCATCAAGAACAGCGGTCACGAAGAAGCGTGTAGGTGACATCAGAGCTCAAGGATTGTGAACCGGTCGCGCACAAATTGTTCCAGGCAACGAAAGCTACCTGCCCGGATTTCCCAATAGCACCAATAAGATATTAAAATACAAAAAAAAAGTTATGGCATTCAGTCTCATATTGCAAGAAAACCAGAGATGACATTCGCAATGAATCCACATTAAGGAAGTGGTAATTGGGAGCTGATAAATACCCACATGCAAGCAGAAAAATGACATTTGCATTACACTCCATCAACGGAACTTCAATGGCGGGATTGAAACAATAACAAGGAAAAAGTGCCGGACACGTCGAATTTTCAGATGGAATCGCACTGGTCCTCTCCTCGCAACGAGGATATTACCTCTTCCAGAGGTAACCGGTCGCGCACAAATTGTTCCAGGCAACGAAAGCTATCTGCCCGGATTTCCCAATAGCACCAATAAGAAGTAAAATACAAAAAAAAAGTTATGGCATTCAGTCTCATATTGCAAGAAAACCAGAGATGACATTCGCAATGAATCCACATTAAGGAAGTGGTAATTGGGAGCTGATATATACCCACATGCAAGCAGAAAAATGACATTTGCATTACACTCCATCAACGGAACTTCAATGGCGGGATTGAAACAATAACAAGGAAAAAGTGCCGGAAACGTCGAATTTTCAGATGGAATCGCTTTGGTCCTCTCCTCGCAACGAGGATATTACCTCTTCCAGAGATCACGCTGGGACTTGGCGGCGATGGAGCGCCAGAGGCGATCCATTTCGGCGCACAATGATTGGATCTGAGCGATGTCCCTCTTGATGGAGCTCGAGAGCTCTTGCAATTCGAGTCCGCCGCCGCCGCCGGAGGAGGAGGATTCGAGCCTCTCCAGCCTCTCCATTCCGTCTCTGGTCCTCAGCAACGTTCGCCTCGCGCTCTGGTACAGATCCGACAACGTACCTCCTCCGCCCGCGACCTCAACCGCCACGACCGCCATCTCGATTTTCAGTTCTCCGATCGCGCTTTCGCTCTTCAGACCAACCGAACGAGATGATGATGGAGAACAGAGAAATGGAAGCGGACATCTTCCTTCGTCCTTTTTGTTTCTCTTCTTTTTTGTGCCACGCGGTGACGGGAATGACTCACGCCACGTGGAATTACCAATGAGGTTTTGACACGTCAGCTCCAGTAAATTGCTATGTCCGCCAGGCAAACGAGGAAGAGAAATGGCTCGGCTAATCAGGTATGTAAGGCAACCATTCTAATTTTCTAATTTTATTTCCAAAAATATTTTTGAAGCAAAAATAAAAACAAAAAAAATGATTCTGAAATAAAGAATCACTTTTAAAAAATATAAAAGTGAATGAAATCTCACATATCCCATTTTTTCTTTTCGGTTTTCTCAATTTTTTCTCGACTTAAAAACAGTAACGAGATCTAATTTTCAAAGAAAAATATATAAGATAATAAAATATTACATAAAAATAAAAAAATAAAAATAAAATTTTAAAAATTGTAAAAAATAAGAAAAATTTCAGAAATTTCCTAAAAATAGAATAACCTTAAATTAGGCTAGTTTGAACTCATTTTCATAAATTTGAATCTAAATTTCCTAAATTTCATAAATTTTATTCTTTTTTGAAAAATCATAAACACCTTTGCACTTAAATTCGTACCACATTTCTCTAAACCCTTAGAACTTCATTAGAGTTTTGTGATGTGATTTATCAATTTTATGATTTCTTGATTGCACACTTGATATCATTTGTTGTGATTTGCCTAAGTTTATGTACTTTGAACTTAGTCTAGTTTTAAAAAAATTTGGAAAAAGACAAAAATAGCCACCGTGAATACTTAGCAAACTCTCATTCTTAAGTTTTGAATAAATTAAGATCGAGACTTGATTTCCTAGAACCAAAAAAGCACACAATGTAGGGCGAGCATTGCATTTTCCTCGTAGAAAAGAAGGTGTCACTCGTTTCGAACCGACGATTGTCCGCTCGCTCAAAAGAATTTGATGAAACCCCACAATAAATGACAAAAATGACTTGTGATGGTTATTGATATTTATTTTTACATTTCAAAATGCAATATGTTATATAAGAAAATCAATATGAATTAATCTTCGATTAATTCGAAATGTATGATGAATGTCACAAAGTAACTACATAGTTATTTGACATAAATGAGAAAAATTTGGGAAAAGCAATTTTTCTAGGAAACGAAAATTTTGTACGGTTATCAAACGCGTTTTTGTTCTAGGAATAAAAATTTTGGGTAGTTACCGAACGCATTTTGATTCTCTAAAACTCATTCAGGGAATAACATTAGAAAAAAATCATTTTAATCGGAACCACTTTTGCGGATCGGAATAGTTGCCACGCTGACCCTTAGGATGCGCATGATAACACTTTTTTTTAGAAATCCGTTTGGTAATGTAATTTCAGGCGAGAAAACTGTTTGGTAAAATTTTTTACTTCGAAAGAAATTTCTATTTCGAAGTGAATTTTCACTTCTCGAGTTATTTTTTCTCCAATTTGAGAAGTTAAAAATAGTTGTTTATCAACTCAAGAAGTATTTCTTTGACTAAAAAAAATAAGAAGTACTTCTCGCCTCATCTTCTTTTCATTACGTCCTTACCCTCTTTTTGACCATGCCCGCCATCGCCACAACCAACCGCTATCCACCACCCACCGCCGGCCACGACCACCGCCACTCACCGCCAACCACCGACTACTACCGCCCACCGCCTATCGCCAACCTCCACCGGCCACCGCCCATCACCGCCAATCGCCGACCATCGCCCGTCGCCGCCCATCGCATACCTCCGCTGGTTGCCACCCATAGCCACTCGCGACCAACATCACCCACCTCCCGCCCCTCGCAACCAACGTCACCCTCCTCCCGACGCCAACCACGGCCATCGCCGACCTTCGCCCATCACCTCCCACTACCTCCACCGACGGTCGCTATCGGCCGACCACCGCCCCTCGGCGGGCCACCGACCTCTGTCGACCGTGAACGCCTCCCTCCATTGCCAACCGCCGCCACTCCCCGTTGTTGACATCTAATTTTTTATCACCTTAATTTTATTTTATTTTTAGAAAATTATTTAAAAATAGCTAAAAAATTATACAAATTGCAAAATTAACTTTGGAAGCCTTGGCCTAGCCTTAGGAACCAATTTTGAACAAACAAATATTTTTTATTTATATTTTTAAATATTTTTCCGAATTTATTTTATTATAAAAATACCCAAAAAATCAGAAAAATACTATTCATGGTCAGAAAAATACCCAAAAATATTAAATATTTTTTTAATTCCCTCTTCACATTGGTCATATCAAATTTCAAAAATTTGATTAGGGTCACCATGTTCCTTCATAAACATAGATCCGAATCGAGAGCAAAAATTCCATTTCGAGTCCTTTAATCTCCAATTTTCACATTTTCCAAGCTATGAAATTGATTTCTAGAGCCTTGAATTGCAATTGTGTCCGTTTGCGCAACGATTTGTTCGATTTTGACCAAAAGGACTTAAATGCATAAAAATCTTACGATTTAATCCCCATTTTTGTTCAAAGTGAAATTAAACTTTTTTCGAGGGCACCCATGAAAATCCAGACCTCATACTCTATAGTTTTCATTATGCCAAATCCAATGGCGGCTTTGGTTTGGACTGATTTGATCATTTGAACCATGAACCATGGAAAAATCATTTTCGGGTCCTACATATAAGTTGGGGTTTTTATAAAATTTCAAACCATTCATCCGTGAATACACCCATTTTACATGCAAAAAATGTCGAGGAACCCAATTTTAACATCAATTTCATAAAAATTGCCAACTGGGGATCCAATTTCACCAAAAATCGAAGCCGGATCTTCCGGGTCGGATCCGACTCGACCCAGCAGATTCGGATCTGCAAACCAGCTCAAAACCAGTCGAAAACGCATGTTTTTGCAGCTCTCCCTCGCGCGCGACGCCATCAAAAAATCTTTAGTTTGTCATCTTGCACACAAGGACAATCGTACAGGGGCAGCTGGCACATTGGGATGAGAAAAAAGGACGAGGTTGTTTGGGGAATGTTGGGGGGTGGTGGCCGTTGGGACGCAGGGAGAGAGAGAGGGTACGGGCAGAGGAGTACGAGAGAGAGAGAGGAGAGGTTGATTTTCGACAAAATGGCAAGGTGGCATTGGCTCATTCATAGGCACACACACAGAAGGAGAAAGGGGGAGACGCAGAGAGTTAGAGAGAGGATTCGAGAGGGAGAGAGTGTCAAGAGTGAGAAAGTGAGCCAGCCGGAGCTCCGTTTACCAAAAAACAGGGCATCTATGCCCGAGAGTGAGTGCGGACTGTGGGGGAGAAGTTCGAGCGAGATCGACACCCGAATGAGCCTCACCATGCGGCCAGACGATCGACAAGCCACTATCGGAGCTCCGCTCGTCACCAGTTTCGTCATATAGGTCGGTATACCTTCAGCCTTCACTTCCCCTGTTTTTACACCGCCTGCACTCAGAGTTTGGCTCCGTTTGATCTTTTGATCAAACGGAGCCAAACTAAGCACTTACCGACGTCTCTTTGCATTCATAGAGTCGCGTACGAGTCTTCATTAGCTTCGGTTTTGTCTGTCGCGGTTCATTCTTGCCGTTTAATCACGTTTCTTCGAACGCCCGCTGACTATTCGATGAAATGTTCTCCGACTCTTTTGGGACTGCTAGCTGTCGGTCGCGCCTCACTTGAACCTCTTTTCGCGTTTTCGTGTCTTGAACCGTCCTTAGAACCAACGTTAAGCCTCATTTGCCCTTTGTTTTGCATTAACTTGCACCGGACGTGGTGGCTGAGCCTCTACGACCATTGGCCCGAGCCTAGAGCTCGTCAGAGCTATCCAGGCGGCTGTCAAGCTCAACTCGAGCTCAGGTAAGTCCTCTTGCGACCTTGGGATGTCGCTTGAATGATTGGAATCAAGATTGAACGAAATTGTTTTTTGCAAAAAATCCCGCTGGAACCAGTACTGTTCCGCCCATTTTAAACATGTTTCCGTCATTGTTATTGCTTGCTTTTGAACTATGATGATATGGGGTTAATGGGGGATCAAATGGTGTCCAAATCGCGTTTGTTCTGAAGCTTTTGGACGTCGGAACCGAAGTTTCGGCGAGGCGCCAGTGATTCGTACCAATCATCTTCTCCGGTTAGGGGTTGACCGATCAACCAATGTTGATCGGTTAACGCTGACGTGGTGATACGTGGTGTGCCACGTAGGCCGCCACGTCAATATGAGGGGCTGGTTATTAACATTAAAAACGCCGGATCGGACAGCTGTGGATGAACCATGTGTCGCGATCCGGCCATTTCGAAATTCGTAAATAGTTTTCAGAATTAAAAATTGATTTTTCAGAAAATATAAAAATCAGATCCAACAGTCTTGAATATGCCAAGTGGCACGATGAGATTTGTCGGATGATTATTTTATTTGTTTTAATTAATTTAGAATCGGACGCACCCAGGGAGGTCATGTGGCACATCCTAGAGCGTCTGATGGCACAATTTTGGGATAATTAAAAAAATAGGAAAAAATTTCGAAAAAAATCAAAACGATGTCGTTTTAGACTAGTCCGACCCTTAAGGTTCGGGCCTGGCGCCCGAGAGGCGCGGGTTGAGTTGACCCAATCCTGAAAATATTTTTTTAATAATTTAAAAATTCGGATAATTAATTAAAAATAAAAAATGAAAATTATTTTAAAAAAATTGAAAACGTTAATAAAAAAAATTCTAAAATTTTTGAAAAAATCGGAAAAACTCTAAAAAAAATTTAAAAAATAAGCAATGACTAGAATAAACTGTTCAAGACCTATTTTGGGTGTTTTGCCCCTCGAATCTTCTAAAAAATGATGATTTTGCTCTTCTAGTAAATCGTCCCGAAAAAAATCTAAAAAAATAGGAAATGACCACAATCTACTAGTCAAGACCTATTTTGGGGGATTTGACCCCAGATTTTTTCCAGAATGATAATTTTGCCCTTCTGTCAAATCATTCAAAAATAAATTCCAAAAAAAAAACTCAAAAAATAAGAAATGGCCACAATCAACTGGTCAATACCTATTTCGGGTATTTTGATCCCCGATCTTTTCAAAAATAATGATTTTGCCCTTCCGACAAATCGTTTCCAAATTTTTCCAAACTACCCTCGAACCCCAATCACACATGCTATAAGCCCTTAGGGCTTTATTAGGAAGTCCTTAATTGGAATTGAAGTGATTTATTAAATTAATTGTGTCTTCGTTACATTGGTTGTGATTGATAGGATTAGGCTTCCGACCTACATGAAACCCCTAATCCATACTTACCTCACTAGAAAATTCGCGCATGCATGAAATCACATTTAGGAAAATCACTCACGTTAGGTATCGAAAGGGCATTGGTAATGACACCAACATAACTAAGTTCCGAAACCCGGATCTCTGGTTCCGGTAACCGATCGGTCCCTCCTAATTGATCGGTGAGGTTTCCAGGTCCACCTTCCAAGAAGGATCATTGGCGACTCCAAATGCATGCACACTTAGCACATGCCATCACGACCACACGAAGGTCGCACGTGATCGACTCTTATTGTCGAAAAATTCAAACACTCCCGCGGGTTTGGCCGCACCGAGAAGTTTGCGTTCACATTTCAAAGTGGAGGCTCGATCGTAATCCATTAGCCCGTAACCAATCCCATCGAGATGGAGGTCCCGATGAAAACGGGTTGCGACACCCGCCGCCGACCATCAACCACCGCGCCACTTGCCACCACGATCTATTGCCAACCTCCGTCGCCCCCACCGAGACACTTGCCGAAATTTGGAGTAAAAAATAAATAATATTTTTTAAAATTTTAAAAGGAAAAGTATTTTTTAATAATATAGTTTTTAAAAGAAATTTAAAAAACTTTAAAATGAAGTAGAAATTTTTTGGCCACTTGACAATAATTTTTCATAAAAGATTTTGTGTTAATAATGTTTGAGAAGTAAAATTTTTCAACCGTTGCGAACGAATTTCTCCGATAAAAAATCAATTTCTAAAGAGAAGTAGAAAAATCAAATTCTACTTCTAAGTAGTAGTTGATTTTTGAAGCGTAAGTATTACCATTCGAGCCCTTACCTTTCCATCCAAAAATGAAATTTCTGAATACTCGTTGATTATTATAGTTTTGTAGGGCAAAATTATTATAAATGATTACCAATATAGTTCTCAAGATGCTTTCAAATTAAAAACAGTTGACATTTCAAGAAGGGTTGTGCATGCATAATAGGAAAAATTTTAAAAAATTGTCTGAAGTCTTCACATTTTTTCAAATATGGGCCTCAAGTGAACTTTATTTTAAATAATTGCCTGAAGTGGACATGGAGTTTCAAAAAGGGCTTGGCCTAAAGGGCATTTTCATGATTTCTCATTTTGATTTTTTGTTTGTTTTTTTTTCTCTATTTTTTTTTTTTTTTTGGTTTAAAAAGAAAAATAGACACACGAATGGGAGGTCGGCGAGGGCAACAAAGATCGGCAAGGTCACCGAAGACTCTGCCGACCGGAGGCAATGCCTCGGCCCTCACCAAAATCGGGAGAGGGCTCGGGCCCTCTCCTAGTCAAGGAAGGGGTCGGCGACCCCCGCCCAAGACCGGACGGGGTCATCGCCCCTCCCCTTGTCGGGCGGGGGCCGGTGACCCCCGCCCAAAGGGTCGGCCCTCGCCTCGGGTCGGAGGGGTGCTTCGGCCTTCACGCCCTCCTCCCTCGGCAATGGGGCGACGGCCATCTATATGTTTTATTAGTATTATTTTGTTAAATTTTAAAGTAACATAAAAAATAAAATTTATTTAAAAATAAGAAAAATCAAATAAAAAAAAAAACAAAATGGCCTTCAAATTAGGCATTTTTTTGAAATTTTATGGCCACTTCAGCCCTTATTTAAAACAACGTTCACTTCCGATTCTTATTTAAAAAATAAAGACAATTTAGATTTTTATTTGAAATAAGGTTTACTTGAGATCTTTATTTGAGACAATGAGAAAACTTCAAACTCTTTTTGAAATTTTCCCTAATAGGTAATAATTGAATCCACGTATTTGTCATAGTTAGCAAATACCCGTATCATAAAAAAATTGGTATCGTATAAGATTTTTCAATATGTTCAATACTACGATTTCAACATACCATATTTAAATCCCTTACAAGTTAGACATGCATGTCCTCTATTTATTATTTATCCAGTTCTTTGTAAGTCAGTCGTGTTGCTTGCTGATTACTTCAAAATTTCTAGTCAATTTCACATGCACCTTTTCTTCCTTAATTCCAAAATACTTGTTTCCAAAAAGAAAAAAAAATTGCACCTTACGCGTAACTAAGTATTTGAATGGACATATATATTATGTTTCTAAAGCCTCTTTAAAACCTACCAAAACATTTTAATAGTCCAAGAAAGATCGCAACTTCTCCAACCTTTTAAAATTGTTCTTTGACAACGGTCTTTTTCATAATTTCTCTAGGACTTATGTTCTCTAAATTTTCGAAAGTACTGATTTATGAAAATAGCCAAATTTAGGGGGCATATTGATCAAAAGGCCATCTAAAACATCGGTATTGCACTGAAGTACCCCCGGCTCTACCGCCATGGTGCCCATCAAAGCCGCCTTTTCGGCCTCCCCGACAAAAGCATTGCGCATGGCCAAAGCCCCACCTCCATGCTCACCGACGGCCACCTCCCTCCCTCCGTGCTTTCTCTGTCTCTCTCTCCAAAAGGCAATCAAGGTCAGCCATGCAGATCGCAACCTCTACCAGTAAATCAGCATCGTGGTGGAGTCATCAGTGGGTTGGATCAAGGAAAGAAGGATAACAAAAGGAAAGCCACTGAATCACTAGACGATGATGTATCCTTCAAGCGAGTAAACTCACCAAGTTCCGGAGGATCTCCATCCTTGATAAATAGTCCTGTCTGAAATCATTTGCCCCCAAAACGAATTGATCTAACATTCTCAGGGCCCGTAACTTGAAGACGCATATACCATCTATGGATTCCGACTTCACCAATGATAATGTGTTAGTCGCAGGCAGAAAACAAAGCAACTAATCAAGCCCTCAGAACCGCAATGCTTCATTTGGAAGGGGGAAATAATTTGGACTAAATCATTCCCAACGGTTTCCTTCTTGTTATCATTTGCCCTTTTCCTTTCTTTTCCAAGTTAGTACATTACATCTAGTTTACTTCTCACTACTTGGTCAAATCTGCGGCCAGCACCAAACCACTCATCGGAAAGTCGCACTCCGATTCCCAGTTGCTGGGAAAGCTTGGCGGCGTCTACCTTGTGGGAGCCGGCTTCCGTCGTCCTTTTGAAATTGATCCACAGGTGAGCTATTTTTTCTTCCCCTGGAATTTAACAGGCGCTTTTGACCTTCATCTCCGCCTGATCCATCCTTCTTATCCACCCCAAACCTGACCTCTCTCCTTGCTGCTTCATAATCGAATGGCTTCACCTGCAAAAAGCCGCTTGTCTCGTGAGAGTTCTCCATCCGTCCAGCTTTCTTGTTTTGCTTGACGGATTCCAAGCACCTCTGGAAGCTCGATGACAGGTCTGTGAGAGAAATCGCCTCATCATCTTTATTGGTTTTAAGCTCAGGTTCCCTAGAATCAGTAGTCTCCTCCAAATCCTTTTCGGTGTCAGAATTGTCTGGTGGTGATTCCTCCGCATTGTCATTATCTTCCAACATTATGATATCTTCTGCCTTCGAGGTAGCAAGATCTAGAATATTCTGAGCTTCGGATGCTCGGGTGGGCTCTTCTCCAAGTGCTTCCGGTTGCTCCTCGCTCCCTGAAAAAGAGTGGAACGGGAGGTTCACTGAAGATCTGATTTGCTCCAGCTTTATCTCTTTCTTGTCCTGCAGAAACATACAGTTTATCGTCATTCATTCGTCGATAACAAGAAGAAGACACTCATGAAGCAATATTCACCAGACACGCCCTCCTCGTTGGCATAAATTATTGTTGATAACGAACATATTCTCCATTGACTTGCTATTCTAAGTAGTCCAAATAATTATTTTTGGAAAAAATTTTTTGCAAATCATTCTTTTCTGTGAAACAAACAGACCCAAAGCAGAAATATGACTAGACTTAACCTTTTCATCAGTGTTACATTTCCTCTTTGGGCCCAACTTTCCAAGAAGAGCCCCAAAAGCACCACCGGGCTTCTTCAACACCTGAACAGAAGCAGCAGCACCCTACACTCCAGACAATAACCTCTTTTTATGCTACAATGAACTTAAATAGTAACCTAATTCATAACAAATTGACAGGTATCAGGACTTACAACAACTGCAGAGCTCGATAACTGTGTTTTAGCAGTGCTGTCTCTGCTCTGGTCCACATTCAACAGAACCTTCTCATCTTTGGCAGTATGCTCAGGAATGACTTCCTGGTTTCCATGATCACCAACACTATGACATATGGTACTGATGCACTCCGTACATTCAACTGTCTTGTCATTTTGTTCTGACGGAGTATCAGGAGGGGCAGATTGAGACCCATCATTAGCCAATAAACTATTCTCTGGTGCCTACGCAAGAGGAAAACATTGTACAAATTGAAGCAAAGATGCATTTAAAAGACTAGGACATAGATGTCATTCATGATCACCATCCCTTCTATCAATAAAATAAGGCTAACCAGAAGCCCAACCAAAGCATCCAATTACATTCCTGATAAATGCTTCAGAAAGGAGCTGCCATTTGCAACTTAGGGAAAAACATATTCAGCTACCAGCACTTCACCTTTTGATTGATTTTCTTCATTGATGTACTCAGCATCTTAATAATGTGTGCAAAGAAAAACATGTAGATTTAATTGGTATTATAACAACGCAACAAGAACACTATTGAGTTTTCAGTGGATGAATGCAATCTTTAGCTTTGACTTGCTCTGAACTTCATTCTTGAGAAACAGCAATTTTTCTACTCTTTTTTAGAGATTTGTAACTTATCACTCATTGCTATATGATAATAATCTTACAGGCCAAGGCCTACTGTACAATGCTTTGAGAAACTAAAAACGGACCCTCAGTTTGCAAGTATATGAGACTTTTGAACTATTTATGGGTGACTCCATTTCCAAGTCTAGAATATGGTGTTATCATCAGAGTGTAATGCAAAACTTACCATACGGCGCTCCTTTAGTAGTTCCACCATAGGTTCATACGCATCAGAATTTTGTATTGCATTCCTAATAATGCTGACCACCGAAGCAAGATTACGCTCAACGTATGGGTGCCTTGATTTGACCAACCGCAGCAACTTGCCAGTGGTCACAGGCATCTGCTTGGCTTTTTCCACAAAACAACAATCAATGATGAATCAGTATAAGCACAAATTTTAATGGTCAGATAAATCAATGTAGAAATTTGCACATTCGCAGTACCAATTTCAAGAAGAGTTTTATTTGGCAGTATATAACCAGTACTTTCATCCTCACTACGAGCAACGAGATCTCGCCATTCATAGAGCCCCTATAAGATGCTTAGTTAAGTTATTGAGGGATATAACACAATACCTTGACTTTGCATACTAAAGAGACCAAATTATGTCATTGATAAAAGTTGAAATGCTTAAAACTATCCTGTATAACCTAAAGTTCCAATGTGCAACAATAAAAAAACCACTTGATAAAGGCATCTAAACCAGGTGCATGTGAAAGTTGTAGAAGTTACAGATGGTATTTATACAATTCTAGTTTAATTGAAGGAAGAAATAATCCAAGACATACCGCGACAACAGCAATTTGTTGAGCATTGAACCCAGCCCCTTGCAACCTGAATAGGTAGAGGAGAAACTAGGTGTCATGTCTTTTACTGCAAGATCATTGATATTAGCAAAAGAACAATAGAGTTGGCCAAAGCATAACTAAAAAGATCAGCAATATAGCAACAAACCCGTAAATACTGAGATATGAAGTATCTGTCCAAAGATCTTTCTCATAAAGCTGCATGCATAAATCATAACTGCGCTTGTAGACCTGTTTGCATAAAAGAAATTTCAGTGGGGGAACTACTAGTATGAAGCACCATTCTTACTACCTGAACCCATAAATTATTTTCATACAATCACCTCCCATAGTTAACCAACAACTAAAAGTGGCTCACAAACAGAGAGGAGGATTAAGTCAAGTCAAATGGCCATTGCCGAAGCATAAACGAAAATAATGATACGACACACACGATTCCAACGTTGACAAGGTGCACAAAACCCCACATCCCAGCAAAAGTCTTTCATCTGCAAATGCTTTCGAGTTGGATCACAAACAAGTAGTGACATATTAAAAGGAATATAAGCAATCAAGTCCAACATTCAAGCATGATATGTAAGTCCTTCCAAAGCCCTTGTTAAAAAAAGGAAAGACAGCAAGCTTAAAACAAAAGGTAAAGCAACACACCCCCTCCCCAACAACGCAATTCTTCTGAAAAAACAAAAAAGTGCCCACGAGCAGTGGGATCTGGCTATCCAAGGTCACTTAAAGCCAAACTAATTGGCACTGTCTGTTTCTGAATGTGGATGCCCATGAGATCTCCATGACCAAATAATTTGAGTTGGAAGTGGTAAGCAAAGAAAATACCTCCACTAAAGCATTATCCGAATTTCCAGACAAGGCGAGCAATTCATTCCTCATGACATCATAAATGTGCAACAAATAGTGTGTGTCTTCTCTTGCATATCTGTCCAGATAAGACATAAGGTGAAGAAAATGTAAATTAAATGTTTTGTCTCTAATAAGATCAACCTTTGCAGCCTCTTATTTATTCTCAATTCATCCTTTAATGGGCTCCTGATGCATATTACCTTATCATCTCGGTCGGAAGAGGTCGTAGTCTCCAATCCGCATTCTGGTATCTGCATAGAGCTGATCATCAAATTTGGTATAACAGAAAGGAGAGAAACAAAGAGCTTAAGAAGCAAAGCAAACCTACTCTTTATTAGCAGTAACTCCGCAATAGTGATGCAGCAGATACTCCAAACTATTTCTTTCCAATTTCAGAACCCTTGAAGCCTGAGGATCAAGAGAATGAGACCCCTTAGATGTTATTTCCGACAGATAGGAGAACCTCTTAAATGCATCACATTGTACATGATTCAAAAGATTAGCATTCATCATTGATTTTCCCTGGATATTTCTCCGAGCATCCCAGCCAAAATACATCATAAGTATGGGAATCAAAGACTATACAAATAATTCTCAGCTATCATACTAAAATATGCATGTAGGATGGCCAGAAATCCGACCAAGGCGATCAAGCATGTACCTGTGAAATTAATCTAGTACATTAGGTGTCATGGCAGAAACAGAATCCCTTGAAACTTCAAAGATTAAGACAAAGATTCCTTAATCAAGAACAGTCTTCTTTTCAAAACTGCGTCCTTAAATTTTTTTGTAAGAGTTCAGCTATGGCGATCTTTAAAGCAGAAATTAAACATCTAGCAAAATCAGGAACAGTACCTGTCCAGTATCAAACATGTTACATATATATATTCCAAAGTCCCGTTGAAGCCATGTTATATCTCGATCTGCTCCATGCAGGACCTGGTCAAATATCATAATGCACATTACTAGACACCAAAGTGACCAAACCAAGTTAAAACAATGTGAACATAAAAGACGAGGTTTCAACCTTTCTCTTGGTAGGATCCTTGAAAACCGCCCTCAAATATGGCCCAATTTGAACTCGAAGCTTTAGAGTGTCCACTACAAAATCCTCAGTTCTGGTGGAAATTTGCATCAAGCAAGTCAAGCCTTGGAAAGATCGATACTGATTATGTTCCAAGTCAACCTAGATAATTGCAGACAAAAGAGTTCAACAACAGCCATCCGTTGGAAGGGAGACAATGATACAAACTATTATTCTATCAACAGAATCTCATTTCATGTTGATTTCATTTGATGTAGCATATTCCTCCGAATTGTTATAAATGCCAAGACTTCCTAGAGCACGGAAAAACAGAAGAAATGAGAAAAGTACGTGGAAGAAATAAACAGGCAATTGTTTTAAAAGTAAACCAACTCTTATACTAAACTAGAACCATGCCTAATTATGAGACTGTCCAAAGCAAAATCAAATACAAATTTTCATAAACCTTCCATGCAATTGTTACCATTAAACCACATCAGTAGTTGAATAAGCATGACTAATGGAGCCGAGTTATACCGCAAATTCATCTACACCACGCAATTTAGCTGCCATTTCTTTCAAGTCTCTAACTTCCTCTACAAGCTTAAATGGCGTGTTCTCCATTGTCAGCGGTTTAACAGGCTCTTTGCTGGCAACGGGTTTGTCAATAAAATCCAACATGGAGAGCTCCTCCTGTCCATAAAAAAGGATAAAAGGAAATCAATGCCAAGTGAAATTCCGCTTCTCTACTCTCCCATCCCTCATCAGGAATCAAATTCAAGAGACAAATCAATCCGAAAACAGTTAATAGCTAAAAATACAACCGGATAAGCAAGAATTTGCCCAATGAGCAAGGAAACAACATGCCAACCAAGATCTCCATAACATCACATAAGAATCCACCCCAAGAAAACCAAGAACTTCCCCAATAAGCAACTAGCACAAATAAACACGAATCAACACGTGCATCGTTCAAATTTCCACAACTGACCACTCAAACATGACATCTATGACTCACCAATGGGTGAATAAACCTCTTTTCATCCTCGCTCTTCTGCAACCAGACATGCTGAAACGGCTGGTTCAAATTGTTCACCGAAATAGAAAACTCCTCCTGCGGCCTCATTATCGTCGGGATATGGAACGGCACCTTCGGCTTCGGTCCGCCCACTTTCTCTTTCAAACTCGCCACCTTCACACTGGATTCCCCTCTCCCGTTAACCGAGTCAGTCACGGTTCGATTGACCGAGCCCTGCGCCGCCTTGTTCTTCTTCTTCCCATACACCAGCTGAAACCCTCCGTCAACCTCCATTATCCTCTTCCCGCTCTCCTCCTCCTCCTTCCTCACCCTCCGAAACTCGTCCGCCGAGGCATCAAACTGCTCAAAGACCTCGTCGTTCACACTGACCAGCCAATCGTACACGTCCTCAAGGTCCTCGGGAAAGGCGACGTCTTTGCCCAAGGCGACCGCCGACGAACCGATCGCCTGCAGCAGGGAAGCGGATTTCTCAGTAATCTCTCCTATCGGAGCTTTGAAGTCGTCGAAGTTGCGGTAGAAATGGAAGTCTCTTTCCGAGGGGATGGTCCTCGAAGAGGCGGAGAGGCTCGAGAGCGAGGAGTACAGGGCTTGGACGAGGTCTTCTAGCGCTCGAGCCTTCTGAGCGTCGGTTTGATCGGAGAAGTTCATGGTGGCATCTTCTCCTCCGCCGTCGGTCATGATGGGGAGGGGAGGTGGGACTTACGGAGGGTTTTAGGGCTACAGTTTCATTTTCAGGTGTGGTCCCATAGCAGACAAAGAGGGGTTTTTGTGGGGGGGGGGGAGAAGAAGAAGAAGAAGAAGGTGAGAGTGAATAAGAACAGATGTACCGGCGGAGATATTTACTGTTCTGAGAAATTATCGAATACATGCACTTCTTTTTCTTTCGGTGGGACATATGCACTTTACGCTATCTGAACCGTCGACGAAGTTCATCATTCAACGGTTGAGATGGATCGGAATATGTTCATATATAATATTGTTTTCTTTCCTGTTTATTTTCGTCGGCACCAAGAGGATGGTCAAAATTTTTGACTCAAAATGTCTCCTGACTTTTTCATATTCAAATTAACACGATTTTCCGACCCCACCCCAAAAAAAAAAATGACACGATTTAATAATGTGACATCCAATTTTTGTTCATAATTTATAATATTTAATAAATTAAGTTAAGTGAGAGTCATCGAGAAAATAAAATTAGTATAGTAATAATCAACGGACTCATGAATACATATCGAATAATTTTCAAAATATTAAACTTTATTGAGTTCAAGTGTCCCCACTGTTCTGTACCTTTTATTAACAATTTTAAATTTTCTGCTTCACCGGCATTTCAAACCAATACCGATTTTCCAATTTATTTGCTACAATGTGAAGCATCTACTCGAAACAACCTAATATATCAATCTTTTAACCTTATATCATGCCATTTCTCACCTCTCTAGCTTGGAAAAATGTCTCAATTCTCACCTTATTATTTGGCACATGCTCTTAACTGTATCCTTTGAACCTAGCTTTTTATAATGTAATGCATGACATAGTTTTTGAACCCTTGTAACTTTATAACTACTTATTAACTCAAGTTAAATGACATGATTATGTTTTTAACTCAAGATAATGAATGTGACTTTAAGCTGCTCTTCAGTATAGAATAAATGTGGACGACAATAAGTAAATATCCCATTTCTCTTTCCCACTTGCCACGTGAACTCTACCTTCTTCATCTCCAAGCTGAAATTTTTCTATTTCAATCTCTTTCAAGACAATGAAAGTTCAAAACCCTCCCTTTCAATTTAGTGTCTTACAAGGTATATTCATGGACTTTATTTTTTCTAAGTTAGCTCTGTTGTTTTCTAAAGAGTAACGGTTGTTGATCTTAATAACTATTTTGATTTCAATGTGATTTTTTTTTATCGAAAAGATTTCAAGGTGATTAAATGCTTGCTTTATTGAAGATTTCACTCTAGGTGAGTGAAAAACTCTAGAACTAAGGTAGAATGATCGTACTTTTTAGCTTGGTTGACTGATTGTATGTTCATTTAGCCTAAATTTTACTCCACGTGTGATTAAGTTTCAATACTTGCATGTCAAATATATGTTGAGTTATTGTGATTGTTGGGCTTGAACTAAAAGCTTTCTACATGTTTGGATGTCTTTGAAAATTACCAAAATGTTTTGATTGCACCTTGCCTGGAAAAAGTGTGAAAATGGTGAAACTAGGCATAATAAGGGTATCTTGATCAATTTTTGACAAGTCTAGGGGCAATATTTTTCGGCATAAAATAAAAGGTGAATGAGGCTCCGTCACTTTGGTGCGACTCACGGAGCGCTGTCGTCTTAATCTTTTCCCATCTGATCTTTTCCGAATTAAATATCAACCGCTTTGCCTACGAGAGATTAAAAAAAAAAAAAAACCAGTATATTCACCTCCCATTAACATTTTAAACCAAAACTACATTTTTTTTTCTTGAAATAGGGAGGCACCGCACATAAAATTCATAGTCCATGAAAATATGCAGCAATTTTTCTCCAATAGTACAAAATAGAAGAAAAAAAGAGAGCTCATTATGAAATACGAAAATTGTTTATTCCCAGAATAACAAGGTAACATTGGTTTTTGTTTCCGAAACGACTTCCTACTTAAGTTACTCTAGTTACTTTGTTCGTGTTATGCACGATCCAGAGTCGTGACACCTGATGCCAAAAGGACGCGAAACAAGCATCGCCGGCGGCTTGGGAGGACGATTTGCTCACGGTTGCACCTACCCAACGCCAACAGGTCCAAAAAGATAACACACATAGCAACCCGTAAAAAAGTGGGTGTTCGAAGGTCGGAAATCTTTGGGATTTTAAGCGGGGACGAGAGCATTCGACCGCTTATCTACATACTACGAGCGCTTGCCGTTGTCAGCAGGACAGTCCTCAGCTCTGTCGACGATGCGCACAGGTGTGGCCGGTATGGAGTCCCACCATTCTTTGAGCCGTCTCTTCGGACGGTCGTCTTGCAGGTGCTTCCCCAATTTTGATGTCGCTATGAAACCATACAACGTCGCTCCCATAAAGAGGTACTTCAGCGGTATCACTGCTATGATAATAGCCACGGCGCAGGACACCATTATCACCATCTCAGCATGCTGCAATCGGAATGGAAGAAATCGTCATCGCTAGGTCGGCGGGAAGAACGAGTACACAGATTTCGGTGGAAAAGGACAAAAAGGTGCGTATGTCAGAAAATACATCAAGCAAGTTCGATTTTGTAATCCAGCAAAGCAAGGAAAGAAGAACTTAGATTCTGTAATGCGTATGAAGTCATTAAATGTTGATGCCCAGACTTTGTGAGTTAAAACCATCATTTATAGGAAAATATGCATCCTAGAATATTCTCTGATCCGGTGTGTAAGAAAGGAAACACAACCAAATTCCGAGGCCGGTGAAGGACATCACTAAAGGTCCTGTCGGCTCTTGTTGCCACCATCACACTTGACACACCAAGCACTGGTTTTCCCACACGAGAAAAAGAAATGAGCGTACCTTTCGAGACCTCCAAAGAAATATCGACCAGAGTTTTAGCAGTGTGATGTTTACTTTCTGCACCATGTCATGGACTGTTTGTAGCCCACGCTGAGCTGATACTATGCTCTCCATCGTGCTCTTGTCGGATGCTGTGCACACTACAATCTCCTCTCTTCGGTATTCTTTTCTCTCTTTCCTCACACAGAGCATCTTCAATACAAGCCAAAACAAGCCAGCTGCAATAGCCTTACTGATCCACTCCCTGCAAACTCAAAGCTGTTACCCAAGCATGTTACTGGGTGTGTCGCTTACAACACATGATAAGGTGTCGGAATACAATAACTCACTTATATATTATCACAAGAGCTGCTGCAATTACAGCGAGGGTTGTCTGTGGCCTTTGCCATGTTAGTATTTCTTGCAATTTGGGCAGGATGGCGTCTTTAAGTTGCTTTAAGAGTTCCTGCAGGCAAAGCAGAATGAACCACGTTGCCATAAATGCAAATGCAAGTATTAAGAGTTTTCTCCCCTTCTGACGTAAAGAACATAGTGGTCATCCTTTGCTAGGTGTTCCGATGCAATTGCAATTCGTTAATTTCCTCATTTTTCAGCGCAGATTCTTTCATCGTACGGCACAGAGATATTTGAATCGTGCAGACTAACCATAAGAACAGCAGCACTATCACCGATCCCTTCCTCTTTCATCCCCTCCGTGGTAGCCTTTGCAATTTCGATTTCTTTTTCTTCCTGTCTAACCTTGTTGATAGCTGTCTGCAATGAGAAGTAGTTGTCATCTTGGACACTAGCCGCGGTACATTCCTTGCCCGCTTCTTCAACTTTCGTATCTGGGAGTCTCCATATTGACATGTTAAGAGTTCTCAATATCGAACTAGCACTGCATGGTCGTCTGCTTCCACCCTTCTTTAGGCTCTCGGCCAGCTCTTCAAGCACATAGTCACCCTTTGGCAACTCATCAAACAAAGCAAAAATCAAGAAATTTCGAGGCAGAGGCGGCAATAGCCTTAGCATCTCTCTTGCTGCATGGAGCCTCACAATCCCCAATATTGTCCTCGAATGTAGTTCCCACACCTGTGATGGGCTCTCCACCTTATGTCTGGACAAAAACTTGTGCATCAACATTACCTCCTTTGTAAGTGCTAGCCAGTGGTCACGTCTTGTAGAGCTTGTTATCTCTGGAAACTCAAAAACAATTCCCTCTGATCTAGAAAAAGAAAAGTCATGCAGCTGACTAGTCAGTGATCTAACAAGAATGTCGTCACTACAATACTGAATCTCTACTCTTGATGCCCTATGTGCTAGTAACGGACATCTCTAATGCGAGAAATGCAATATCTAGAAACGAAGTCAGGGTTGATACTTCTGGAACTGAGCTTACAGTTCAGGGGACTCGTACACCATAGCCTTGTCAAAAAGCGGAGCCCCGAAGGGCCCTGTAGCAGCAGGTTTCACAGCGTGTTCAGTGTCCTTTGAAAGGTCAATCTTAATTGCATCTTCATAAGTGACGACTCCCGAAGCCTCGAAGTAGAGAGCATAATTTGTCAAGGTGAGTCTACCTAGGAAAGCATATGAGATCTCAAGAAACCAAAACATCTAAAGTTAAAGATCAGCTCTAGTGCTAAAAACAAAAATATATAAATCCAGGACAAACCAGGCCAGCTCTTTCCTCCAATATGACGAACTACTCTCTGTGTGCTTGCAGTTCCCTCGACATGCAAAATTAATTCATCATCCGCTAGGTCAACACCCTTTGGCACCTCCTGCTTTTGCAAATACCTAATGCATCTGCACAAGATGCCCCAGACAAAGAAATTTTTTTTGAAGTAACCTTGATGAATTGAAAAGCAGATAAATAAAACATATAAATGCAGCATAGAGGGCCCAGTATGTCTGAAGGGACTAAATGATTCTGATTTGGCTAGAGATTTCTTCTCAGGAAAGTCATTCACTAAGAACACGCTCTTTGCTGTAGCAGGCAGTTGCATCTGATGGTAGCTAGGATACACTCCGAGCAGTGCATTAAAAATAATTAAGAACTGAGATTTCCGATGGTCCCCTTGGAAGATTGCTTTGAAAAGTTCGCGACTCCTGAAATATCCATGGCCTTTGCCTGAGCATTATAGTCTTACATCACTATTTACCAATTCTGCTGTCTTGGTTGTTTCCCCTCCTAAGTCCTATAATCATCTAAGACAGGTTTTGCAATGAACACATGATAATTTTGCTAATTCAGGCGAAGCTTGGATGCATTACTTGTCAATCTCTTTCAGATATTTATCATATGCAGGAAAATGGAGACGATTTCCTGTAGGTGCTGTAAGAGTTTCAAGGGTAAATTTTGCATTGGCCATGTCTGCAACCAGCGGAAACAAGGATGCCAACCACACAAATGCATCTTCTCCAACATCAGGCCCATGGTCGACCTAGATAAACACAAATATGCCCATAAATGGAAACTGATATCTTGATTGTCAAGTTCTCAAAAGAATATAGTTAGGATGAAATCTCATATGACGATACACCAAATAGTCCATAAGGGATCTCTTACAAGTAGCGGCATAAGGTCTGAATAGAAGAGAGGGATCTCATCATGCTCTTGAGGCAATGTTACCACTCTTTTTTCTTCTCTTCTTTCTCTTTCGCCATGGACTCCTGTAAATCACATGTACATGAAAATAATCCTAGAGAGGAACACAAGGATTAGTTGCAGCTTGTAAGTCTAGAATGCAGTGGTATCATTAAATTGCCAGATGGTCAAGCATCAGGATATAGAGGCTTAGCATTCGAATGTTCTCTCGGGGTCCCAGACACCATTACCTACAATTAATTGAATAAGATGGTACTCACCAGCACAGGCTCGTCATCAGCAGAACTGGGCGTTTTCCATGCAAGCATCATGTCGAACGTCAACCGGCCGAAAGATCCATCACTTATCTTCTCACCTAAGCTTGGACACATGTTTATAAGAGCCTTTAAGCTACAAAACTCCACAAACTTTCTAGAATAATCGACTGAATCGGGCTTCCATTCAGCTTCAAACTCTTCCACCAATCTATCGACCGAAGTGCCTAATTGCCTGACATAGTTTTGTCATTGGAAATATTATTATACACTTGCTCACCAAACAACAACAAATTTATAATGAAATAAGCTGTATTGCGTGATCGAAAGTGTGATGATTGGGAAAGAGAAGTTTCGGAAAGACTCATCTTGTGACTATATCATATTAGAGTTAATCAAACATCCAGAAAATGTGTCCAGTTCGGTACAAGTAAAATTGACCTGTTCAAACAATCCATGTCAAATTTCCTCATCGCAATACGACCAATCTCTATCCCCACAAGAATCAAAGAGGTATCTTCGCCTGCCCAACTTCATTAAATTTCATCCCTTCATCGGCTATCTGCTTCCGATTAGCTTGTCCATGACCTACTTTCGATACAGATTACTAATTGAGTATGTGTGCCTTCTTCGATACATATTCATACATAACCTTCAAAATCAAAACGAATTCCGAGCTAGTTAAGCTATAAAATATATCAACGCCACCATGATCCAATGGCCTAAGCTTTTTGGGAGTAAAATTGGCTGCGCGCTATTTAAATCTTAAGCTAGCTTATTCAGAAACTTCTCTCAGAGTTGAGACCCGATTCCGCGGCAAAACGTACCAGAGTTCAAAATACAGCAGGAGAAACACTACTCGCGCTCTCGGAACTCTAGAAAAATGCTCGACCAGTTCCACGAGCATCAGAGAACTCAATGTAGGCCAGACAACAAGATTGGGCATAGACACAATCACGGACACAGCATTATCATCATCATCATCCGATAACTCGAAAATGAAACACATAATCCACCAAATGCATCCCCCGGCGCTCGCCATCAAAGCAGATAACCCCGTTCCCGGAAAGCCGCGCGGGGGGGATCGCGGTCCATCATTCGAAACGGCAATGTCAATGATCTCGTTAAAGAGGGAAGAAAAGGAGATGGCCAGAGACGTTACAGTGCGCATTTTTGGACTACTTCGCTTGCAATGGAGGACAGATGCTTCCTCTCGGTCGCCATCGTTCGGTGCTCGCGATCTCTGCTTCTCTCCGTCTCCGCGCCCTGTAAGTTGCAGGAGTGAGGAGGGAAAGCTTCCGATTTTTCGCTCCGCTTTAAACGGCCAACGCATTGAATGCGACGTGTCGTTCCGCCCCCGTGTGCCACGTGGCGACGTCCATGCAAAGGCAACCACGCGGTGCAACCTCCCGGTGGGAGGCTCTCGCGCGGTCCCCGATCCGCGCTGGCTAACCTGCTTCGGGGTCACCTTTTTGGCTCGATCTCACGCGGAAATTTACGAATTTGATCTGCTACAAGAAAGCCCCAGTTCGACAAAAAAAAAAAAAGAAAAAAAAAAAAAATAAATAAATCCTCACAATTTTTTTTTTTGCACAAAATATAGTTATAAGTGCATTTGAATGGATTTGACATTTTCCCCTTAAAATTACAAGAATGATATTTTGTGGAAATCTCATATGATATTTTAAGAATGTTTTTTCAAATGATTTCTTGTATCAATCATTTTCAACGAAAGAAGTAGAGTCTAAGACACAATCGGTCATTTTTAATTGGTATTCGCAAATTCTATGTAACTTTTAATTGTCCGCTTCCATTTATATTTCTTCTTCAAGATCTCTTATTGTAAGTTCACTATTCGCACATTTTATCAAACGGCGAGTTTGTTTGTTGCGGCATTGGCGAATGTTGCCTTTTTTTTTTCCACTTATTCTCTATCGTCACTCGAGATTGGAAATCTGACAAATTTGTAAAGATAGAATCATGAATGTTTTACGGTGAAATTATGGAGTCACTACCCGTGAAATATAAATTCCAATAGATATGGAAATTTACAATAATATTTTGAACAAGCGATTATTTAATTGATATCTATCTAATTAATTTCAAGCGACAAATATGAAGTACGACGTGCAGTAATGGGCCGACGAGGATGAGCTTCCCGGGCTCCAGAAATACTTGGGCTCAAAAAGCCCAGCCGAAATGCATTTATACGTGGACACGCGGGTCTCCAATTCGACCTCTCTTTTCCCTCACTCTTTCATCTTCTCTGCAAGAAGGAAAAAAAAGCTGAGGGCAATGAGCATCCAACCTGCTGATTCTTCCTCCATTGTTCGCCTCAGCATAGGTTAGGATCATCGCCTTCTCTTCTTCTCCTCTCTTGCCATGTATAATCACATGTTTTCACGCATTTTGGACTCGATTGTATTTTTTTTTTTTTTTGGGTCTCTGCTTCTGTCGAGTACAGGGTCCTTGTCGGGATCCGCTCCGAAGCTTCGGGTGTTGTTGGATTGCAATCTTAGGCGTTCTGATTATGTATGTGGAGAGAATGCTCTAACGGAGTCGTATTCTTCGGACTGTTTTACTGGGATCACCGAGCGATCGGATTGGCGACGAGTCTCGTAGTTGGAGTTGCTTATGGGCTAAGTTTGTGGGGAAACGACCGGCTTGAGCTGCTGAAAGTTGGGCTGAGATCTGTTGGTGCGCTTTGAAGCTTGTGTGGCTATGGGGATCGGTAGTCACGAGCGGATAGTTTTCTGACTGCTGCTGCTGCTGCTACTTGTTTTTAGCTAACGGATCTCATGGCTGTTGCATTTTCGGATGATGAATACTTGCACGATAGCTTTCAATTTGGACATAATTTTGTACCATCACGCAGGTGGTAAAAAATTCTCCACAACCGTGGGCACACTGACTCAGCGGGAGCCTGATTCGATGCTAGCAGCTATGTTCAGTGGGCGCCATGTGGTGTGCCGAGATCCTGACAAGGTATCGATATCTCTATTTCTGTGGTTTTGCCTTCGCCGACCTTCAAATTGTGATGTGTGTACTGGGTATCTCTTGCTCTGCGTCTACCAGTTAATTAATCACGAGCTCAGTTGGCCCTGTATGCTGTGATGGAAATTTTTGTCTGATACCTATGTGCGCTTGAACTTGTCCATGATACGTTGATGATGAGTTGCTTGATTGTGTGCATGCATGAGTGTGTATGAACCTGTGCATTACACACACAGGTTTGTCCACATATACTTATTAAAGTTTGCCAACTTAAGACTTTGATTGCATATTCTAGCCTCATACCATGCATAATGGTGAACCTGCATGGGGTTGTCAGTCAAAGTATTGAGCGTAAGAACTATGGGGTTGTTTCTGTGTACAATATTCTGTCGCTATCAACCTGGATATCTTGGCCTTTTGTGTTCCCTACTAGGCTGGTGTTCTCATTTTGGATAAGGTTACGGGGGTGGCCTCGTAATTCCTAGTCTGGCATTGGAAGTTTACTAGTGGCATGGAGTATTGGAAACACAAAGTTGCTCATGACAGCAATTGGATTCTTAAATTCTTAAATTGTTCAGCAGAATTGAACACTATTAATAGCGCAGCTGCGAAAACACATGTCTTTCTTGAGAAAGATCCTACTTTCAATTAAAATACGGGATGCTTGTGGATGGAATGAAAATGCTGTGTCCAAGTTGGAATCTTGTCTATTTCAATCTCACTAAACTGCAGTTGTCCACTCTTTGTGCTGGAAGTGGGTTGCATTGAGATTGCTACTCTTCTAGTGATGTCTACAAGTATGTGAATGGGACTGGCTAATGCAGACGAACTTTTGCCAGGGATATGTCTTTGTTGATCGAGATGGGAAACACTTCAGACATATTCTAAACTGGTTAAGGGATGGTGTCATTCCCACTTTATCAGACTCTGACTACTCGGAGCTTCTGCGTGAGGCAGAATATTATCAACTACTGGTTAGTATTCCTTACATAGGCGTTTTCATATATCGGTGCACCTAAGTATTCCTGGGATTTTCTTATTCAAGTTTGTGCTACTTCATAGTTGGTCTATTGTCAATCTGCAGAAAAGGCTTGCTTGGTCTGATTTGGCTCAAACGAAAGTGAATACATATGATTAATACTTTGATGTAGTGTCATCTTCTTTCAATTTGTAAATTTAGCACATCAAATGTTTTCATATTGTGTGCAAGATAGGCTTTGGAGCTTAAGTTTACGCCTTTCAGTCTATCACCCTGATGTGCCTGAGAATCTTCCATTCTAGCTGCAAATATAGTTTGTTCACCTCTTGTCCTGTTTCTTTTTTGTGCTGAAGTTCCATTAATAGGCTGGATGTTATGCTCTCCTGTAATGTAAACAACTGCACGTATACATTTTCGTTATAAATTAGTAATAAACATTTATTCAAATGTCACTAATATTCTTCATGTCTAGTGCTAACCAAATTGGCTACCCTCGTGAATAACATTATCCTGGTATTTTCCCAATTTCAGGGACTAATAGATGGAATTCATTCCGTCGTGAGTAAGAAGAGGGAAGAGGATAAGGATGAGTTGGACTCGGAGCTGACAAGAACTGATATTATCAAGTGTATACAATCAAAAAAAGTCAAATTTAGGGGGGTTAATCTTTCTGGGATCGATCTTTCCAAGCTGGTATGTAGTGCATGTTTCTGTGTCCAATGAGGATCTTCTTCCAAGAATGTTAATTTGTTCAGCTAATTTGAGGATTTACTCTTTAACTCTATGCAGGACCTGTCATTGGTAGATTTCAGCTATGCATGTCTCAAAAATGCGTTCTTTTCGCGAGCTAATTTGCAATGGGCAAAATTCGGGGTAGGTATAGTTCGTCATAAACGTGAAGCATTCATTTCTTCTTTAAGAATGGCTCTCTCTCTTGACCCATGCTTTGCTATGGCATCTGCCAAACTTTACGTCTTAATATTCAAATCCAACAATATAGTGAGTTCATTGGAAATTAATCCATTATGTCATGTCTCTTACAGGTTGAATTTCATCTAGATCACTCATTCAAATATGTCAAGCTTTATGTCTGACAATTGCATGGTTTCCTTTTCTTTAACAATAATCTGTTGTTGCCCATGAATTTAATCCAGGATGTGGATGCCGAAGGATCCATATTCCACAATGCTACCTTGCGCGAGTAAGACACTAAAAGGTGTTTTCCAACCTCTGGATTATTTATAATCTTAATTTTTCCTTAGAGATTTAGTTGTTGCCTAGGGAAGATGTGAATTTACTGGAGCCAATCTTCGTGGGGCTTTATTAGCCGGTGCAAATCTTCAGAGTGCTAATCTGCAAGGCAAATTTCCTTCCATTGCACTTACTACATGGTCATATTTGGACTTTGGTTCATCTTGCAATGATTAAAATGCCATTTGCGACTTATTTCATGGTGTTTACTTATCATAGTGGTGTTTTTCATTGTATACCTCTAAAAATGTTATGGTATCTTCTTTTGTGTGGATATTTTGGTAAATTCTTTTCTCACTAAATCTTCGGTATCTTACCACATTGATTTAGTATTTCCAACATATCTAAATTCTGTCTCAAATGCATCAGAATGAGATTCTCATAGATGAGAAACGCTTTCTGCATTTTAGAAGCATGAGGCTAAATACAGCTCTCTGGCGCCTCCTGTCCTATGCAACTAATTATATGCCAGTTCTGTGTTGTTGATTCTCCCTGTTCTTCAGTTTCTCCACGCAAAAAAAAAAAAAATGATGTATTAGTTGAACATTTATTACTGTTGAGCACTGTCAATTTATTCGGTTGGCGTCTTTATGCAATTCTTAGTATTTCTATATCGTACAGCAAAAAGAAAGCACATTATTTTATGAACTTTATTTGCACGGGTTAAGTTATAGTTTTTCACAACTACTATAGTTAAAGTGGAGTCAATGGACTCGGATTTGAGTCTCTATGATCAAAGTGCCCTAGTGAATATGGGATTATCGTTTGAGGATAGTGATATTTTGCATGAAGGGATGCTAGTTCCCTTATTGTTCTCAACACCATTGATGCATATGAAGCCGCATTACTGTTGATATTTAGTGAGGCTGAAGAGTATTGCCTTTATTTTAGCAGCAGTAGTCTTTCTAACTACTTAAAATCAGTTGTAGCAGGTGCTGATATTGTGATTGAAGTGTATATATATATATATTCTCTTGGCAGATGCTTGTCTGGTCGGCTGTAGCTTCTGTGGAGCAGACTTGCGATCTGCACATTTGCAGGTTTGTTATCTGCTTACATCTTGCATGGGCCGCTCCTTTTGGTACTTTGGACTTTGTAATTGTATGCTATAACCTGTGTTCTCTCTTGTCTAGTATCTGCCAGGAACTGATGGAATCACTTCCTACATGCTATTTGCGTTTCTTCTGCCAATGACTGTTGCCTATAGGCATTGAAATCACTATGTCGGTGACATGCATGTTAACTCGAAATCGTTGGATTCTCTATCTGAAAGCTTTTGAAGTCCTCAAATCATTCACAACCAACCTAGTTATTATTTTGAGTCAGTTTTGTACGTTACTTTGCCGTCGTCTAATGGACATCACAGAGGACTGTACAGGTTGCGCTGGTTGAATAAAATTTGAGGAATTGTGTCAACCAAATTTCCAAGAAATTTTGATACTATTAGTGATGAACTATTATATCTGGGAAACTTCAGATCTCAGTGAGAGAGGGAAGAAAACTGACACTTTGGCTGTGTTTGGGAGAGTTTTTAGGGAAAACCTTTGTGGAAATGCAAAGGACTTTAGGTTAAAGGAGTTCTTCAAAATGCAAATAGTGTTTGGAAAATGTAATTGAAAAGTGCATGGGAAGCAACTTTGACAAAATGTTGTTTGGAAAAAACTAAATTTGTGAAGGACTTTAGCTATATTTGAAAAAAAGAAAAAGAAAGTTGAAGCTCGGCAACCAGCAGCGTTTAGCTGATGGCCTGAAGCTGGCAAGCCAGATCTGGCACCGGCGTTCAGATCTGACCTCGCTGCTGTCATGTGTGGGTTTGTGGAATTTTGAAGATTTAGTGAGGGCAAAGTTGGAAAAAAATCATTAGCATTCCGGAAATGCTCAAAGCCGGGTTGGGTAGAACTCGTATTGGGTTAATGGACTTTGGAAATGTTGGCTTTGGCTCAAAGGCGTTTGAAATTTCTTGCAGAACACCTTACCTTTGTCTAAGGCCTTTAGAAGCCCAAAGCCCATTTCCAAATCCAACCAAATGCAGCCAAAGATCACCTGAATTGTTATACTTTAGTTGACGGTCTCTTGATGTAACTTGGCTGTGATATGTGAAGCTTATGCAACTACCATGCTGTTATCAATAGCAAAAAAATGTATTTTCTTTTTTTTTTTTTTTTTTAGAAGAGCATTGAGATTCTTCAGTTTACTGTTTTCTGACTGTTGTGTGGTCTAAAGGACTATTTATATTTATTAAATGCATGGTATTGCCATTAATCCATGCCTAAATGCGTGGTATTGCGATAATCCCTGCCTAGAGAATTGATGCTTTACTTTATAAACAAAACTTCAGACTGCTGACTTAACCAATGCCAACTTAGAGGGAGCCAATTTGGAGGGTGCCAACTTAAAGGTAAACGTTCCTTCCATTGTGATTGAATTTCTTCAAGTGATGATTACAACCTTGCCATTTAACAAGCACTCCTGATTACTTCTATTTGTGTTGAAATTTTTTATGACAGATTGCTTTTGATCTTCAGCAATCTGATCTGCTTAGAGTTTAGGTGTATCATAATGCTTCCATTGTACAGGAGGAGCTCTTACGTAAAATGAAAGGCGCCTTGTCTGATTTATCAAACGAAATAAATCAATTGGTGGATATTTCTGGCCTTACTTTGTCGAGCTTTTGTTCAGTCCTTGTCTTTCATGATTTTCAGGGGGCTAAATTAAGCAATGCAAATTTAAAGGGTGCAAACCTGCAAAGAGCATACCTACGCCACGTAGATCTTCGAGAGACTGTGAGTACTAATAGTTTTTCACTATTTGGTCATCCTTCCTCATGATTCTCAGATTGACATCAAATCCTTCATTCATGTTGTACCCATTAGAAAGAACTGAATGGGGTGTGCTGATCTTCTGTGACTGCTGTTGTCTTTAAGGACACTGGAATGTAGATTCCCATTGAGCACCTCATTTGTAGTCTGAAGGATAATTTGCATGTACGCAATTTTAGTGGCATACACTAGTGCCAGAATCTTTTGGTGAAGTTCTTGGATTCATGTTGACGACTTTTTAAAGTCCCATCCCTGTCATCTGGAAAAGGTGGAATGGATGTGCTTTTGGCTGCGTTTACTGTTTGGATGACTACTTGGTACACAACTGCTGATGGCGCAATAGTAATTGCTCCATGGTTCTAATTGGATATCGGTACTTGACAGTGATGTAAGGTTTGAAACCTGAACTACTATAGCAGGTATTAACATAGATGACAAAAAGTTGAGTAAATTTTCTTAACTTCTTTCTTATCTTTCCACTTCAAAAGGCTTTCATCCATTGTGCATGTCACCACTGCTGTTGATTCTCGATTTGTTGCGTTCATTTGGTTGAAAGCCCTTTTGGATGATTGCCTGCTTCCCCTTCTTTTTTTCATTGCTTTGAAATGTTACCTGTATGCATCTAAAGAAGCATTCTACTGCTCGTCTTCATTCCCTTTGCTCCCTCCTTATAGGAAGACAAAAGAAAAAGGGCCTTAGAAAAAGGAAATGGAAATTTAGAAAAGAAATCCCCCTTTATTTGGGCCTTCTTGCCTCCTGTGAGAGACACATTTGCAATTTTGTCTGTTCTCCTTTTGTCTCTACATTTACCAGCTTAGCGTTTTATCTCCTTCCTGTCTTATATCTTTTGCAGCATTTGGAAGGTGCAAAGCTTGATGGTGCTAATTTGCTTGGGGCAATTAGATGACTACGAAGATCGTGAAAAGCTTGTATAGGTTGATCTCTTTATTTATTTCGGCCAATGACATTAGGGTTCTCTTGTATACTGACTTATACTCTTATGTTAGGTGAGAATAAAAATGTTCTGGTTGTTGGCTGATGTAGATATTTTTATGTGCTGCCTAAATTGTCGTTTTAGTTGAGCTGATTCTTTAGGTGTTTCCTTCTGCTTTTCTGATGCATACATGTATCGTGAGCGTTTGAGGCTTGTCGCTAAGAAAGTGTTAAATACAGTTTTAGTGGGGTTCAAAACAGGAATCTTTCTTCATAAAGTTGGATGCCTGAACGACCCACAATTTTAAGACGTACCCTTTCTCGGCGTTTTGGGCATGGTGAAGCCTATCTTTGACCATGATTTCTTCAATTTTAGTAGTGGCTTTCAGTTTTTGGGCTTGGAATTTGCTCCTTTTGAGAACTGAAAGCACGTTGGAGAGCCAAAACACGGGCTAAAAACTTTATTGGTTTGATTTTCCACTGGCTTTCAATGCCGAACGACGGCGTGGATGTAAAGTCGAAGCGAAAGCTGTGGTTAAACATGTGCCAAACGCCACCGACGTTTTTTTTTTTTTACTTTCGGACTTCAGAGAAGAGCACATGAGAATCAATACCAGTGCTTGATGATGCGATATCATTTGTTTGGTCTTTCTTTTTGGTTTCCATCGGACAGAAATTATGTGAATTTGGGAACTTTAAATACGCGTAATCCAATGGTCGGTGGACGCTTCCCCAGAGAGAAGATGAATATTACTGGTCGGCGATACAAGTGAGAGAATCAAGAGATGGATAATTTTATTTTATAGTACAGCATTAGATACCCTGCTTCGTTGCTTCCCCATGAGGCCACCGCATGGTTTGAATCGAACCTTTAACAAATCCGCCCATAAGTAGTGGACCCTGGTGGCTTCCGACTCTCATCACATTCAATTCCATAAATAACCAAAGCACTTGCTCGACACCCACTCGACGAAAGGGAAGAGCAAATGGCAGGAATCATTCACAAGATCGAGGAGGCCCTACACATGGGAGGCCACAAGAAGGAGGAGCACAAGCCGAGGGGCCATGGCCATGACCACGACAAGCCCGAGGATGACAAGCTGGAGCGCCACGACCACAGGCCTGAGCACCACGGAGAGGAGAAGAAGAAAGAGGGGTCGGTGGAGAAGATTAAGGACAAGATCCACGGCGGCGATCACGTGGACAAGGTGGAGAAGAAAAAGAAGAAGGACAAGAAGAAGCACGAGCACGGCCATGAGCACGAGCATGGTCACAATAGCAGCAGCAGTAGTGACAGCGACAGTGACTGAGTTACTAGGTAAAGTATACATTGCGAGTCGCGGTCTCATATGACCGTGGTAATAAGTGTATCTTTTTTTTTTTTAACTTGTGGTTTTTCGATGGGCATGAGATTATGATAAATCCGTTATATTGTTAGCATCATTTGTGATGAACGATACTTTCACCAAGTTACATCCATTCTTTTCTTGATGCAATGATTGTAATCATGGACTTACATTTACTAGTCGTAATCCAAATGGTTATGCCTCAATCGATCTTGTAATTTGAAGATTTGGGGGTTGATCTTTGGAGTTGCAGATGATCAGCAGCGTCGCGGTGAAGAGCACGTCAACGTTATTGGGCTCGTCTCCTTCAGTTGGCCCCAGAGCTGGTGAAGATAAGGAGAGTGAAAAAAAAAAAAAAAAACATGAGAGCCATAAAGATTGTCCTCTTTCTAGTCCTATGTTCCTAAATTGATGTTGTGATAGATCTAGATGTGCTCGTGTGACGTCCATGGATTGTCAATAATCGAAATCAGGCCCGTTCACTACGCTGTGCCCAATGTGCCATTTTCGGACAACAACGTGTTGTTTGATTTTACGTTGGTGATTTATTACTAATGTTGACAATTTTTTAATGACCAAACAAAGTAAGTTACTCCGACAAGAATTGGCCACTTGAAAATAAATTGGAAACTTAAATCAGAAGAGTTGGGAAGTAATTGGATTAAGTTTGGTGATTCGATTCGATGTAAAGTTGACAACCCCAACATTTACTTATGTGCAATGTTCTTATCCGTTGGGACGGTGCTCACCACGACTAGATCTGAGCACCCAAGCTTCCCAAATCGACTCGACAAGCTGGTCCATGGACTTGGTCATTCTTCAGAGCAACCATTTAAAGAGAAAAATTGTTAAGAATTTGATCTCGGATCGTGTCTAGTCAGGTCAGACCATATATGAGTTGCTAAAATCATACTGTTTATAAATAAGTTAATTTTGGGTCTGGTCGTTTTTTTTTTTTAAAACCTGGCCCGACTTATCCATTTGACCAGCACACGGACAAGCAATCTACCAGCCACCATGTTTGGACGAGACCCCCAAAAAAAAGGCATGATTCGGTTCATGACGAGCTACTTTCCATCCATTAAGATTTGAGACAGGAATTATTTTGGCAATAGCTATGAAACCGACGGCAAGGTGTGAAACCTTAAACGCTACAAGAACATAGACAAAACCTCGTGTTTGGGCGTGTCTTTACAAATTCGCTATCCGATTGTTTCACTAAAAACATCTTGATAAAGAGAATTTAATTTTCGTGAAAAATAATTTATTTTTATTTGTTTGGTAGTTTAGGGCAATTGTTGCTTCTTGCTAAAAGGGGACGATTTTTTTTTCTGCCCAATCTAAGCTTGTAGTTCTCACTCAATGGAAAGCTTCGATTAATTTTCAGTCATCTAAACGCTAGAAAGTAGAAAAACAATTTCTCAAAATAGTTTTCTTTCAAACAAATGAACCCTAAGAAGTATCTAGGGGTAAGCAGAAGAACTAGAGGGAACCGACGATTCTCGAGTGGAGCTCGCGGGAACAAGTCCGGTTCCCGATTCTTATAGTTTGGAACTAGTGAATATCGATTTGTTGCCCAATTCTGGGTGTGGATCCATCCACACGGACCACCCAAATTGGACTGAATTTTTTTTTTTAAATTTTTATTATTTCGAATTTTCAAAACTCTAATTCTTATTCTTTTCTTGCTCAGACTGCGTTACGCTCGGTGCTCTTGCCTTTCACTCTCACTTCTCTCGGTCTCGCCCACGCAATGCTCACGCCTCCGTTGCGGCTCGACGCTTCTCTCTCATTATAGCTTTTTTCGTGGAGATTATCATGTTTAGCTCATCACAAGCTTGTTCTCGCTAACATCGTGGTAGTTTAGACTATGTAACACTTGTAATCTTGCGGGAATAAGAAAGAGGGAGAATGCATTCTTGTACCAACCCGGAAATCGGACCGAACCGATCGGATCAATTCCTTATTCCACAAATTGGGAATCGGCCTTTCTTAGTCCAGCTCCCGGTTCCGGGATGATCACTTTTGAAACGATCATCCCTATAGAAATGTCATCATTTTAATTGGTCAAGCTCAGCTGAGAGGATGAGGGCACCAAGTGGAACTCGCTGCCAGAACTTCCAATTTTGTCTTTTTCATTAACGTAGTATATTTGTTCTCATTGAAGCTGTCTGTGAACTAAGTAAGATTTCCCATCTGGCAACAGAATGTGTCTTAACAAAACATAATCGAGTCTTGACCCCCACAAAAAATAAAAAAAAACAGTAATAATCGGGTCGTGGGGCACATTCCAAATGGACATCCGAAGCAGCACCAATGATCTGTCGATTTGAGAAGTGTCCAACCACTAGGGATTATCGGGTGGACTGGTTGGCATAACCATAGAATAGCAATTAAATTAGACCAATTATAAATAATAAAGATGTCATTTTCGTGCATAGTTTAATGCAACCTAAGATAATTTAATTCCTAGCGTTGTTGCCTTGGACGGTTTACTATGTTTTAGACAAGATCGATGTTTTACCATTTCTCACATGAGATCGTAATGTTCCTAACTATGACGTAAGCACTTGTTAATTAAGAGCATACATTTTACTATCGTTCACACATATTAATGGTTTAGATTATATATATAGGACCATAATATAATGAGATATGACAAAGCGCCAAAATAACTATTCAAACTGTTATGACATTTTTTATTGTTATTATTAGGGATAATGACACAAATGATTCCCGAACTTTGACTCAATTTATAATATAGTTCTTTAACTTTTAATTTGAGCAATATAACCTCGAATTTTAACCCAATATGCAATGTGGTGCATTGAACTTTTAATTTAATCAATTATAGTTGTTAACTATAGAAAGAGATTCAATATAGTCCTTCTATTGATTCAAATTCAAGGACTAAGTTGAAGCATGTTCTAAAAGTTTGGGAATTACATTGGTTAAATTAAAAATTTAGGGACCACATCGCATATTGAGTTAAAATTCAAGGACTATCTTGGTTAAATTAAAAGTTCATGGATTACATTCGCGCATTTAGTCAAAGTTTACGCACTATTTGCACCATTTTGCCTTCCTCTTAGCCTATTAGAAAACTTGAGCTAGTTTTAGTGTATCCTGACTGGTCCACCTCCCCGGCCGGTCTTAGGAAGGCGCCTCCTGCACCGGTGCGTCAAGGATTCTGCCCTCGGAGCGCTCCAACAAGGCTCGAAATCAATATGGCCCTGAGATGACGGCTCTATAAAACCGATTTTTCGGTAACCACGAAAGCATAGGGCACGTCGCAAGAATCCGATGCTCTCTCGGCGTCTCGGCCATATCAAGGAGAAAAGGATTTCGTTGTGAGGAATTGGGTCCTAGGGGTGGACCGGTCTCGCATCAGACGACGACGCATCGGGCCCCACAATCTTTTCATTGGTCCAATGGCAAAAATTGCACGTGGGACCCCCCCAATCCAGCATTAGATTTCGCAAGCCACAGAACTCCACGTGGCAAGTCAGGAGGAAACGACGCAAGGCTTTTTTAGCGCTACGCTGTTTGGCGACGTAGCCTTGCCAGCCGGAAGCCCATCAATCTCTCTCCTTCTTTTTTGCTCCATCTGAATTCTGAACCCACACCACACCACTCCCCACCCCCAAAAAAAAAAAAAAAACACTATGCCATGTCCGTGTCGTTGTCGGAAGGAATCGACGATTCCGACGAGAGGGACACGATCAACTCCGCAAGAGGAATCTCCTGGACTAACATCATCAAAATCCGAAGTGAGAATGAACATGAACCGGTTCAATTCAAGTGCGCGCCGAGTCTTTTCAGAGACCCATTTCGTCCAATGACAGCAAGTTTACAGAAGGAAATTGGGAAGAAAAGGGATCTTAATCGGATAAAAATTGCGGCCTTCGCCTTCCTAAATCAACAAAAGCATCTTATCGTTCTCCCGTTTCACACCGTACTGTGCCGTATCGCTCTTTCTCAAGATTGCATGACGAATATTTCGATAATGAGTTCGCTAATGATAATTACCGATGCTCCGTTTGTTTCGCGAAGAATAGTTATTTCGACAAACGTTTTCCTGAAAATGATTGAGTATATCGCTTATAAATAATAAGTGAATGGAAAAAATATTTTTATCGTCAAAGAAAATATTTAGACATAAATTATCGTCAATGACATTTACATTTTTCATTGACTAATTATTTTCAGTGATAGAAATTATTATTTTTGAGAAAATATTTTTTTTTAGACATTCATTTTTCACTCGCAAATAGTAAATCCCAACCATTTGATTGGAACTTTGTTTCATTTTTTTTTACATAGGGGTTAGCTATTAATTTTTTTCATCATAGCAGGGTTAGCATATTAATTTTTTTACGAGTCGGATGAAGAGCATCCACTTGTGAAGAGCGTCCACTTTGGACGCTGCAGGGAACGAGTCAGCATCGTACTTAACACCACCACGTGGCGGCTCAGCATTCGTTGCTGGCCTCCGTCTCCTTCCTCCTTTAAAACCGATACCCGCCTCCGATACCCTTGTCTGGATCCTTACTTCACGACCCAGAGAGGGAAGGAAAGCACAAGGAGCCACTCGCCGAGCTGATCAAGTTCGGTTCCCATCGCGGCAACGCCTTCGATGCAATCCATCTGGTTCGCGACGTCTTATCAGCGGTCGATTTGGTGAAGTGCGGACGCAATCCTCAGCTGTAATTCGGCTCGAAATGGACAGGCTAATAAGCTTGGAGCCATCGGGCACCGTCGCCGTCCGAATCGAGCCGGGACAAAGGTGCTGCGGCGAGCTCACTCTGCGCAACGTGATGTACACTATGCCGGTCGCGTTCAAGCTCCAGCCGGAGCACAAGAGCCGCTACACGGTGAAGCCGCAGTCCGGGATCATAGCTCCGCTCTCGACACTGACCGTGGAAGTCACTTATCACCACCCTCCTGGCTCGGCCCTTCCTGAGTTCCTCCCTCGCTGCGACGACTTGTTCCTCCTCCACAGCGTCGTGGTCCCCGGCGCGGCGGTGAAGAACCATAACTCCACCTTCGAGGTCCCCAGCGATTGGTTCACCACCAAGAAGAAGCAAGTGTTCATCGATAGCGGCTTGAGGGTCATGTTCGTCGGCTCGCCGATCGTGGTTCAACTCGTTATGGAAGGTTTGATGGACGAGATCAGGGAAGTGATGGAGCGGAGCGACCCAGCTTGGAAGCTTGCGGACTCCATCGACGAGCATGGTCAGACGTTGCTTCACCTGGCCATCGCGCAGGGGAGAGCCGACCTCGTCCAATTGCTTCTTGAATTCGAGCCCAGCCTGGAGACTCCGGACCGATCACTGGGATACAGCCCACTTGCGGCGGCCGCTGCCGCTGGACAAACCCTAATTGCGGAGCTACTGCTGGCTCACCGAGCGAGCATTGAACGCTCGGAGACATCGAACTGGGGCCCTGTTCACCTCGCCACGGGAAGTGGACATACGGAGGTGTTGAAGCTCCTCTTGCTAAAAGGGGCCGACTTGAATGCTCTCACCAAGGATGGCAAAACGGCCTTACACATAGCCGTGAAGGAGCAGAGAAGAGACTGCACGAGGCTTCTATTGAGCGGCGGAGCCAAAACTGACGTGCACGATGGCAAAGACGGCAACACGCCGTTGCACGTTGCAGCCAGCCATGGGGACGAGAACATGGTGAAGCTCCTGCTGCAGAAAGGAGCCAACAAAGACGTCCGCAACAAGTATGGCAAGACCGCCTACGACGTGGCGGCAGAGCACGGCCAAATGAAGCTCTTTGACGCCCTAAAGTTAGGGGACAAATTGTGCTCGGCGGCGAGGAAAGGAGAAGCGCGGCACATCCACCGACTCCTCGAGAGCGGGGCCGCGATCAACGGCCGCGACCAGCATGGGTGGACCGCACTGCACCGCGCCTCGTTCAAGGGCCACACCGAGGCGGTCAAGGCTCTGCTCGAGAAGGGAATCGACATCGACGCAAAGGACGAAGATGGATACACGGCCTTGCACTGCGCGACCGAATCGGGGCACATGGAGGTGGTGGAGTTGCTAGTGAAGAAAGGAGCCGACGCGGAGGCAAGGACCAATAAGGGACTCAGCGCGCTACAAATCGCCGAGTCGCTGGCTTACGTGGGGATCTCGAGGATACTCGGGCACAGCGGCGCCTGCAAGGATGGGAGCACCCAAATCACGGGCAGCGCTGCTTCGCTCTTGGGAGGTGTCGGGGGAGGATCGTTGGGTCGAGACGCTGCCGAGCACGGAGGGTTAAAGAAGAAGCAGATCTACCGGAGAAGAAAGGGACTTCGCGGCAGCTTCGATTTGTCCAGGCAAATTGCCGTGCTCTAATTAAGGACTACAATCGAACGCATGATTCCAAGTTTTTCTTCTGCATATTCCAAATTCCTGAGTAGGCTGCGTCTATTGATTCATTTTGTAGCAGAAGTTGATGATGGTAGTGGTAGGAGTTGTACTTGTAGATTCATTCCGCACATCGTGTCCGTTCTGTAACCTTAGTCTCCAGTGCATGACCATCGCTTGATTCATCCTGATCCTAAGTTCTTACGGAAGATCGGCGTTGAGAAAGACGGGCGGCGCGGTTCTTAATCGGGGAATCATCGTTCGTAATCTTGATTAACGAGTTTCTTATCTTCTGGGATCAATCGATGGTTGGGTGGTCTGATGGCATTTGTGTATAGCAAAATGAGCTGATCCCTGTGAGAAACGTCTCATGAAAGCTTAAATTGGTATGCTTTGTCCATCAATAATGTGATTCATGTTCGACAAAAAAAATGTGATTTATGTTCTCTTGCAAGTTAGGGAAAAATTCCAAATAAAGGCCCGAAATCCTCTTGTTTTCTCAAATAAAGCGCCCAAGTGAATATTGTTTCAAATAAGAAGTCGAAATGGCATAATATGTTTCAAATAAAGGTCTGGCCTAAAGAGTATTTTTCGTCATTTCTCATTTTATTTTTTGTTCATTTTTTCTCTATTTTTTTTCTTTTTCCTATTTTTTAAAAGGAAAAAAAAAAGAAACAGTGTAGGCCCCTCCCGCTAGTGGCTGCCGACCCATCGCTGGTGGGGGGTCGGTAAGGGCAGCGAATAGTTTCAGACATAGATAGATTTTGTGCTATGAGTTTTACATCCAATTATTTGTAAACACTTTTGGTTTGGTTGTAATCTGGATGTGGAAAATAATCGAGCGCGAGGGCAATCGTAACTCGAAATTCTTCGATCATAATGGATTATTCATTGTTGGCTCTTCCCGGGTATAGATATCGATATTCAGATCGAACCATATAAATCTTTGATATTCTTATTAGTCCTCGTTTATTTCTCTAATATTTTCGCATTGACTTATTTGCAACATTTGTTAATTTTAATTTTGCAACAAGATATTACAACCGGGTATTTTTCCAAAATTTTCAGTCCTCAGGATTCAAAATGGAATAGGCCCAAGTCATGATGTTACAGTGCAAATCTTGTTGGCGAGAGATTATTACACTTACAATAATTTTCGACTTTTGAATCCATAATAAGCTTGTAATTTTCTCCTGCTCTATCGTATCTCTCTCTGTAGAGGTATCTTTTTCGTAATATCTCCTTTCTTGGTCATGCATGGGTTATATCACTAAAAAGTGCGAAAGTAATTTGTGTAACGATGTCACGAGTCTTGCTGACATAATATTTGTGTGTGTATGTATATATATAATAAAATTGATCACGTTATATATCTTAAGGATATATATTCATTGGAAGTCCTAAAACTTATCACAAAAGTACAATTGAATCCTAAAACTTGTAAAAAATGCAATCAAGTCCTAAAACTTATTAAATTGGTGCAATCGAGTCCTTTCGTTAACTCCGTCCAACTTGGCTAATGGAAAATGCTGATGTGATTTTTTTTACTATTTTCTCTCTCTTGCATGGCAATGATGCGGCTAAAACAACAACATTTTGATCCAAATATGATTTTTAGTATATTTTCCATTTAAATTTAATTATTAAAAATCTAGTTTTTTCTTCTTCTTCTTTTCTTTTAAAAAAGGAAGAAGCAGCATCTTGAATTAGGCGACAAGAGGCAGCCTTCACCGCCACCGCCCTCCACCGCAAGGAAGGGTTGGCGGCTAGGAAGTACCGATATTCTCCGGGAGGCTTCATGTCATGTTCAACGCTTCAAACACGTCAACGACTCAAGAATCTAGTATCCCAACAAGCCATTTCGACACACGTAAATCAATTTTAGGCATATTTGATAAATTAGGGGACAAAATATATATTTATAAAAAATATATATGCTTAAGTCCTACATCCAGCCACCACAAAGTTAATATTACCCGTCAGCAAAAAAAAAAAAAAAACACAATCATGATATGAGCATGATAATTTATCATTTATATATAAAAAATAAAACACGCTCCAACGTATCAAAATTCTCTATTTTTTGAGAAATGATATATTGTACAAGGTCGTGTTGTGTGCCAATGTCGTGCTAGGTAGGCTCCAATGGCATCCCCCATCGAGTAAAACCAGACATGGTCTTTTTTCTCTCTCTCTCTAATCCTAGCTCTCGGTGTGTATCCCCCTAGAAGAACCAAACTAATAAGTGACCCCTTTGCTCCCTTTTCTCTCTCAATTTCTCTCATTTTCTCTCTTTGTTGTGAAGTTTGAGAGCTAAAATTTCCTCAAAACCCAACCACATCTCTCTTTTTCTTTTTTTCTGAAAGTTTCCTTCCCTGTGACGTCTCCTCCAAAAACCTCCTCTCTACTCCACCTCAAGCTCTCTGTGTAGTTATGGAGCTCAAAAAATGGCATTTAATGACCTCTCCATTTCTTTATAACGTTTACCTTAGATTGCCTTTCGAGCTCCGCCCACTCTTTTTTTTTCCCTCTCCTTTCATTTTTTCTTGAACCCACGAAAACCAGTGAGAGCCCCAAAGTTTTTGGGAGTAACCACGAACCAGTAGAGGGGGAGAGAAATTTTGGGAGTTGTGCGGCTCCCCTAGATGATAGAGGCCTCGTTAGGTTTTATACTTGACATACTAGAGTTTCAATCGTGACCCTATGATCGATCTAATGATTTAGATTTCCAAATTAGTTCCAAAAATGCCTTAGAATTAGGTCAAATTTCAATTATGCCTGAAATGTGAAATTGATTGGACTAATGTGAAATTAAAGTTTCGTAAACTAACTGACTAAAAAGTAAAAAAAAAAATGACAAGAAGGAGGCCAATTTTTGTCCTGTTTTTTTTTTGCTCAATTAGGGCATGAAAATCTATGGATTAAGGAAAACTATAATCCTAATTAAAATTTTCAAAACTAATGAGGCCAAATGAAATTGAAATTAATATAAGACAAATGATTATTTTTCCAAGTTTTTCTCGACCACATTTGGTATTTTTTAATTTTTGGCTTTTTTTTAACGAAAAGAAATTCCAAAAATACCAAAAATTTGAAAAATATTTTTTGATTAAAATTGGTTTCTTAGGTGTGATCAAAAGTCCCAAAGTTAATTTTTGAATTTTGTGAATTTTTATTTATTTTTAATTATTTTTCTAAAAATTAAAATGATCAAAAGTCAGGTGTCAACAAAGAACAATGGCCACCGTCCAATCGGATCAAGGTAGAAGGCAGTGACGAGGACGTACATTGTCTTCACAAAATCAATTGCCATGTTCATGAGGACTTTTTCGTGGGATGTGGTGATGATGGCCTTCTCAAAGATACGAGGACTGTACAATAGTAAAGTGTAATATTCTCAATTTCACTTAGCTAAGTAAAAGCAATTAAGATATTAGAATCAAATTAATTGATATTAAATTGGAATGTGTCATGTGATTCATTGAAGGTCGATAATACTAATTTAGTCTTTAGAGTGAAGAATGCCAAGTGACCACAAGTATAAATGTGACTTCTAGGATTCTCCTTAACCGACTAAATGCGGTCACGGTATTAGAGAAGATATTAATTATCGCTATTTGAATTTGTCAAGAGATCAATTAATGGATTATAGTGTTAATTTGACCTCCGAGTTGCAATTACCAAGACCTTAGTACATCGTATAGCTTAATATGAAGTTTAATGTGCATAATTAAATTACCAAGGACAAAATGGACATTTCCTACCCTATTATGACTAGCCACTCCTTGAAAACCGAGTGAAAAATTCACTCAATTACTCATCATGATTTTACGTTATTATTCATGCCACCTATTGTGCCCAATGAGAATTCTTGATTATTTCACTCCTCACTTAACCTTGCTCCTCCTCTTCTTCCATCTTCATGTGGTGAACCCCTCCCTCTCATATGCGTATTTCTTGCTTTCAATTTCACTCAAAAACTCTCTCTAGGACTTGAAAAGCTTAAGATGAAAGGCAAATTCTTCATCTTTTCATTACTCCTATGTGATTTGATGTTGTTCGATTATGGTTTATTTGAGGTTTGTGACTTAGTAAGGATGAAAAATAAAAGTGATGTAAGCCTATGGTTCTACATATGATTGATCATAGTGAAAAAGTGTGAAAAATATCTATGCATGTATAGTTGTGAAGCTGTTTTGATTTCGAGTCTTGTCGATCTATTGTATCGTTTTCTGTGGGCATCTATTAACCAAATGCATAATATAAAAGTTGATGGTAACAACCTAAACTATAACATATATTAATTTGAGAATTTTTGGAGTTCATATGGTCAGCTAATTAGTCTTGCACTTTCACGGTTTTGTGAGTCTAATCTATCATTCTATTTTTATTATTTTTGTACAGTTTTTTGTGAGCTTCTATTAATAAAATGCAAAACATAAAAGATGACGGTAATATCCTAAACTACAACATATATAAACTTGAGAATTTTTGGAATCTTTAAATACGCGACACGACCGTTTCCTTAATCAACTTAGTTTTGTCACCGAGATTGAATTTTTTTTTCATTTTTTCCTTGATTTATACGAATTTATTTGGACTTTGCCCTTCCCATAAAAGTTATAAATCAAGGTCTTACCTACAACATACTAAAGTTTTGTGATTTTAGGAGTTGATCTACTCAAGTAAAAGCAGTAATTTCAATCAATGTGTAAAATTGTCCCCGAATGAGAGAGTCGTGAATTTTGAGTAAATACCCCTATTATGTGGATCAAATGAAAATAAGTTTCAAACAAAAGTTATTCACCATACTTTGAACTATTGCTCTGTGAATTTTTGAAATTTTATGAATTTATATGGTAATTTTAGTTGAGATTGGCAAATCGGGCCTAATATACTAGTAATTAATTATGCATTGAATTGAACCATTTGCTTGGATGCTATGTTGGATACCTACATGTGAATTTGTCTCCGTTTTTGCTAGTAGTGGTAGATTTGATTGAATTATGAATGAAATATCCACATGACATATCATATGATAACATGTTGCACTCCTCGGTTATACCAAGACAGCCTTCTTCATATTAGAAAGCCGGAGCGCGGCCTCCTCCTCGAAGTTGGAGGCCTTTGCAAGGACGAACTTCGCGTCGTGAAAACGGCCTTGCATAATGAGCCATTAGGGGATTTCGACGTGGTGAGAACTACCAAGGCAAGCATGACCGAAGGGACTACTTCCGCGATAAGCATAAGATGCCACCCAAGGTCTAATCGAAGCTTGGACAAGTAATAGGTAGAGATATTGCCAAGGATTGTGCCAAAATTGATGAACACCGAACCATGGAAAGGACTCGATAATGCACGTTCAACGAGGAAAAAGATAAACTAATTACAAATACAAAAGGTCAAAAAGATGCCACAAAATTAGGAAAAAAGAAATGAAAGTAAGCTTTCAATCGTGCCCCTACAAGTCACTTGACATACGGCTTTCAATCGTGCCCCTATGATCGATCTAATGATTTAGATTCCCAGATTAATTTTAAAAATACCTTAGAATTAGGTCAAATTTTTGATTATGCTTGAAATGTGAAATTGATTAGACTAAAGTGAAATTAAAGGTTCCTAAACTAATTGACTTAAAAGTAAAAAAGAATGACAAGTAGGAGGCCAATTTTGTTCTTTTTTTTGCTCAATTAAAGCATGAAAATCTATGGATTAGGGAAAATTATAATCTTAATTGAATTCTTTCAAAACTAATGAGGCAAAATGAAATTGAAATTAATATAAGACAAATGATTAATTTTCCAAATTTTTATTACCACATTTGGTATTTTTTAATTTTTGCCTTTTTTTAACGAAAAGAAATTCCAAAAGACTGAAAAACATGAAATTTTTTTTATTAAAATTGGTTTCTTAGGTGTGGTCAAGAGTCCCAAAGTTGATTTTTGAATTTTTGTGAATTTTTATTTATTTTTAATTATTTTTCTAAGAATTAAAATGATTAAAAGTCAAGTGTCAACAAGCAAAAATGGCCACCGTCCAACCCGATCAAGGCAGAAGGCAGCGAAGAGAACGTACATTGTATTCACAAAATTAATTGCCATGTTCATGAGGAGTTTTTAATGGGATGTGGTGATGAGAACCTTCTTAAAGATAGGAGGATCTGTACAATAGTAAGGTGTGACATTCGAATTTCACCTAGCTAAGGAAAAGTGATTAAGGTATTAAAATCAAATTAATTGATATTAAATTGGAACGTGTCATGTGATTTATTGAGCGTCGATAGTACTAATTTTGTCTCTAAAGTAAAAAATGCCAAGTGACCATAGAATAAATGTGACTTCCGAGATTCTCCTTAACCGACTAAATGGGGTCATGGTAACAGAGTGGATATTAATCATCGCTATTTGAATTTATCAAGAGATCAATTAATGGATTATAGTATTAATTTATCCTCTAAGTTGCAATTACCAAAATCTTAGTATAACGTATATCTTAATTTGAAGTTTAATGTGCATAATTAAATTACCAAGGACAAAATGGACATTTCCTTTCCCACTATGGCCGGCCACTCCTTGAATATTGAGTGAAAAATTCACTCAATTATCCATCATGATTTTACGTTATTATTCATGCCACCCATTGTGCCCAATGAGAAATCTTGGTTATTTCACTCCTCACTTAACCTCACTTCTCTTCTTCCTTCTTCATGTGGTGAACCCCCCAATATGCATACTTCTTGCTTTTAATTTCACTCAAAAACTCTCTCTAGGACTTGAAAAGCTTAAGATGAATGGCAAGTTTTTCATCTTCTCATTACTCCTATGTGATTTGGTGCTGTTTGATTATGGTTTATTTGAGATTTGTGACTTAGTATGGATGAAAAATAAAATTGATGTAAGTTTATGGTTTTGTATATGATCGATCATAGTGAAAAAGTGCGAAAAATGTCCATGCATGTGTGGTTGTGAAGCTGTTTTGATTTCGAGTCTAGTCCGACCTCTTGTACCATTTTTACGTAGGCTTCCATTAACCAAATGCATAATATAAAAGTTGATGGTAACATCCTAAACTATAACTATATTAATTTTAGAATTTTTGGAGTTCATATAGTCAGCTAATTAGTCTTGGACTTTCACGGTTCTGTGAGTTTAATCTATCATTCTGTTCTTATTATTTTTGTACCGTTTTCTATGAGCTTTTATTGATAAAATAAAAAAAATAAAAGATGATGGTAATATCATAAACTACAACATATACAAATTTGAGGATTTTTGGAACCTTTAAATACGCGACACGACCGTTCCCTTAATCAACTTAGTTTTGTCATCGAGAATGATTTTTTTTTCATTTTTTTCTTGATTTATACATATTTATTTGGATTTTTCCCTTCTCATAAAAGTTATAAAGCAAGATCTTACCTACAACATACTAAAGTTTTGTGATTTTAGGAGTTGATCTATTCGAGTAAAAGCAGTAATTTCAATCAATGTGCAAAATTATCCCCGAATGAGAGAGTCACGAATTTTGAGGAATACCCCCTATTATATGGATCAAATGAAAACAAGTTTCAAAAAAAAGTTATTCACCACACTTTGAACTATTTTTTGTGAATTTTTGAAATTTTATGAATTTATTTGGTAATTTTAGTTGAGATTGGCAAATCGGCATAATATGCTAGTAATTAATTATATACTAAATTGAACCATTTGCTTGGATGCTATGTCGGATACCCACATGTGAATTTTTCTCCATTTTTGCTAGTAGTGGTAGACTTGATTGAATCATGAATGAAATGTCCTCATGGCATATCATATGATAACATGTTGCACTCCCGCCTATACCGGCAGCCTTCTTCATATTGGAAAGCCGGAGAGCGCTTGCCTCCTCCTCGGAGTTGGAGACCTTTGCAAGAACGAACTTCACGTCGCGCAAACGCCCTTGCATAATAAGCCATTGGGGGATTCCGGCATGATGAGAACTACCAAGATAAGCACGACCGAGGGGATTAGTCTCGTAATAGGCATGAGACCCCACCCAAGGTTCAATCGGAGCTTGGACAAGTAATAAGTGGAAATATTGTCAAGGATTGTGCCAAAATTGATGAACACCGAACCATGGAAAGGACTGATAATGCAAGTTTAACAAGAAAAAGACAAACTGATTACAAATACAAAAGGTAAACAAGACGCCACAAAATTAGGAAAAAAGAAATGAAAGTAAGAACTTGAGGAAATGAGGTGAAAAAGTTATAGGAGAAGGTAGGGAAGATCTCAATCACATAGATGGGGGCAATCACAAGGGCAAAGCTGGCGCCGAAGTTGGTGAAGGAGTGGTTAATTATGAAGATATGATAGTTGTGGTCGAGCCTATAAAGAGGGGTCCGATGATGTATATTGCCCGGCCGTCACCATCATCCATCGGCGGTCGAATCGGCCGGAGATTATTGTCGCCATCGCCTAACCCGAGGAATGTGAACAAGTTGAGGATCCCCATCGGGACTTCAAACCGCACGTCGAATATCGCTAGATCCATCTCGTATATGGCGCCACGCCGCTCATCACCGCTTATCATACCAAAATTCAAAATAACTAATAAGAAAATTTTATTTATATTTACAATGTTCGCACCTACATCGTAACCTTATACAAGAAATTAAAAATATAAATTTTTTTAAAAAATGTACCTTATAGTACTCTCATTTGTGAATTAATTTTCCTAATATATACCCAGAGAAGTACATGACCCCCGCAATCACAATTCTCCACGAGCGGCGGAACCAATCAAAGATCGGTCTCGCTATCACTAATCCGAAAAATGTTAACAGGTTGAGGAGCCCCGTCACAACCTCATAATGCTTATCGGATATAGCTAGGCTTGTCTTTATAATGTCGCTGCCCCGCTCCTCACTACTTGTCCTGGCAAAATTTCAAATACTAATAAGAAAAACTTCTTTGTCATTACTCTTTTTTTTCACAACGGAATGAAGTTGTAAGTTGCGGAAGAAAGATGACATTCATGTAGTTTGTGAAGTTCATCTTTGATGAATAATCGAAGACATTGGTGAAGTTCCTTTGTCTTTACTTTCATTTTTAACTTCAAAGCTCTTTTGCAAATGACTACACTAAAGTTACTAAACTAATGCAAATCACAAATACACTTGAGACAAAGAATCATTTACCCAAAATTCAAGCTCAATCAAATGTGGACTTAGTGGGTCCGGGCTTCATGAATGCCATCACCGAGGTCATAGAGGCAATTAAGGTGTAGAAGAAGGCTTGATTGTTCCACAAGCAACTCGCGGGAGGATTGAGGTCCTCGGTCATTGTTTCTCTAGCAATAGGCAAAATGCAATTATGTAATAACTTTAGTAAATTAGTTGTGCACTTCAATAAACCAAGTGAATTTTAACTTGAATAGTTTTTTGAGAAATTTTTTGTCATTGAAGTAAGTAGGAACATTGACCATTACTTTAGTTACTTTCTTAATTCAAGAACTTTGAAGCATCACCCACAAGCTTTCTCGGTGCCTATATTCACTTGTTGTCATGAACTTATAATTTATTGTTTAGATCATACTTCAAGCTAACTATCGATTAGCATATTAAGTGAAAAAGAAACTAATTTTCAGCATCACAACAATCAAATCACGTCAACACAATAGATATAGATCACGATTTGAGTCATGTATCAACCCTTTGAGGTTTGAGTGCATAAGCCGCGTTCATGACCTTTGCAATACATTATACTTAGCGAGTTAAGATCACACAAGACCATCGAGAATATAAAGAATAATTTGGCATCTAGGAACTCGTTAATCTACCCCGTATTCTTAAGCGAATGACTCTCCCTTTTAAAGACCTTGACAAGCTAACCGATGTGCAATTTGTCCTGTTGTCCGATCTGCGAAAAAGTGATGCACACCAACTAACCACATAACTCCAAGTGAACCAACTTAAAATGTTCTAAACTATGTTTTGACCGAGAATTTAATCCAAGATCCGGCAATCAAGATTAGTGTCCACTTGTTGTTATGAAGTTACAATTTAATGTGTAGATCGTATACTCAAACCCGATATGATGATCGCTCTATTCGAAAGGGTTGTTGCCATCTTACGCTTTTTCATCACTTTCTTCCTCTATTTCATGCGGAGCACAAGCCAACTTGGCCCCGTCGTGTAACACATCAAGTATAAATTCAGGCTCATCTCCTTGAGCAAGCTCATCTTGAAACACATCGGCTCCTTGAGAAGGTTCGTCTTGCAACACATCGGGTATAGGTTCAAGCTCGTCTCCTTAAATAGGCTAGTCTTGTAACACATCAGCTCATTGAGCAAGCTTGTCTTACAACACATCAAGTACATGTTCATGCTTGTCTTACAACACACCAAGTACGGGTTCCTCGCTTGTCTTACAACACATTGGCAACTCCTTGAGTGGGCTCGTCTTGCAACACATCAAGTATAGGTTCGGGCTCGTCTCCTTGAGTAGACTCGTTTTGCAACGCATCGGCTCCTTGACCAGGCTCATCTTGCAACCCATCAAGTATAGGTTCAAGCTTGTCTCCTTGAGCGAGGCTCGTTTTGCAATACATCGGCTCCTTGAGTAGGCTCGTTTTGCAATACATCAAGTGCAGGTTTAGGCTCGTCCGCTCGAGTAGGCTCATCTTGCAACACATCGACTTTTTAAGTAGGCTAATCTTGCAACACATCAAATATAGGTTGAGGCTTGTTTGCTTGAGCGTGGCTCGTCTTGCAACACATCGGGTACGGGTTTAGGTTTGTCTCCTTGAGCATGCTTTGGTCTTGCAACGCATCGCCTCTTTGAGTAGGCTTTTATTGCAACACATCAAGTACATGTTCACTATTTTCCAACAACACACAAGAAGCAAATGAACATGAAAACTCATCCATCGTTTAGCGATTTTGCAAGATGAGAGAGAGAAGGCAAGATTTCGGAAGAGAGAGTTGTCCTTGGAGTCCGGAAAAGCTAGAGAAAGAAGAAGAAGATAACGCGCAAGAGAGAGATAGACGGCGAGGTTTCAAAAGAGAAAGTTGGTTTTGGAATCCAAAAAAGCCAGAGAAAGAAGAAGATAGTATGCAAGAAAGAGAAAGAGAGCGAATGTTTCAAAAGAGTGAGAGAGAGTGAGAAATGCTTAGAGTGTGAGAAAGTAAGCTATTCAAAATAGGCTTTCTCAATATGAGTCTAAGAAGGGTCATTATTAGACACAAAAATAGAAACCCTAACACAACCACATAGAAAGAAAAAGCAACAAAATACTCTACATGAAAATAGAAACAAAAACATGATCCGTAAAGGCAAGTACTAGTAAAAAATTTTCAAGACATGAAGATGGCTCGTCTTGCAACACATGTACAGGTTTAGCTCCTTGAACAGGAGCATTCGGAGATAGCTCATCCTACAACACAGTACGGGTTCGGCTCCTTGAGCAACAGTACCCAGGAGATGGCTCGTCTTGCAACACGGGTAAAGATTCGGCTCCTTGAGCGAAGCACCTAGAGATAGCTCATCTTACAACATAGGTTCGCCAACTTCCAACAACACACAAGACCCGCAAGAACATGAGAACTCATCCATCGTTCAATGGTTTTGCAAGCTCAAAGAGAGAGCGAGAGAGAGAGAGAGAGAGAGAGGGAGAGAGAGGGCAAGGTTATAAGAAGAGAGAGTGAGTGAGAAATGCCTAGAGAGTGAGAAAATAAGTCATTCGAAATGGGCTCCCCTAATGCGGGTCAAAAAAGGGTCATTGTTTGACATAGAAATAAAAGCCCTTACATAACCACACAAAAAGAAAAAGATCCAAAAAGCTCTACTTGAAAATGGTAATAAAAACATGATATGAAAAGGCAAGTACTTGTAAAAAGTTTCTAGTACTCGAGAGATGGCTCGTCTTGCAACACGACTACGGGTTCTCCGCTCCTTGAGCAATAGCACCCAAAGATGTCTCGTCTTGCAATATAAGTTCGGGTTCGGCTCCTTGAGTAGCAAAGACTGGAGATGGCTTGTCTTGCAACATCCAAGGTGATAATGAATTACTATTCAGTGTATACTCAAGCCAACTATCAATCAGCTCATTAAGCGAAAAAAGAAATCGGTTTCCAATATCACAACAATCAAACCATGTTAACACAATATACATATATCATAATTTGAGTCATGTATCAACCCTTTGAAGTTTGAGTGCATAACCCGCACTCATGACCTTCGCAATACATTATACTTAGCAGTTATGATAACATAAGAACATCGATAAAACAAAGAATAATTTGGCATTCAAGAACTCATTAACCTACCCTATACCCTTAAGCGGACAACTCTCTCCTTTAAAGACCTTGACAATCTAACTATTGTGCAATTTGTTCTCTGTCCAATCTACGAAAAAAGTGACGCATACCGATCGACCACACAACTCCAACCGACCTAACTTAAAAATGTTCTAAACTCTATTTTAACCGAGAATTTATTCCATAAACCAATAATTAAGATTAGTATCCACCGTTGTTATGAAGTTACAATTCATTTTCTAGACCATATACTCAAACCTAATATAAAGGTCACTCGGCCGAGAAGGGTTTCTACCATCGCTTGTGATTTCATCACTCAAGACTACCTCTATTTCTAGCTTCATTTTAGTATGAACCTATTCGCCACTGTCTTTTGGCACATGTTCGACTTGGTTTCTTCAAAGACAAGCCAACTCCCGGCTCTATTCCTGGCATATATTCAACTTAGTTATCTCCCGCGGCCTCCGTTTCTTCAACACGAGCCAACTCGCCGCCCTCTTCCTCTACAAGTTCATCCGGGTCATCTCCGCCGGCCTTCGTTTCTTCAAACACAAACCAACTTGCTGCCCTCTTCCGCCACATGTTTGACTAGGTCATCTCTAGCGACCTTCGTATTTTTAGCACAAGCCAAATCGCCCGCCCTCTTTCGCCACATGTTCAACTGGGTCATCTCCGGCAGCCTCCATTTCTTCCAACAACATATAAGACCTACGGGAACACGAGAATGAATCCATCGTTCAATGATTTTGCAATTTCAGAGATAGAGTCAAAGAGGTTTAGTCGACCTTGGTAGGGTTCATGAAGAAAGAAACCAAAAACAATACGAGTAACGAGATTTGTTTACTCACAAATAGTAAACATTGAGAGTGGGTAAGAGGTTTTTATGACGTACCTAGGATTTGCATAGAGAGAGAGTGTGTGCACAAGTTAAAAAAAAGGATTCGGGTGAAATGTGGAAATCCTAATTTGTACAAGGTCAACCCACATGAAAATCCACCAGCCAAGTCTTGATCAAATCAATACAATCACAAACCAAATAACATCACCGTGCACATCGAATCAACATGTTAAAAAATTTTCACTACCATTATTGAACTGATGTGATTCCCTTCGTATTTTCCAAAAATTAAAAATAAATTTTCCTCCTCGAATTAACATGTTTGATGGGTTTTGTACTATCCGTTGTCCACATCACTTAAAAAAAAAAGATACAAATTAGCTCCAAATTTGACGAAATCCACCTTTGTCTTTGGGGTTGTTCTTCAACCGCACATGACCATGGCAATGGTTCTTTGCACGCGTTAAATCTAGGGTTTTCTTTTTTTAGTTAGTCTCTTTTAATGGATAAGAAATTGCATAAACTTTTAATCAAATGATTTTTTTTTATCTCGATGACTTAACGCAATCCAAGAAATCAAGACTATCTTCTAATTTATATTTTTTAGGCTCATAATATCTAATTTTCAATTGGACGAATGGCAATGTTATGCTGCCAATTGTAACAACGAGCTTCCGATCACAACTCTTGGATAATTTAGATGGGAAACCGAGTTTTAGAAGGGACAACAATGGAGTTATCAATCGAATTAACATGACTTTTTTTTTTTTTTTTAAGTGGGCATTCCATTTAGAAATTATTATTATTATTAAGGGGTTTTCATCAAATGTTTGAATTAGTATTTTCACAAATGCATCTATTTTCCTGGCTAACATGCTTTTTTTTTTTTGTCAAGATGATTAACAAAAACCTCATTCTTGATGGTGGTGGGCGCGACGAGTGCTGCAAAAACCTCATTTGTTGATGCTGCTTCTCTCTTTCTTTTGTTCTTCTTCTTAAATTTTAATGAAAAATATATATAATCAAATTTGAACCAACATGACGTCGTTTTGGCTACTTCATCGCCATGTAGGAGAGAGAAAATATTCAAAAAAGTCACCCGCATTTTTCGTTAGCCAAGTTGGACAGAGTTAATGGAATGACTTGATTGCATCAATTGGACAAGTCTTAAGACTTGATTGCACTTTTTATAAGTTTTAGGATTCAATTGCACTTTCGCGATAAGTTTTAGAACTTTCAGTGAACATATCTCTTTATCTTACTATTTGATATGCAATCATCCACTTCAAGGATTTCAACACTTAATTGGCTTGATGATATCGGGTATAAATATAACAAGAGGAATTATTAAAATGCTATTGCTATTGCATAAGATATCATATCCAAGAACCCCATGTCAAGGCAAGAGCTTCTTTTTATTACTTGCTGAGTAACACACACTTATAAGCCCTCAAAAGTGGGACGATTTTACTATTTATCCTCAAAATAATGCATCTTTTCCCCCTATGCTGGTAAATTTTTGAAAATTCAAGCGTCCAAATTAAACCGCTTTACGGTAAAATGATCTTTTAGTAATTTGTTGGCATGTTACCAACAATTTTACGGAATTACCAACTCTCTTTTTCAGCTTACATATCATTTTTGCATCTTTTACTAACTTTTATTTATTTTTCTTACCAAAGTCTGAAAAATTTCACCGGTTTCTATATAAATTAACCAATCACTAACTTTTTTTTACCGAAGGATGACTTATTAAAGGATGGGGTCACTGTACTCCCTCCGTATATTATACTTTGGCTAAGTTCTACGTACGCATAATCTATGCTACATCGAATGTGAGTTATATTGGTTATGCAACACCAGACATTGTGCTGTGTGTAAAATAAGATCTCATGGACTCTTGTCCGAGCAGTTTTAAATATACTGAAGATCAGTCTGCAAAATAGGCATGTTAAGTGATGTGGTAGACTGCAAGTTGGAACAAGAATTTATTTGGGTGTATCTAGCATCTAATGCGCCACGTGACGTTACTAAACATATCAATTTTATGAGCCCGTTTTAGTACATTTGACATATTCACACAGCTTAATGTTCGCTAGCTTACTTTTTCTTAGATTTCCATTTCGGATCCATTTCCTGCTTGATTAGAGCCGCGGCTTCACTCTGTCGAAATATTATCTCACATCGCCCGACAACGACTCTTAAATACTCTTTATATTCGTGTGGTCTCCCTCCTTTTAAAAGCTTAAGTTATAGGGTTGGATTTTTTTAATATGCTATCGAGCTAGTACTATCCCTTTCGCAAATGTGCGTCCACTCCCTATTAGTCAAATTTCACGTGCCGCTCGACCAAAAGATATCAGACATCATCCATGTTTGCATGTCCCAAACGATCAGCCAAAGCCAAATATGTTTAGCTATCTAGAAGAGAGGGGGGCACCCAACCTATACTTTCTACAAAGACCACCAGCGTCCTGCCCGCAAATTTGGATTCGCATCGTGTTCAACGTCGCAACAGTTAAGCCCCTACCGATGCTAATACCCATTACCCGGCACGAGCCATCCCTAATGGTAATACCAACTCCGTCTACTGCCTCGCCTAGCTATTTCGCAACCACCGAATCCGATATACAAAGATCGCAATGAAAACTTGTTCCCTCAATGATCATAGCTTTCATTTCCGGTCGCCAAGAGAAAAGCCTAGCTAGGACAATCGATGACCAAACGCCATCCATAAGCGACAACTTCAAGCATGAGCTCATAAGCTTAGACACAAGTTGCTCCAACTCAAGGCGAGAGAGATTAAACTAGCGTATCTCTCATTCCATAAAGACAGATTGGGTCTTCATAGACTGAACAAGGAGCCGGTCTCGATCAGACGGCTCTCGCCTAACTCATTGAACACACTTGTCGGTTCGATCGGCATCCAAGTCTTCGACAAGATCGTCCCCATTCATCAGGACAGGGTATCCCTTTTTATCGTTACCTAAGATAAGATGCATGGTGCACGGTCGCTTTTCTGTTGTTGGTGGGACGAATGCGCCCAGAAAGAGCATGGATAGATAGATAGACGGTTGGTGATGAAAGCTACGGGCCAAACTCTTCATCTGATAGCTGAAACGTCGAAGCTGATCGTTCTTCTTCTTTCTCCTTTCTTTGGGGGTGCGGGGTTGGTGGATCTTAGGTTTTACCAAGTCTACACCTACTCACACCCGATGTGATGACTTTGCGGATCAGTCGAACTCGATAAAAACCATGAAAATGTAATCACCAACCAACAATGGAAAGTGACCTGAGGGTGGTCAACCGTTTTACCAAAAAACCAGGAGATTTCTTGGTTCAATCCTGCTTTCATCTCTTCATGGATGGAGAAAAAGTCTAGGGGTTGATGAGTCATTGATATAAATTACCTATCTATGAACTTAATGGAAAATAAATAGGCTTAATATCCCACAAAAAAAAACTCTTTTTGGTAGAAAAAAACTCACTAATTTTTACTACAATTTCAAATCTGCTCCAAGTGCAAAAAATTTGTCGCTATTTTTTTGAAATTATCAACGCCAATGCTAATTGCACGTTCATTATCGGAATCAACGGCCATTTTTAGATGCATGTGCAAATTTGGGATTTGAGTAAAAATTGGTGAATTTTTTCGACACAAAAAAATATATTTTGGGGCGGAATTAGGATTGAACCTAAAGTTGGGAGTTTTTTTTTTCTTTTCAACCAAATTAGGCCAATATAAATATGATGATGCCTCCAAACGTTGATGAAGAGAGAAAAACACGGCCCATTAAAGTTCCGTTTGTTTTGCAAAAAAATTGAATGTTTTGAAAAATATTTTCCTAAAAATAATTGCTTGTATCACTTGAAATAATTAGAAAATAAAAAATAATTTTATTATCGATTATAATTTGAGACTAAATATTTTCATGGACGGCGATTTTTTTTTTCATTCATCCATTATAGGAGATACAAGCGATTATTTTAGAAAAATATTTTACAAATCATTCAATTTCTGTGAAATAAATGGAACCTAAATTAAATGAATTTTCTTTGTTTTACATGTATATGAGCATGACGGCACACGTGCAAGTGGAAGGAAAGAGAGGGAAGAAAGTGCAAGGACTTGAAGAGGGTAGTAAATTACTCAGTTAAGAGTTGAGGTTTGATTAAGTGGTTGTTAAAGATACTAAGATAAATTTAGGAAAAAAATGTTTTTTTTCCTATAATTTACACCTTATTTTTCTAATACTTTCATATCTGATTTGACCTATAAATGCCACCGGTGTTACATTATAAGCACATTGGAAACGTAGATAAGTTTAACAGGAAAATGCGGGGTGAATGGATGGGGGTATGGAAAATGGAGAAATGGCCTAAAGGAAAGGTGGTGAGAGGTATGTTTTGTCTTAGTACCTCACCAACTTCCGTTAAGAGAACTTGTGAAGTTATTTATCAATTGACAAAATTCGAAACTATCCCCACTCAATCGAAAACAAAAAGGGAAATTATCATATGAAAACTTTAGAAATACTTCAGTGAATTTGAAACAGACACCCAATGAATGTATCGCTTGGATTAGCTGGACTAAAAGAGAAAGGCGTTCCCTCCATCTTATGCGCTCGATTACAATTTAATCCCATCTTGACTCATTGGAAGAACATCACATGTCAAAGATATGTTCGGACTATTTCGGGAGAGAGATACCAAACTTTGAGGGAATATATATATATAATTGGCCTAACATGGTCGTCTCGTAACACGAACCGCCTCGAAACTCGAAAGGAAAACGAAAGAATTAAGACAGAGGAACATGATGATCGTGCGACGTTAAGGGGGAGCACCTGCCGCTGCCAGTTGGGCTGGCCCCTTCGCTGCAAATGAACACTTTGCACCGACACTTCGTGGTTTCCACTCTATTGCCAATCCTTTCTTCTTCTTCTTCTATCTTTTTTTTATTTTAATGTTTGTATTTTTTTGGGTAAATTCACGTTCAAGTTCGTTCGACTTTATCGAATCAGATCGAGAAAGCAACGAGTGTTTACTTTTACTGCAAGGCACGGATGGGCCCATGCGAAAACGAGAGTGTTTTGCTCGCTTGCTTTGCTTCTTGTTTGCTCCATCTTTGACCAAACTTTTACCACCCCCCAAAGATCAGAACCAGATCAATTGTGCGTATCGAAGTATACCCGTTTTGTAATTATACCATCTGCTCATCTTATATAATGTACGATGAAATGGCCGTTGATTTGACTGGATTTTATATGCCTCCCCATGTGCTCGCGTCTTGTCGTCGGCGTGTTGTAGTTTTCATTAAGAAATAAGGAATCTTATTAAAGCTTCAGCAACCTTTTCAAAAAGAAGTTAGAAGATTGATGGAAGGTACAAAAGGCAGATCAAGCTAGTTAAAAACGTCGATTCATCATCAGTCGGACAATATTACACGCGCCGCGCATAATAATTCGTTGACAATCCATAGGAAAATGCAAACAGGACATTAACGTGTGAATTTCGTGAGGCGATCGAATTCACATTTTGTGAGTGAAAGTTTGTTTTGGTCGAAATGCATATAATTGACATCACCATATAAGACAAAAAAAAATATATATTTACTGGAGAATTTTTTTTAATAATCGATATTTTTCACGTCAGAATGAATTATTTGTCGGGATGGTGGGGGTATGAGTCTAACGTCTTCTAGGTTAAATCCCAAAAACGTCATGGAGATTCGAATTTGGAACCTTATCAATTTAACTTCTAAGATTCGGGATCTTACCAACTCAGCCTAATGTCTCGTTGATCAGGAGAGAGAACTTTCTTCATCTCTGCTTACCCAAATATAAAGAAAAATGAAAAATGAAAAACGAAAAAGAAAAATCAGCCCCGCGAAATCGCAAGTCCCGATCCCCGATCGGGCGCGAGGCAAGGACCACCTGTCCCTCTCGCTCTCTCTCTGTATATAAAGCAACGCGCCACGCTTCCTCTCACTTCGTCTCCCTCTCCTCGTTCTCTCTCTCTCGCTCTTCCCCTCGCAAAGAAGAGGAAGAAGAAGAAGAACCAGTCACAGTCCGCTTCTCCCGCCCACGAAGGTAGGCTCCCCACTCGTTGCTCCCTCTCCTTCGCTTTCTCCTCGCAGTTGCTCTACCGTCCGCGCGCGCCTCAAACTCTCTCATATTTGCCACATTTCGTCCCCCCGGGCTTCGCTCTCTGACCTTCTCTACGCATTCTGTTTCCATCCTCGCGTTTCCCCTTCAACTCCCAACGGAACCCGTGTTTGAGATTCGCGGCACCTCCCTCCCGACCACACGTACGTATCGAAGCGGCCCCTTATGTCGTCGCGTCGTGCTTGAGTGCTGATTGATTGGTGTCCGTGAATGCGTCTAGGTGTTGCCTCGATTTTTTTTCTCCCTCTCGTTTCATTAGTGGCAGATCCGGTGGGTTGAACGTTGTTCTGTGGCGTTGTTGATCGCGGATCTGGTGTGCCTTGATCTCTTGCCTTATCGTTTCGCGTGTGATTTCACGTTCGCATTCATGGGAGCGCAATGTGTCCTGCGGGATGGATTCGCGTGAATCTTCCAACTGTTCGCATCCCTAGATCTGCGCCTTTATGTTGTTTGTCTGATTAGTTGCTGCCAATAAATTCCGTGTCGTTTCCTGCTTTCACAAGTCTCCTTTTTAGTGCAATTTGATCGAACTGGCTGTCTCATCACACGTCTTCATGCAAGTTTCACAAAGTGCATGGCTTTTAATGCTTTTAGGCCCGATTCGTGTTTTCGTCTCCACATCAAAGCGCTGCTGCTGACTGGATTTTATCTCCTTGGTTCTAAAATGTGGTAACTTTTGTGTAGATACTTCTCTCGATGAGAATTGTTTTGCAATATAGATTCATGGGGAGGCATTTCTAGGAGCTCCAGAGTCTGTGTTTATCTTCCTTTTTTTTTCCCCTTTTTAAACAGAAGAATGAGTATGCTTTTTCAATGACAAATGGGAAATCCTTTTCAGTTTTATCATTCTTTTCAACCCTTACCACCTTGCCTCTTTCTACTTTGATTGAGACCTTGGGGATTATGGTATGGAGTGATCAACCCTTGTTGCATTTCTAGTAAACATGAGAATGGTTTTATGACCTCTGGCTCCTTTAAGTCGAGATAATTGAGCATTTCATTTGTTAATATGACCCACAGAGAAATGGCATCCCACATTGTTGGATACCCTCGCATGGGCCCTAAGAGAGAGCTCAAGTTCGCCCTGGAATCGTTCTGGGATGGGAAGAGCAGTGCGGATGATTTGCAGAAGGTGGCCGCAGATCTCAGATCATCCATCTGGAAGCAGATGACTGATGCTGGCATCAAGTACATCCCCAGCAACACTTTTGCATACTATGACCAGGTGCTTGACACTACTGCGATGCTCGGAGCTGTGCCTCCCAGATATGGCTGGAAAGGTGGTGAGATTGGATTTGATGTTTACTTCTCCATGGCCAGAGGAAATGCCTCTGTTCCGGCTATGGAAATGACCAAGTGGTTTGACACCAACTAGTAAGTTATTGAGTCATCTCATGCAGCACGTCTTAGATCATCTGTGGTTTATTCTCAATAATGACAAATGTCTTTGGTGTTGGTCCAGCCACTACATTGTCCCTGAGTTGGGTCCTGATGTCAAGTTCTCCTATGCTTCTCACAAAGCCGTCAATGAATATAAGGAGGCAAAGGCGGTATGGAACTTTTGTCTTTTATATATATATATTGGTGGGCTATAGATTTATGACGAATCATGACATCTATCGAACTGTTAAATTCTAGTAACTAAGAATATAAGGCTTAGTTGGTAGACTTTTTTTACCTCTATGGTGACAAGCTCCATAAGTGCAAGTTCACTGTGATTATAAACCTTGAGAAACATCTGCCATATGGCCTATCTTAAGGTTTAGACTGTATTGTCCATGAAGCTGATGGTTTTTAGTATGATGTAAAGTTGGAAGATCTATAATGTTTTATGTTTGGACGTGTTTACTCAGGCACATTGCAAATGTATGTAACACGTATGGCTCTGCCTCCGTTACCTCATTTAATTCAGTTCTTTCATTTGTTTGGCATACCAATTGATATGCATAAACACATGGCATGGATCAGTTCTTGACTCTGTTGTTTCTGCAGCTGGGAGTACACACTGTTCCGGTCCTTGTTGGTCCAGTCTCCTACTTGCTGCTTTCTAAGCCGGCAAAGGATGTTGACAAGACCTTCTCTCTGCTTTCACTTCTTGGAAAGATCCTTCCAATTTACAAGTGAGAAATTGAATTTCTCAAAAAGAAAAATGAGAGTTAGTGATTTTGCGTTGTTGGAGTATAAAGACTGATTTCATTGGTTTATGATGCTATGTAAACATACAGGGAAGTTGTCTCTGAACTTAAGGCTGCTGGGGCTTCTTGGATTCAATTTGATGAGCCGACCCTTGTGATGGATCTTGATTCTCACAAGTTGCAAGCCTTCACAGAAGCCTACACGCAGCTTGAATCGTCCCTCTCTGGTTTGAATGTCCTTGTTGAGACCTACTTTGCCGATATCCCTGCTGAGGCCTACAAAGTCCTTACTTCTTTGAAGGGTGTTACCGGGTTTGGATTTGATTTGGTTCGTGGAACTAAGACCCTTGATTTGATCAAGGGTGCGTTTCCTAAAGGCAAATACCTCTTCGCTGGAGTGGTTGATGGTAGGAATATCTGGGCAAATGATCTTGCTGCATCTCTGAATACCTTGAATGCTCTTGAGGGCATTGTGGGCAAAGGTACAATATGACCCAACTTATACTCAGCACAGCATTTGTGTTGGTATGCGTTTGTTATGAATTGGATTCTGATTTCTGATTAATTGTTTGTCCCTCCAGACAAGCTTGTGGTCTCCACCTCTTGCTCCCTCTTGCACACTGCTGTCGATCTAGTTAATGAAACCAAATTGGATAAGGAGATCAAATCATGGCTTGCTTTTGCTGCTCAGAAGGTTGTTGAAGTGAATATGTTGGCAAAGGCATTGGCTGGGCAGAAGGATGAGGTATCACTTGTTCTTTTTCTCAATTCCCGTCAAAGCATCATGGTACCTAGTCATTGTTGAGGTCAACAGTCATTTATAGATTCCTTCTTGACAATTAACGGATTAAACAACTAGTCTGTGACTAGGGCCTGACCTTGACTTGTGATCAAATTAGTGGAAATGATGTTATCTTTATCTTCTGTACTCTTCTTGTATCGAACCCTTGCTCAATAGCTGTGGCTCTCTGTTCAGGCATTTTTCTCTGCTAATGCCGCTGCTCAGGCCTCAAGGAGGTCCTCACCACGGGTGACTAATCAGGCTGTTCAGAAGGCTGTAAGTTCATTGGGTTTCTGCTTCTGTATCTCTCCGTTTTTAATGCTACCAAGCAAGTTTTAATAATGTTTTAATGACTTGATGTTTTCTTTTTTCAGGCTGCTGCTTTGAAGAGTTCTGACCATCGCCGTGCTACCAATGTGAGTGCTAGGCTTGATGCTCAGCAGAAAAAGCTGAACCTTCCAATCCTCCCTACCACCACCATTGGATCCTTCCCCCAGACTGTGGAACTCCGAAGAGTCCGCCGTGAATACAAGGCCAAGAAGCAAGTGTCTCTTATTTTTCATGGTGTTTCTGCTGTCTATTTGAGTTTGAGAGGTTTGTCATCCTCATAATTGACACTTTTGATCGTGAATTTTTATAGGGTTTCCGAGGATGAGTATGTCAAGGCTATCAAGGAGGAAATTAACAAAGTTGTCAAGCTCCAAGAGGAACTTGATATTGATGTTTTGGTTCATGGAGAGCCTGAGGTTAGCTTTATTACTTGGGTTACGTCTCTACGATATTAGCAATGAGGAGAACAATGAACAGGAGAAAGTTTTGACCAGAATAAAAAGAAATCCATGAATGGTTGGGCATGCCATTACTTAAGTCTTCCTCTTTTTCTTAATTTGGATGATCTTGATTGCAGAGGAACGATATGGTTGAGTACTTTGGCGAGCAGTTGTCTGGTTTTGCCTTCACTGTTAATGGTTGGGTGCAATCTTATGGCTCTCGCTGTGTCAAACCTCCTATCATCTATGGTGATGTGAGCCGCCCCAAGCCAATGACCGTCTTCTGGTCCTCTATGGCGCAAAGCATGACTGCCCGCCCAATGAAGGGAATGCTTACTGGCCCTGTCACCATTCTGAACTGGTCCTTCGTAAGAAATGATCAGCCCAGGTACACATGAACACAAACCGAAAGTTTCGATTAGCATAATCACAATTTAAGCCTACAATGTTGGTTGTTTTCAGGCTTTATTGGCAAGAGAATTCTTTTTAACATGACAGTGGGTTGTTCTTGCAGATTTGAGACTTGCTATCAGATTGCCTTGGCCATCAAGGATGAAGTGGAGGATCTGGAGAAGGCCGGTATCAATGTCATTCAGATTGATGAGGCTGCTCTTAGAGAGGGTCTTCCCCTTAGGAAGTCCGAGCAGTCATTCTACTTGGAATGGGCCGTTCACTCCTTCAGGATTACCAACTGCGGCGTCAAGGACACTTGTCAGGTTCTCTCTCTCTCTCTCTCTCACAACCGGCTCACATTTCATGTCTCAAGATCTTAACTGATGCATTCAAATTGTCTTTACCGTTCTCAGCTAATTTTGCCTCTTTCCAACTTTTCCCAGATCCATACCCACATGTGCTACTCCCACTTCAATGACATCATCCACTCCATCATCGACATGGATGCTGATGTCATCACCATCGAGAACTCCCGTTCCGATGAGAAGCTGCTCTCGGTCTTCCGCGAAGGTGTGAAGTATGGTGCTGGAATTGGCCCCGGTGTCTACGACATCCACTCCCCGAGAATACCATCAACCGAGGAGATCGCTGACCGAATCAACAAGATGCTTGCAGTGCTTGAGAAGAACATCTTGTGGGTGAACCCTGACTGTGGACTGAAGACTCGCAAGTACACAGAGGTCAAGCCAGCCCTCCAGAACATGGTTGCTGCCGCCAAGGTGCTCCGCACCAAGCTCGCCAGCGCCAAGTGAGCGGCATCTAACTCGGGGAGTTTGATCCTCGATCATATGATTCATCGATTGCTACTAATACAAGCAGGAAAAGCCAAGATTTCCGTCACGCTATGGAATCAATAATCGGGTCAACGAATTGTTAGGAGGTTTGATGCACCCTTGAGGTTTTCTTTTTCCCTCTTTTAATCCGCTTATTCTTCTCAATTCCGAAAATTTTCCCTTTGTTGTACGCATCACTTTTTTTGGGAATTAACGCAATTGCTTTCTCTAGCTCTCGGAGGAACAACTTGTCAAATACTCGTTGCCAATTTGCGCGCCGAGGCAATTCTTTTTTTTTTTTTTTGGCATCGACTTTACGTTTTCTACTTGTTAATTTCCGTTGGCAGAAACATCCAGATTGGTAAAACAAAAGCAATAAGCTCCAATGCATGTTGGAGGAGGGCATATAGGCTGACGGGACCGAGTATGAATACGCTTTTAACATGAATAACGACAAAAACGGATGATCTGACAAACGTCTACGACATAGGGCACTCAAAACGGTTAATAAAACGTACCAAAGTAAGTTGTGGATAATTAGAAAAGAGCTTGAGAAAATTATCTAAAAAATTATAAATTTACGGTCAATTTAATTTTATATTTTTTAATTGTGTCAATTTATGGCTATCTTGTGCCTCTGCTGACTTGATTTTTTTTGTTGAAAAAGTTCAAATCATTATTATTTTATTTATTTATTTTTTTCATCTCCTCTTATTTCTTCTTTTCCTCGACCAACCAAGGCCACAGGCCCGGCGACACACGCAAATGCAAAGGCCAAGACCCCTTGTCGGATCTGGGCTCGCTGGTTGCGGACTGTGCGGGACCCAATCCTTCATGGAGGAAAAAATAAAAATAAAATTAATGCAAAATTATTAAAATTATCTCTTTCCACAATTTAAGACCATATTGACTAATCGTCAAGAAGTTTAAAATTAAATTTGTACAATTTAAAATTTTTAAGACTGAATTGATCGTTGTATAATAAATTTAAGACAAATATTATTTCATGGTTTGATACAAGGAGAAGAGGGTGCAATTTCATCTGGACCAAAACATATGGGAAACAGTCTCAACAAAACAGGACCATTTCACCGTCACGAAATGTCAATCTTACATGTAACACCTTCTGAACTACAACCTAATTTAAGCCCCAAAATTTTGGCTCCGCCGAGAAGGAATGTACAAACTCAAATGAGGATTCTGCCCCCAAAAATTATCAAAAGAAAAACAAGAGGACTCTGCCTCTGAAAAAGGAAAAACGTCACATGAGGATGCCCTCGACATTATTGAGAGCCTTCTTCACAATCTTAAATTTTCCACTGTGAGCTTTATTGCTACTGACCACGTATTCCCGAATAAAAAACTCAATGCCAAATCGAAGAGTCTCAAGCTCTGGACTCACTGCGACCCGCGTAAATGCATTCCAAATCAGACTGTCTGGTTGCTCGAACATCACCTCGAATAGCATCCGAAAGTGAATGACCCGTTTCGGTGTTAGTTGCCTGGCATCGCTGAAATCTACCGTTTTCAAAAGGGAAAGTGATAGGGTAAATGAGGTCACCATCTCTGCCACAAACTTCGCCAGGTGCATGGATCTCAACAGTTGCATCGACTCCAGCTCTTTGAAGTGATCCCAAAGGCAGAACTGTGGATTGCATGGCAGGATAACAAATTAATAAAATGAGGAAGACAACAAACTTCAGGGAGACAGAACAGAAGGGAAGGCAAATATTGATGGCTTTGCCAAGAGGCAGTCGCCCCAACCATATCTTCCTTCTTTGTGACTGCTTAGTTTCGCTTTATTTCCTATTTTATTTTTTTGCCTCACTGATAGCCAATTTCAGTACCTACTATTGAACTGAAGTGCCTGAAGGAAAAATTAGACAACAGACACAGAGAAATAGCAAACAAACCAATTTTTATCATTCCCGTAAAGGTGGTGCCATTAATTCCTTAGATCACGCAGGTAGCAGAATCTTTTATTTTTAGGGAACTGGCATAATCCTCTTAGCTAATCTTACCTGCAAAGTGAACTTGTGGTTCTTGTCATGCTCACATAACTTAGCAGCCAGAACTGTATAGTATCTGTTAAACACTTTCTCCTGCAAACAGCACTCCACAAGAACCCGAATAATTTCTCTGTCCTGCAGCACAAAAAAGACAAAAAGGAATGATGATATATCCCCGATTCTTTGCCTCCAGACAAATGGGTCAGGGCCCAGCACAAATATGGACCTCTCCTCCGTAATTCTCAATGATGCCACAATGTGATTCCAGTCGAGGTAACAGAAAACTTAGTGGAAGAAAACAATGCCTACGTAAGGGCGCAACTAGTAAATTACCTGTTTTCCAGGTAAATCCAACCTCAAAATTTTCTCGAATGCATCAATGTAGTCCTCTCCGCTCATTATTATACAGAATATTGCCTTTCTGGCATCTGTATTCATTCTCTGGGCAGAGGCAAGTTGCAGCATTTTTTGGGTTTCTGCGACCTCTTTGTCGATAGTGTTTGCAACCTCAACAACATCGTCAGCTTTAGAAGCCATGTCCCCTGACAGCCACCATTGGCCTTTCTTGTCTGGATCAAGCAACTTGCTCCACTTGATTCCCCTGAGTAGAACATTCTCTATTCCTAACTGGGAATGAAGTATCAACATATAAGGTGAGCATCACAACTCAAATATTACAACAGCCAATCACAATTTAGAATCAGCAATAGAATATAAAGACATGCTATTCCTATGATCTCCGCTCATTCTGCCGACCAAGAACTAATCTGTCTCATTATTCACCATGCCACTTGACAACCCAATAGTAGCAACCAACGCATCACATCAGCTAATCGGAGTGGCAATATCCATTATTATTTTGTTTCGTCTGTATGTCACATTCTCTTCCATTGCTTCAGCAGATTCACTGAAGTAACAGAATCAAATATGAAATACAAAGACCAGAGGGTCAAGCATATGAACATGTTACAAGGAATGCCGAGAGAGAATAACAGATTATGCCAAAGCAAATGCAGTATATTGGGCACAAGTTCTTTCTCTGAGCTGCTGGAAGATTGCAGGAAGAGGTGTAATGAATCTAACAAAAAGCTGACCAGATATGTCGACTAAACCCCCCCCAGACAATTGCCAATGCATCTAATAGGGCTGAGCTGGGAGGAAAGGACAGACATAATAAGGGCTAAAAGAAGGATATCACATCAAATTAAGTAGCTCAACCTTCTGCAGCCATTTTTTAATCCTTGCATGAGGTGCAGGATCCTCATTCGTCCTTCTCTTGTTGTTTTTTATATCACAAATGGTATCAAGCATGAACTCCATCTGCAATGTGATTCAGTTAGATACTTAAAAGGGACAATTGCAGGAATTGATGTTCCTAGAGAAAATAAATTGAGAGCTTACTCTTTTACTATTGGTATTTTTCTCATCGTCATCAGGAGAGGCCTTCAACTCATTCACCCTATTTTGAACACTAACGATGAAACTTTTCATGGCACCAGGATCATCACCTCTTATTTTCATTCCGCAGCCTAGTTGGTAACGACCACAATATGTTAGACCTAGTTAAAAAGTTGGGAATTTCTCCTTCCATGGATCAACAGTTAAATTTCCAAAGAAAGGCCTTAAGTCAAGCAGTAAAATCTATTAAACTTGAAAATAGGCTTGAAAAAACTATCCAATCCATCTGTGGAATTTGAAAAAAGCTTTGGAAAGCTGCCGATAGCAAAGTTCTAGGAAGTCTTACATTGCAAGGTCGTCAAGATAGTAGAGACATCAATCTCTGTCAACCGTTTGCTCAACATGATCAGAAAATCATATATCAAGTCACTGGAATCCATCACAGAGAAAGCCTGACGTCAATGAAGATGTTTAAACAATTCGAAGAAAATAACAAAATTAACTCCACCAAAACAATTTTGTAGCTACGACTTTTTCCAGGAATTCTAACAATTCAAAATTGTCAAATACAATTAAACACTGCAAATGCATTTAAATGCAGACATATCTTTCCCTATTATGAAGACCAGACCAAGGACAAGTACTTAGAAACAAAAACATTGAATAACCACGATTTTCCCCTCGTCTTGATGCAAAGTAAAGCATACCCATAGAAACATGACAACGTGCAGAAGTACAACAATTGCAAGGTGCCTAAGAATTTTTCTCCCTCAAAAATCAATTTCGCAGTTATTTGATGTCTAGTTCACTAACCTTGAACAAACTCCAAATACGCATAGATAGGAGAGCAAGAGAGTCAGATTCCGCAGGGAAAGATTGTCCGCTTTTAGGAACTCATTCTGCAGACCAAGAGACTTGCTATTAGTAACTTTTCAGAACTGAAGAAGCAGGGAGAATGCAATAATAAAGACCAAAAATCCCGAAAAAAGCTTTAATAAGCAAACGCAATTATAGACATAATTCTCATTGCATATAGACATGCATTGAGAATGTCTGTAATGCTTTAAGCTCCAATATCAAAGTTCAAACCTCGAAGTACTTTGCGAGAGAAGCAAGGAGCTTTGCACTGAAGTCAATCCCAACTAAACAAGCCATACCCGCAACAAAAGATGCAAAAACAGCGGCATACCTTCAAAGGAAGCAGAAAATGTCAGTTAAAAGGCAATCTTGAGACTAGATAAAAGGTTGTGGTATAACACAACCCAGCTTCATGCTTAATTGTACTTATTCTGATACTTCTACCTGATATGGAGCAACCGGCAAACAAGTACAGCTCTACTCTCAACTTAAACATGTAACCAGCCCATATTATAAATTTCAGGGATACAACACTGCATAGATATGCCATAGATAGCTGTTGTGCGATTTGCATGAACCAATGAGGACCCAAATTCTCAACAGAAGATCAGCCACACTCATGCCTAGTAGATATGACACAGAGAAACAAGGAACAAAATATGCTCCCACAGAATGAAATGAAGATCGAGTAAAAAATTATGAACCCACATATAATTTCCTAATTAATAGCATTAGGTGCGCCAAGCAAACAAGGCGCAAGATAAAAAGATGAAAGTGGAAAGGGAAAAACTTAACTGTTCATTGCCACGAGGACCTCCAGAACAAGATGCCAAAACCTCTTCGGTGATAATATTGGAACCGGCCGTGCGACCAACTGACTGTATATGGCACAATAAATAATAGCTTGATTAAAAAGTGACAATGATATGATAGATGTATGACAGTAGAGAATAAGGAACTTGATATCTAAAGAAATGATGCACTGTGATAACAGTTTTTATATCTAAGATAAAGCTCCACCATCACAGAATTCAAAACACAGGAAACTCCCAACCTCACAGGGTTAAACACTCACAGAACAAAAATAGACAGATTCGAAGGAGCAATACTAAGATGGAAAGAACCTCACGGAGTTTACAACCAAAAGGGAACAAATGCCTCAGAAGGACCTTAAGGGATCAGAGAGTAGCTATGCACACACGATTGACACTCTCATAAGCCTCTTTTGATGGTAAAGGGGCCGCCCCAGTTTAATACCCCCTTCATTTAAATGTGGGGGGAAAAAAAAAAAAAACCCCCCCCCCCCCAATTTCTAGGGGGAAAAAAAAAACAAAAAAAAAAAAACAAAAAAAAAAAAAAAAAAAAAGCAGCAAGCTTACCTCTTTTGAATGGATAGCAAATTTAAATATTTCAAATTTTTCCTGTGCAAGATCAGTGACCTCCCGTGTAAGAAGAAAATTGCTGGACAATCCTGAGATGTTACTAAACAGGAACTGTATCAGACATATAAGATGCAAAGAGCTCAAGATGAGTTTATGAGGAGCTTAGATGACGTACGGAATAGAGTGTGGCTACCTCCCCAGTGATGGATTCAACATTAGATTCAGACAACCTATTTAGAAGACCTGAAATAAACCGTGAGTTTGAAACCTGCACAGATATCAATCCAAAGATGGAAGGAACACTAATAATCATAATGAGAAGTAACACAACTCTGTTACCTCGTATCCGCCTTCGGAGCTGCATGTGCTCTTCTGACTCACTTCCAGCACGCGATCTCAAATGCGGTGCAATGTATTTTGCCTTACCCTCGGACGAGGTCGGATTTACAGGATCTGCTTCCCCAGCAACCTCTTCTGCAGAGGTCTCTGTTTTACGGATGCTAAAGTCTGATTCTTCTCCCTTTGTCGTTTTACTCTTCTTCTTTTTCTTCCTAGGAGGTGCCTCAGCAGGAAAATCCTCCAAATCCACCTCAGCAGAAGAGGGTTCTACTGAGTCACAGGCTCCAGCCTTAACATGAACAACTTTTCCATCATCCTGCATATGCTCTAAGTTGGACCTTTCACTTTTTCCCCTGAAGATTTACCTTCAAATCTTTGGCGTGTTTCTTGTTCAAAAGAATCAAGAATAGAAGGCATTCCTCTAAACAATATATTCATTTGGTCGTCTGACCCACGTAGCTTTCCATCCTTCACCTTGAGCTTCTTGGCAAGCTTCCTTTCCAATTCCAAATCCTCCTCAGCAGATATAGAAGCTTTCCGCATATCATGTTCGAGATACTCTTCAAACTTAGTCTTTGATTTTCTCTTCACATTATTCTTCACTTTGCTGGACTTCACAGAATTGTCCTTCAACGAAAACTCAGACTTGACCTTTGGATCAGTCGGCACATTATGATTCTTCAACTTTAGGGTTTTCTGATTGTCACTGCTTGTTCGAAAATTCCCAACCGCCACCGTACCATGAGACGGAGCATATTTCGATTTTTCACCATTGTTCCACTTCGAACCTACCAAATTCTTCTTCAGTTTCCGAGACTTCTGCATACATTTAGCTCACGCCAAGCAACGCAGACACGCTCATTCAAGCCGCAGCTCACAAAAGACATAACATCACCAACAACAACGACAAGAAGATGAAAAAACCTGATGTTGCATCCACGATTGATGTTGACGGTCCTTTTGGCCGAACGAGCTTCTTTTCGCTTCTCGCGACGCGATTTCGCCGGCGGCTCTCTCTCTGCAGCAGAAAAACAAACCACACATCGATCCTCAACAGCCGAAGCAAAAGAAGGAAACGACATGGGAGACTCCTGACAGATACAACACACGAAGAAAGGGAGAACTCTCACCCATGCTTCCCAGTTCACTCCACCCCCACGCTCGTCGCCACTGCCAATTGACAGACAAGAAGAAGAAGCTGCTTCAATCACACAGTTGCCGCTTCGATCGCCGGTTAATCCAATCAATCAGAATCCAGCCAGAGCAATACGAATTTCGGTCGCGTCCCGGTTTTCTTCTGTCACTGTGGACAGGGGCAACGAGATCCGGCCCGGTAGCACCGACAAGTCATGGCCCATATCCACATTGATTCGGACCCAATTGTCTGCTCTCAGGGCTCTCCCAATACAAAGGCTTCGGCTTGCTAGACGGCTCGTGCCAAAACGCGAAATCAAAGCCCGGCCCAATTCGGATACTTACTTCTTTTATGCTCGTTCCAGTTGGAGTGAGGCCACGCTTCGCCGAATGAAGAATCTCACCCTCCTCCCAAAGTCGTATGCTCGTTACGGTCGATTCGGCGATTGAAGCCGACCGTATCCATAGCCGGCTCAACGACCTCTTCGATGAAGAACTCCTCCAAGGAATTGCAATCGACAGTTTAAATAGATAATGAAGAACCCCATCAAATTCGAATTCACAAAGACAAAGAATTCTTACAAAGCTCGCGGAGGTCTCCTCGACTTCCAGTTGGAATGGCTTCTCAGCTTGCCATCCTCACCGTCGCCGTCCTCGTTTCTCTTCCCTCGGTCGCCTCGGCCACACAGTGGATCATCGGGGACAACAGTGGCTGGACCATTAATTTTGATTACGATACTTGGGCTAAAGGCAATATGTTCCGCGTTGAGAAGATAAGCCACGTTAGTTAGCCTGGCTTTGTAAATAGTATTGATGTCGGTGATGTTGCTTATGTTGTTGACCCATGTTAATCTGGCTAGACTTGCCGGTCATATAATATAATAACCATCAATTGGAGTCTGTCCCATCACTTAACAGACTAATTTTGAATATCGATTTTTGTAAAGCCGGCATTTGAACGAGTATTAAGTTTAAAAGGCTGCGTAATTCACTTGTTTCGTTGAATTTTCTTAAAAATGCTATTCTCGCCCACAACAAAAATGCGTTTTCAATTAATGTTTTTTTTTCAATTAATGTAAAGTTGTCTAAAAACTCAGTCACCTTCTTTTTTTTTTTGCCACAATACATACGAATCCTCAATTCTCTTGCAGTGTTCAAGTATCGAGCGGGCAACCACAATGTGTTCAAGGTGAATGGGACCGACTTCCGGGCGGGCAACCTCTTGCCAGCCAACGAGGCCCTCAGGACTGGAAACCACGTCATCGCCCTCAAGACTCCGGGGGACAAGTGGTACATTTGCGGCGTCGGGGAGCACTGCACCTCGTTCAACCATAAGCTCAAGATCATTGCCGTAGGTGCCGACGGTCGAGCAACTACCCCAGGGCCGCACCGTCGTCCCCTCGAGCTTCAAGATTCTTGCGGCTGCGGTGGTTGCTCTGGTCCTGCTGGTCATATAGCTCGACAACAAGACGTGTCCTTAGGTTATAAGAAACTAGGGGGAAATGAGATGATACAAGTAAGTTTTCCTTTGAAAATGGACTCATAGCTTCTTAGGATAAAATAAGAGCAATTTTAATCAGTTCTTCAGTCCTGGAGTCGGGTTCCCCGTTCCACGGTCTAGAGACTCTCAATCGACAAGATCGACTTCTTCTTTTTCTTAGCTGAGCTCGGGGAAACGCATTTTTTTTCCTCATTTCGTGATTCTCGACTTATGATTTGCTCGTTCTTCGACCCGACTGGCCTAATTGGCAGGAGTCACTGCTCTTGGCTATTAACTATTAAGTCCGATAAGATTTCTTTCTTTGCTTGATTCCCCTCCTCAAGTTATGAAAGGAAAAGAGGAATCCTCTTTGTGCCGAGAACGAAAAGAGAGCTCGAGTTAATAGGGGGTAAAAAAAAAAAGGCTGAGGGAATGTTGTTCCCGCGTTTTGACATCGTGTCATCTCCTGCTCTGGGAAAATTATCAAAAAAGGTCATAAATCTATTGCAATCGTGTCAATTCAATTCTAAACATTTTTTTCGATCAATTCAATTCTAAATTTTTTACATTTTGTGTCAATTTAGTCTATTTGGCCAACTTTAGTAAGGCGACGCTAGCGTGGATGTTGATCGGCGTTGACGTGATAATTTTTAATAATATTTTAATATTTTTCAAATTAATATTTTTCTTTTTTCTTCTTATTCTTCTTCCTCCAGCCGAGGAAGAAGAAGAAGAGAGGGCTGGCAAGGGTTCAGACCTCGCCCTCCCCAGCGTTGGACAAGTTCGACGTCACCACCACGGAGTTGAAGAGACACCTAGGACGGTCGGTGTCCACGATAGCTATTTTCGATCAAAATTGGCTGAATGAGTTCAATTAGCAAAATGTTAAATGATTTAGAACTCAACTGACAAAATTAAAAGATTTATTACTGAATTAGCAAAAGTACAATAAGTTAACATCTTTCGGACAATTTTCCATGTCAAGATCCAATTTGAAGGCCAAAACTTGTGCATCAACCAAGGAATATTTCTCAATAGTACGTACCCGATGAGATTGATGAGAGCTACAAGGTTGAATCGAACTCAGTAGAATGACTAGAATGGCATCCGATGAACTGATACGCGAGGTCCACATGAACTAGGTCCAGGTAAAAATTTCAACATTGACGAGCCTGGTTCTTCGCTCGACGGACAATGACCCGATTGGAGCGAAGAAAACCACGAAGCACTCCATCGCATCGCCATGAACGGAGAGCGCGGACGAGGTCAGGTTGTTTCCCTTTGTTTTACACCAAATTATCGACACAGAAAACATGAACCACATTAAACACGTCGTGCGATGGCATGGGCTGACAACATATTAATTAGGGCATGCATAACAATCATTTCGATCCAAAAAAGTGATTCGATTAAAATGACTTTTTTCGATTCCGTTTTCTCGGATGAATTTTAGAGAATCGTAACGCATTTAGTAATTACCCAAAATTTTTGTTCTTGGAATATAAACGCCTTTGATAATCACACAAAATTGATGTTCCCGAGAACAATTGCTCTTCCCAATTTTTGTCATTTAAGTCAAATAATTACATATTTACTATGTAAAATTTCATCCTACATTTCGAATTAATCATTAATTCATATTGATTCTCTTATATAATATATTGCATATTGAAATATAAAAATAAATATCAAAAATTATCACAAGTTATTTTCGCCATTTATTGTGGGGTTTTATCGAACTCTTTTGAGCGAGTGAAAAACCGACACGAGCGACACTTTCGTTTCTACACGGAAAATGCACTACACTGCCTTGAATTTTGTGTGTTTTTAGTTTTAGGAAATCAAATCTCAGTCTTAATTCATCGAAAACTTAAGAACGAGAGCTTGTAAGTGCTCACCATGGTTATTTTTGTCTTTTTTCAAAAAAAAATTAAAACTATACTTAGTCTAAAATACATAAACCCAGGCAAATCACAACCAATGAAATCAAGTGTGCAATCAAGGAATCATGGAATTGATAAATCACATCATAAAATCCTAATCAAGCTCTAAAGGCTTAGAGAAATATAGTTCGAGTTTAATTACAAAGATGTTTATGATTTTTCTAAAAAAAGAAAAAAATCTATGAAATCTACTCTGGCCCAAAATTATGAAAATGAGATAAAACTAGCCTAATCTAGACTTTTTCTATTTTTAGGAATTTTTTGAAATTTTTCTTATTTTTTGGAACTTTTCCAAAATTTTTCAAATTTTATTTTATTTTTATGTAATATTTTATTATCTTATATATTTTCCTCCCTTGTTTTGTTTTAAGCCGAGAAAAAATTGAGAAAAATGAAAAGAAAAAGTGAAAGATGTGAGACTTCATTCTGTTTTGTGATTTTCAAAAGTGATTCTTTTTTCATAATCAACTTTTTTTTTATTCTTGTTTTTGCTCCAAAATTATTTTCGGGAATAGAATTAGAATCAAAATCATTTACGTTACCAAACAAGACTTTTATTTTATTTTTTATTCTGGAAAACAAAATCAAAGAATCGGAATGATTACCATGCAAACTTTTAGTTGTGCACATTTTATGTGCCACGACCAAAGTCAGTAACTCCCACAATGTTTCGGTCGCCAACATCCAATCGTTCTGCGGCCGAAGCCGACAATAGCCGGCTGAAACGTGGTCTTCGATGGAGCCTCCAAGGACTTCAATTGACAGTATAAATAGATGCTCGAAGTCCCCCAACCGAATTCACTTCACTAGTCATCCACTGATACGCGGTGTTTTCTTATACATATCTTAGAGTTCTCAACTTCATTGAGAATGGCTTCTCAGTTCGCCATCCTTGCAATTCTTGCGCTTGTCGCCCGGTCGCCTTGGCGATGCAGTGGACTGTCGGAGAAGATAGCGGCTGGACCATTGGCTACAAATTACATGGATTGGGCTAAGGACAAAGTGTTCCGCATCGGAGATAATCTCTATAAGTCGGGCTCATATTTCATCTCGTTTGGTGGCATGGTGGACACTAGAATGCAGCTAATCAGCAAAAAATTATCTATCGACTTTGATCGATCCTAGTTTGATTATGTTCAAAATTACTTGTCACGTGTACGAAACCAGTCACATTTTGTTTATGTGGCGAAGATAACTGATGATGCTTTCTGTCATGGAGGAAAACGCTTTCCTTGGCTATTGAAAGTTCTAGTAAATCATGTTTAGTCCTATCGTTAATCAACGAAATCTTACACTTGATAAGTCGATATCGAACTATCATTAATTATGTATCCGACTAACTCTCTCGTAGTGTTCAACTATCAAGCGGGCAACCACAATGTGTTTAGAGTGAACCTAACCGACTTCCAGGAGTGGAACATCCCGTCGGTACACGAGGGCCTTGCAACTGGCCATGATGTCATTGGTCTAATGACTCCCGGGGTCAAAAGGTACGTTTGCGGGATCGGCCAGCACTGCGCCAAGTTCAACATGAAGCTCAAGATCACGGTCGTGGACGACGCAGAAAGTCCAGCTCCGCCACCGGCCGCTCTCACGACAAGTGACAAGACCTCGCGCACCAACGCCCTCGTCTTGCAATTATGAGTTATGGATCAACTATTTGTGTTGTATTTATAAGACGTGTTTCTTCAGTTACGCGTCTCTTCGGTTTGCTCCTTTCACTTTTCTATCGAAGTTTTATTTGTCTTTAATAGACATGTCCTTTCATTCATGACCCTTCAGTACGTGTACTATCATTTTCTAAACACTATAAGTCGACATAAACTCTTCTTCTTTGGCTGGAAGAAAGAGAGGAAGGATAGATAATGTTCTGAGTTTAGAAAACTGCTTCGATGTCTAAGTGTGCCGGTTCGGAAAGTGTTTGACTAAGTTCTGTTCGTGTAGTGCTAAGACAAACGAATTCGAGTTGTTGTATTTTAGGAGATACAATTCACAAATCTACAAAGCACTGTAGGCGAGAACTAATTACCTTAATGAGGTTCAATAATCCATACCCTAACCTACTCTTTAATTCTAGACGATTGTATAGTGTGACGTCCCGGATGCGCCACGGCCTTTTAGGAATGCTTGCTAACCTCTCTCGACTTCCTTTGCTTCTCATCTCTTATTATATATAATACAACTGGCGCAAGCGGAAGACTTAATCATATCAATTGGCACTAAAAAGAGGGCATGGCCTAATGGATTTTACTAACTAAATTACACATAAATAGCAATCAATAAGATCATTCAACAAATTGGTTCAATCATTCCATACTTAAACCAAACTAATTACATTATTTCTTTATTTACACAAACCAAATTGGGAGGATTACAAGGAATAACAACTACTCCCAAGTACCAGACGCATTTGCGTGTGTGGTCTAGATTCTCTGCTGTCATCCATATTCACAGCCTCGGCATTTTGATTTAGCTGATCAGGTGCAATGGGACCTATCTGTCCTGTCAGGCCTCAACGGTATACAACTTTGAACTCGAAAACAACCTTTCCGATTGGTACTCCTTCATTCACATAAACTCGAGAACGGATTACCTTATGACGAATCCATAAGGGACTCTTAGGTCGGGCTACTATATACTTCTCTACACACCGGCTTATCCATAAGGGTTCGCTGTGAAAGCGATGTTGCACAGGAATAGGTGCTTCCGGCATTCTAAAAATGTTTCAACCAACGGAGTGGGTATAACTCAACAAGTATGACCACTAGGCTGAATGAATAAACCTTCTATACAATCGTAAGATTAAAGGAAAAGTCCAACATCATCAAATTCAATCAATCAAGGTGTAAAGTCTCAAAATCATATTAAATTCGCAATCAATCATAATGAAGATCTCAAAATTATAATCAAGATCTCGAGTCATATCAAAGTTGTCAATCAATCATAATCAAGATCTCAGAATCATATCCGATTCTTAATCAATCGTAATCAAGATCGATTGGATCTTAACATTGACAATGACGAACCATAGCAAATCTAGTAATAAGGACTAGAGATACACTTGCCTTCGTAGAAAACGAAGTAGAAACGACGAACGAACGAGCTTGAATAGCCCTAGGCGTGGGCGTGAATTACCCGAGCACTAGCAGCACCTCGATCTTTGGGCTGGTTTTGACAACCACGAGCCGGGCGTGACGGCTCTAGAGGACAATCGGCAAAAATCGCAGCTTAGATAAATGAAGGGCCGGGCATGGGGCACGGCGAGTCGAGGAAATTTTAGAGAGGAACAGAGGATTGTTCTGACAAATGAATGACGAAATGAATGGACATTAGAGGCCTATAGAAAAGAAGAAAGTGGCAAGTCAGCAGGCTAACGGACGAGTGTGTGACACGTGTCCCGCCACGTGTCACACATGCGTGACACGTGTATGCCACATATCATGCTGCAGTGATACGTAGCACTACCATTGCCATGTGTAATGTGGTGGTGACACGTGGCCCTTCAAGTGCCATGTCATGCTTCTTTCCTCCGATTGTCCTAGTTTCGCACATATTTGACCCGATAGGGTCTGATTTAAACACATAATGGTCCCTAAAACAATAAATCCAACATTGTAAAAAATATTTCAGGGCTCATTTGCAATTAACTCAAGCCCAACGAGTGTTAATCAACTCGTAATTTAAGCTGTTGGAAAATTCGAGTCGTTACATATAGCAACTAAGCTAGTTCAAATTTGACTTGTAATTGTGTCTTCGCTACTTGATAAGAATAGATATTCACAATATTTACTTATTGACTTAGTTATTATTAAAGTTGTTATCGTTTTCTCAAAGTTTATATTATCACTTTCTCGGAGTTTATATCTCTATTTATGTTTTATTGTTACAACAAACTATAGTGTTACATGTCCAACAATTTTAAGGCGACTATTACTTACCGGGATTAATTAGAAAATCGAGACGACTAATAACAATCAAGTACCCAATAATGTCTAAAACGTTTATGGAGATGTTCCTTTGGTTGATTTGGACGTTGCTGATGGGGTGGTTCACACTACGAGGCTTGGATATGCTTTGTAGCAGATCTGCGAGCCTTCGAGCCAAGACCATCCATGATGGTATGCGTATACATCAACGAGCTTTGCATGCTTTGATAGTACCATCTCCTGTTACCTTCGAATGAGAAATTAGAGAAATTCATCGGTGTGGGCTAAAAGCTGTGGCAATATATGATGTTCTTCTATCTCGACCACACTAAATCTAGTCAAGTACTTATCGAGTTTTGTCCGGTAATTAGTTCATATGAACAAGATATCACGAAGCTTGAGGTGTTCAAAGCTTGGAAGCACAATGATTTCCTATGCCGAAACTATATCTTTAACTATTTGGTGAATTCCCTATATAATGATTTTTTGTAACATTGGAAGTGTTAAACAGTTATGGGAGTCCCTGGAAAAGAAATACAAGACAGAGAATGCAGCACCAAGAAATTGGTGGTTTGGAAATTCCTAGACTTCAAGATGGTGGATTCTAAATCTGTCATGAATTAGGTTCAAAGCCAATGTGACTATTATGGAGGTAAACTCAAAATTTTTATACCCAAAGCTATTAACAAAGAGAAGTGTTCAATTTACAATGTTGCATCTCGTTATCTATGGCATGGTAGATTAGTATATGTAAACTTTGATAAATAAAACTATAGTAAAACAAAGAAGATAGTTTCAAGGTTTGAGTTGGATGCCTGTTACAAGTGTAAGACTTATGTTGAGGCTAATTTTGCTAAGAAATCTTTCAAATCCGTTGAAAGAATGAGATAACATGTACAATTAATCCATAGTGATTTCATATTTGCATAAAGTAGAGGTAGAAAGAAGTACTTTATCACTTTTATAGATGACTATATGCGATTTTGCTTTATCTATTATCAAGCAAAGATGATGCTATGAGCATCTTTGTAAAATATAAAAATGTGGTCAAGAACCAACTTGATAGATGAATGAAAGTGCTTAGGTTTGATAGAGAAGGGGAATAAAATTCTACGAGTTCAAAGGAGTTGTATGCTATTTTGGGATAATTCTCCAAATAATCGCACCAAACTCCACAGCAAAATGGAGTTGCTAAACGAAAAAACAAAACTCTAAATGAGATGGCTAATGTCATACTCTAAGTTCAGGTTTATCTCGGTAACTTTTGGAGGAGACAGTTCTAACTACAAACTATATTAGTATGGCAGTACCCTATAGGAAGACAGGTAAGGCTCCATATAAGTTATGGAATTGAAGGGTCTATTTGGCAACGATTCTAATTTTTTTATTATGTTCCCTCGAACAAAAAAGGATTAGAAATATATTTGGTAACGTAAATAATTCTGATTCTGTTCCCAGGAGCAGTTTTAGAGCAAAAATAAGAATAAAATAAAAGTTGATTCAAAAAAAAAAAAAACCACTTTTTGAGAATTACAGAAAAGAACAAAGTCTCAATTCTTTTAAAAAGATTAAGTTCACGTAGGCTTCAACGTAAACTTCTGAACTTTAAAAAAAAAAAATTAGATTTGAAAATTTACTAACAACTAATGGGGAAATCCTCTTGAGAGATTGTAGCCAAACATGGGGCTCCGAACTACCAAATGCAGCCTAAAGCCACTCATATATCACAAATACCATATTAGTTCCTTTTTAGTACATGGAGATGTCTCCAAATTATAGATCTGATTAAAGTGGGATTAATCTTTGCCCATATCATCTTTGTCCCTCAAATCTGTGACGTAAAATCTCACCGATGGCTATGGACCTCTTGTGTGTAATTTATCACTTACAAAAAGATGCAAAGTGGGGTTTAGGCCATGTCTAGCATCTCGTCTCTTCTGTTTTCTAGACTATTGTTGTCCAAAGGAGATGGTATAAAAAGGCTGTATTGCTTCTTATACCTCCTTGAATATACCTCTGCCAGATGAAAATGTCAAAATCCAAATTGAAGGCCAGAGCTCGCGCGTTGACCAAGATGTACTTTTCAATACGATGTACCCGATGAGATCGATGCTAATCACAGCTACTAGGTAGCTCACGGGCGAGGTCCACGGGAACTAGATCGAGGTAAAAATTTCGACATCGACGAGCCTAGTTCTTCACTTCGAGGGACAATGACTTGATTGGAGCCGAGGAAAGCTCAGAGCACTCTATCGCATCGCCATGAAACAAGACCGAGGACGAGGTTCAGGTTGTTTTACATTGTTTTCACCAAATTGTCGAAACGAAAACAAGAACCACACTGAACACGTTCGATCGCCTGGGATCACGACACATTAATTGCCCACATTTGAGGTGCGAGGACCGAAGACAGTGACTTCCGCGCTGTTTCCGTCGCAACATCCAATCGTCATTGGAACTGAAACCTTAATTTCACAGTTGTTCGTTTCTCTCGTACCTCCCAATGTTCGCAGGAGGATCGTTCCCCGACCGAAGCCGACAATGGCCGGCTAAAACGTGGACTTCGATGGACCCTCCAAGGACTTCAATTGACAGTATAAATAGTTGCTCAAAGACCCCCCACTAAATTCATCCATACGCAGTGTTTTCTGATACATACCTTAAGAGTTCTCGACTCCAATCAGAATGGCTTGGCAGTTCGCCATCCTCGCCATTTTTGCCCTTGTCGCCCTCCCGTCGGTCGCCTTGGCGACGCAATGGACCGTCGGAGACGATAGTGGCTGGACCAATGGCTACAATTACACAGATTGGGCTAAGGACAAGGTGTTCCGAGTAGGAGATAGTCTCCGTAAGTGAGCTCGGGCTCAGTATTTCATGTCTTTTTGGGGACGTTGTGAACGCTTGAATGCAACTAAAGGCTCCGTTTGTTTCATGGAAAATATTTTCCTTAATTTCCGGTGTTTGGAGAGAAGAAAATGAGCGGTCAACGGAAAATATTCTCCGGTCAACAAAAGAAACCTTCTAAAACTTAGGAAAATGATTTCCTCATTTTGAGAAGTGAAAAACGTTTTCCACACTTTTCATTCCTCCTCACTTTCAACTTTTTTTTCTTTTTACTTTCTTTTCTCTTTTTATTTATTTTTTCAAAATTCGAAAAATTTTATTTTTTATTTTTAGGATAAAATTTATTTTTTAATTACTTTCTTTATTTTTTATTTTTTTTTTTTAATATTCCTTCTTCTCTCTCGATTGGTCGCCCTCGACTAGTCGCGGCCCACGGCCGTGTAGCCGGTGGGCGGCGAGCGGCTGGCTTTGCCACCCTCGTGCTCCATGCGGACCTCGGCGGCGGACTTGCCACAAAGGCGTTGGGGAGGATGGGGGCGACATTCACGGCGGCGGTGATGGCGAGGGGGCAGGTGGGGGAGGGAGTGACGCATGTGTTCCTACACGACGTGAACAAGCGAGTGGAGAGAGCGTACGCAGAGGAGTTCCTGTGCATGAAGTACAAGGTGGAGGGCGTGGGGAGGCTGCGGCATTTCGAGATCCCGCCGTCCCATAACGTGAACGCTTCACGATTTTGTTGAGGACATCTTTATCATCCTTTTTTCCCAGTTTTGGTATCGTCGTTTTCTTGTTGTTACACCATATTTTGTGGAGTTCGTGTAGAGAAATTTTACAAAAAATTTAAGGAAAAAACAAATTGAAGCGTGTGGAGAGTGGGATTTTACAACGTAGGCGACGTCGACGAGCGGGTCGACAAGGCACTCGACGGTTGATTTCGAGTGGCCTCCGGGAGGCACGAGACCTCCGCGGCGCAATCGACGAGGACCACCTATTTCTTGGTGAACATCGGCAACATCGTGGGCCGAGGCGGTGCCGTGAGCTCTAAGCACCGTCGCCTCACACTTCCTCTGCGAGTATCGTAGCATGCTCCACGTGCGCTCCGAAATCAAAATTCCTATTGCTCAATGCGGGGATTATATTATGCGCGGCGCCTATCTCTTTCAAGTTTTTCTCTCTATTTCTAAAAACGTGAGTGAAAGAAAGAAGAGACTTCAAAAGAAGTGAAAGTCATAGTCTGTTTTGAAAAAAAAAATAAAACAATTTTATTTACCAAATCATGGAAAACATTTTCCGAAACTTTTTTAAGTTTTTCCCAAACGTCGAAAAAGGAAATCATTTTCCTGGAAAATAACTTCCCGGAAAATATTTTTCGGAAAGATCATATTTTTCGCGAAACAAACGGAGCATAATTGTGAAAATATTATCAATCGACTTTGGTCGATCCCAGTTTGAATATGTTCAAGTTACTTGTTACGTGTGGGAAACTAGTCACATCTTGTTTATTTGGGGCGGAAATAATTGATGATGCTTTCTCTCGTGGAGGAAAAGGCGTACCACGGCTATGAAAAGTATTTAGAAAATCACATTTAGTCATCTCGTTAATTAACGAAATCTATCTCAACTTAGACTTGATATATCGATATCGAATTGTCATTAATTATGTATTCCGATTAACTCTCCTGCAGTGTTCAGCTACCAAGCGGCCCACCACAGTGTGTTCAAAGTGAACCTGCCCGACTTCCAGGCGTGCAACATCCCACCGGCGAACGAGGCCCTCGCATCTGGCCATGATGTCATCCCTCTTATGACTCCCGGGGTCAAGTGGTACATCTGCGGGATCAGCGACCACTGCACGAAGTTCAACCAGAAGCTCAAAATCACCGTCGTGGGCGACGCCCAAGTTCCAGCCGCCCCACCGACCTTTGCTATGCCGGGTACCTCGGGCGCCAACGCCCTCGTTTCGGCCAGCTTCAAGTTTCTTGCGGCCGCTGGGGTTGCTCTTGTCCTGGTCACAGCTTGAGAACACGATGCATGGGTCCTTATGTTACAACAATGAATAAAAGCGAGGGAAAGCACATCATAATCAATCATTTCCTTTCAAAGTATGGTCATAGCTTATTAGCTTGTGGGGGGAGAAAATAAGAGCAAATGAATAAAAGCGAGGGAAAGCACATCAGCATCTGAGTTGCCCATGCCAGAATATTTGGTTAACTATCTTAAATATTGTATTGATTCATTAAGACTGGTCCAATTTGGTGACTTTCAGGGTGCCCTTTTCCTCTTACCTCTCTTCTTTTTCCAATTTGATTCGACAAAAACAAAAACCTTAACACGGTATATAACTTACCACCGCGGTATCTGAGATAGCTTATTGATCGTACCACGTCCTAGTTTAACAATAATACAACATGAAAGATGAAAGTACTTTTTTTCAATTACTCTAACATGTATGAGATCGCCGTGAGGAGTTGGCAAAGCCCAAGCTTTTTTTTTTTTTTCTTTTTCTGGTTCTGAGTTCATTAACACGTTCGGAAGAACAGCATCAATCATCGGGTAACCATGCTTATATTATCATGCGACGTGCCAATGGACGTTACACAGGTGATTTGGAAACTCGATTTCATTCGTAGAAAAATTACCGAATGATCAATGCCAATTGCCAAGACAATCAAGTTAGTCCTGTGATCGACTTGAAATTCCTCAGTAATTTACACATGTACAGCAAGCAAATCCAAAATAGTTTACAAACCAAGTACTGTGATTCAGCTGCAAAAAGGCACCTAGCAAAGTTGACTTATTTTCTTACCAAAAAAAGAAAGTTGACTTATTTTGGTATCAAAAGATTGAATTGGATCTCCTGGAACACCAGGCATGTCACAAGGGCTTCATGCTTCTGGTTCACTGGCCAAATCCTCGTTACTTCATATTTACCGGATATTAACAGGATTGACATTGAACATTGTAAAGATGTAGATTGATCATTGGAAAATTAATGGAAAAGTATTAAACATATTGTCCTTTTGCCAATTTAGTCATGAACCTTTTAATTTTATCGATTGAGTCCTCAACCTTATCACATTTTGTCAATTAAGTCCACCCGGCCAATTTAGCTATAAAGCAATGACGTGGATGTCGGCCGTCCTATGTGGCCGGCCATAGCAAGGAAAAATAAACAAAGAAAAGATAAGAAAATAAAAATTAAAAAAATCAAAATATTGTTTGAAATTGTTCACGTCGGTCGGCCGTGCCCTATAAGACGGTCGGTGTCCATGTTAGTAATTTTTTGCCAAAATTGATCGCACAAACTCAATTGACAAAATGAGAAAATATTTAGGATTGGAATGAAAAAAGTGCAATATGTTAAGAATTTTTTGGACAATTTTTCCATTGATCATTACATAATAGCATCGGGGCAATAGGACTTGAAGAACTACAGCGACGCAAGACATGCATAAGAACGGTGCGATTTGGGATTCCGGTGTGATACTCTAATTGTCTATTGTGGAGGGTCCTCAGTCCTCACCTCATCGATTAGCGACTTTTTGCTAATTTGCTAATTTACAGACGAAGGTGTGACGGAAATACGCATAGCAAGTCTCAATTTCTTGGAGTTAGCGTGTTGAGCTCTACAAATATTAATGGAAGGCTATTTGATCGATTGTCGAAAGATTATCAATTATTTTTTTACCACATGATCTATCAATTAATAAGTGCTTTATGCAAAATACGCGGTGATAATATGTGGAACTATGATTAAGATTATATCATCCTTGACAAGACTATCAAAAAGTATTTTCCAATATTAAATAGGCTTATTCTTTTCTTTTCTTTTTCTTTTCGTTGCCGTTCCCGGTAAGGTCTAATTGGCAAACAAGTCTCAATTTTTTTGGAGTTCCCATTTCGCCCCCTCCCCCTAAAAAAAAACAAAGAAACAAAAGGACTTCCCTAGAATACAATAATATGATCTCAATATTGTCTTTTAAGAAAATTCTAAAGTTCTTAAGAAAACCCGTGGATAAAATTACTAATTTAGTTCTATATTTATTGTACAAATGTCAATTTAATCCTGAACTATACAATTTTTTCAATATAATCCTTCCATCCAATTGTCGCTAGAATTCACTCAAATGACGGCGCACTTACCACGTCACTTCAAATAAAATTGTCTACGTCAACGTGCTATGTTGGATGGCCAATGACAAATAGACGTGGCATTAGCAATTTATGGTGGCAATTGGTGATAAGAACTACATCAAAATTTTACACAAAAGTTTAGGACCGCATTAACAAAATAAAATAAAAAAGTTCGAAATGCCTTGGCATCATGCAACACGTTCAAGATTGGCATAAATGTAAAAGGTTTGAATCGAATTGGCAAAAAAAAAGTCTAGAAATGAATTGGCACAATATCAATAAGTTTATGACTTTTTTGATAATTTTTTCGTGTTTTAGCAATAGTTTTTTTCTAAACAATATTTAGCATGATATGGGTCGGTTCGGATATAGATCGCTAGATTTATATTACATGAAAATGATTCAAAACCAGGTTAAATGGATCAATATAGGTTGGGTCATTTTCGACTTAACCCACCCATTTGATAACTTTATATGTGAGTGAGCTCGGGCTCGGTATCGTTTAAGGGCATCGTGAACACTTGAATGTAACTGATTGGCACAAAGTATTTATCCACTTCGGTGGATTCTAGTATGATTGTTTTCGAATCAGTTGTTAAGATGTATGAAACTCGTCACATTTTGCTCATTTGGTGGAAATATTTGGAGAATGCTTTTGTCATCAATGAAATATGCATTTCTTGACCATGAAAAGTTTTCGGAAACTCGGGTCATCTCATTAATTTCGCCCCTGTTAAGTCTCCTGGAGACCCATGGTACATCTGCGGGGTCGGCCAGCACTGCGCCTCGTTCAACCAGAATCTCAAGATCACCGCCGCGGATGACTCGGGTGGTCCAGCTTCGGCAGTGGCCGCTCTGCCAGGTGCCAACGTTGTCGTCTCGTCCAGCTTCAAGATTCTTGCGGTTGCTCTTGTCCTGGTCGTAGTTTGACAACATTGAGACATGTGCGTTCTTATGTTATAACAAAAGGTATAGTTTCCTTACAAACTGTAGTCAGAGGTTGATGGGGGGAGAAAATAAAGAGCAAATCGAGCTTTTCTCCATGAACATCAGCAGCAGCCAGTCACAATTGAGTCACCCACGCCGGAAGAATTTTCTGACGACCTTTTATTTTAGCTAATTATCTTAGTTATTTTATTGACTCATTTCCTTTCACCACTCCTTATTGAAAGAATTATAAAAAAAGTTCCGAATTTACTATAATTATAGCAATTCAATCTTAATTTTTTTAACAATTTCTTCATAAATCTTTTACATTCGTGATAATTTAATCCATTCACCAATGTTATCAAAAATCACTAGCAAATATGTCTACCGTCTTACGCTAGTAATATTGGCTGATGTAATTTTTTTAATAATATTTTAATTTTTGTTCGATTGTTTTTTTATTTTTTTTTTTTTGGGGGTTGGGGGAGGGTTTTCTCTCGAAAGTCGAAAGTGAAGAAGGCGACACTGCGAGCAGCAAGAAAGGACAAAGAACCTCGAATCTTTTGATGGCCAAGCAAGTACGGCGATTCGTGTTAATTTGTCGTGTAATCCTCTTCTCTCAAAGCTAATCCTTTACCTTTATTATCACATTTCTTCCTACATAACAATTCAAACGAAGAAAAATTTCATGGTGAACAAGGCTAGCGAGTCTTTCCATTCGGCATTCATGGTTACGAGCACAAAATGCGTCATACAATCAGATATCTCCAAATCAAGAACCCGCCGACTCCAACCCCAACCAGCGCAGCCACCAACGCCAGAGCCAGCAGAGCCCTCTTCTTATCAATGCCCAATCCCCAAGACGATGTCCGTAGCCACAACATGCCGTTGTTCATCCCGCCCGGCGTCGTCCCACTGCCGCTTCGTCCTAGCCCACCACCTGTTTGTGGGTTTTCGCGTGTGATGTCGGCGGCCTGGGGAGGCGTCTTCTTGGGCACTATGACGTGGAGGACGCCGCCGGCCAGCTTGGCACGGGTTTCGTTGAGCTTGTACTCCTTCGGGAGCTTGAATTGTTTGTGGAATCGGCTCCATCTCTGGTCGTTGAGAGGGCGTTCGCCGGTGACAATCAGGGCCCCGGCGCTGCTGGTTTGGACCCGGAGTCCTTCCTTCTTGAAACCTGCATGAAAGTTGATAGAGATTGTGACGATAGACGTAAAAAGCTTAAGGCCCTAGGACGTGAGATTTGACATGATTTTGATTTAGCATTGTCTCAATTGAAGTTGGAAGGCCATTATCACTGCAGATTTTCGGCGGAGCTTAAATTCGATGAACGTGAAAATCTGGGCTTGTGGTGGCTTGTACAGTTTTCATGTTAGCTTTCAGTTTACTGGCGAGCGATGGCAGGTAGTGCGCCCATTAGGACACTTTGCTCACACATTTGTGAAGAACAAAGATAGATGTACATTGTTACACGAAGTGACGTCTCTCTTCTCCTATCCCTAGTTATTTGATGCTGACTGACCTGTTCATTCTTTAGTTAAAATATTACAACCCGAGCTCGTGCTGTGCGATTTGTAAGTTCTATGGACTAGAGAGACGGGAGAGTTATTTGCCTCCGGTGCTCAAAGATTGTAATTGAGTACAACTCAAAGCAGGCATGGACTGATTGTTCAATCAGGTAAAGATGGTATGCACATATACACTCCCTCAAGAAACTTAACGTTATTAATCATTTTCAGGAGGAAAAGAACCCCGATTAGATCATGCTATATTTTCACCAAAAATACAAGTAGATGGTTGTCCTGTTTGTGCTTGTTTTGACATGGAAATTTAGTGCTGCCATTGTATATACAGCACGTCCCTGCATTTGTATCTAGAGCATTCCTATGAAAGAACTAGAATCTCTTCAGGAGCAAATATTTTCCATGAGCTCGTAATTGCAGGGTATCACAGTGAGTTAACTCTAGCGTCATGGAACAATGGGGGCACGAAGTACCTTGGACATGGAGCTCGATAACATCACGCCCTTCCTCTTTGTTCCATTTGCAGACGGGCTCGAAATCCTCATAAACACGCTTTGAGGGGGCAGCAGCCTTGCTTTCCATGGTGCACTTTCCTTGTTCGGTGTCTTTTTATCTGTTAAGACGTGTTTGAAACAGGATGTTTTTATTGGTCGAACGAAGGCTTCTTCTCATCTCTCTTTTCTCCTCTATTTATAGGCGAAGGCGTTGGAGAGGAATAGGATTCTTTTGCACTGATAGTTGAGAAGAACAATGATTCCTTTATTTAGTTAAGTAGATGGTTTGTTTGTGATTTCCTCTTGTGGGGGCAATGAAAAAGTTCTGATCACTATTCCTGCCTTAACACGCAGGCAATCGTAGAGAGAGCATGTCAGTTATTCTTCGCCCGATGTTCTTCGCTGTTGCTTTGTTTGGTGAAGACTTGCGTGCTTGCAATGCCCTTATTCTGCCAGGCCATGAGCTTCCTGGAAGATAGACGATTGGGAACGTCCCGCAAATTACTCTTCCCGATTGCCTTCTTCGCCAATCAACGTCGATAATCCATCACATCCTGGACATCAATATATTGAACAGGACCCTCATGTGAAGGTTGGTGGGCAAGATCGAAGAGTAAAGAAAAGATGTTCTCTTGTACTTTTCGTGAAAGATTGTGATTTTACTTTGCGAAGCCATTCTGAAAAAGTCCACTGGCTAGTGTTCTTCAGTCTAAAAGTTCCAAGGAAAGAAAGCTGGCTCTATAGAATCAAAAGTACCTCCATGGGCGAGAGCAACACGATGTGAATCTTTAGCCATCCCTCTCAATGTACTGCTCTGTTAAATACTTAACTCCATCCAGTCGACTCTATACGTGCTCAATAACAACAGCAACAGTCTGTCCTAATCACTTCCTTGATTCAAACCATGGAAAAGGTTGGAACCTGATGTGGCAGGAGATGTTTTGGTGGCCAATGCAACCAGAAAGTCTCTGTAATCCCCACACACAATGCTCTGGCAAATGCAGTCCTGGATATCGACACCGTATTTTCTCTTGAAAGCTCTCCGGATCTCGCTCAGGTCTAGCTCTGCCCGACTCACCATCACTCGTGTTAATGCGCTCTTATCGACCGTCCTTCCCTTGAGGCTTGTGTATAGCATCTGCAAAACATGAGTAGCAGAGTTTCAGCAGGCCTTTGTATTTTCCAAATTCAAACATGTTTCCTATACTTTGCTCTGTTTTTTATTTTCGCAAGGATGAACTTCTCATTCGGAAGCCAATCTTTAAGTGTTTACAACGAGATCTAGCAGTGATGACCTTGGCATAGTATTTGGGTGCGTTGGAGATGCATTTCACAACCATTCGAAGAGCGTCCGCAAATTCCGTGGCGCTTACTTTCTTGAGTGACTGCACAGTATCGCCAAATGAAGTTTATTAGATGAGACTTGTACTTTACTGAGTGATTGCACAGTATCACCAGATGAAGTTTATTAGATAAGACTTGTACGATTCGACTTATGTCATCCTAGGATTAAGAGGAAAATAGACCGATTATCTACATTCAATCAAAGGCAAGGTCAGAGTACGATCGATAAACAAGAAAAGAAAAATCTTAAAGACTGACGAACTCCATTCGAGTCGTCTGACGTTAAAACTTTGAGAGAGCATGAGACGGACCTCGGAGTAATCATGTCCATAAATATGCCTGTAGCTCAAAAAAGTGAGCTTTAGCTGGGGAATGCTTCTCTTGCTTACGATCTCCAACACGACAGCTTCTGCAATCGCTCCCGACGAGCTTCCCTCGCCGGTTTCGTAGAGTCTGCGAGCATCGCACTTGGCGAGGTGTTGGCTAACATCTGCTTGGTGTGCTTTGTGGGATGTGGCAAGTGCTACAATAATCTGTTTTACCAATATATATAGACATAAACATTTGTAGATGAACAATAGAAACATTTTTAAAGTGATGAATCGTTTGCACTTTCGTGTTTGCTAGTAGAGAGACAATGAACATCAGCCAGAGTACAAACTGTTCCTTAATCTACCCGAACGTAGCTTATGTCTCTGCTTCTGTTTCAATGACAAGGCGTTTTAAGGACAAATTTTAAAGAAAATTTCACATGCCAATGCAAGTTCCCAAGCTAGATTTTACCCTTTGGAAAGCATGAGGAGGCTCACTGTTGATGATGTCTTGCTCCAGCTGCCGTCTGAATTTCCTCTGATAAGCTTGCCTGATCAGCTGTATATGACTCGACTTTCGACCCAGAAAGATTTCGACAAGAGCCCTGTAATTGGTCTCCCCCGCTCGAGCGCTTCCCGGGCCAAGACCGCGTCCCGCTCGCGTGGGTCAAGCACAAACAGCGACAACGCCGAGCTCGTCTCCGGCGACATTGCGACGGTGGCGCCGTTCCTTTGGCCGTTCACATCGGTGCTCTGAAGAAGTTGCGCCAAGTCATCAACGTGAATTTTGGTGGCCATTGAATGGAGAAACACAGGGGAGCTACACCATAGGCATAAACTTACTTCCAAGTCCCACCAGTCTCATCTATTGGCGACCGTGAAAAATATGCTGCGGCTGCTTTCATTGCGTGATTCCGACTCTTTGCCCTGTACCTTTTTGAGTGTACACGTCTTTTACTGGGTGAGAGAGTTCAAGAACTTGTTGTCACATGATTCCGGTACCCATGAGCCCAAATGATCTTCACCATCAGATCATGCAAACTTCACATGAACCCGCATGATCCGATGACCGGGATTCATACATAGTGAGAACACACGAACATCATTATAAAACATAAATGAAAATGTGGAAATTTTTTGGGAGGAAGGGAGGGAAAAATTTTCCTCCTGTCGGACATATCCTAAGGGGGGGTTGATGTCGATGAAAGGAGAAAGAAAAAGGAAAGCTTGTCTGGGGTGAGCAGAAAGTGGTGTGCAACAGGGTGTATTTACTTTGGGCATGTGGCATGTGCGTTTTGTTTGGTAGCACTTGGGTAATGGCATTCCTAGTCGACCATGAGTGAGAGAGGATGCTCTTTTTGTAAACTTTTTGAAGGCCCACCCATCTCCCCTTGAGAAAAAGCATGCCATAGACTAATCCAATGTCTTTTTTTTGTGTGTGTAGAGTACTCAGTTCAATGTAATTATCATGGCTTGTTCGTGTACAATACCGTCTTTCGCTCGTCCAGATGGGCAGACTAGTCGAGGAGAAATTATCGTCTAGGTCTAAATTCACATACTAGATACGCAATACCTGTTGAATTTTACGAAATCCATGTGGAATTTGCACGTTTGACGGTTAGATCTACCAAACGGCTAGCGACCCTCGCCAGATTTCATGGAAAAGAAAAAGAAAGAAAGAAAAAATTAAAGAAAATGGGTTGACCTGCATCACTGTACACTGATTAAAATATGAATTTTAGACTCATTTTGTCACATCTAGTGATAGTCATGCTTGATCCGATCATCTATTACACAACACTTTTTCTGAGTACAATTATTTCTCCAGCTTCTTTGACAGAAGGTCTCTTGGTTTGGCAAGAGGGGTGGAATATTAGAAGGCATGCACTGATCCAAAGGCTACAGCTAGGACTCCAGCTTCTTTGAAATGTTTTTCTTGTCCCCCCCGTATGCAATTGGTGGTGGAAGTTGACAAAGAGCACTGTTCCACGTACGGAAAGCCTTTGGCTTTGAATTTCTTGCATCTAAGCATAATTTAATGTCACTTGATTAGGTTCTGTTTTGCTCTTTGTCCCTAGCCAGATTATATTTTGCACTGCCAAGGGCAGCTGACAAAATGGCTGATTGGGCATGAGATTCCAACGTCAGTGACGTTTTTCGAATGTGTGGAAATGACATATTCAGCTGATTATTATAGTTAACGAAAGTGCTTTATTCCCCTTTTCTGCAGGGCCAGTTTTTTTTTTTTTAGACGATATACATGATTTCGAATAACTTTGAATGTCAATATGTGCGCATTTCAAAGATTGGAACCGCTTGACATGGAAAAGCATATTTTGCATATCATGATTTAGAAATAAAAGTACCACAAGTGAAAAAATTTAAGGCGAAAGTTATCAAGCAACCTTCATTTTCGAATTTTGCCCAAATGGATTTATTGTTCGGTTCATATTCAATTCTAGGGTAATTGGGAGAGATGCAGAAGCCTGAAGGTGAACCCTTGCAATTTTTGAAGTCACCCGACTCAATCTCCGGATCCGTCTTCCGCTCCCTCGGCGTCGGGGTCGAATTGCAAGTCATGCCGGCAATCCGAGTGTCCTCAAAACTCGCGCCGTTTGCAAATCGAGAGTGGGGTTATACTTCAAGTCACAAATAACAAAAGATTGGCAACTCTATAACTCCGGATTCAATGTATTGGATAGTACTTCACTAGCTCGACACATACTTGACTATATGGAACGAGGTGGGGCGGGTCAAGCCAAGACCACTGTAGGCCATGTCCATCCTAGGGCCGGACTTACTTACTTGATGGATCATGCGAATATGGAGGGGTGTCTATGGTTCAATTCGATTCGGTTTTTCAAGAAAATCGAATCGAATGGAACCATTAGGGTGTAAAATTGAACGAAACTAAATCTCGCCCGAACCGAATATAAATCGAACAATAAATCCAATTCGATTTTCAAATTTTCTTTTTAGACTTCTATTTTTAAGTTTCTTTTCTTTTTATTTTTTGGTTCAAAGCCGGTTGAAATGCCGCCCACTGGCCGAGGGCCGGTGGGGGTCGCAGCCCTCGCTAAGGCCGACGAGGGCATCGCGGCCCTCACTTCGCTAGAGAGGGGCCACAACCCCTGTCGGCCCTTAACCAGTGGCTGGCCAATCTGAGGACCCTTTGCCACAAAAATGGAAAAAAGAAAAGAAAGAAAAAAAGGAGAAACACAAAATAAAAATGGTTATTTTGGAGATTTTGTGATTTGATTAACCGAATTGAAAGAACTGAACTAGAAAAAAAAATGGTTATTTTTTAATTACCTAAACCTAAAATTGAAGCAAACAGAAATGCATGAAATTTTCAGCTCAATTTAGTTCAGTTAGCAGTTCGATTCGGTTTTTATAATTTGATTTTGACACGCGTAAATATGGAGTGGTCCCAACCATGGAGGGTCCTTCTACCTATGATGCTAGTTGAGCCCAACTCGAGCCTACCCACTGAATGGAGGAGAATTGTTGAACCTCATGGGCACAAAAGCAGCATCTCAAAGACAAAACCAAATTAGGGTCTAAGGAATGATCGCATATTGAATCAAAATAAGGACAACAAAGAGGAAAAAAGGTCATAATCCGACAATAATGTGTACAAAACTTGGAAAAAAAAACACATTTGGGATGTTGAAACAGTTTTGATTCCGTTTGTTTCGCGAAAAATGTCGTATTTCCGAAAAATATTTTTCAAGTCTTTTCCAAGAAAATGACGACATTTTTTGGTATTTATCCGAAACCCGAAAATGAATTGAAAAATACTTTTCGTCATTTGGTAAGGAAAATCACTTTTCACAATAAACATCTTTATTTTTTAAAATTTGATTTTTTTATTATTTGCTTTTCTCTATTTTCTCTTTTATTTTTTCCTTTCTTCTTTTGCTAGCGATCGGCAATCGAGCCTTGCTAGCCTCGGGTAAGGCCGTGAGGCAAGGCCGCGAGGCTCAAGCAAGGTTGGTGATGCGAGCCTCAACCTATTCTAATATGGCGAGCTCGCCATTAGCGAGGCCAGCGAGGCAACCCTTGGGCTGTGGGTCAAGACCGGGAAAAGAAGAAAGAAAATAAAAGAAAATGAAAAATTAAAACCTAAAAAAGTAAAAGAAACTCGAAAATATAAATAAAAAAATGATTACGAAATGGATGTGGAGGAGTGAAGAGAAGAAAGATAATGGAAAATATTTTTGAAAAGAGGAAGGTAATTTCCCAATGGTGAAAATATTTTCATTAGTTATCTTATTTTTCACAAATCAAATATTAAATAAATTTTAAAAAAAAATTCGATAGTTATTTTTTATGAAATGAACGGAGTCTTGGTGGGAACAAAACCCAAGAAAGAGTTTGTACGAGCCACGTCTGATTTCTCTTTGTCCCACTTTGTTTTGCCGAGTCATCGGCTAGTCACGAGCATGACAACTTCGTAGTCAACTGTTCAAGGTTGTCGCTGTCAATACAGGTTTCCTGCTTCGTAAGTTATCAGCAGTCGGGTAGGCTCGAATTGCCAAAATCATCGCGCAATAATTATCAGATATTCACATCGACTGCCCAAAAAAGAATAAAACAAAAAACCAAGATGGACGTTGCGTCGGAGCATCAGCTTCGCGATAGCTTATCATGTGATGATTTGACGTTAATACCTACGGTCCTATGTGATACGATTAGCCCTAATATGAATAATTTAAATATATTTTTCCCCTTTTTTTTTTTTTTTTGCCAATGGCTAGTGGCAGCTCCCTCGCTCACACTAGGGCGGCCTCGTTAGGCGTCGCCTTCGAGGAAAGCCACCCGAGCTTGGGCGAGTGTCGGTGTTGCCGGCCATGGCTTGTGGCTTATGGCCGACGATCGGCCATTAGTAAAGAGAAAAGAGAAAAACAACAAAAAGATAAATCATTTAAAAATATCTAAAAGTCGTCGACTATGTCACATGGGATGACCAACGTTTACGTTAGTAATTTTCATTTTAAATTGGTCGAATAGACTACGATAATACAAATGCAAAATGTTTAGAGTAAATTTATCCAATTAAAAAGTTTAGGGACAGAATCGACATAAATGCAATAAATTTAAGATTTTTTAAATAATTTTTCCATGTATAAATGATAAGTCAATACCAAAACAAACAGGCAGTCTTCTGGTGCTGGGGTAGACCACTTGAAAAGGGAAAACAAAACTTTAAAAATTAAAATTGGGTATTTGGTAATATTTTCTTTTTCTTTAAATTTTTGGAGTTCGATATTGAAATTATTTTTTATGTTTCGGTGTGAATTCTGTTTAAAGCATATGAATCAGAAAATCACCACCGCAGAATTTTCATTCTTTCCGAACTTAATGAATTCTTCTTTTTGTAAACTCATATGATCAAAAGACCACTTAACTCTTCATGAGCATTTCGACCTGTTTTTACTAGTTACGTATTCCTACGCTATTTCTGAAAGTTTTGTAAAAGATTGACATTCGTATTTGTAAAAATAACTAAATACTAGATCACGTCTTCATATAATACTTTAGAATTAAAACCGTGAAGAACCTCAAACTGGTACACACGTCACAAATTTACCCCAAATTATTTTTGTAATCACAAAAAATCTCAAACCAAGTATAATTGTGACAAATTTACCCCAAATTATTTTTTTGACCTCCAAAAACCCTAAACCGGTATACCCGTGATGATTTACTCTAAAAAAATTTTTTTGATAGCAAAAAATCCCAATCTAGTATACTTGTGAAAAATTTACCCTCCTTTAGATTAGGTTAATTCCACGAAAAATTCTAAACCGATACACATGTGATAAAACAGATGGTAAAAATCCTAAGCTAATGTACCCGTTAATTGCCACGTGTCATATAACTTAGCACTTTAATGGTTAGATTTAACAAAAACTAACGGAGAATAAATTTATCACGAGATGTATTAGTTTGGGGTAAAATTATCATAAGTGTATCGGTTTATGATTTTTGTGTAAAAAATATTTTGTGAAAATTTATTATAAATATAACGTTGAGGTTTTTGTGGAGTTCTCTTATTTTCTTAAATAAAAGCCCCAAGTAAATTTTGTTTAAGATAAGAACCCAAAGTGATATAGTATGTTTCAATTAAGGGCATGAAGTGACCATAGTATTTCAAAAAAGGTCGACTTGAAGGGCATTTTCGTCATTTTACATTTTAATTTTTTGTTCATTTTTTTCTTTATTTTTTCCTTTTTTTTTTTTAGAAATTAAAAAAAAAAAAAAAAGTGACACAGGCTGGAGGGTCGCCCCTCCCGCATGTGGTCGCCAACCCACCATTAGGTGGGGGTTGCGCTACGGCCAGCGAAGGCCAAATCGCCGACCATTAGCGAGGGCTTTAGCCCTCGTGAAAATTCGAATCCAAGAGCGCCTGTCCTCTTCTTCTTCTTCTTCGGGCTTCATTTGCAACTCGACTTGTCGTATTGCGAGGAGTTCATCCCGGCCCTAGCCAACGAGGACAAGCTCATGCAAAACCAAATCTACTTTGTGCTCCCCAAGTCGAGGCTCTAGCACCGCATGACGGACTGGGACATGGTGGCCCTCGCCGTGAAGGCGAGCGTCATGATGCGAAGGCATCGAAGCGGACCTCGCCCCATCGGCCTCGCTTGGGCAAGCCAAGAGCCGGCCTTTGACCTCGCCCGGGTGAGTCGAGGGCGGCCCTCGCCTAGGCGCCCGGGAAGGCACCGGTTGCCCTCGGCCTCGCCGGGCGAGGGCAACCCTTGCCCTCGCTCGGGCGAGGCCGACGAGGGCCGCCCTTGACTTGCCCGGGCGAGGCCATTGGCGCCCTCACCGGTGGTCGATCATTAGTGAGCTAGGGCAAAAATAAAAAGAAAAAAAAAAGAAAAAAAGAGGAAAGTAAAAAAGTGAAAAAAAGGAAATGACTAAAATATCCATACTCGAGCTCTTTTTTGAAATAAAAATAACACTTAATGCCCTTATTTGAAATAACGTTTATTTCGAGCATTTATTTGAAAATTTTAGAGTATTTCAAGCCCTTAAACCAAAATTTTCCTAAATTTTTTAAGTGTTCAAATGTAAGGGAAAATTACTTACAATTGTGAGCACGATCCTAAATTAGTTTAAGTTAGACATGGCCCTGGACGGGACATTTTTATCGCCTTATCGTGTCCACGAATTGTGCGTGGCCGAATGAGAGAGATTTCGGGCTAGACCCGTCTTTAAAAAAAAAAAAAAAAAAAGTGGAGGCCAGGAAAAGAGAGAGAGAGAGGAACGAGAGAGAGGGAGGGAGGGGAGGGAGGGGGAACAAGATAACGTACATTGTCGGACAGCATGCGGAGTCTGCTCTCAAAAGTCGCGCAATTTGACCAAGAAAGGCGTCGATTGGTTTTTGGAGCCATATGGTCAATTTTCATTGACTAATCTGCCCTTCTAGGTGCGCAGTAATTACTCCTAATCTTTCCCATAAGCCGCCCACGAGGAAGGTCGGTCCTCTTTGAATTCTTAGAAGGCATCGATTGAGATGAAATCACACCTAACTCCACATGACCTGGCATATAGGCACACATATGTCAACAATTCTGATGTAAAATTTATGCTTCAAAAATATTTTTAAAGTAGAAATTCGTTTGTTAATATAACTTTTAGAGAAGAAATACGTTTGATTAATGCAATTTCATTTTTCTACTTCTAAAATCCATGGAGATTATTTGTAAATGGCTCAATTGAACCGTACGTTATCGAGCCATTCCAATAAGCTATTCTTTTCAAATCGAATAAAATAATGGATTCATCTCTTCGTATATCAAACATTTAATAAAGATTGTTTATTTTCATATGAATTGATAGGTTGATACAATGATCATTCTTGTAAATCTTCCTTTTTTTAACAATTTTTAATTTTTGTTTCTTAATGATCAAAGGCAAAGCAATTCAATATGTAGTTTTAGAGCCATTTGGAAAAAAAAAAAAAACACTTTCTTCTCTTTAGAAATAGAAAAATTATCTTTTGCTCATAAGCGAAAGTAAAAAAAATTAACTTTTAGTCACAAGTTAATTCTAGAGCGAAGTGTTATCGTTTGCGCCCTAAGAGATCGTAATCTCCAACCGAGCCTATTTGAGTTAATAACTTTTTGCGGTTATTCAAAAAAATAAGTGAAACTTGTTGAAATCATTTGGGAATATGATTTCTAAGAAGTACCAAGAAACTATTTGTGAATCAATGTACCGACGTTTTGTATTTCCTGTGTTTTAGATGAAGAAAACATCAAAATGCGTAAAGCGACACTAATTTCACTCGGTGAAAATTACAAAGTGAAAATTAAATAAAGGGAACACCCTAAATACTCTCTCAAACATTTTCATTTATCGCTTGAATCTCACAAATTTTTGTTCTAGAGAGTTTAATTACCCGCTTGCTCTATTTAATTTCTCGACAAGATAAATCTAAAAGATACTTGTTTTCACTAAGGAAAAATGACACAAACGATTTTTGAATTTTGGTTCAATGTGCAATGTAGTCCATTAATTTTCAATATGATCCTTAAACTTTAATCCAATATGTAATGTCGTCCTTAAATTTTTAATTTGTTTAATGTGATCATTGAATTTTTAAAACATACTAAGAAAATTTTCAATATCACCCCTAAACTTGAATCATTGGAATGATTACATTGAATATCTTTCTTTACTTTACTAGTTAAACCGAACATTTTCTAAAAATTCAGTGACCACATTGCACATTTTAGATAAAAGTTCGGGGACCATATTGCAAATTAAATTTTTAATGACTACATTGCACGTTGGGTTAAATTTCGAGAGATTGTTTGTGTCATTATTCCTTTGGCTAATTTTAAAAAAAAGTTGTACATAAAAATGATAGGTCAAAAAGTTTAAGTACTAATAAAAATGCTTTTGGGGCTTACTTGCGAAGTGAGAGTGAATTTTCCTTGTAAGATAAAACAAAGAATAGGAAAAAAAATCTTAAAAACCCTAAACTATGCTCTCTTGAAAAACATTTATATTGATTTTTTTGGGACATTAAAAACCCCAAAATATGCCAATTGTGACATGTTTATTTTAATCTTTTTACTCCAAGCATAAAGAAACCCCAAAAGTCTACATATGTAATATATTTACCTTCCGTCAAGATTTCATTGGATAATTTTTCAACAATAACAACATCATTTTTATTTCATTCAAACCATGTGGGAGTCATGTCAATACCGCTTGTTTTTCGGGGTCCATGTAAGCAGATCCTTTAAGGTTATTTTTGACGAAACTTTAATGGAGGATAAATGCGTAATATAGATACAAGTTTGAGATTAAAAAAAATTAAGATAAATATGTCACGGTGGATATAATTTGAGCCCAAAAAATAAAACCGAAATATTGGGAAAATGCGGGGGCATTTACGGTAGCTTGGCATTTGCATAAATACTACATTCCCTTCTCCGCTTGCTCGTGCTGAGATTCTGTTTTGCTCTCAGGTCCGGTCCTGCTTGTGTCTCCCGTCTCTCTCTCTCTCTCAGAGCTCTCTCCAATCAAAGGACGTTCATTGGCCTACGCATTCCAAGAGGCGTCTCTCTCTTCGCCGTCGAAGCCGTAGCAATGCAGGTTCTTCCCAGCTCAATCCCCACCTATTCAGCTCGTCAGAGCTCAAACTGCATGCTTGAATTCGAGTTTCGCTTGTGCTTCTCTCGATTGATTTCCGCATGAATGACAGCAAGCCAGAACAGTCGAAGTGAGGAACTTGTCAGATCTAGCCACCGAGAGGGAGATTCACGAGTTCTTCTCCTTCTCCGGCGACATCGAGCGCATTGAGATCCGACGGTACGTTGCTCCGCCATCGCTCCTGCGGTTGCTTTTCGTTGCCCGCGTTCGCTCAGTGGCATCGAGGTTTGTTGAAAAATGTCGGTAGTGATGAGAGAATTTGGGATCTCTACGTTTCGATTTTGTTTTCGCAGCCTGGAAGGCTCAAAGATTGTTGTCCTCGTTCTTTTCTTATTTCCTTCGGCTGGGGAAGTTTAGCTCTTTGCGTACTCTGTGCGTGCGGAAGCAAAGCTGTGTTCATCTCAGCACGATTGCTATTGTTTCCATTTGGACTTACGAAAGAGCTAGTTTAGTTTGAGCTAGTATAGTTGCGTATCCGAGGAAAAGAAAGGAGGGAAGAATTCTAACGAGGTTTTCGTGGTGCAGGGAAGGCGGACACTCGAGCACTGCCTATGTGACGTTCAAAGATCCAAAGGCACTGGAAATTGCACTCTTGTTATCGGTATGTGCGCCTCGCACATTGAAATCGCTTTTCTGTGCACATGCATTGCATTTCACCCACATCGATTGCATTTCTTTACTCGGACTTTACTTGCATGGCACCTTTTCTGAACAATGCTTCAGTGTTAAGAGGAAGTTAGACCTACCTTCAGACCCCATTAGCAGTTTTCTATTGTGTTCTGATTAGCTTTCTGGGAGTGACTAGATCATCTGTTTTACAAGTCCCGGGAATAAAACTTTCTTCTCTATTGTAGTTGACGGTCCGGTCCTTGAGGATTTGCAGTTGTCTGCCAAATTTTATGGGGAGTTTTAGCTGCCAGTAATATCTTTCAAGTTCCATAAGATTTTCCGTTCTCCCTAGTGTGTAAATTGCCTAAACTTATTTATTAATCTGTTCGGGGACTTCTCAGTGATTTTTACCATGAATGATTGCCTGACGTGGCGCATTTTTCTGCTTTTTCTTTAAAAACTGAAGAGAAAAATTAAGCAACTATCAATGTGGATGGTCTTTGGTAAGTTAAAACTAAACACATACCGCAGTACTTATCCATTCAAATACTAATGATTTCTGGACTTCTAGAATTTCTCATGTACTTACATTGCTGAAGTTACAACAGTGATGCTACTTCAGGCTTCTTAAAAAGTGAAAGTTCTTAGTCTTATCCATGAAAAGAAAAAGTCAAACTGAATGAGGTGCTTTTCTGATGGTGGGAAGAGAGGGCTTGTCACCATAAAAAAATGATTAATGCCCTTTCAAGGACGCATTAACGAAAGATACCAGCCTCCACCTTTTCTTCTGTGCTAACATCATGGGTAATATTTTCGCGTCTAGTTCTCCACCTTTAGTACAACACTACGGCCAGCCTGCAACTGGCGAAAACTTTTAATGTTGGAGCCCTGCTTATTGAAGTATATGTTGTGTTGACAGGGAGCAACTCTAGTAGATCGGATTGTGAGTATTAGTGCGATTGAGAACTATGTACCACAACTTGACATGCAGGTAGGCATTTATCCTGCTATCTGTCCTTGGATTTCTCGAGACACAATAAAATAAATTTCAACTCTATACATGCAGGAAGTGAGGATGGTGGACAATGCGGTGTCTGTTGCCCCTACTGAATTTGTTGCCTCCGATGTTGAGGTGAAGAAACATGCCCGCTCACTTCTCATCCGATATAAGTGGAACACATTAAGATAGCTGAAAATTATTGCATCAATCTCATAATAATTCTCAAAGTAGGAGGACTAAGATGTTTTTTTACCTTGAATTGTATTTATTATTTTACTATCCCTAGGGTGCATGCTTTCGACAACGGGATTGAGTTGAGACATATGTGACTTACATAATGCAACTTATTTTGTTTCACCACCGGAAAGACTTTCTATCTTGCAAAACCTTGTTTTGTCAATCACAAATTGGTTTTCCACTTGTTAATTCTAAGAGAGTATGACTTATGTTTGCATCCAAAAACTGCCAGAAGAACTTTCTTGAACCTAAGATTTGGGTGAGGATGCCAAATGCAAAATGGATGTTGCAAGGCCCTGCTATTAGAGATGGAACAGTGCCTACACCTAGGTTGTTATTCATACATTGAAGTTGACAGATCCAACTTTTCTATCTCTGCTTGCAGGCTAAAGGCGGCTCACCTGGCAATGGTAGAGTTTACGTCAATAGAGCACAGGATGTCGTCAGCAGTGTATTGGCAAAAGGTAGTGCCATCGGACAGGATGCAGTGAACAAAGCTAAAGCATTTGATGAGAAGCATCGATTGACAGCTACGGCATCAGCCAAAGTTATCTCCTTTGATAAGAGGGTTGGACTCACTGAAAAATTGACTGTTGGAATCTCGGTGGTCAACGAGAAAGTGAAATCTGTTGATCAGAGACTTCAGGTCTCGGATAAGACAATGGCGGCCATATTTGCCGCTGAGAGGAAGATAAATGACACAGGGTCTGCTGTGAAAACTAGCAGGTCAAGTCTTGTCCCCTGAGATAGGATTTTGTGGTATCCTGACCTGGAATTACTTGAGATGACAGTTTCTAGTGTTGTGATATGCAATTAACTCTTGTCTGAATGTATTCGACTGAACATACCTCTTGACGTAGTGCATGCTTGTTTCCACAAGTACATCTGGTTTGGTTACTAATTTGAATTTATACTTGGGTAATTTCAACGAGGCTACTTTTCAGAAGCAGTGGAAGATGTGGCCTTGCTTGTTAGGTCCAATTTACAATGTTTGTTGTCCGAAAGAAGATAATTAAGAATACCGAGAGTATTGAGGCTTGTGGTGGACATCGTGATCCATGCTTTTACTGACATCATTTGAGGTTAATTGTCCAGATATTGCAAAGTACGTCTCCTGCAGTCGGTTTGATATTGGCTTTTCCTACTATGCATAACTGTCTAAGAATATTAATTTGGCTTTACCTTTAGTTGAAATTGGAGTATAATGTGTTTATTCGGAGAAATGGATGGAGGATACTGCAACCTCTGTTTATGTAGAGCAATATCTTGTTTCCTCCAATATTAGATGTTTACCTCTGACTTCAAAAGTGCAGTGCTCTCTCTCTGTGTCAGGACTACCATCATTTAACTCTTAACTCTATGTTTGGACTTTGACAGGTATGTGACTGCCGGAGCAGCTTGGTTAAATGGCGCTTTCACTAAAGTTTCTAAAGCTGGTCAAGTTGCAAGGACAAAAACTAGGGAGAAGTTGCATTTGGCTGTTTCAAACTTGACAGCAAAGGTTGGTCCTGTAGGACCGGTCTAATTGTTCATTGAGATAAAGTGTTAATGTTGCCTTTGAAATGGACACATATTATTAGCCCCTCTGCCATTGTTATGACGTCTTATGAAAATCAATATTTTATTTCAGATTCTTTCTAGATGCATCATCACCTCGCAGCCTTATATCAAGCTTTCTCAAAGTATTCCCAAACATAAAAATGTAGATTTTAAGTTACAACAAGGGAATGCAAATTGTTCAAAAAGTGGCTTAGCATTTGTTTTTTCCCCCTTTCCTGTTAGAGTATGATCGACATTTTCTCATTGCTTTAGTGCTTGTTATCCTATTACTAACCTTGAATTGGCATCATTTCATTTTTAATGGAATGTTTACTTGAAGTTCACAAACATCTTGTGCAATAACATCCTGCTTGTTTTTTGTGATAATGTAGGATCCTGGTGTCGTTGCATAAATGCGAGTCAACTTGACAGAAATTTGCTTCTATGCATCTCTGGCATGAACATTTTGTTCAAGTTGGGTATGATATAGTTGGATTGGCTGAGCTTGTGCTTGGGTATTAAGGATGAAGGTCCTTATTTCCTCTCTGCTTTGATTGTGTGTGTGTCAGCTATATCTTACAGTTTTTGTATTCTTTCAAATTTGTTGTCTCATGCTTGTGAATTTTGTAATCTTTAAGAGTTTAAAGAAAATCTCATCATTAATCAGTTCTTCCTTGCAAAGATAGAATTGCTAATTCCCCAATAAACCTTGTCAATGGCGTTTGGAAGTTCATGTATGGTTGAATATTTAGCGGCAGATAGAGATGGCAGGCTCAAGAGTTTCCGGGAAAGATCTCGCCTTCCTTTGATCGGATAGCTAGACTTTTACCAAGCCTCTCCGAGTGAAACCAGGCTCTTCTGAAAACGTTTCCCCTATTCCTTCCTTGACTAGGGATAGAACTTTCACCTAGTTACTGGAATGTTCTGCTCCCAATAATATTTCACATTTCCTCAGGAGCTTGAAATTAATTTAAGGTAAATTATGATAGAGATGCATCATGCATGGCGCTTTGCCTTGGTGTTTATTCCTAGCGGTTTTTTGGATGCCTTGATCAAGTTTTCTTTTACTAGAGTGAAAGTTGTATATAAGAGAAATCTTGTTTGTGCCTGTTTGTAGAACTGCATAGCAGACTGGGACACCTACAAAGTTAATGGAAAGAAAGTTTAATTGATGCCTGGTAGTGTCCTGCATGCCGTGGCATGTCTACTACTTCTGTTGGATAGCCTTTCCATATGCATCTGTGATGAGTGTGAGTTGTCCAATTGAGGACTGCTGTAGTTGTTGTGGAGGAGGAAGAACATTATTTCATCCATGATAAGCTGATCTTGAAATCAAGGCAGATTGCTTCTATTCATTTATTCAATTCCAAATCCCTCTGATTTGTAACTGGAAGAGTGTTGGTTATAGCAGCTGCGGAATGCGTTAAACATATTAGCCGTGTCTGGCTACAGCAAGAACAGTGTAGCTAACATCAAAATTGGATGACTGATTAAAGTTGCACTTTGTTCAAAGAGTTCAAAGATTATACGTGGTTGTGGGAGAGCATATGCATGTGTATCGCATGGCCTTTTTACCTATTCCCCTTTTGCTTAGCTAGAGATTTACAGACACTGTTTGGCATGTTGCCTTGCATCGTCCAACAACACCATAAGCAAAGAAGTATTCGTAAAACAAGAAGCTAGAAGACAGCACACGGAGGATTGAGTCGATTTTTAGCATTTGCCCATGTGATGCGTCTGCTTGTTTTGACATTACAAGCAACCGCTTGGTTTTTTTTATCTTTTGTCCCCCTCTTTTATGGACTTTTGATGTTGCATCGGTCGTAATTGTTGGCTAGATAACAGATACCGAGTTGGGTTAAATTATTTCTGACAACTAGAGACAGATGGGAAACGCCTCGAGGGAAATGGCCGGGGTGGGTGGAAATGTCAGATCTGCGTGTTTTGTAGGAAAAGCCGAAAGGACCGAGGGAGATCCTTGGCTGTTACGATCAGCATCTTAGAATGGAGAAATTCAAAAGCCTGACTTTGGGGTTGGGCATGCGAGACCCGATTAGTCTATAATGGCTATTGCTGCCGAGGGAGCCCATTTGTTTAAAAGCTATCTCGTACGCGAGATTGAAGTTCCTCCCACTTGCGGTTGCGACCGTTGAAAGTTGGATGGCGAAATAAATAATTGCAAGCAAACGCAAAAAAGTGGGAATAATACAAGTTCAAAAAAAAAGAAAAAGGAGGGAAAGGTGGCGGGTCAATCCGTGGGGTTGTTTGGATCCTCTCTTCTCTCAACCAGCCACCAACTTCCAATCCATGTTCAAGTGTGATAAGCGACGTCGATTCAGTGTCATTGTATGTGCATCCATAATTCCGCTCCATTGCTAGCTCGAAACAAGATAAGGCATTGCCGGAAAAAAGAACATAAGTAGGCATACTGCAATGTGTCCGTTATTCGACGGCGATGCTTCCGATCGAAACTCCAAGGCATCATATGTTGACGTGATTTGATTGATTTACAACATTATTTGCATGATATATGGATTGATTTCTTCACGTGTCGCTGTGCCATATCTATTCCATAAAGGGCTTCCTAATCCGGTTTAGGAAGCGGCTCCATCACAATTTACGAGGGAGCTTTGGTGACATGTTTGTTGATTGTTCTCCATGCTTCACGTTATCTTAGATGCCTATACCATGCCTTGAGGTGCTATTACGGTGGCTTTGCATTGGCCTCAAAAGATAGATGTAAAAACTTTAACTTTTTGGCCTTCGTTTGGGCAAGGGCGAGCATCAACGAAGGCTCAATTTATATAAATGTGATACAATCTAGGATTGAATTAGTTCAATTAAAATGCTTATGTGAAATTGATACGAATGCAATAAATTTAAGACTTTTTTAAATTACTTTTCCCGTATGAGTTCTACGAGTTGGACGAATCAAAATCCAATTGTTGATAGCAAAATTTATTGGAATTCAGTGACAAGGTCTGCCTTTTTGTGCGTTACGCTAATTGATGGCGTGTCCTGCGACAAAATGGAGTTCGTATGGACCATGTAACCGCTTGGCTGTCACCTTCCTCGAGGTCCAAAGTCACGACTCTTCTCAACAACCCTCTCTCCGTAACGCAGAAAAATAGAGAGAAAGAAAGCGTCAAAATGTAAAAAAGCCCAAGAGAATTGATAGGTAAAGACACCAAAATGCCTAATGCCTAGATCTTCGCTCCCTCGAGCTGGCACCAGGTTCCGCCACGTGTCGACTAGGGAACCACCAGAAGAGAGAACGTGGCCTGACATGTCATCAGTCCCAACTCGACTCCCTAGAGAACCTCAACTCCGACCGACGGGAATTCCCACGTTGTCCAGGGGCATTCTCGTCCACTGGCGATCTCCCATTTGATTTCCCATCCTGCCCTCCTCCGGTGAAGTGTCCCCCTCTCTCTCCTCTTCGATCAATCTCCTGCTTCCGAAACCGAAACGCACCAGTTTTGGCCTTTTGGGGCATCATACGTTGTGTTGCCGCGGGGGTGGTGGAGGGGGTATATTCTTTGGTGCGATTCTCTTCGAACTTCATACAGGTTGATCGCCCATTTATATCCTCTTCGAAATTCCGCATCACTTCGTGGTCCATTTGCTATTCTCGCCAAGTCTCTCACGAGAGTTGTGTCATTGTCTCGCCGAATCTTTTCCTTGCGTAAGTTTCTCTTTACCCAGTTCCCTTGTGCTCTTCATTGGAGCTTCAAGAATTTTCGGTTGATAAATTTTGTCAGCAGATGATGATGATGATGGAATGGTGAACGGTTATTGTTTTTGCCTCTGTGCATTCAGTGCTTGGAAGGTTTCTTTTAGATCGGTGCTTGTTCTGGTCGTCGTTTTTGTCGTTGAGGGTGTAGCTGGGGTTATGATTTCTTGTTCAAAATTTCGTCTTTATTCACTGCCTGGGGCTCATTTGTCGACTGGACGTTCAAATTGTGATCTTGGGTTGTTCGCCGAAATGAATATCTGATGTTAGATCTGGGTTTTCGGAGTTGGACAGTTGATGTGTTGTTTTGGAGGTTTAAGTTACCATTGGAAGTTGGAAATTAGCAATATTCATCCACTGGTTAGTTCCTTTTGTGTTTAGTTAGCAAAGTGGGTGGCATGTGATCGGATTAGTAAGCTTGCTTTGCTGAATTTTAGGAATGGAATCTGGAACTTTGAGTGACATTCCGTTAGTTTGGGGGGAATTTATGCACCCGCACTGGTTTTGTGGGACTTTGCCATAGGTTTGTGGAGCTTGTTTCGATAATTTATGCAGCTCAAGAAGTAGGTAAATGCCATTTCCTTCACTGTTTTTCTTCTTATAGGTGCCTTCAGACTGATCTTTTTCTCTATTTGGCAAGATCCTAGCCCTTATAAGTCATCGTCTTGGTGCTTGAATAACATATTTTCTGTAGAATTTTCTCCGTTATTTATGTTAATAGAATCTAGTGTGCAAGCAAATCTACTCAAAGAAATCATAATGAGAATCCTTACTTGTTTTAAAATGATGAGGTCTCTTCTACTTTCTGTTGATCAGGTTCATGGTTATGTCAGCAATTTATACTGTGAGGTTTATCTATCTCATGTGATATATGAATTTGCTGGTGGATTAAGTTGCTAGGTGGATGATCCCTGCAGTGAAAAATTATTGATGGCGTACAATGATTGCAGCTATAAGTACTATGCAATCTAGATTTTGGATTGAGGATGGTGCATTCTTCATTCAACTTATATTCATGATGGCAGTTCTCCTGTAATCTTCTAAGCTTATTAGTCAGCCCAACATGGATTAGGCCGAATCATCTTCTTCATAGGGCAGTTTGTTCTCATTTTAACTGGCTCTTGGTTGCATATTCGGCTGTCTGTGGGGTTGATTGTTTAAGTCCTTGGAATTGGATTTGAATTTGGTTCTTACTTCTAATCAGTTGAAGGGCCAATATTGTACTTTACATGAAGGAATGGAGATTTTAGTCTCTCTTCAAGGACAGAAGCATAATTTGCCGGCTCCTGCTCGTAAAATTTTATCAGGCGGACAGCACAAAGATATATGGGTCATTGTTCAAGAGGGTTCTTTGGCTGATGTCGATTCTGCATTGGCCTTACTGAAAAAGAATGGGGGAAATATTAATTCAAGAAACACCTTTGGTCTTACAGCACTTCATGTTGCAACATGGAGAAATCACATTCCAGTCGTTAGGAGGCTTCTTGCAGCTGGTGCTGATCCTGATGCTAGGGTTTGTTTCTTCTGATGCTCGTCTATTTAATGTCTCATGATGAATTTGTTGGTTCCAGAATTACTTTTGTGTGTCAATCAATCATCTCCATGCAATGTGCTTGTTAAGTCCTATGTCAATAATCACAGCTTTTTTCATTGATTTTTATTCCGGTACTCCACAATTCTAGTTCACTTTTTTGTTTGTGTCATAACCACTTGATAGAAGTGGCTCATGCATAATGGAATGGGGAGGGGCATATGGAGAATGGCATCTCAAAGACGAGAGAAGACACAGTCCCGATTTGGTGTGGTCGGAAGAGGCTCAATGTTTATTTTAGAAGGTCTTTTGTAAAGTGAAGCACATGCAATTGTTCTGTAGCTAGCTTAATCCAGGCCAGAATGGGGTATTGAGAAAGGATAAATGAGACTGAGCTGATCACGGGCTCCATTAGATGAGAAACATCGACTTTGTAACTCTGCATCTGCAAGATGCATATTGTGATCAAACGTGGCATAGCATTGTGCGACTTTGCTTTTTGAAGAAACATTGACCATAAGATTTCATTCAATTTGGTTGAATGAAGAATTTGTCTTGCCTTGTTCTAGTTGTAAGTGAATTTCTTGGGGATTTGGATGCTAAGCAAGAGATTTATCTTGAAGCAATGATAATTGGTAATCATGAAATGCTTTCCAGGATGGAGAATCAGGATGGAGCAGCCTTCACAGGGCCCTGCATTTTGGTCATCTTGCAGTTGCAAGTGTCCTTCTTCAATCCGGTGCTTCTATCATGTTGGAGGACTCTAAGTCACGGACGCCCATCGACTTACTCTCAGGGCCTGTAAAGCAGGTTGTTGGGAACGGCTATGATGCTGGTATATATTTCAATTGTGTTAGTTGATAGTCGTAACCATTAATTGAGTCTCCTTGATGGTATTACCGAATTATTGCTTATTGCAGTAGCCACGGAGGTGTTTAGCTGGGGCAGTGGTGCAAATTATCAGCTAGGAACTGGAAACGCTTGCATACAAAAGTTGCCGTGCAAAGTTGATTCACTGCACGGTTCCTTAATTAAGCAAGTGTCTGCGGCAAAGTTTCACAGTGTTGCTGTTAGTACTCGAGGAGAACTCTTCACATGGGGATTTGGAAGAGGTGGTCGGCTTGGGCATCCTGATTTTGACATCCATAGGTATCATATTGGTATCCTTCTTTTATCCATGTATTCGTTTTAGGAGGAAGAATATTGATGCTACGTTGCGGTATTATTGTCTTCTGACTCTTAGATCCTAAGGATACAATTGCCTTGTGTGAAAGCATAGTCGTGTGGACAGTAACTGAAATAGTAGGCCGACTTCTTGGCACCTCTCTCTCTTGCGCACACGCACACACACGCACAGGCACGCACGCACAGGCGCGCAGGCACACGCACAATGAATTCTTTGCAGTTAAGATGAAAAGCTTTGTTTGAATTTGATTATGTGTTTCCTGAAATGTTCTTAATCACTTGATTCTTTCCAGTGGTCAAGCTGCGGTCATCACCCCACGACAGGTGACTTCCGGTTTAGGATCTCGTCGTGTGAAAACAATTGCAGCAGCTAAACATCACACTGTAATTGCTACTGAGGGTGGAGAAGTATTCACCTGGGGATCTAATAGAGGTGAAATTCATTTGGTTTCTGAATGAGTAGTAATCATTTTGTTCTGATTCTGAAATTCTAGTAGTCTAACCTCAACTACGCATTTATGTTTCAAGTGGGAAATGGGGAATTTTGTTTTTTGGTCAAAGGAAATGGAGAATTGAGAGGGTGACATTCTCGCTTCTTCTACCCAATGCTTCATTGACTGAACTGAAGTGATATATTTGAAGTATGAGGATCCTTTCTATGATTTTCTGCAGAGGGTCAACTTGGGTACACTTCTGTTGATACTCAACCTACTCCTCGTAGAGTTAGCTCCCTTAAGTCGAAAGTTGTTGCTGTTGCTGCAGCAAATAAGCACACTGCTGTGGTTTGTGAATCTGGTGAAGTGTTCACATGGGGTTGCAACAGGGAGGGTCAGCTCGGTTATGGAACTTCCAATTCTGGATCAAACTACACGCCAAGACTGGTTGAGTATCTGAAGGGCAAAGTTTTTATTGGAGTTACAGCTGCAAAGTATCACACAATTGTTCTGGGAGCAGATGGGGAGGTCATTGCCTTTCACTGTAACTCATGTATTGATGTTGCTTAACTTGCTCTCATTCTTTTTACTGGCTTTGTGAAAAGTCTCGATTTCACATTTGCTGCAGAATTTGAATCGCTATGTGTTATTGTATCAAACCATAGGAAATTCTCTGGGTTGAATGTGACGTCCTGCTATTTGTTTTGGATATGATCTGTCATACATTCTATACATAAACTAAATATCTAGTATGTCTTGCAGGTATACACGTGGGGCCACAGGCTTGTTACTCCTAGGCGTGTGGTGGTTGCTAGGAATCTTAAGAAAAGCGGGAGCATGCCTTTGAAGTTTCATCGCATGGAACGGCTGCATGTAGTGGCTATAGCAGCAGGGATGGTACACAGCATGGCTCTTACAGATGATGGAGCCTTATTTTGTTGGGTGTCCTCTGATCCTGACCTTAGATGCCAACAGGTTCTAATATGTTACTGGTATCTCTGTTTACTTATTTCTGGGTGTTTCAGCTATTTTCTGATCGCTTGCATCTTTTCTTGGTATAGCTGTATTCACTATGTCAAAGAAATATTGTGAGCATTTCTGCTGGAAAGTACTGGTCTGCTGCAGTTACTACCACAGGTGATGTTTACATGTGGGATGGGAAGAAAGAGAAGGATAAGCCACCAGTGCCCACACGATTACATGGCCTGAAGAAGGCAACTTCTGTGTCAGTTGGAGAAACCCATCTCTTGATAGTTGCCTCTCTCTTTCATCCTGCTTATGTGTCTTCAGCACTCGAGAATTCTCAGGAGGTGATGTTGAATGACGGAAATAAATTGGAAGAGCTTGATGAAGACATTTTGTTGGACAATGTGAAGTCTGATAATGCATTACTGATGATGGAGGATAGTAATGCTGTACATCGCCCAATACCTAGCTTGAAAAGCCTTTGTGAGAAGGCTGCAGCGGAGTGGCTAGTGGAACCTAGGAATGCCATGCAGTTGCTTGAAATTGCTGATTCCCTTGATGCTGATGGATTAAGGAAGCATTGTGAGGTATAGACTGAAAAATATATAACTTTTGAGTACACAAGATTTTTCTACTCTTTCTTCCGATAATGTGATCTTTCATGCCATTGCTGTTTACTGTTTCCACATGTCGGTTCTTCTCCTTTCACCTTTTAAGTTGCCACAGCAGGAATTTCATCCATAGTGAGAGTTTTGCATTTTCTAATTTGTTTGATTGTTAAGAGAGTCTTGAGGTCATTTACATTTTGCAGTCGTATCCTATAATGATTTCCTATCTAGCCCATAATCTTTTGTGTGACTGATCTTTCTAGAAGATTTCTGACATTGTGTCCATAACTCACTAGATTTGTCATGCTTGTGCCTAGGATATTGTTATTCGAAATCTGGACTATGTCCTTTCCGTCTCATCACACAATGTGGCAACTACTTCTTTAGATATTTTAGTCAGACTGGAGAAGTTATTGGACTCAAGGTCATCTGACCCATGGAGTTGTCGGCGTTTTCCTACGCCGACTGCTGTATTTCCTGCAATTATTGACAGTGAAGAAGAGGATGGAGAGAGTGAGTTGGTAAGGATGCGTTGTACATCCATGGACAAGTTATCCATGAGAAACAAGAGCCGCCGAGATGCCGACTCATTCCTGCAATTGAAAGACGATCTTAGTGAGCACGTCAGCAAACAAATTCGTGCTCTGCGCAAAAAGTTGCAACAGATAGAGATGCTTGAAGAAAAGCAGTCCAAAGGGCATTCTCTCGACTGCCAACAGATAGCAAAGCTCAGGACTAGGTCTTCTCTTGAGAGCTCACTCGTCGAGTTGGGTGTTCCAGCAGAGGTACTGGGTGCAAAACCCTTGATTTTGGAGCCATCAGATGGGAAGGTGAAAAATGCTGGAGTATCTAAAAGGCAAAGAAGAAAGAACAAAAAGCAGGCATCTCAGGTAGAGAACGCATCTGGCTTTTGTCATGGTGATAGTAAAATGACTATAGAGAGCTCCAAAGATCCTGGGTTCTCCCCAGTCTCCGAGGATAAGGTAAAATTCCTTGCTTAGATACATCTTCACACAGGATTGATGACATAGTTGTCGTGCCTGGAATACCAAGAAGTTGATCTTATCCACTGAATTAATAGTGTAACTTACAAAATGATCAAAATAAAAAATAATGTCCAACAGTACGTTTAATTTATTTGGTCTCAGGAATCTCATCGCATGCTTCACGGTCGCTTTTTTTGTCAAACCTGATATGCTTTTGCGGTTAGGATTGCTCTTCGGGTCACAAGTTTGTGGAAGCTTCTTTTGCTCTGTGGTAGATAGATGAGTTTGTGACAAGTGATTTTTTGAATAATCTTGTGTTGATTTAATTGCTCCATGATAGGAGGAATGTCCCGACATTGAAGATAAGGTGGGTGAGGCTATGAAAGAATCTTCAACTATAGGGAAGAGTGAAGTTGGAAATGTTCAAAAGAGCAAGGGCTCGACGGTGAAAAAGAAAAATAAGAAGGGTGGGCTCTCCATGTTTTTGAGTGGTGCTCTTGAGGACACCCCAAAGAATACCGCTCCACCGCCTCCCTCGTTGCCTAAAAGTGAAGGGCCGGCATGGGGTGGGGCCCAGTTTTCAAAAGGGTCCACCTCGCTTCGTCAGATTCTGGACGAACAGAAAAGTGACAAGGAGATTCTAATAACAAGTAGCAGAGCCAAGTTAGGAGACACAGCTGATGTCAAGACTGATGGAAGAATGAGCTTGAGTTCGTTTTTACCTTCCAGTCCTATACCCGTGGGCCGAGCTTGTTCATCTCAAGCATCTGATGCCGAAAAGGGCACACCTCCCTGGGCTTCTTCTGGGACTCCACCTCTTGTGTCTCGGCCTTCATTAAGGGATATACAGATGCAGCAGGTTTTGCTCTCTCTCTTCTCTCTCTCCTCACAAATGCTCACGCACCAATACCCGTCCTCCCGAGAGATACCCTCTGCCTGCCCATGTGTGCACATGCAGACCCAGCCCCAAAAAATCCATCGGCCCAACCCCAGTACACTCGTTAGTTGGTCAAATGGACATGGCGTGCTTAATCTTTGTTAGTTTGGTAATTCGAATGGACATGCTTCATACGATTTAAGTTTGGTAGTCTGACATATTTTAACCCTGTCAATGCCTCTGTGATACTTGGGATGTTCATCTTTTGCTTCTTATTTAACCCAGGGTAAGCAGCACCAGAGTCTCTCCCACAGTCCAAAGACGCGAACGACCGGATTTGCAGTCACGTCCGGGCAGGGCTCGCCTTCAGATTCTTCCGGAATCAGCCGTTGGTTCAAGCCGGAGGTTGATGCACCCTCGTCGTTTCGCGCCATCCAGATCGAAGAGAAGGCTATGAAAGATCTCAAGCGATTCTACAGCAGTGTAAAAATCGTCAAGAACCAGTCTTGACCGGCGTTAGGGCGTTCCTTTTTTCTTCCCCTTCATGCACTTTTGTAAATTCGACTGTACAGATTGACATAAGTGTACATTATTCTCTTAATTTTATAGGGTAGATCTTCTTTTCCTTTTAGACACCGAGCTTATCTTTAACTCTTAGAAAATAAAAATTCTGGTCATCGATCCTCAATGACCTCGTGCACTCGTGCATGTTCATGCACGTCCTGTAAAAGATATAGACAGATCCAGAGAGGACTCTACTTGCGGATTTTAATCTCATCTCATGGAGGTTAAGTTCTGCTGGCATTGAGTTTCTGCCATTGCAGTAACTTTCATTCATCTTAACTGGTCGGTTTGTCACATATTCAGAATACTATCTTCTGCATTACTTATGGTTAGATTGCCTCTGAAACCAGAAGCACATGTAGGGATTCTTTATGGTCTGCCTTCAGCACGTGTTTCAAGTATTCAATACCACCTTCCATCATTCTGAATTTCCTTTCCCGTTGGGGTTTTTAGCACTGGTCATGTCCTTTGAAGATTCGGAACAGTCGTAGACCGACCGACCGACCGGTTCGAGATCTGGCCGATGCAGAGTCAAATCACGGGAAAGCATTTCTTCTTAGTCTGTCCTAATGTAGATGGCTGTTCTCTGATTGGACCGGGGCGGAAGTTGTTTGAATCCGACCGGCATTATAGTGCTTAAAGGGCGAGAGACGCTACTGGACCCCTCTCTTCCCACGATTACATAACTTTTTCTTACCTACCAAGTGTATGTGTGGGACAAAGAAACGAAAGGATAAAAGATGACCAGTACGGCCATGGATAGCCAGAGGTCTGCCCGCCCGTCGGGCCAAAAAAAAGGGGGAGACAGTAGCTTTTGAGTCCTGCAAATTGACGTGGACTGGCACGCACTTTGACCCCTCTTTAGTCTTTTCACTACCCCCTTCTCTTGCATGGACCGCCTTGTACGTTCAGTGGTTGAAGACCTGAGCGTTTCATTCCGCATGCAGTGCCCCCACAATGAGCAGAACTTCTGTGTCTATACGACTTTTAACTCGAGAGACAGTATCAACTGAGTAACGGGATTGTTAGCTGATCGGTCTTAAATTTATTATATGGATGTCAATTAAGTCTTAAAATTTTTAATTTTATCAATTTAGTACTATATCTTTGCGTCAGTTTCAATGTATCCCTTTTGATTAATTTTTACTAGAAATGATCGACGTGGCGATCCCGTCATCACTAATCGTCATATGTGGCGTATCGCCACATCGGCTATTTCCAGGGAAAATTGGCCAAAGGATTACATTGAAATTCCACCCAAAAAATTTAGGATTAAATTGAAAAGTTGAACACTCAATTGGCATCCATACAATATGTTTAAGATTGATTGAGTAATTTTTCCACCAAACAACAGCTTTTTAAGATCATCAAAGCACATATGATTGGTGGAATGCGGACTAACAAAAGCAAAACATCAATTCGAAAAGTTTAGGCGATTTGCAAAATATCACACCGCACCGATCACCTAGTTATCGACATATATGCATTCTTCTTATTTTGCATTTTCTTTTATCTTAATGTTCTTATAATTCATATAATATGATCATCTAAATTTTGGATTTTAATACTTCCTGAAAAAAGATGGTTTTTTTATCTAGTGCTAACATTGGACCGAGGGTTTTATCTATCTCAGAAGATATGATAGGGTAAATAGTATCTGGACGAATAAAATCTTCTGCTTATATTCTTCTTTGAGGACAACTGATGGGTCCAGTACTTTAGTAGATCACAGTTTGCAACATCCGATTTGAGATAGAAAGATACTTATATCTTACTTAGGATTATGAGTGAGTCTCAGTTGTATTGTATTGAATTGTGAGCCAGCATTTGAGGTTACTAATTACCAGCAATTTAGTCGTACAATGCCAATTCAATCTCGAAGTTTCTAATTTTATCAGTGTAGTCGTAAACCTATGCCCGAAATTTTAATGTAGACTGTCCGGTCAATTGTCAACTCGGGAATCGCCGACGTGGTAATTCACAAATTGGTTATTTCAGTATGCCATATAGGATGGCCGGTAATAATTGGACTTCGCATCAACAATTTTCGGCGGCAATTAATTTGGAAAGACTATATTGAAATTTTGCTAAAATATTTAGGATTGTATAGTTAAAAATTGAAAAAATTTATGACTGAGTTAACATCCGTAATATACACGGGACTAATTGGATATTTATCCTCCTGGTACGGCATTGAAGTCTATTATTGTGTACTTCGATGTGGCACATGATGACGCGACGTGCAAAGAGACACGTTCCCAAGAGCCAAAAAGCATCGCGGATGCGTCGGCAATAGCCAGGCAAGACAACGAAACGTTGTCGTTTCTGATCCCTCTCGATCGGACAAATCGGCTAGGATTTGGCGGAGAACAGAGTTTAAGAGAGAAGTTGAGGAAGATTCGAAGTCCAGCGGGCTATCAAGAGCAAGAGAAGAAAAATCGAATTTGATATCATGCTCTCTCTCTCTCTCTCTCTCTCTCTCTCTCTCTCTCTCTACTCCATACGACAATGATTTAATGTAGCTAAGGTAGTTCACTTTCATGAATTCATGAGAGACTAGTGTCGAGGAAGTTAGCCACATCCCCTCTTCTCTTTTCTTGCAGAAGTGCATGATTTTCACTCAGAAGATACTTCGACAAACGAGACAAAGCTAAGCTAATCTTTCGCGGTGCGCTTCAGTTCCACACTATTCTCTTAGTTTTTTTCTTTAGGCCCAAAAAACGATGTTCTCAATTTATTGATGGACTCGGTAACATGTTACGGTCTTGCCCAAAAGTCAGGAAATGCAACCCCCAAAAAAAAAAAAAAATCCCAAACATACTACATTGATATCAATTCAATCTCAAAACTTTTTGCATTTGTGCTTAATTGAGCCAATCAAGCCAATTTTAGCCGAAAATAGCGTCTATATGGGGCGACCGGAGCTAACGTGGTCATTTTAAATGATCTTCGGAACTTTTTATTTTGTTTTCTCTTTTTTTCCCATTGAAGTTAATTTAAACTACACTGAATGCGTAGCATGAATCGACACGATTAAACACACAATCCTTGCTGAGTAAAAAGTATTGTATCGTCGATAGACCACATAGACCAAGGTCATCTGGACCGTTGAACGTGTGAGCCCCACAATGAGACCCACATGATCAATAACGTAGGTGCAATTGGTCCACTTATTGACCTTCATGGTTTAAGCCTCTGACTCGCAAGAAGCGGTAAGGATTTATCATGTCGTCGTTAATCGAAAATCGCACTATTCGACAGCGTCTCTAGTGAATCAATCGCAAGACCCCATCGCCATACCTAATACTAACTACTCCAAAGTTAGGTTCAACAAACCGCTAAGCCCGACATGGGGACACTAGGTTGGGAATGAATCCGATGAAACCAAGTGATTCTACGTCGAGGATAGTCCTTGCTCAGCCTGTCTTTAAGTGGTTGCAGGTGCATAATAGAAATGGGATAAAGCATATCATCTGTTGGTATTCAGATATCATAGCTGGTCTTCTACAACAGTTGTAGGGACCCTCACCAACATCCCCACTTAGAAAGATCAGAAAGGGTACAAAGTGGGTAGGTTCAACAGCTAATTTTTTCATCTATACATGCTTTTCACTAACCACATATAGTTAATTTTGTAAACCCACTGCTTTTTATTAATGTTCTGAGATTCATTCACCTTCTTGAGTACGCTGAATCAGACCCCGGCTGCATGTACATATCCACTTATGGATGCTTGCATGAATGAACAGGAAGAAGAGAGCTGAGTGACGTCTGATGATATCAATGCTTTGATTGGGCGGTCATGATTCCTTCTCTCTAATCAATACTGGATGGCTAATGTGCAGAAATCTACATCGTTGTTAGCAGTTACTCTCACACAGACCCATGTAGCTTTTCCAAAAGGCCCCAACTTTAGTCTCTCTCTCATGGAAAAAAGCCTCAGCAGCAGCAATTGGTTTCTCTCTCTCTCATCTTCCTAAAGAAAGAACCTTGCAGAAGAAGACAAGGGTAATGTTCCAAAACCCACCAGGCTTTTCATTATTAAATTGGAAGCCATGACTCTCATGACCTGTCCATCATGTGCTTTTCCAATTCTTTTTTCTCCTGCCCTCGGTGAAATAATAAGAAAGCGGTATTTCTCTGACTCCCACACACACCCTGTAGTGCCTTGTCCTTCCTTTTACTTTATGGGATTTGGTGAGTAATTCTACTGTGGTCCTGCTGTATAAAAATAAGAGGGGAAGAGCTTGGTGTGAGTGCCTCTCTCTGCTCCTGCAGTTTGTGTGGCATCTGTCTTTGATATGATTGTGGAATCATGAGAGAGAGAGAGAGAGAGAGAGAGAGAGAGAGAGAGAGAGAGAGAGAGAGAGAGATCTGTTGCTTATGGAAGATCATTGAGGAAAAGTGGTGTTTGGAATGAAGTTTGATCCAAGATATCTGTCTTCTCCAAACTCTTGGGTTTTTCTCCAAACTCTTGGGTTTTTCTTTTTCATTGTTGCTGTGTGTGTTAGAGAGAGAGAGAGAGAGAGAGAGAGAGAGATCTGTTGCTTATGGAAGATCATTGAGGAAAAGTGGTGTTTGGAATGAAGTTTGATCCAAGATATCTGTCTTCTCCAAACTCTTGGGTTTTTCTTTTTCATTGTTGCTGTGTGAGTTAGAGAGAGAGAAAGAGAGAGAGATTAGGGTTAATACTTGATAATCGTCCATATCTTATGCCTGTGGGTGTGTATCACTATATATGTGCTGGATCTGTGCTTTGAAAGCGCGGGTTTGAGAGAGAGATTAGGTTTAATCCTTCATAATCATTCATGTCTTGTGGATGTGGGTGTGTTTTGACTATGTATCTGTCGGATCTGTGGTTTGTCTGAGAGAGAGAGAGAGAGGAATCTCGGACCAGGCTTCATTCCTCACACCGAGCTTTTTCCATTCAAACCCAGAAGGCATCTGGAATGCGTACAAAGTTCACCAGGTAACATGTAAACTTGACATATATTCCCACTCATATGATAGATATACAATTACATACATGCATGTAGATTAGACATATAACATATCCGTAGTGTGAAAATGATCACTTATTCAGGTTTTAGCTACCCTCACTTTTTCGGATTCGATACATAATACATTGATAGGGTGAAAATGATCAGTTTGTGTACAAGTGGAGGCATGCCCAGGTACGCTTGTTTTCTCTAATTATTGCCCAATTTCAACTTAATCCTGGTTCATCTTAATCTACAGTTAAGTTTAGGTTTTCCATAATTTGCAATAGCTTCAGATCAAACAAATGAAAAGCACATCTGGAGCATTTTCCCTATGGGTGCTTTTATCCACCTAATGTATCTGACATGAACCTACAAGATCTTGGTAAATGCATATGGTGCCCTCCGATGGCAAAATTGAAGATGCATTCACCATTAAAGTCAAGGAGATTAGAAAGAGGATCCAACATAGACAAACCTATCGATCTAGTCTTCTTCACGTCTTTTGGCCATCGCGTCCTTACTGCTACTTCCATGGTTTACGAGTTTTGCACGGCTTGGTTAGCCTCCAGCAAAAATGGACACTTGCATTCAAGACTTGTGGAAACATTTTTGTTCGGCGAATCAACACTAAGCTTCATCTAGCTTCTGATCAAGGCCTTCTTTTCGCTCTTCAATCAATAGGGTCTTAATTGTCCCCTGTGCACTTTTTTATGGAAATATTATTGTGCTCACAACTGTAGTTTGGTCGTGATTAGGTTCCTCTTGAAAGATGTGTGTGTGGCTTTACTCCACGCATCTGCTTAGACTATGTTTGAAAGTGGAGGATCCGAAGTGATAAAAGGTTTAGGAGATGTACAGGACCTTGGTATGAGACTGTGTGCAGGTTCTCTTTTCTATTTTCCCCTTTCCACGGTGATGGTACATTCCTTGACCCGGGAACAGACATCGGTCGAGGAAAGCTATGTACTTCTCATGCAAAGGTAGGGTTACCGTGTTAGCTTTGTAAATCGAACTTACTATACCTAATATTGTTCTCTTTCTCGTTAATCCATGAGGATGCTTCCGAAGGAAACCGATTCCTATTTCTAAACAAAGAACATGCGAAAAACATGCCCAATCAAATTAAACTTGAATCACCTATAGTTAACAAATACAATCACATTTTGAGACGTACCATGATAGCCATAGATTAAGTGTCACCAATGCAGTCTCGAGATGCTCCTCGCTTTGATCAAGCGTTGAAGAGGTGAGAGCAAAAATGTCGATGCTGTTCTTGTGTCGATACCCAACTTACAGACAAAGTGAGAAGAAGGGAAACTGATGTGATAACATCATATTTGAAAAAACTAGAGTTATCAGTTGTGGGCAAAGGTGTGGTTGCATATATGGGCGGACCACCGTGACCCCGTGAAACCCAACACTTTCGAGGAAAGTATAGCCTCGCCGATTTCGAGTTACCAAACCAAGCTATTGTCCAACAGGAGATCGCCATGTGAAACAAAACCGTCCCGAGATTCGAAATAGTATCATAAGGGAAATAACTCATATCTTGTGTTTTGAACAGATTTGTATCCTCGGGTCTGTGTACACGAGATCAACCATATCTATCGTAGCTTTGCTCACACATATCCATTTGATCATGTTGATGAATTTAGCAAGAAAGAAAGCTGTAACTATGCTCATAAGTATGGAAAACCCCCAAGTGTGGAGAGTTCATAAGAATGGAACATAAGAAGCTTGAAATCTCCCGTCCGACTTTCACTCCGCCCTATCTCTTGAGCTGTAGCTGCGACGAGGAAATAATCTCTCACGAGTCTCCAGTGCGATGTTCATATGCATCTATTACAGAGATTCGACTCTCACGAATCTGATATCCATTGAATGCTAAGACTCATGGGTTGCTGGCGTTGCTATTGATCATGTTATCAAAGACTATAAGCAAGCAAGCGACATGCGCAATTCAGAAACACAAATAGAGGAATCGACTGCTTGATTATATGTAGTGCACGAATCCAAGTTCCACCAAACGGGTCAGTCGACCCAATGCCGGAAGCACCAGATCTAGGAGACGTGAACTCGAAGGATAGTTTGTCATTGATAAGAAAAAAAAACAAGAAAAACCATAAGATTCGAGGGAAAAATGAACATAATCTTGAATATGGTGGATGAAAGAGGCTAAATTTCGATGACAAGAATATGTGATTCAGATCGATCTAATCACCATGTTTTCGAGAATTCTAGAAGAGCTCAACTGGACCTTCCAGCTCAATTTGTAGCGAATTATTCATTCTCATTGTTGTTTATTTATTTTGCTGCTTGTTTTTTTAGTTGTTGTTGGAGAAAAGGATGTTTTATTTGATTTAAAGGATGGACTTCAGATTTGAAAGTCCGTGCTTTATATATGGTATAGATTGTACGCATATAAAGATATGAGGATCACGAAAAGATGTTTTCTATCATTAAATACATTGGTTGAAGCCCAAGTAAGAATCTTGCTTGTTTTCCTTAATCTTTCCTTAATCTCTTCGCCTCCTCTCAATACCAGGTTTCGAAATTCACCTCGTAAACTCTATGATTAATTAAGGGAACAAATTCATCCATTAACTGTACAATTCACCATGAGAACGCAGTGGGTTTCTATTAACTAGGACTAGGAGCCATTCCTCTTATTCCTGTTTAGTCTCCTTCATTTCGAAACTTATTTCTATTTCTATATTAGTTGCTAGGTTGGAGAGTTATTAAAAAAAACTCATAATAACCTATTACACATGTGTCAATTCGGTTCTAAACCGTACAATTATATCAATTCAGTTCTAAACCTTGTTATATTTTGTCAATTGGGTTCATCTGGCCAATTTTAGCCGAAAATCGCTAACGTAGATGTTGGCCGGCCAACGTAGCATGATCGACGTTAACGTGGACAATTTTCAATAACATTTTAATTATATTATGAAAATTTTCATACTTTTTTCCCATAGCCCTAAGCCGGAGGAAAAAATAAAAAGTGAAGAAAAAGATAAAAAGAAGGAGGAGAAGAAGAAAAAAGTATGAAAAAAATCCAAAGTATCACTAAAAAATTAGTAGAAATTATCACGTCAAGACCGGTAGTGCTATGATGGACTACTAACATTTATGTCAATGATTTCCGGTTAAAATTGGCTGAATGGGCTCAATTTGACACAACACAAAAAATTTAGGACTTAGTTGATATTATTAAAAGGTTTACAATTGAATTAGTATAAGTACAATAGATTTAGGACTTTTTAAGTAATTTTTTCCTTGTTAGGCTTAGGTCTCGGAGCCTTACCGGCATTCTCGAAATGCTATGATAGACTAGAGAAAATTTCAAAAAGGGCCGAAGTTCTCTCATTTCCTCAAATAAGGCCAAGTTTCTCATTTCCCCAAATAAGTGCTCTCAATTTTTTAAAGAAGAGCCTGACCAAAGCCATTTGCGTCCTTTATCGTTTTTCCTTTTTCCTTTTTGCTTTTTTTCTCATTTCTTTATTGTCTTTATTTTTGGGTGACCCTTGTCAGCCGTACGCGAGGCAACTGTTGTCCAAATCTAGCGAGAGTCACCTCACCTGTGGCTAGATAGGGCAGCCCTAGCCAAAGGCGAGTCCGCCCCTCGTCGGCCATGGGCGGACTCGGCTAGCCCTAGTGGATGGTCGGCCATCACTTGAGATGGGCCACTGGCAAAAACGAAAAAGGAAAAAAAATCAAAAAATTTAAATGACAAAATATCTTTAGTCAGCCCCTTCTACTGAACACAACATTGAAAGTGGATGGATCGACCTTTTTAGTCCAGACATTCTATTAAGAAGTGAATTTTAGAACCATACGGAAACCGAATAAGAAACCAAAATAGTCTTCACATTCTCCTGAATTTAGGAATCCAACCTACCTCATATATTAATTATATTGAGTTAGGTTATTATATTACTCCGGAGGGGAGATCTGACTATTCTCGTGAAGAGTTAATGTACGACTTCTAAAAGGAGTTGGAGTTTACCAAACTGGACTTGCATGATCGCAAATGAACACATTGCGGTCCTTGAATTTTATCCCAATGAAAGAATGTGGTCCCTTAAACTTTTAAATTTTTCAATGTGGTCCTCGGATTTCACATTGCACACGGCCAAAGATCGAAAGCTATTTAATCATTTTTCCCTAAAATCTTTGCAAGAGCAAAGGTAAAACCGAGTGCCAAAAAGGCAGAATTCTATTTTCCGTGTCGAGAATTAGGAGGAACGAGTAAATTTCGAGAATTCGGGAGTCGCTTAACTGGACCTTCCAGCTCAATGTCTAGTGTATCAATCCGCCCCGCTGTTGTTTGCCTTCTTTTAAAAATTGGAGGAACGCATGTTGTTCACGATGAAGTAGAATTCATAAGGGGATATCGATGGCTTCAAGTTTGTTGATGAGTTTGGTAATGGTCTTCTATCGTCAAAACATTGGTTGAAACCAACTAAGTAGATCGTGCACGAGATCATGAATAGGCACCTCGTGTCTCGATTCTCGGATGGAAACAATATGCTTGTAAAGTCAAAATTTACACAAAAAGCCCTAAATTGATTGCAGATGTGCTAATTCAGTACTAAGTTTTCTCTTTTTTTTTTTTTTTTCAATTGAGTCTCTAAACATTTTGCATTTATGCTAATTCAGTCCTTTCTACCAATTTTGGCCTTGCGATGTTGACGTGGACGCCGGCATGCCAACTTTTAATAACATCTATTTTAACTATCTATTTATTTATTTATTTTTTTTTCTTCTTCTTCCTCCAAATTTGGTTGGTGGTTGGTGTTCACATCCACGCCGGCCACCTAATTGGTTAGATGGATTGAATTGACATAAATACAAAAGATTTAAGAACTCAATTGTCCAAAATAAAAATTTTATTACTGAATTGACATGGTAAATGTAGGACTTTTTGATAATTTTTTATTCCATTTATAAGCTTGATCCGTGCACGAGTTGACTGAAAAAGGAAGAATTTGCCCCCGAGGATAATGTTGCTGTCCCTAGGCTCTTCACCTCCCTTCGACGCCAGCCTCTAAGTTCACCTCGAGGAACATTATCATCACTGAACGAAGCAGACAACACAGGAGCAGAATCGTTGACCAAATCAATGCATGTGGGACAACATCAGTTCCCTCGCACTCTGTTCGTCATCCACTGCGGAGAGGACATTGAAAGCGGATGGGTCCACCTCATCTTCAGAGAAATTAATGTATTTCATTCCCTACCATGTGATATTAACAAGCGAATTTTATAACCACACCGAAAGCGAAGGATGAACTGATAAATTCCCGAGGCCACAAGAAAGCAAAAGAGTCTTCACATTCGCTCGCCCCTATTTAGGAATCCTGACCTACCGGATTTTATCGTTAATATTAAGATAAAGGTTATCCTATTGCGTCGATAGCGCAATTCTGTTGAGTCACGTGGACCATGTTTATTTATCATATTATTTTATTTTAATAAAATGGTCAGTTGTTTAGTGTCCTAGTTATTAGGAGTTTGTTTTAGTAGTGATGAACATGGCTTTGTGTTTTACCAAGTCAATAGGAGGTTTCTGCACGTTGCTGTTTTTTAGGAGTTAGTGGATGCACTTTCTTTGTTTCATGCTATACTGTTGGGTATTAGCTCTTTAAAAGGAGCATTCGTTGTAAGCCTTTTTTAGTAGTAAGGAATAAAGGTACTTCATTGTATATTGTTAGTATCCTTCAATATTGTAACAGTGGTATCGGAGCCAGGTTGTGTGAAGAGTGAGTTTAAAAAAAAAAAAAAAGGGGAGAGGTTGAGACCAGCAATTTTTCAATGGCAATCGATAATTTCGTTCACCACTATCCTCGCTTTGATGGTCACTATGATCATTGGAGCATGCTGATGGAGAATTTCCTGCGGTCCAAAGAGTACTGGCATGTCGTTGATTCTGGAGTAGCAGAACCAGCGGCTGGAGTAGTGTTGACGGATACACAAAGAGCTGACTTAGATGCATTGAAGCTAAAGGATCTCAAAGCCAAGAACTACCTTTTTCAAGCTATCGATCGATCAACCTTGGAGACAATTCTTTGCAAGGACACCTCCAAGCATATTTGGGATGCAATGAAGAAAAAGTATCAAGGGAACGCGAGGGCGAAGCGCGTGCAACTTCAAGGTCTTCGGACGGAATTTGAGAATTTACGCATGAAGACCGGCGAATCCGTCACGATTACTTATCAAGAACAATGATGATCGCTAACAAGATGCGGATCCATGGCGAGAAGATGGAGGACGTCACCATCATCGAGAAGATTCTTCGATCAATGACACCGAAATTTAATTTCGTTGTCTGTTCTATAGAAGAATCTAAAGATATTGATGAACTTTCAATTGATGAGTTGCGAGTTCTTTGCTGGTTCATGAGCAAAAAATTGTCCAGCAAGATAAAGAGGAGCAAACATTAAAGGCTGTAGCCAATCCAAAAGGTCCTGATCGTGGGAAAGGGAGATGGAAGGACAAAGATTTACACCGGAAATCAAATGAGGATCATGCTACCGATTCCAAATGGAAAGTGAAAGGCCGTGACAACAACTATTCAAATGGTAACAAATCGAAGTCCGTAGACAAGTCAAATGTTGAATGTTATAGATGTCACAGGTATGGCCATTACAAGTTTGAATGTAGAACCAATCTCAACAAAAATCGCGGTGCAAAATCAAATTTTGCGGAGAAAGTAGAAGAAGTTTCGCTTTTGATGGCCTGTCATGCAAAAGAAGAAGTTCATCACAATTTGTGGTATTTAGATATTGCAAGAATCATATGTGTGGAGATAAGTCCGTATTTTCAAATTTGGATGAATCGTTTCGTAACAATGTGACATTTGGTGACAAATCTGTAGTTTTGTCATGGGCAAAGGCAACGTTGAGATCCACACCAAGGAGAACTCTACTCGGATTATTTCTAACGTTTACTTTGTTCTAGATTTGAAAACCAACTTGCTTAGCATTGGTCAATTACAAGAGAAGGGATATGAGATCTCTATCAAAGATGGAGTTTGTCGCATTCAAGATGAAAAGTTGGGCTTAATTGCTCAAGTCAACATGACAACAAACCGGATGTTTCCACTATATCTCGATAACACCACGCAATGGTGTTTTCTCTGAGATTAAAGGAAGAAGCCTGGTTGTGGCATTTTCGCTATGGACATCTGAATTTTGGTGGTCTAAAAACGTTGCACGAAGAATATGGTGATGGGTCTTCGTAAATTCGAGTCCTTCTCAAGTTTGTGAAGAGTGTGTTGTTGGCAAACAACATCGAGACCCGTTTCCGAAAGGAAAAGCATGTAGAGCGAAGAAGGTGTTGGAACCGATTCATTCGGACTTATGCGGACCCATTAATCCGACATCAAACGGTGGTAAACGTTATTTTATAACGTTCATTGATGATTATAGTCGGAAAACTTGGGTTTATTTTTTGCGGGAGAAGTCTGAAGCTTTTTTAGCTTTCAAAAACTTCAAGGTATTAGTCGAAAAAGAAGCCGGCATACTCATAAAGACTCTTTGAAGCGATCGTGGCGGAGAATATAACTCACAAGAATTCATAAATTTTTGTGAGACTCATGGAATTCAAAGACAGCTCACAGGCTTATACGCCGCAGGAATGGCGTTGCGGAGAGGAAGAATCGCACGATCATGAACATGGTACGAACCATTTTGGCAAGAAGTGGTGTCCCGAGAAGTTTTTGGCCTGAAGTTGTCAATTGGAGCATTCATGTATTGAGCAGAAGCCCCACACTTGCTGTTCAAAACATGACGCCCGAAGAAGCTTGGAGTGGATGCCAGCGTCGAGCATTTTAGAATCTTCGGTTGCATAGCATTTGCTCACATTCCGGATCGAAGAGGAGCAAGCTTGATGACAAAGGTGAAAAATGTATTTTTCTTGGTGTTAGTGAGCAATCAAAAGCATACAAATTGTACAATCCTATCACCAAGAAAATTGTCATCGACGTGACGTGATTTTTGATGAAGAGCGATTCGGCTTTGGGATGAAAATAATGTTGAACAACAAATACATGCTGATTTTGATGGAGAAAATGGAGAAAAAATGCAGCAGCCCTTGGAGAATGCACAACTTGTAGAAAATGAGCAACAACCAAGCAATCAATGAATGTATTTCAGCCTCAAACGGAAGATGAACAACGACTTGACGAGTTAGAAAAAAGCCTGCATGGATGGCCGATTATGAGGTAACCGGGATTGACCGGACCAAGACCCCTTACTCATTTTGCTTTATTTTCGATTGCGATCCAAGAGCTTTCAAAGATGCTGTTAAAGAAATAAAATGGCGAAGGCAATGGATGCTGAAATTGCAGCCATTGAAAGAAATAATACTTGGGAGTTGATGAGCTTCCAAAAGGGCAAAAGACTATTGGCGTGAAGTGGGTGTATAAGACGAAGCTAAAGGAGAATGGTGAAGTTGATAAGTACAAAGCTCGCTTAGTCGCAAAAGGCTACAAGCAAGAGTTCGGCATTGACTACAAAGAAGTCTTCGCTCCGTTGCTCGACATGACACAATCAGATTGGTAATCGCACTAGCGGCGCAAAACTCATGGCCTATCTTCCGGTTGGACGTGAAATCGGCATTTTTACACGGCGACTTGGAAGAACGGGTATTTATTGATCAACCTCCTGGTTAAGTAAAGTTTGGAAGTGAGCACAAGGTGTATAAGCTAAACAAGGCTTTATATGGACTAAAACAAGCTCCAAGGGCTTGGTATAGTCGCATAGAGACCTATTTTCCGAAGGAAGGTCTTCAAAAGTGTCCATATGAGCATACACTTTTTTCAAACTGGAGATGGAGGGAAGATGCTTATTGTTTGCTTATATGTGGATGATTTGATTTATACTGAAATGATAGTGCCATGTTTGAAGAATTTAAGCGTCTATGATGCTTGAATTTGACATGTCCGATCTTGGAAAGATGCACTATTTTCTTGGGATAGAAGTTGTTCAATTTGCTGGTGGAATTTTTTATTTCACAAAGAAAATATGTGCAAGACATTTTAGACAGGTTCCAAATGAAGAATTGTAATCCTTCTAGCACACCAACCGAGGCGGTTTGAAGTTAGTGAAAGATTCTCAAGGAAAGAAAGTTGATAGCACTATGTACAAGCAAATTGTGGGAAGCTTGATGTATTTAATCGCAACAAGGCCGGATATAATGTACTGTGAGTCTTATAAGGTGTACATGGAGAATCCTCCGAGATGCATCTCTTTGCCGCCAAGAGAATTTTTCGATACTTGCAAGGTACGATTGGCTTTGGACTGCTTCTATAAGAAGGGAGAAAACTCAAGCTTGATGGGCTTCACCGATAGTGATTATGTTGGAGATCAAGATGATAGAAGGAGCACTTCCGGATATGTATTTATGTTGGGTTCGGGAGCTATTTCGTGGTCATCAAAGAAGCAGCCGATTGTCACTTTATCAACCACTGAAGCTGAATTTGTTGCTGCAACCTCATGCGCTTGTCAAGCTATTTGGTTGAGAAAATTCTTGAAGAGCTTCATTTCAAGAGTCAAGGACCCTACTGCAATTTATTGTGACAATAGTTCAAGCAATAAAGCTCTCCAAAATCCTGTTTTACATGGAAGAAGCAAGCATATAGATGTGAAGTTTCACTTCTTAAGGGATCTCACGAAGGAGGGAGTCATTGATCTCATCTATTGTAGAAGTGAAGATCAAGTTGCTGATATCTTTACTAAATCCCTCAAGTTGGCTGCATTTCAAAAGCCGAGAAACCCGCTTGGTGTTGACAAGTGGTATTAAATGAACGTTGGCAAACTTTCGTTTAAGGGAGGGAATGTTGAGTCACGTGGACCATGTTTATTTATCATATTATTTTATTTTAGTAAAATGGTCGTTGTTTAGTGTCCTAGTTATTAGGAGTTTGTTTTAGTAGTGATGAACATGGCTTTGTGTTTTCCCAAGTCAATAGGAGGTTTTCGCACGTTGCTGTTTTTTATGAGTTAGTGGATGCACTTTCTTTGTTTCATGCTATACTGTTGGGTATTAGCTCTTTAAAAGGAGCATTCGTTGTAAGCCTTTTTTTAGTAGTAAGGAATAAAGGTACTTCATTGTATATTGTTAGTATCCTTCAATATTGTAATGATTCGAATGGTACGTATTCGTGCCATATGTAGTCTCGTGAAGAGTCGGATGTACAACTTCTATATCGATTGGAGTTTATTGAACCGGACTTATGTGACTGTTAGTGGAATCGCTATGTACTCGCGAAAGACTCTTTTCAGGAAAGGGGTCTCTTTCATATCTCTCCTCGGATTTTTGTCCGGATTGTCGTGTCGTGCCTGAAACTCTCTGTCATCTAATTCTGAACGAATGAAAGAGGGACCGTAATAATGCGGAAGTTTGGAACCGTTTATAAAATTTTCCTCTATTTGTGTAAGGGGTCTTTGTTTCATTGAGAGGTAGAACGTAGAATAAATGAAATGGAAATACATGAGTAACAACAATTAGAAAAGATTGGTAAATATAATACTAACGAATGCTTGGAGCAAAGACGATTCTTTGGAAGCATACAAAAGTGAAGCTCCGAGTCCGGAAGGGATCTACACCTTGAAGGTGAGGATATTTTCCAATAAGAGAATTAACTAATTAGTCCTAAACTTAATATACGGATGTCAATTCAGTTTTAAAATTTTCAATTTTTTCTTTTCAGTTCTAATTTCTTTCGTGAAATTCTAATGTGGTTATTTCGATCAATTTTTGGTTATTTTAATTAATTTTTACTAAAAATCACTAATGTGACGGTCCAGTCATTATTGAGCGTCCTACATGGCATACATCCACGTCCCCCTTAGAATAATTATTGGGAGTGCACAGCATAAATCCTATAACTTCACTTAAGAAGATTACCAAGAGAGAGTCTAAGTTCGAGCTGTAAATATATCTAGTTAGATCCACTTTTACTCAAAAAGCTTAAGCAATGAGTTATAGGCCAAATAGGATATATTAACTATCCTACATCACATCAATTATTCGATGTGGGACTTCTATAAAATAACTAACACATGTATCTTAACAATCTTCCCCTCACACGTGAGCTCTAATATTAGGGACCAATGCTAGATTTTTGCTCCTCCTTAATTTAAGTATCCTTTTGCACCAACATATTTTAACTTGAATCTCCATCAACGTTCATCGAGCTGCGTTGCTACAACATAACTCCCACCAGCCCGGAAATCGCGTTGGTTGCTAGATTTATTTCTTGAAATATTTACAAAATACCGATACATCGTGGGAGTGGTAAGCTGCGTTGGTCACTAGATTTCTTTATTGATATATTCACCAAACATCGATACATAGTGAGAGTGGGCCACCAATCAACCATTGGCTATGATACCAATTGTTGAGATATAAGGCGAAAAAGGCCGATGGATCTTGCAAATAAATTAATACGAAATCACTAGAGAAATTACAAGGAACAATAAAGACACAATATATTTACGTAGTTCCGTCCGAATGTCGGTACCTACGTTCACATGGAGAGCCAAAGCAATATAATCCACTATAATCGGAGAATTAGAGTTATAATTGCTCATGCACTTGAGCATTTCCCACACTTAAATTAAGCCCAAAGCAAAATCACAAGTATTATCTCACAAACTCTCATAAAGAACTCACTTAGAAAACTCACGAAGGAAAATATAATACTCATCTTGATTACTCCAAGTATGGTAGAAAACAAGAACTCACGTTCATCCGTTTTCTTTTTCCCTCATACGCCTCGAGACAAGGATCATCAAGTGTGGTTTTTTTTCTTGTAATCCGGTGACCAATGTGGTTTCCCAGACCGATGAGCATTGTGATGTAGCAACACGGACCCGATAGGCGTTGATGGAGATTCAAATTTAGATAAGTTGGTATAGAAAGATACTTGAAGTAAGGGGGAGCAGAACTAGCATTGGTCCTTAAAATTGGAGCTCACGCATAAGGGAAGATTGTTAGAATGCACGTATGAGTTGTGTTAGAGGAATCCCATATCGGGTAATTGATGTGGTGTTGAGCGGTTAATATATCCTAGTTGGTCCATAACTCGTTAACTTATGCTTTTAAGTGAATGTGGGTTTAACTAGATGTGTTGATGGGCTTGGAGTTGGGCTTCCTCTTTCGATCTCCGGAGCGAAGGTGTTGGACTTTCGTTGCGCACTTCCAACAATAACTACACTGAAATTTCGTGTAAAAGTCTAAGACTCAATTGTCAATTAAAAAATTTAAAACTGAATAGACATTCGTATAATAAGTCTCCGACTGATTGGACAAATTTCCCATTTTCTAATTGTTGTAACTTTCTTACGTTTCTCTGTGTTCTATAGTTTACCTTATAAATGATTTCGACTTTCACATCTTAGTCCTCTGTCGCCCAAATTAAGCTTGTAACATAACAAATCTATAGTTTCATTTTAATGGTTGAACGTGCGCTTCTTCTTCTCTGATCTTAATTATTTTCAGGAAGTCCTCGTTGTCCCAAATTAGATACACGAGTTATTTCAGAGCTATCCCCAATTTGCCATATTTTCCCTACCTCGTACCCTCTGCTCCTCGGGACACTTTTATGATACCCTAGGTAATGCTATACCATAAAATATTACTATGTATAACAATGTCGTAACCCGTTGTAAACACAAGGTAAACCTAGAAAGCATTATTTTTTTTGTAAATAATAAATCTCAAATTAATATATCTCGTGATAAATTTATCTCAAATGACAAATTAACCATTTGTCGGTTTTCGTTCATCAAATTGTTAAGTTGGATGACACGTGATAATTTTCGAAAATATACATTTTTGTCACATGTGTATCAATTTGGGGGTTTTTCATGGTATTTACCCAATTTAACGGAAATTAATGAAGGATAAATTTGTCACATGTGTATCAGTTTGAAAATTTTTTTTATCAAAAAATTAGTTCGGAGTAAATTTGTCATAGACGTATTCGGTTTGAGATTTTTAGTTAAAAAAAATAGTTTATGATAAATTTGTCACAAGATGTACCTATTTGAGATTTTTGATGGTCAAAAAATAGTTTAGGATAAATTTATCATGTGTACCGGTTTAGGGTGTATTGTGATAAAAATAATTTGGGATACATTTATCACGGTGTATCTTAGTTTGAGTTTTTTTGTTGTCAAAAATAGTTTGGGGCAAATTTATCACGGGTGTATCAATTTAAGTTTTTTATTATAAAAAATAATTTGAAATTGAATTTATCACATGTATATCAAATTGGGATTTTCATGATATTAACCCGAGTTTTGAATGCCCTTCATCGAGGAGCGGGATATATGCTTTCAACATGAACTTTCACATACCATCATATGTTTGGACCATTGGTTACGCAGACACAAGACAAACCTAGAAAGCAATGCTTTCCGCAAGTCATTTCGAGGCTTTTCAAATGCATCCAAGCAACAGGGATCCGATTGAAAGAAATCATAAAATCGAGGCAAAAGATCTTACTCCCGAACAAGCATTCGCAATTCGATTCGGTCATTGTACAAAAGTACCAAGTGATCCGAAAGGCGACGATACCGTAATTTTGTCTATCCCGCTTATCATTTCTGAATCCTCGTTGGAAACGTTTCGCAAGATAGCTTCTCGATCTGGACGTTCTATATATCCATTCCCTTTTTAGGAACGTATCACCTTCACTCCGACCAAACGGACAAAAAGGATAACGTCATCCGCTCGAGGTCGGACGGCGATTCAAACTTATGCAGCTATGCTCACCTTGAAAAAGGAAATGGATTGGGCCTTATCTTTGCTGACGTGTTAAACAGCTAGCCAATTCCTAATTTTGCTCTTCACCTTCCGGGCCCACTTGGCAATTCTCATTGACGCTCAAGGAAAAAGAATCAGATGCGCCGCGGCCTCACAAGCTCGGTGCATCTGTATCGTTGGGTTTTGTGGGCCCCATGAGGGGTCTCGCGCGATCCAACGGTTCAGATGTCCTGCGAGATGCAGATGCCACGCGTGAAATCAACCTTTTTCATCTTTTCCCTCCGGGATGATATTCAAATATTCTTTTCCCACAGCATTTTTCTCCCTCGTTTACGAATTTGTCTGGATGACGTTGCTGAAAAGGACTGTGAAATTGAAAACGGTACAGGAATAGTGACAATTCAAGGCTACTTTTTTATTATTATAAATATCATCAAAAACTTTAAAATAATACACTTATAATAAATTTATTCTAAATTATTTTTTTATCATAAAAAAAAATCTCAAATCTGATATGTAGTAATAAATTTACACAAACTATTTTTTTACTACAAAAAAATCCTAAGCTGATATATTTATGATAGATTTACCCTAAATGAATTTTTTGACTACAAAAACCCCAAATTGATATTCGTGCGATAAATTTACCCTTCGTTAAATTGGGTTAATATTATGAAAAATTTCAAACTAATATACATGTAATAAATAAAGGGTAAAAATTTGGTATATTCGTTAATTGTCACATGTCATATAACTTAAGACTTTAATGGTTAAATTTAACGAGAATTAACGAGTGGTAAATTTATTACGGATATATCGGTTTGGGGTAAAATCTATCACATGTGTATCGATTTTTGAATTTTTTGTGGTTAAAAATATAGTTTGGGGAGATTTATGTGGTATTAACCCCTCTTTTTAACCTCATAATAAAATCGCCATTTTCAAATACTCGGGTGGCAGACGACGCGAAGTAATTACGACAAAACCCGAACATTTCGCAGCAGATATAAAATTTTTATGGCAATTCTTAGATGATATCTTTACACTCGTCGCCCTTCCACGCCCTCTTATTCATTGAAAGAGCTCATCATTTATCATTTATACGAATCGAATAAAAATTCTCTATCCCTCGCATGGCACACCTGTTAATGACTCTGACGTATTCCGGTACCGCATGTTGTTATTCATGCAATTTATGCACTCTATTTTTCTTTATTTTCCTACCAACCAAGCTTTTACAATATATTTTTCTCAACACCAAGTCATTATTATTATTATTATTATTATTTTGTGTTTTTGCCCCTTAACGTCTGTCGGGGCAAAGAAGATAAGAGGAACAAGAAGCCATAACAGTGAACAATTTTACAGAGACTAAGGAAAAAAAAATTTATATCCCAGAAATTACGCCGAGATATTAATTAATAGAATTCGAACCGGGAAAAATATGTATAAGTACCGCCTTCTGCTCCTCATTGCCATGACCGATCTCTCTTCTCTTCCTCGTCCTCGCTCTCGGAGGCGATCCTTCGCAGTCTCTGTAAGTCCTCAGCGACACTCTTTTATCTTTCACGCGCTTCGCACTTTTCTTAAGCCAAGGCGCGTGTCCTGCATTGCTCTTGCCTCTGTTCTCAATCTCGCTAGAATCAAGCTCGACTAGTGCGTTGCGAAAGAGAGAGAGAGAGAGAGAGAGAGAGAGAGAGAGAGAGAGTGAAGTTTCTGTTTTGGTCTGATGAAGATGATTCTAGCTCAGACCAGTGAGTTGCAGATAGAGAGAGATAGAAGTTTCTTTTCTTTTTCTTTTTTTTTTGGTCTGATGAAGATGGGTGTAGATTTGATGCTGCTCGAGCTCGTTGACGAGAGTGGATTCGCATTTAGCTAGTTTCAGACGCGAATTGATGAGATGATGGAAGTGTTGATTTCTCATTTCCGAGGTTCCGTTAGTGCAATTAATGATGCTCGTGTGGTTCCTCTGTTTCATGGATTCATGGCCAGTCGTCGGTGTTAAATCAATCTCGCACTGGCGCTACGGCGGCTCAGTTAGTCGCCCCTTGATTTTATTTTGAGTTTTTCTCGTCGGCAGCGCATTCTGTCCATTTCTGCGATTCATTTGCTTTTTTTTTTTTTTTTTTTTGCCTAATTGGAATCAATTTGAGTGCTGTTTTTCCAGACAGAGGACGCTCCCGGGGAAGTAACAATGGCGAGAGCTCCCATCTTTATGGTGGGGCTTCTAGTTCTCTGTTGTCTCTCTGGCATGACGAGAGCAGAATACGTGAAGTATAAAGATCCGAAGCAGCCTGTGAACACTCGCATCAAGGACTTGCTGAGCCGGATGACTCTGCAGGAGAAGATAGGCCAAATGACGCAGATTGATCGCACCGTCGCATCCTCTGAGGTCATGAAGAAGTACTACATCGGTGAGGCACACCATATTTTTCACTTGAATCGACCAGTTGATGTTGAACAATTTAATGTTACTAAGATGTGGGCTTATTGTATACTAGGGAGTGTATTGAGTGGAGGAGGGAGCGTCCCGGCTCCACAGGCCTCTCCAGAGACTTGGATTGACATGGTGAACGATTTTCAGAAAGGGTCGTTGTCTACCCGGCTTGGTGTCCCCATGATTTACGGCATCGATGCAGTTCACGGCCATAACAACGTGTACAAGGCGACATTATTTCCTCACAATGTTGGTCTTGGAGCCACCAGGCAAGTTGAAAATGTGTTGGGACCACGAGTGGCTGTGTGGTTATGGGTATGATTAATTACTTTGAGTGAGCCTTGAAACAATGAAAGAAGTTTCAAAAAGCCGAAATTGGGATTTCGTTTGAGATGAACTGAAGCATACTTTGCTAATCTCTATGGGCTTAATAGCTATGATAAAGATGGATATTCAGCAACCAGAAAGGTTTTCCTCAATTCTGCAATGTCGCGGTTTGATGTAGAACTAAAAGGAAAAGATTTATCAGAGTTGCTTGGTTTCTGCAGTTATTGATGCGTTGGTCCAAAAGAGATCTTCCGACATGATCATTACCTAATGGTCGTATTCTGTCTTATCTAATAGGGATCCTGAGCTAGTCAAGAGGATTGGGGCGGCAACGGCATTGGAAGTTAGAGCTACAGGAATTCCATATGTTTTCGCACCCTGTATTGCGGTGAGAGGGAATGAATGTACTCGGTCTCTTCCGATCCATTCGATAAAATCGGAAACTGAGATGTAGAACATTAATGTAATCCTCCTTTCAGCTGACTGGTCACAACCTCGACCTTATTGGCATTTATGTGTTTACAGGTATGCAGGGACCCGAGATGGGGTCGGTGTTACGAGAGCTACAGCGAAGATCCGAAGATTGTTCAGGCCATGACCGAAATAGTCCCAGGATTGCAAGGTGATATCCCTGCTGGTTCTCCGAAGGGGATCCCCTATGTCGCCGGAAAGTAAGCGAACTTCCAAATCTTCTTCCTCCGTTGTTGTATTTTTAGATAGAGCACATATCTTCATTGATTAAACCAAACAATGGGCGCAACTTTCTGTATTTTTCCCAAAAGTGGGTCAGCATAGAACACGGGCACTTTTAAATAGTCAAACTCTGCGGATTTACCTGTATCTGATGAACTCTTGGCCTAGCTGTACACGTTGCTGGACGAAAGAAAAGAGATTCTAGTGGAAAAAAAAAGTGTTTTCTAGAAGATGAACGTGCATGATGTTATGGTCCACAAAAGCAACATGTCTGGACTTTTCTGAGGAAGGCTTTGCTGTCCTGGACCATGTGTGCACTTAAATTATTTGGGCGGAGCGAGCAAACGAGGTAGGGAAGGGAACAAAAGGATAAATTTTAAAGATCGGCCTGACTCCATTTTCAATATTTGACTTGTTAGTTCCACTCAACTTGGATAAAAATAAATCAAATCAACAGAATCTGCATCTTTTAGTTGAACACTAATCTCTCTTTGTACATATCTCTAACTTATCTTCTTCCGTGAATAGGACTCTGAAAAATTGAATTCTAACTTGATCAACCTGACTTTTTTTCACATCTACTAGTCACCTTGAAGATGACGTCAACCTGGTCCATTGCCATGCCAAACTGGGATGACACAAATGATACAATAAAATCTGCAATGAACAGTACAGTCATGCTGGTGAATCTAGTAAAAGTCTAGGTTAACAAGATCATTGGGCAGTCGTGTTGATCTAATTTTTACTATATAGTCTGACAAACATGAATACTAGCTGCGTAGGTTTGTGGAATTTAGCAGTAAAGTCTTACGATTACGTTGTATGGTCCTTAGCCGGTGCAGCCGCTCCTCGTCTTTGAATTATAGATGTAAAAGCCGTTTGTCTGACTTGTATGGTTAGAAATTACTTTGCTACATTTTTTCTGGAGGTAATAAATAACTGAAGGAAGGGGCCTCTTCTCTTTTGTTTGGCTTCACTTGATCATAAAATCCGGCAGTTTCGACCAAAAAAAAAAAAACCTTTGAATATATCAGTAAGCACAATAATTCCCAAACGTACAAAAGTCATGCTCAGTTCTCCGGTGGGCAGAAGGTCGTCTGATGCATTTGTGTTATGCTCTGCTGGCACAGGAAGAATGTGGCCGCATGTGCAAAGCATTATGTCGGAGATGGTGGAACGACCGATGGCATCAATGAGAATAACACTATAATAGATTGGCACGGCTTGCTAAGCATCCACATGCCCGGTTATTACAGTTCGATCATCAAGGGTGTCTCAACCATCATGGTTTCATACTCTAGTTGGAATGGAATCAAGATGCATGCAAATGGCAACCTCATCACGGGCTTCCTGAAAAACAAACTACGTTTCAGAGTAAAAGATCTTCTCATCGTTTTACTTCCTTTCCTGTAATTTGCATTTGACTGAATTGAACTGTGAAAAAATATGCAGGGGTTTGTCATATCAGATTGGCAAGGTATTGACAGGATCACCTCTCCCCCCCATGCCAACTACTCCTACTCCATTCAGGCAGGAATCACTGCCGGCATTGATATGGTTAGAGATTGGTCATCTCTACATTATGCCGTATGAGATGAGATGAACCTAAAGAGATTTTAATCAGTCCATTCTCAAGTTTGTTTTTATCTATTGCAGGTTATGGTCCCGATGAATTACACTGAGTTCATCGATGGGCTAACCTTTCAGGTAAAGAACAAGATCATTCCCATGAGCCGAATAGATGATGCTGTGAGGAGAATACTGCGGGTCAAATTCACGATGGGCCTATTTGAGAATCCATTGGCGGATACCAGCCTAGTGAACCAACTAGGAAGTCAGGTCTGTTCGGGACCAATCTACTGGGTAACTTAGGTATGTCAATGATGCTTTCCGACTATCCTTTCTCATGAAATCTGGTTAACCTGATAAACAGGAGCACAGAGAGTTGGCTAGGGAAGCTGTCAGAAAGTCCCTCGTGCTACTGAAAAATGGTGAAGGAGCTGATAACCCATTACTTCCTCTTCCCTAAGAAAGCCCCCAAAATACTTGTTGCTGGTAGCCATGCAGATAACTTAGGGTACCAGTGTGGTGGATGGACAATTGAGTGGCAGGGACTCAGTGGCAACAACCTCACTAGTGGTATGCGACAGTTCGATATCTCCTTTCTTCCTGATTTACTGTCAACTTGCTCATTGTTTCAATCATCGAACACCTTACTTTGCTTAACTTCATGATCATGTGTTCTCATAGAATCAAAGAGACCAAAATTTCTCTTTTCCAGGTACCACAATTCTCAGTGCCATTAAGAACACTGTAGATCCAAAAACCAAGGTCGTGTACAAGGAGAACCCCGATATGGATTCTGTCAAATCCAGCAAATTCTCCTATGCCATTGTAGTAGTGGGAGAACACCCTTATGCAGAGACATTTGGTGATAGCATGAACTTGACCATTAGCCAACCAAAAATTTGGAGACAAGCACTTTCGGTCTAATGGTTTGTGGAGCCATTAAGTGTCCGGTCGTGATCAATTAACTCCGGTCATTCTGTCACGAAATCCAGCCCTATGTCGCAGCGATGGACCATATCTTCCTTGGCTTCCAGGAACTGAATACCAAGTGAACTTGCAGATGTTCTATTTCGGTTATTATGGCATTCAATAGGCAAGTTTCTATTATTCATGGTTTAATAGCGTCGGTTTATTTTAATTTTCATAATAGATAATGACTTCTATAATTTCTTTATTTTTTACAATGGCCATAGTTCCTTTTCCTTTCGGTCTTACGGCAATGCCCAATTTTACTTTGTTATTGATGTAATTTCTAAAAATATTAATAGGGACATTAGAAAAAAATCAAAAATATACTACAAAATATATTGTTCTTCCTACGCATAGAATTAGGGTGTATAATTCACTAGAGAACTTTGTTGCAATAATACAAGTACCGGAACTCTATCCCATCACTAGTAAACCTAAAACAGAAAAAAAAATATCATAATTATTCTGGGGTAAACTTCATACTCTCCCCTTTTTAGCTTCCCTGGCTCATTCAACCCAGTTATATGACAGAGCAGTCTGTCTAAAAGACAATTTCTACAACTAAGAGCAGTGTCCACCTTTCAAGAAATTCAGACCGTTCTAAAAAATCGCAAAACGTTATGCGACCAGGCTGCTTAATTGGGACGGGTGCTTTATAAGTGACTGCTGAAACTCGCTGATGCTCAAACTGATGTCGGTAATAATCAACTTCAGTTAGAGAGACTCACAATTTGAGAAGCCAAGAAATGGGCAATAAGCTAATGAATTTTCTTCCACAGCTTCCAGTCATTAGCCTTCAAAATTTGGAGCAAGTTTTCTTTCTACCGTCAAACCGGTTTGAAGGAAACTAGACTCGATTACCTTTCCTTCTACCAATTAAGTCGTTATTTTACCAATGGAAAACCACAATGATTTGGTTGCACTATGCTTCAGCACAGAGCTCATAATTTACCCCGAAACTTGCAGCTTTCATAGACATTTTTACTTATAAAATTGACAAATCAAAAAATTTCTATTTTTCCTTTTATCATAGAGGCGTATATTTAATTTTCATCATAGATAATGCACTAATATAATTTGGTGTTATTTTTTTAGCAATAGTGCCTTTTCTTCGCCTCTTACGAAATGCCCAATTTTACTTGGTTTGAATATCATGTAATTACTAGCCACATTTTACATATGGATATCAGAAACACCATAGAGGGTCTACTAATATGTATCTACAGCCATAGGTAATTTATGTACAAAGAGGCTGACTTTAGGTAGCATAGAACGGATAGAGCGCATTACATTTATCACGGAAAGGAAAATGTGCACATCAAATCTTTAATGCAACATAGACATACTTATCAAATAGAGAAAGATCAACCTAAGCTGCTTCTAAACCTAAAAAGGAAAAAGAAAAAGGGTTCTATTATTCATTTTAATAGATGGTATACCTTAATTTTCATCTTAGGTAATAGCGCTAATATGGAATTTGGGCCTTTATTCTTCCCTTCAACGGCACATAGTACCTTTTCCCGGGAGGAAGTAATATTCTTGGACCCCGTGTCAATGCCTACATGGCTTTCCTTGGCCTCTTTCTTGTTGATGTAATTTCTACAAATTTTAATGTGGATATTAGAAAAATAAAATTAAAAATATATACTGTAAAATATATTATCTTCCTACGGTAGAAGAAGAGTGTAGAATTCATGGAGGAGAACGTGCAAAATACAAGTATAGAGGGACTCTACCCCATCACCGTAAACCTAAAACAGGAAAAAAAAAATTCTTTGGAGGTGAATGTGTCTACCTCCACCAAGGTGTAGAGGGTCACCGGCGATTGGCCGCGATGTTTTGCCGCACTTGATGAGTGGGTAGTCGGTTCCACAAGACCTTTTTCCGGACACCGCGAGAGCGAATTAGCCATCGAAAAATTTGGAGAGAAAAGGGCTTCGGTCTAGTTGGGTTTGAAGAGAAACAACTCGATTACCTTTCCGCTCGTTGTCCAATTAACTCGATTATTTTATCAACGAAAAGTCACTCGATTGCTAGCCAAATCTTCGATGCCCTAGGCATGATTTATCAAATTGAGCTTTTACGGCCATATCTCTTATATAGTTCAATTGAATAGGAAAGTTTCTATTATTCATTTTAATAGAGCCGGTTATATTTTAATTTTCATCATAGATAATGCACTAATATAATTTGGGCCTTTATTTTTTCAATGGCAATAATGGGTAAATCGGCATTTTTTCCGACAAAAAAAAGAACTTTCCATTTTGATATAACTATTGATTACTTGTACATTGCCTAATGGGTAAATCGGCAAAGCTAAAATGGAGTAATCGAGCAAGTGTCTTGGACTAGAGAGGCTACGATTCGGCAGCAAGCCTTAAATCGGCTTTTGGATCTTACATGAGACTTTGACAGATCGTACAGGATCCGAATGATGAAGGGATTTAGTTTTCAAGCATGACAAAATCCATGAGCACTAGAGAACTCTTTGATCGGATCCACTAGGTCTACTCTTATTATATATCCCAAAATACGCAATCACTCATTCAAGAGGCGACCGTTTAGGACCATCACCTCGTCAAACTCCTACCTCCTTAACTCGAAAGTTTCGCAGTGGCTATCTTTGATATCTCTCTTCGAATGTGATGACGTTGAAATAGTGTTGATATCCATTTCGCGAGCTTTGGTTTGAGAGAGTTGAAATAGTGTTGATATCCATTTCGCGAGCGTTGGTTGTTCGAGCGAGTAAAACTACGAAGTATCTTGGCTTGTGCTCTTCAATCATTTGGTGTATTCGAGTCCATGGTGGTAGAGACCAACAAATGTAGCAAGTGGCATTGCCAGACAAGAGGGTTTCAAAGGAGTAGGCCTTGGTCGAACAGTTTATTTATTTCTCCTCCATCTTTGAAGACTATGGCTGAAGTACTCAAGCCTCAAGACGGGAACATGGAGTGACCGAACCGAAGACGCCAAATTAGTATTGATGGATGCAATCAAATAAAGGTTCCAGCATTGAAGGACAATGCCGGATTACACGAACGCAGAATCCTCCTACATGACACTAATCAGAAAGGAAAAATGACTCTGGACATTTATTCCCTTCAACAAAGGTACATACTACAAGTTCACAAAAGGAAACAAACTAATGAAATAATTCAACCCACGTTGATAATATAGTTATGTTTTATGTAATAGTATGGTTAATTGGTAGTTTGGTATAGTATAGGTTTTTCACAAAAATAAGCAAACGCATAAAAGGCATTTCTCGCAATGTGGTTGATCTAAGTACAACTTAGTGACAATTCAACGATAATGGAGAGAGAATTGAATTCCCTTTGATATGCTTCGTGTGGATTTCAAGTACAGCACGTGAAAAAGCCATAGGATATAATGTTCACACATTAATATCCCTCTTTTTAATATTTAAGTTCATCGCATCCAAAAAGAGTGAAAGCACATGAAAGAGACAATTCTTGAAATTGCATCACAACTGAATTGCATTTAAGAGCAAGATTGAATCAAAATTGGAGATTTGATCGTTGAGACTAAAGATTGAATCCTCGATAAAATTCTATTATGATCTTGGTGAATGTTTAACATATCGTGAAGGCTTATATATCGCGTGTCATTAATTTAGGATATATTCCTAATACTAAAATATAAAAAAATGCATTGCATTTTAAATCGATTCATCTAAGGTTTCTAATTTAGAATTGCATTATTTTGAAATCATGTAGTAATTAGAAAATTTACTCAATTTAAATTAGGATTCAATTATTTCCAAATGTAAATAAGGTTATCATCAAATTAGGTGGTTTCCTATTTTAGCTTTCAAAGGAAATCATAAAATATTGAATAAATATCTCATTTAGAATTAAGCAAATGAATAAAAGCCATCTTGCCTAATGAGGTTGATCTAAATATGAATTAGTGAAAATGCAAAGATAATGGAGAGATAATCGATTTCTATTTGGCGGCGAATCTACTTGAACATTTTTTCAGAAAAATTGGTCGATAAAAATTTATAGCCACTTTTATAAATATTTTTTTTATCTCCAAAACCAAAAGATAGAATGTCCCCACGTTAAAATCCCTCTTTTTTTAAAGATATAATGTCCCCACATTAACATGCCTCTCTTTGTTTTTTTTTTTTTTTGAATGCTTAAGTTCATCGCATCTAAAAAGAAGAAAGAAAGCACACTCAAAGAAACTCTTGAAATCACATTACACAACTCAGTTGCATTTAAGAGCAACATTGAATCAAAATTGGAGATTTGATCGTTGAGACTAAAGATTGAACCTCGATTAAATTTGTTTCCTATTATGACCGCAGCAAATGTTTAACATATTGTCAATCATGTATGACTTATATACAATGTATTATTAATTTGGGATATATTCCTATTACTAAATTATAAAAAAAAAATTGCATTGCATTCGGGGTTTTTCAATACCTTAATACTTATTAAATTTGTAAACAATCAACTAGAAATTGGATTTTCACGGGATGTTTCCTATCAATGCTTACAATGTGCCTGCACGGGCGTCTTCGTTGCATTCCCCTCAACTTGTCAAGATGGAGTATGAAACATCCATCAGGTACAGAAAATCTTAAATTTTATCCATAAAATACTGTATGAAGTATCTTATTATATGTGGCCTTGACGTAGGGCTTGTCAATGGGGACTTCTTGTATCCAAATGTGGTCCAAGCAAGTGAAGAATCTCGTTGATTTCATCAGGAGGTGGTGCCCATTTTTCAACTAGGACATTAATAAGCTTAATGACCGTCGAAGAATAGTTAAATCAATAGCTCATCGATTCATCTAAGTTTTTCTAATTTAGAGTTGCATATTCTAGAAATCATGTAGTAATTAGGAAATGACCTAATTTAAATTAGGAGTCAGTTATTTCCAAATTTAAATGAGGACTTCATGTAAATTAGGCAGTTTCCTATTTTTGCTTCCAAAGGAAATCATAAAAATATTGCATAGATGCCTCATATAGAATTAATTAGTTTATATATATATATATGATATATTGCATTTTATTTAGTAGTCATATATAGAAATCATATTTCATCCTTGCATTCAATCATTAGATCATATTTCTTATAATAAGGTGACTTAGGTCATGTTTAGGTATCTAAGGTTTAGTCCTTTATTAAATGGAAAAAAATGATTAACCTCTCGCACATCTTAAATAATAGGTTATTTTATCATTGTTCCTATTCATGTCATTAGAATTACATATAGATTGCATTTACTTTAGATCCAATCTCTTTTAAATGTAAATTGATTACACATTAATGATACGGTCACTCAATTATTGACCAAGTCGGAGTTTTTGCAGCACAAGGGAAAAAACAAATTTCAAGGTCTTTAAATGTACATGCAATATCCAGTCAGACAATTTTCACTCCAAAGAGTCCCCCATAATGAACTATCGGTCTTGATTGAAGCTATTGATTGCACGAACATTGCTACAAAAGACAACACGAACACTGCTACAAAAGACAAATATACATATATACAGAGAATATCCTCATTCAATATTCTAGCATGTACCATAAACGGTAGCTTCAAATTTCGGAGCAATCACTTTGAGAGAATTCATGAAACCATCATTAGCTTCTGCTCAAAGGCAATGCAGTTGGAAAGGAAAGAGACCGCCATATACGGAAAACTTTGATGACTCCATTGGTGAGCCAACATCGCAGTTGGGGTTTGAGAGAAAATAGAGAGCCTAGAAACGTTTTGGTTCTTTAGAGAGAAAAGCTAGGGTTTTGGATTTGAGAGAAAAAACTTAGTGTTTCGGGGCAAAAGAGAGACGGGGGAAGACTCAGATATAGGTCATAAGAAAGAGATTTAATTCCCAAAAAAAACCCTCAATTTCAGGTTTAGATCCAAATTTTTCTCTTTTCCGCATGAAAACCCCCCAAATTCTCAATGAGTTTCCAAATCTGCCCTCCGTTGCATTTCCATTAGAGGTGTGCAACCGAACCGAGTTTACGAGGAAACTGGATCGGACCATCCGAAAGACAAGTCTGGAAATCGGTTTCTATTCAAATCGATCCGGGCATAGGTTTTAATTTCGAAATCAGTTGGAATTGGTCCGGTTTCGATTCCAAGTATAGACTCATCCAGGAATCGAATCGATTTTGAAACCGATTTTTAGCTACAATTAAAAAAAAATCCTAGTCCCGCTCGCCTCACCTCTTTTGTTTTTGGTGGATTGTAATTTCTATTGCTCATATTAGGGATTATTACTTTTAACATATAGCGATTTTTATTATTCATCTTTTACTTTGTATCGTTTCATTGTTACTCATATTATTTTGTTGGAAAAAAATGATTAGAGAAAGAAACAAAAGAAAAACAGGTTCTCCAATAGAACTTGAAAGTTGACCAAAAAAAAACAGTAGGTTCCAAAACAGGTTCCAAGACAATAAGGGTAGGTTACAATCGCCAACGGCTGTCGCCACCTTAGCAGCGTTGGCGCCGGCGGCGCCCTCAAGTGGCAAGAAGAAATACTCATGGACACCCAAGCATCTAGCAGCTGCCCCCTAATCTTAATCTCCCTGGCATGGTTACCCCCTACGAACTCTCGCAGCTCTCGGAAGACCGGGGAAGATGAGCTGGTCATAGAAAATAGAAATGAAAGCATCCGCCTCCGACATCGTGTGCAGGGTCACCTAAGGGGTTTGCCGTACCTTAGCGAGGAGTTGTTCTATCCTTTGGAGTGCTTCGGTGTACCTCTGTTGTGCCTCCCTCACAACCGCTCCTCGAATGCTTGACCTTCGGGGTAGACTCGAAATATGCTCTCATCGATAACGTGCAAATGATGCTCGTTAAGCCCTTCTTCCGAATGCATTGCAAGTGGAGTAGCCATGAATGAGGGTTTTGAGAGGGTTTTGACAGAGAGAGCGCGAGAGAGTGTGAATGTGAAACCTAGAGTTTATAAACATTATGATATTTTTCATTTATCGATTTGAGCACCATGTGGCAATTTTAGTGATATTTCTTTCTGTTCCTCCTTAATTACAAACTAAATAGGACTCCATCCCATCGTTTTCTAAACCTAAAAAAGGGGGAACAAAAAGGGGGGATGAAGACAGAAATTGAAAGATGGGATATAGAAGATTGTACTTCCTTCTAGGAAAAAAATGAGAGATGGAAGTGAACTTTCTTGATTTGATTTTACCGTCTTTCCCTTCACGCCTCTTCATGCCTCATCCATCGGCAACCTCTAGACCATCGACACTCCAACGGCGGCATCCGCAAGCTCCAAGGCCTCTAGCTCTCCAAAGGCCGCCGCCACCTTAGCAACATTGGCCTCGGCGGCGCCCTCAAGTGGCAAGAAAAAAATACTCATCCATACCAGCACTCTAGCGGCTGCCCCCTAATCTTAATCTCCCTGGCATGGTTACCCCTACGAACTCTTGCACTCTCGGAAGATCGGGGAAGATGAGCTGGTCCTAGACAACGAAATGAAAGCATCCACCTCCGACATCGTGTGCATGATCACCTAAGGGGTCCGCCGTACCTTAGCGATGAGTTGCTCTATCCCGTGGAGTGCTTCGGTGTACTCTCTGTTGTGCCTCCCTCACGACCCCTCCTCGAATGCTTGACCTTCGGGGTAGACTCGAAACATGCTTTCGTTGGTAATGTGCAACAGACAGCTCGTTCAGCCCTTCTTCCAAACGCCTTGCAAGTGAAGTACCCATGAATGAGATGAGGGTTTTGACAGAGAGAGTGCGAGAGAGTGTGAATGTGAAACCTAGGGTTTGGAAACATTATGATATTTTTTATTTATCGATTTGAGCCCCGTGAAGCAATTCTAGTGATATTTCTATCTGTTCCTCCTTAATTACAAACTAAATGGGACTCCATCCCATCGTTTCCTAAACCTAAAAAAAAGGGAGAATAAAATGGGGGGATGGGGACAGAAATTGAAAGATGGGATATAGAAGATTGTACTTCCTTCTAGGAAAAAAATGAAAGATGGAAGTGAGCTTCTTCGATTTGATTTCACCGTCTTTCTTTTCACGCCTCTTCATGCCTCATCCATCGACAAGCTCCGGACCACCGGCACTCCAACGGCCGCATCGCAAGCCTCGAAACCTCTAACTCTCCAACGGCCGCCGCCAACTTAGCAGCGTTGACGCCGGCGGCACCCTCAAGTGGCAAGAAGAAATATACCGGCATCTAGCAGCTGCCCCCTAATCTTAATCTCCCCGGCATGGTTACCCCTACGAACTCTCGCAGCTCTCGGAAAATCGGGAAGATGAGCTCGTCCTAGATAATAGAAATGAAAGCATCCGCCTTCGAAATTGTGTGCGGGGTCATCTAAGGGGTCGATGTACCTTAGCGAGGAGTTGCTCTATCCTTTGGAGTGCTTCGGTGTACCTCTGTTGTGCCTCTCTCACGACCCCTCTTCGAATGCTTAACCTTCGGGGTAGACTTGAAACATGCTCTCCCCGGTAACGTGTAATGACAGCTCGTTTAGCCCTTCTTCCAAACGCCTTGCAAGTGGAGTAGCCATGAATGAGGATTTTGAGAGGGTTTTGACAAAGATAACGCGAGAGAGTGTGAATGTGAAACCTAGGGTTTGAAAACATTATGATATTTTTTATTTACCGATTTGAGCCCCGTGTGGCAATTTTAGTGATATTTCTTTATGTTTCTCCTTAATTACAAACTAAATGGGACTCCATCCCATCATTTCCTAACCTAAAACAAGGGGAACAACAAATGGGGGATGGGGATAGAAATTGAAAGATGGGATAAAGAATATTGTACTTCCTTCTAGGAAAAAAATGAAAGATGGAAGTGAGCTTCCTTGATTTGATTTCACCATATTTCCCTTCACGCCTCTTCATGTCTCATCTATCGGTAATCTCTTGACCACCGATACTCCAACGGCCGCATCAGCAAGCCCCAAGGCCTCTAGCTCTCCAAAGGCTGCCGCCACCTTAGCAGCATTAGCGCCGGCGGAGCCCTCAAGTGACAAAAAGAAATACTCATAGACACCAGCATCTAGCAGCTGCCCCCTAATCTTAATCTCCCCGGCATGGTTACCCCTACGAACTCGGCGGCTCTCGGAAGACCGGGGAAGATGAGCTGGTCATAGACAACAGAAATGTAAGCATCCGCCTCCGACATCGTGTGCACGGTCACCTAAGGGGTTTGCTGTACCTTAGTGAGGAATTGCTCTATACATTGGAGTGCTTCGGTGTACCTCTGTTGTGCCTCCCTCACGACCGCTCCTCGAATGCTTGACCTTCGGGGTAGACTCGAAACATGCTCTCATTGATAACGTGCAACAGACAACTCGTTAAGCCATTCTTCCGAATGCCTTGTAAGTGGAGTAGCCATGAATGAGGGTTTTGAGAGGGTTTGGACAGAGAGAGTGCGAGAGAGTATGAATGTGAAACCTAGGGCTTAGAAACATTATAATATTTTCTATTTATCGATTTGAGCACCGTGTGGCAATTTTAGTGATATTTCTTTCTGTTCCTCCTTAATTACAAACTAAATGGGACTTCATCCCATCGTTTCCTAAACCTAAAAAAGGGGGAACAAAAAGGGCGGACGAAGACAGAAATTGAAAGATGGGATATAAAAGATTCTACGTCCTTCTAGGAAAAAAATGAAAGTTGGAAGTGAACTTTCCTGGATTTGATTTCACCGTCTTTCCCTTCACGCCTCTTCATGCCTCATCCATCGGCAACCTCTGGACCACCGACATTCCAACGGCGGCATCGGCAAGCCCCAAGGCCTCTAGCTCTCCAAAGGCCGCCGCCACCTTAGCAACGTTGGCGCCGACGGTGCCTTCATGTGGCAAGGAAAAAATACTCATCCACACCAAGCATCTAGTGGCTGCCCCATAATCTTAATCTCCCTGGCATGGTTACCCCTACGAACTCTTCGAGCTCTAAGAAGACCGGGGAAGATGAGTGGTCCTAGACAACGAAATGAAAGCATCCCCTTGGACATCGTGTGCATGGTCACCTAAAGGGTCTGTCGTACCTTAGCGAGGAGTTGCTCTATCCCGTGGAGTGCTTCGGTGTATCTCTGTTGTGCCTCCCTTACGACCCCTCCTCTAATGCTTGACTTTCGGGGTAGACTCGAAACATGCTTTTCGCTGGTAATGTGCAATAGACAGCTCGTTCAGCCCTTCTTCCGAACGCCTTGCAAGTGAAGTACCCATGAATGAGGGTTTTGAGAGGGTTTTGACAGAGGGAGCGCAAGAGAGTGTCAATGTGAAACCTAGGATTTGAAAACATTATGATATTTTTTATTTATCGATTTGAGCCCCGTGTAGCAATTTTAGTGATATTTCTATCTGTTCCTCCTTAATTACAAACTAAATGGGACTCCATCCCATCGTTTCCTAAACCTAAAAAAAGGGAGAATAAAATGGAGGGATGGGGACAGAAATTGAAAGATAAGATATAGAAGATTGTACTTCCTTCTAGGAAAAAATGAAAGATGGAAGTGAGCTTTTTTAATTTGATTTCACCGTCTTTCTTTTCACGCCTCTTCATGCCTCATCTATCGGCAAGCTCTGGACCACCGGCACTCCAACGGCCGCATCGCCAAGCCCCGAAACCTCTAACTCTCCAACGGCTGCCGCCAACTTAGCGGCGTTGGCGCCGGCGACACCCTCAAGTGGCAAGAAGAAATACTCATAAACACCGGCATCCAGTAGCTACCCCATAATCTTAATCTCCTTGGCAAGGTTACTCCCTACGAACTCTCGCAACTCTCGGAAGACCGGGAAAGATGAGCTCGTCCTAGATAACAGAAATGAAAGCATCCGCCTCCGTCATCGTGTGCGGGGTTATCTAAGGGGTCTATGTACCTTAGCGAGGAGTTGCTCTATCCTTTGGAGTGCTTCGGTATACCTCTGTTGTGGCTCCCTCTCGACCCTCCTCGAATGTTTAATCTTCGGGGTAGACTTGAAACATGCTCTTGCCGGTAACGTGCAAATGCATACTCGTTCATCCCTTCTTCCAAACGCCTTGCAAGTGGAGTAGCCATGAATGAGGATTTTGAGAGGGTTTTGACAAAGATAGCGCGAGAGAGTGTGAATGTGAAACCTAGGGTTTGGAAACATTATGATATTTTTTATTTACCGATTTGAGCTCCGTGTGGCAATTTTAGTGATATTTCTTTCTGTTTCTCCTTAATTACAAACCAAATGGGACTCCATCCCATCATTTCCTAACCTAAAACAAGGGGAACAACAAATGGGGGATGGGGATAGAAATTGAAAGATGGGATAAAGAATATTGTACTTCCTTCTAGGAAAAAATGAAAGATGGAAGTGAGCTTCCTTGATTTGATTTCACCATCTTTCCCTTCTCGCCTCTTCATGCCTCATCCATCGGTAATCTCTTGACCACCGATACTCCAACGGCCGCATCGCAAGTCCCAAGGCCTCTAGCTCTCCAAAGGCTGCCGCCACCTTAGCAACATTAGCGCCGGCGGAGCCCTCAAGTGACAAAAAGAAATACTCATAGACACCAAGCATCTAGCAGCTGCCCCCTAATCTTAATCTCCCTGGCATGGTTACCCCTACGAACTCGGCGGCTCTCTCGAAGACCGGGGAAGATGAGCTGGTCATAGACAATGAAATGTAAGCATCCGCCTCCGACATCGTGTGCACGGTCACCTAAGGGGTTTGCCGTACCTTAGCAAGGAATTGCTCTATACTTTGGAGTGCTTGGTGTACCTCTGTTGTGCCTCCTTCACGACCGTTCCTCGAATGCTTGACCTTCGGGGTAAACTCGAAACATGCTCTCACCGATAACGTGCAACAGACAGCTCGTTAAACCCTTCTTTCGAATGCCTTGTAAGTGGAGTAGCCATGAATGAGGGTTTTGAGAGGGTTTTGACAGAGAGAGTGCGAGAGAGTGTGAATGTGAAACCTAGGGCTTAAAAACATTATAATATTTTCTATTTATCGATTTGAGCACCGTGTGGCAATTTTAGTGATATTTCTTTCTGTTCCTCCTTAATTACAAACTAAATGTGACTCCATCCCATCGTTTCCTAAACCTAAAAAAAGGGGAACAAAAAGGGCGGACGAAGACGTGAAATTGAAAGATGGGATATAGAAGATTGTACTTCCTTCTAGGAAAAAATGAAAGCTGGAAGTGAGCTTCTTTGATTTGATTTCACCGTCCATCCCTTCACGCCTCTTCATGCCTCATCCATTGGCAAGCTCCGGACCAATGGCACTCCAACGGCCGCAACAAAGCAAGCCTCGAAACTTCAAGCTCTCCAACGGCTGCCACCAACTTAGCAGCGTTGGCGCCGGCGGCACCCTCAAGTGGGAACAAGAAATACTCATAAACACCGGCAACCAGTAGCTGCCCCCTAATCTTAATCTCCCTGGCAAGGTTACTCCCTACGAACTCTCGCAGCTCTCGGAAGATCGGGAAAGATGAGCTAGTCCTAGACAATAGAAATGAAAACATTCGCCTCGAACATCGTGTGCAAGGTCACCTAAGGGGACTGCCGTACCTTGCACATGATGGCTAGAAGACGCATCATGAGATATTTGGTAAAACAGGTATTATCATACGCGATCCATGTGCGGGTTTTTTCTAATATGAAAAAAGAGAAGTCTTGCCACATGTTATTTACAAGCATTGCATACCATGCATCATTTCCTTTGCATCAACAAAATGGGATTAGACCTCCCACAAAAAAAAAAGTTATCATTAAAATTCTTCATTTGCATTTGCAAAATTTAGGTTTCAATTTTGGTCTTTGAGCAAAACCTCTGCGAGCTTCCACTCAAAGAGGGGCAATTGTTGACACCTAAATTTCGATTTTTAGAAATTCATTTATTTACTTCATAAAATGAGAGTTAGTCATAATTCTTGCAAAAATTAAATCCTCATACATTGCATATTTATTTTACGTCGGTCATTGCATTTAAGATTAGGTGTGAGTCAATTAAGCCCTGGACAAGCACAATTGAACCCGCACATCAATAAAATTCGGCTAGTCCATGCTCTATTTCTTTGGCCGAAATTTTTAAGAATTTTAAAGGGATAGGACTCTTAATTATCAGAATTTTTAAATCCTACGGCTAAGAGTTGATCATATTAGAATTCCTAATCTAACGGCCTAGATTGAGTCCTAGTTGTATTAGGTTTAGGAGACCCTAAGTTCTATAAATATAACACTATGCCTAGGGTTACCAGGGGCGGTTCCACAATTTAGAGAAAATTAGAGAGCGAGAAAAAGGAGGGAGCCGCAGGTCTTGCACAAAAGGCCAAAAGAGAACCCACGAGGGGACCAACAAGTGCTAAAATTCCTTGGCTGACTCTTCAATATGACCAGCTTGGGTGGTGGCTTCGCTTTTGGCGTTCTTTCACTATCCTCGGTTTTTTAAAGGCTGTCCGTTGACCACCGATCCTTAACGAACGCAATGGTGGTCCACTGAGAAACCTGCACCTTCGCGATTACATCGTGACCAAAAGATCGCTAGTCACAGTGCAAAGTCCAAGCGGTGGGGATAATTAGAGGCTTAGTCAAACGTGGATAAGGGTTCAAGCTGAAGATCCATGAAGCCTTGGATTGTTCTGGTCCATGGAGAATAGTCATCGATCTTTACCTAAAGCACCATTCAGTGTTGATGTCGAATCAACCTACTTTCCAGCGGAGTTTCTACCTCGAATCGGCTCGAGTTTCACCCAACGAATCAAGGTAAGTCTCATATACTTATTAGGGTTGATTTAACGTCGATTTGTGATGATTTGCATGCTGTTTTGATGTGTTTTTACTGCTGTTTTTACGCTGTAAACATGCTGTTTGGTCCGGCAATAAGTTGTGTTTTACATGTTTTTGATCACTAATCATGCAGATTTTTGTGGGGGCTTAAAGGTAAGTTTCTAGAATATTTTCGATGCTGATTCGCCTGAATTACATGCCGGTTGCTTGCTGATTTTTGGGCATGAATTTCTGAATTTTTTCAAAAAATTCTAGGAGCAAGTTTTGCATATCAAAAACCTAATTTATATCACTGATTTCAAAAATTGGATATTAATTGGACTCATTCGACATGTTTTTAGAATAAAAAATTCTAAATCTAAAATTAGGAAATAAAATTTCCTTATAGGCAACATCTATTTTAAGTTGGATAAACTTATCCGTCGCCGTTCGGATACGATCCTCCAACTTAGTAAAGATGGGGATTTAGTTAATCTGATCTATCGCCGTTTAGATCTCGATTCGCTATCTTCATAAGCCGATTTTAGATTTTGGTAACTTAATTTATTTGGAAAAATTCAAGAAGCGAATATTCATGATCGATTCGGTTGCCATCTTGCCTCTTTGGAAGTTTGACTATCTCTTGATGCATATTATTTGATTTGAATTCTATTATCTAAGATTCCTAAAAGATTTAGTAAGATATGGTTTCTTAGAAACCCTATCTAATTAAAAATTTAGGAAGATAAGGTTTATTAGAAAACCTTATTTCATTGGATAATTGGAAGTCAAATCAAGATAATGAGAATTTACACATATCTTCGTATGGCCCAAAAAAAAATTCAAAAAAAAATTCAAAAGGAAAGAGCATAAAAATCACATCCACGCATATCTTGTCATCTTGCATTATCTCATTCATATCTCATGTAGATTAGGTTAGCATATTTCACGTATTATACATATCCCATTTGCTTTTACATATCTCCCATCATCTATGCATAACTTGCATATCCCATGCGTATCGTATCTTTTGCATATCATTTTTAAAAAAAGAATATCAGCTTCACACATGATTGCCGGGAATCCATATCATGCATATTATTCATGTCTGCATTATCATATTTTTGCTTATCATGTTTTCAAATATCATGCATCTTGCGCACCATATTTTTTTAAAAAAAATTACATATTCATGGATCGTTATTTTCGGAAAATCACATGTTGTATAACATTATCTATCGTGTCATATATGCTTGTCTCTATGCCATGTCATGCTATGTTATGTGATGTTTAAAACAAAATCATGTTTAGCTTCTTTGCATTTTAGTCTAATCGGGCCGATTTGCATGTTTAGTTCATTTGCTATTTCGATTGCTTGCATGTTAGAATAAATTATCATCCATGATTTTTTTTCTTGGATAAATCGTCATTGCATATAGGTCATATATCATCCGGCATGTTTTAAGTTGGTTAGTTAATTTTGCATATAGGTTAATGTAACATTAAATTTGCATGTCTTGCATTGCATCCTTTTATTTAGTCAATTATTCATGTTATTGTATTTGTTTTTGTTCATTCATGCATTCATTGTCATTCATGCATTGCATCTATAAAAAAATGAAAATGCAAAAACACCTCATTTGAACTTAAAGTGAATTCAATCAAGCTTGGGTTGCCGACCTAGGACATCTCATGGAATTAAGGTACCGAAAGGGTATTAGCTTTAATTAGTTAATGTAATCAAGTCCCCGAATCCACAATATCGATTTGTAGAAATAAGAATAGTCCTCCCGCTATTTTTATTTAGGTTTCTAATCAACCTACCCAAAATGGTTAGTGGCGATTCCGAATTCTAAATCATTCTAATTAACCAAAGTTGCGATTTGGTAGGGCTTGAGAGAGTCCGTATTAGGTTAGTCACTAAATTAACCTGATAATCCATTAACCTAAAAAAAAATTATTTTTTAGGTCGCGACAATCGATACATGGAGTCGATGATAATGATGATATGGATGAAGAAGATGATTTTTTGATCGATAGTGATGACAATGATGAAAAAGATGACGGATGTGATAATATGGAGGCTTATTACAACACCCATTGCAGTAATTCTATTTTGCCGTTGGTGCATCCATTGCCCTATTCAGAGATCGACTTTGATAAGATACAAGTTGATACAAGAGCCAAGTCAGGTCATATGTTGTTTGATCCATCAAAAGAATTTGATGTTGGGATGTTATTTTCATTACGAGATGCGGTGCGGTTCGGTGCGAAAGAGTATTCTCTCGAGAAGAAATCATCACTTTCGCAGTGAGATGGACTGGAGTATGCCAAGAAGTAGCACTTCGTGTAACCATTGCACTAACTGTGAAAAATCAGGGCACAACAAGCAAACTTGTGCATACAAATCGGCTTGGGGAATAAAGTTTATGTAATGTGTGAACATTGAATGTAATACATCCGATTTTCATACTCAATTTAGTTGTGTGAATTATGTAAATTAGATATACGAATTTTTGTTAATGTTATAATATCACATTTGTGCGATATTTATGAAGTTCCTCTGTTTCATTTGTAGACAAGGTACGGAGGAATTACGTTCACCGGGATCCGAGGATGATTCACTACTTACACGGCGGGCCCGACATAGATCACAAGCCATATGGGACGCTCAAGTAATTAGGGAATTTATCGGTTGATCTGTCATTTGTAATAGCAAATATCGCAATAAAATTTCTACTAACAGTTAATGCAACATTTCACGGATAGATGAGAATTAAGCTCTTATATGTCGGCGAGGTGGATCGACGTTACACATACCCGAACTTGATGAGTGCATAGTACCGTATCTTCAAGCTTTGGGATTTTACTGAGTTTATATGATTGGATTTTTTCAACTTGATTGGTATTTGATCATAACTTCGATCAAGCGGTGGAGGCTCGACTTACACCTTCTATATGTCGGAAGGTGAATGCACGATCACGCTACGGGATATCGCGGTTATAACAAGGCTTTCCATCAATGGACATGCGATTCTTGGCTCTAATAATATGAATTCGAGGCACTTTTTGTGAGGATTTATTTGGTGAGCGCCCACCCCAATTGCGTGGTTCGATGGTAAAGTTAGGCTAGGCTGAGAGACCGTTTTAGTGCAATTCTGACGATGCCAATGAGGTTACCGTCTTGAAGCATGCTAGGACATTTATTCTCCGATTACTTGGAGGATATATCTTTTCGGACAAATTAGGTGCTAGGGTTAGTTTGATTTTTCTTCCACTACTAGAGCACCTCGAGCATGCTACCAAAGATGGGTTGGGGTTCAAAGAACACTTGCATGGTTGTATCAAGAGTTATGCAAGTATAACCATTCCATCAACGCACCAAATTAGCGGTGCCCTATATGTATTGCAGATTTGGGCTTGGGATAGCTTCAGTTGTGTCTCCCCATCCATTAGAAACAGTGATCCTTTACTAGATGCATCTCTCGGTACTAGGTATGTAATCTATTACTTTTTCAATTCATGAGTTATATATTTTTTCAAGTGCATATAATTTATGTAATCTGCTCTTATTTTTTGTTTATGCAACTCGGAGTTAAACCCGACAAACAACTTGTTGTGGCTAGTGTTATTACCTAGATGGGATGAATAGGAGTGTATTTTCACAAATCGATGCAGAATTTAAATCTAATAAGCTTGTAGCTTTGATCCTCGAGATGATGATTACACTCAATAGTGCAGTGTGCATTGAATGTGCACTTTAACTATCACAATATGAGTAAATAAACAAATATGAGCAAGGGATAGAGGAGATTGCACATAGGGTTTATAGTGGTTCGCCTTTATTCAAGCCACGTCCACTTCTTCACGTTGGCGGTCAATCGGCTCGGTTCTACTAATAAAATACTCGAGAGGTTACGGTTTAGTTATCTCCCTTGAGACGCAGGACTCCACACCTAATGCTCAACACTCTCGTGTATGCCTCTAAGAATTACAGTGAATAGATCAAGGAGAAAATAAGAATTGAAGCTCTCTCGATCTTGAAATTTTGAACATTAATCCCTCTTTACACCAACCTTCTTTCTCTCCGATTTTGAGATGTCTTTTATACTCCTCCATCTTCAACTATCCATTGCAAGACCTTCAGAGGATTGCTCTTCAAAACTGTCCATTTGGAGGAGATCGTATCCAAAAAAAGATCTCTTAGCCATTGAAGATTGCCAAAGGAAAGTCTTCTCCCATTGGATCAAATCGCCCATACAATTACGATCTTGGGTTTCCATAGATGGATTTATTCAATTGGAAAGTTGCGCTCATCTCCTTAGATCTGCGTCCTTGATTGATCTTTATCACGGAAAATCTTCAAGAACAATCTAGCTTGATTACTAGCCGTTGTGATGATGTAATATATATCAATTAAATCATCTTTCAAACCTCTCTTGAGGTTCGATTATTGCACAAGAAATGCTTTTCTCGGAGCTTGAGCATCATTCCAACGCCCGAGCTCCACACAAAGCATCCGAGTCCCTCAAAGTAACATTTGAACCACTTTTTAACAGATTTAATCCCGTGCATCCTCGCATCTTTGGACAATCTGCAAAATAAATATTTCATGGCATTATCCCAAACCAAGAGATCCTGGATTGTTTTGTTAACTTCAAAATCATTTAGGGATTTTTCTCAACAATCTCCCCCTTTTTTATGATGACAAAACCATCCATAAGAATATTAATCATTAAGAGAAAAGTGGGCGAGTAACATATAATTTTGTTACTCAAGTATGGTCTTGCTAAATCATGATTTGCTATTTTTGTGCTTTAGCAAGTGAAAGTTCTGAAATTCAATGGTCACTATCATGATATAAAAAATGAACTCAGAATTTGTGAAGCCTATAAAAAAAATTGGATTTGTGTACACACACGGGTATAGAACATTTATATTACGAAAGTATTTTTTTCACCTAAAAAAAATCTTCATGCTTTCAGTAAATGAACTATTGGTGCTCTTGAGCAAGTGTAATATCATAGAGCGTAGTCATTGCGATGCTCCTAACATCTTATTTTGTATTACTCTAAGAACTAGTTCCTAGGCCATCAATCCGCTCGGATGATAGGAAGTTTTGTTTCACCTGTTTATAGCATGATCCGTTCACCATAGTCTATTCAATGAACTTAAGAACCCGTGGATCATACTATAGACATTTTAAGACTACCATTTCATAATTCTTCTATCATTCTCCGTTTGTTCCTGTTCCTATCTTTTCACAATCTGTTCGTAGCATAAAATATGGATCTTCTCCATAATGATGTTATGCATCTTATGTCATGCATTTTCTCCCTGTTTTTGTCATCAGCATAAAAGGTTATGCAGCAATAATATCATTGCTCGAAGATTCATGCAAATATTCAATTATAGAATCAAATAAAGAGCTTCAAGATCAATTAGAGTAATTCATTCATAGAGAGCTTGAATAAAGCCATAGTTGAAAAATGAGATCATATCGTAGGATTGGTCTAGCAAATCTGGAACAGAAGCAAGTGTGACAAAATAAAAGCAGTTTTTATTTAGGAATGCTTAAGTTTGGATGGGTTGGGGATTAAGCTGAAGTATTTTTGGTTGTGGAGGGTTCAGGATAAATCTGAAACATGACAATTTTGGACATTTGAGATAGCTTCATATTGAACTCTTCTTCCATTTTGTTCAACTTCTTCTCAGTTTGTTCGAGTTCTAGACATGTGAGATGATATTTCTTGCCCATGTCTTTTTTCAAACTCTGTCCTTTCAGACTCAGCTACTTTTTTATTCGATTCATTTCAATGTTCAGCTTTGTTCTGAATTTTCTCAGGTTGTCCTTGGACTCTCCTTGTTTAAATAGGACACCCCACAGTTTGTCTGTGTTTGAATTGGCCCGTACGACTGAGATATTCTAGTATGACCAGGATTAGCCGTCCTCAATGCAGAAATGTGCTCCTTCACATATTTGTTCACCTTGTCCCTAATTTCCATTCCGATCTTGAGTTTGTCAGGAAATAGGGTTGAAAGAGCAACTAGTAGCCCTCCAAAGCCGCAACCAATGTCATTGAACTGAATCCTTTCGGGATTATCATCATCAGATGGAGCAGGTGACAACTGAGGGTGATGAAGAGAATAAACAAATTGACTTGGGGAGAGTGGAACATGAAATCTGAGAATCGCTTAGTGGATTGCTGTGAGAGCACATGCCCGATGGAATCGCTTCCTAGACAAGCCAGTTGATTTGTTGAAGGTAGAGGTCGTCTCTTTCTTCTGTCACGTCTCTTATCCGTAGAGACATTGTTAGCAAAACGATAATCACATGGTGAAGGAACCGAAAACACATATAACAAACATCACTTAGTTGTACATCCTGTACGATGATTTACTTCCAAAATACAACTCACATAGCCTAGATGGGGGTGCATCACAACAGACAATGGCGAGCAAGATAATATTGCCATACCTACTATAGTCCTTTGCATGGAAGTGACAACTTTCTAGCAACTAGTCAAAGTGAAAAATAAATGCGGTTGACGCAAAGATCATGACTATGCATAAAAAAGTGAAGGTGTCTATGAGGCCCCCAACTATGCCAACATCGAGTTTACATGGCCGAAAATTAATACAAGTCATAAGAGTCAAAAGTAACATGTAATGCATGTCCAACCATAATATCACAAACATCCCATGGTGAAAGTAGCACTTTAATTATCTTCTGTGAGATTTTGTGAGATCACCGCCAAAAAAAAGACCTCATGCTACGATACCATGCGAGATTTTGTGGAACTATTATCAACTATTTTAAAAGCTTAAGTTATTAGATGAATGTATGGTTTAATATTTAATTACTTCAACATGCTCAATCGAGAACTGTTATATTGTCGTATACCATGGATTTTCAAATTCTTCCATCGCTTACTTAAGATTATGCCCTTGTCTAGCACCATTTACTAGGAAAATTCTTAGTGGTCACCTTCATGGCTTCTTAGTTTATATTTACTTTGCAGATGAGCACCTAGATCATCAGCTTCGGGCTTTCCTGACTCTTAGAGCAGGAAAATTGTTCTTCAACCTACAAAAGTGCACGCTTATGCAACCTTAAGGGCTTATTGAACGAGACAGAAGTTCCCAATTGTAAGGAAAAGCAAAAAGAACGGCACAGTTTGAGCATCCCAACTAAAAGCGCGTCTCCATCAGTTCAGCTATATAAATTCAAGAACTCCAATCCAGCCATACTGAACAAAACATGTTTCCAATTTAATTGCAACCACCATCGACACTACGTGATTAACCTTGTACACTAACGTTTACCTCCTGTTACCTGAAAAAAGAGAGAGAAATGTAAACAGACGAATGGACTTCCTTCGTGAATTTTTTTTGCTTTAGACTATCATCACACTTCCTAGAACATACTCCCCAGAGCCCCGCCTCCAGCAGGCGACTCGGGTACATTCCCGGCCCCAACCACGCAGGCATCTCGGGCACATTCCCGGCCCCGGCCTCAGCAGGCACGTCAGGCATTCCCAGCAACAACACCAGCAGCCAGCCCGACGGCAGCCCCGTCCACGAGTGAGGACCGGACCGAGAGGTGGTTTTCGCAATTAGAATGTCAACACACGTTGGGAGCAGCTCCCAGCGGAAAAATATGTTGTACACTCGGGCATCAACAAAGTAACATTCACGAAATAACAAATCTCCCGAACTTCATAATCAAGCGTTTTCGGTCTATCATGTTAGCTTCGCTTCACAAGAAAAAGATTGGTATTGAGTATCCCATTCCCAAATGGGATAGTTCCATTGAGTCATTTAATCAAGCAAGTCATAGCAAAGCTCACGACGATTGTTTATGAAAACACAGCAAGATGCAACTATCAACATGAAAAAGACCATTAACATGAAAAACCAAGCCAACAGTATCAAGGTTAACAGAAATTGAACGGTATCCAGCTCAACTTCACGTACCATCAACGCTTGAGGCCGGAGGAAGCTCGAAATACTGCCTGTGAGACCAATACACAAATGGTTAAACACAGATTGAAAACTCTAAAAACCATATCTAAACACGAAACTAACGGACAACTTACTCGAATCCATTTTCGAAGAGAACCTGCCACATCTGCAAGGCCATGGCATGATCGCGACACTTGTTCTTCAACCGGCGGAGACCCCCACAGTCGCCAAGCTGCTTCCGAATCTCCAGGAACACATGAACCTGCTCCAGATCATAGAGGTCGAGGCACTCCGAGGTCCGGAGTTCTTCGATCATTCGATCCATCATGGCTTGAGCCGCATCGGGAGGTAACTTTGGCCTGAAAACAGAGATGAGATGAGATGGTAAATGATTCGAGCCAATCGAAGATCAAAACATTCACTTTTTTTTTTTTCTTCAGGGCTCGCATGATACGACGCTCCACTTTTAGCGTACTTAGCATACTCCGCTTCGGCATCTCCAAGCTGGACGGCTCTCTGTAGCAGCGAGGCAAGGTCGGGCGCCAAGAACGGAGACGAAGCCGGCGGACCGGGGGCGGCGGCGGCGGCGGCATCGGGGAGCAAATAGTACTCCCTGTGAAAAGAGAAAAAAATTAGTCGGACATGTAAAAGAAATTTGGAAAAATTACAAAAAAGAAAGAAAAAGAAAGAAAAAAGAAAAAACTTACTCAACACCAACGTCGACCAAATTCTCTCGTATTTCTATTAAGTCGATGGTTGACCGGATCCGCATCGTGCGGAGTTCACCGCGGTCGCCCAGCTCTTCATCCACAACGATGAAGAACGCCATGGTTTCGTGAAGGGTGTGTAGCGTTATCTCTCGTTGTTGCCGGAGTTCGTCTAGGAGCGTGTCCATATGACGTTGCGCCTCGTTCAACCTTAGCTGCGCCTTCTTCATCGCAGCCACCCTTTTCCAATGAGGTCCAGGATCGCTGGCCACTGCAAATTGGTATCGAGCATCGCTTAATACCTTCCAGCCTTTATAGAGGCGCCTGGCTAGAGGAGGGGCCATTGATGCGGAAAAAATTAGACTTGAGGGAGTGATGGGACGAAAACCCTAGCAACTGGGATTGACTGACGGTGGTACACAAGGATCGAAACATTTGCGAAGAGGGAGCGTTGAGAAGCAGCGCAGGGAAAGGGAAGGTTGTCGTGTGCGTGAATCTGGGCCAGTGATTTCGATTAACCTAGAATTGGCTGGATTCACTATTTGGGCGGGCCGATGTTTATGTCCTTCTCACCTTTCACGTATGTCAATAGGGTCTTTGACCCACTTTTTATTCATTTGAATTAAATATGAATTCAATAAATTTAAAAAATGAGTCAAAATGGATCTAGACTTATAAAGTATATTCAAATATGAATTTTAATCCAACCCACGTTCGACCTATTTTCGACCTGTCATATATATCTGTGCAAGACCTCTTTTATTCATTTGCAAACTGCGGCCTACCTCCCGCACGCCATCGTAGCTCGCCTCCGCCGCCCTCCCACCACCCACAACCGCCCGCCCGTCACCGCCCGCCCCAAGCCTGCTCTCTCTCTCTTCTGTCATCTCAACCATTGATCCGTGACCACCGATTTGTGCTATAATAGATTTGGACCTGGCAAGCTTGCGAGTCCTGGTTTGGATTCTGAGAGCAGCTGGCAATGGCGAACTCCATTACGATGGGCTATTCCAATTTGAGCACGTTGTTCCTGGAGATTCAATGGCGTCAACACGTGATTCTTCTCTCTCTCTCTGACTCTCTCGAGGAGCGGATGGAGCAGAGAGGCACGAGCCAAAACAACGAGATCTTGTATGAACTCTTCTCCGATAAGCTTTGGAATCGGAGCGGGGGCATCGGCTTTTAATAATGTGCAAAGTAAGCAGTGGTAACGATAAGAAGAGATTAAAGAGAATGGTATTTGTTTCTAATAATGGTGGTGGAACATTGTACGTTTATATAGGTAGCATTTTCCTATGTGGGACTAAAGAAGAAGAGAGGTAGGGAAACCTACAAACTATACAACATGTTCTACACCCCTCAAACTCAGGTGGGTGAATAACGAGTTTGGAAGAGAATTTAAATCGTTGTGATGTAGAGCCCGTAAAACAATCGGCAGTTGATTCTCGGTTCAACAAAGGAAGTAATAGTGCGAGCTTGGAGATGATGACGGGTGGATGACAATCGATCTCAATATGTTTGTCGCTCATGAAACATTGGATTTGCGATATGAATGGCACTCTTGTTGTGCAATGCGAGGAGTAGGATCCGAATGAAACACCCATATCGGCAGTAGCGGCAGCCAAACAATCTCAACGGTAGTGTCGGGTATACTCGGCTGTAGAGGAGCGTGAGCTATGTTGTTTCTTGGATCGCAGAAATAAGTGATCGCAGAAAATGCAATAACCGGTGATAGATTTGCGATCGTGCATTGAAGCCAATCGGTCGATAGGCTTGAGAGTGAGAGATGGTAGAAATAAGGAACGCGATAAAGTGCCTCAGATAGCGCGGATTCTTAGAAGCGCATAATGAGTTGTTGGCACAAAGCGGCCAACATGAACGGATAGGCGTGTTCGGGAGATAGTAAGATATGACCAAGGTCGTGCGGGTGACATCGAAGAGGTTCTCGTTCGGGAAACTTGATTTAGTCAATAGGAGTGGCGGCGTGCGTGAATCGATAGGCTGGACGATATCGCGATATTTCTGCTGAGAAATGAGAATACCAGGCTGAGCATCTAGCCCAAGAAAATAGCGTGGTCTAGATCCTTCTGGAAATGTTTGAAGGTGGCGTATGCTATATGGTACGATCATCTCCGGTGATGACCATATATCAACATAAAGAGAGAATAGTGCAGCTGAAGAGGTATGAAAAACATAGATGATCCCTCACTGATGAATAGCATTAACTTCTCAAACCAGCGCTGTTTGAGACCATAAAGAGCCCGTCGCAGCGAACCTTTCCGAGGTATGAGCAAGACCGGCGGAGGTTGCATAAAGATATCTTCCGAAGATCACGTGAAGAAAGCATTCTTCTCAGTGAAAGAAGGCCAGCTGCGTGAAGCAACGGCTAATAAAGCGCGGACGGATGTATCTTTCTACGGAGCAAGTCTCGTAGTCCACCAGCAGTTTATCTTATATATCCATCGGGAGATACGAGGGAGCGGCACGGAGGAAGAGGCACAAGCTCCCAAGTAGTACTCTCCAAAGTCAGAGTTCCTTGGATCCTGCCCGCGATAACTATTAGGTTCTTGTGATGAACAGGGCTAAAAGGAACCAAATTGTAGAATAAGAAGTAGGAATAGGTGGGCGCCGATCTCGAGGAGGATTACGGCGTGGCTCTAGTTGTGCGGGAATCGTCGAGGCGATACGGCGGGAGGTGCGGCGAGGGATAGGTGAAGATGGAGAAGGTGGCGATATATCTAGATCGATGTAGAGGAGGGACTAGAAGGGTCGGGTAGAGGATCAACGGGAAAATCCATAAATGGAACGGAGACGAAACATGAGGTGTAGTATTTATCGGAAGAAAGGGATGTGTTCATGAAACGTAACATCAGAGAAATACGCGTCGCGCATTTGGGTCATAACACGATAACCTTTGTGCTCGGTTATAACCCAAGAATGCACATGGGATAGAGCAGTGGTAGCTTTGTACGGTCGGTGAGTGGAAGAATGACAAAACAAGTACATCCAAACTCGAAGATGATTATAGCTAGGAGGTCGGAGTAGAGACGTGAAACGGGTGTCTGATGGAAGAGATGAGGGTAGGCGATATTGATGAATAGCCGTGAGAAGAGCACGCACTCGGTGGGAACGGATGTGCCAAGTAAGAGAGCTCGAGTGGTCTCTAGAATATGACGGGCTTGCGTTAGAACTCCATTGATGGAACCCGGGACAAGATAAGCGAGGAAGTGTACCGTCACTAGCTAAGAGGGAACGAAAGACAGGAGAGATATTCTCCTGAATCGAACGGAAAATTTTGATTTTTGTATTAAATTGTGTGGAAACCATGGAAGTAAAAGGCGATAGATGGAAAAGAAATCACTACGTTGGGCATAAGATAGACCCATGTATAACGAGAATAATATCAATAAAAGATACATAATATTTGAAACCACTCTTGGAAGAGAGCGGGCGGGACCCCAACATCGGAATGAACAAGATCGAAAATCGCACTAGTTCTAGAGTTACTAACGGGAAAAGGCTAGCGATTGCTTGGCAAGGGCGAGATGGAACATGGAGGAAGACTACTAGAAGAAATAGGACCCAAGACCTTGTTGGTGAAGGACGGTGAGACGAGAAGACGGAATATGTCAGACGCATGCCCGAGCAAGATCGAGGGTAGCCAACGGGATGAGGAAGAGAGGAAGTTGGAAGATGGAGATGTTGCATAATATAAAGTCCATCCGTCTTGCCCCATCATCTTTAACGATCAGAGAGCTATTTGAAGCTTTCATTGGTGGTTGTCCAGATAATAAATTGGAGCAGGGAACATGTAACACATCGAACATTGAAATCTTGGATGGTAAGACTGTCGGTAGCTAGTGGGAGAACCATTGCGGAAGAATGTCTGGTTGCTTGAGCTCAGCTTAGTGAGAAAATAGTAGACATATGTCTAGGCTCAGTCAAGTACCCAGTAGTAGAAATATCACGAGGTGGTATCCCTGGAGAGTTGTAGAAGTACGATGGAAAAAAGGCGGAGGACTTCGGGAATTGGGCCTCAAGCATCGGTCGTGTAGGGAGAAACGAGTAATAGGTGGAGATTTGAGATGCGGTAGTGACTCGTGGTGATGCGGGCTGAAACATTCTTTCTTCCACAATGTGACTCGTTGCCAAGACGATGACATACGTCATGAAGGCGGCGGACCGAATAGGTAGGACGTGGTGGGCCAAATAGGTTGAATCGAACGCCAGGAGGGAAGCACACTGTTTTGCTCGGAGGGATGGTCTTGGGGCGGTGAAGAAGTTGCTGCGAACACCTTCTAGGAGACCAAGCTTCTAAGAAAGAATGTGACGGTGCCTTCTTGTCGAAACCGAGTAGATGGACAGTCGTTCGGCATGATGGGCGGGAATAGGAGCAGAATATCGTTACTCCAAGTGAGTGCATGTAATTGTAAAATCTCGAATACTTGCGTGATTGTAAACTTCTTTCGATAAACTCGATTGTCGGGTGAACATCTGAGGATCCTAAACTTTTTGCCTACAATATTGAAAATTGTGGGCGAAGAGCGGATCAATGGAACCAAAAATGATATGTCACTTTCCATGCTCAATTTGCGTTTCGACTTCATCGGATGGTCTTTGAGAGCACGGACAGGATAAGTCCTCACATGTCAACAGGTTGCGATAAACAAGTTTTTGTTTCCAAGAGAATAGTTTGAACATCGTTTGCGTCAATCGATCACTGATCACTCACAAAAGAATTGAGCTAGAAATTGGATTAGGTGGAAAATTGATCGAAGGATCGAAAAGAGCGCGATTAGACGGCAAGATTGCAACTCATTATCTTAATTTCATGAAGATCATTTATGGCAACGGCATACTTTAAAAATAATGAGCTCATTGTTTATTTTCATCATATTTGGCGGCATTCTTAGATGACTTGTCTCCATGTAAGAAAAGATTAAAAGAGAATGGTATTTGTTCTCTAATAATGGTGTGGAACATTTCTTTTATGGGCTTGAGGGAAAAGGGCATGTGGGACTAAAGAGAGGGAGGTAGGGAAACCTCAACTATCACTTTAACGACACCACAGCATACTTGTATAGTTCGTGGCGCCTGTTGTCCTCCCTCTCCTTCTACGTCCCTTTTTGTTTTAGAAAACGAAAACCAGTGCGTGGTACATGCAGGCGGTGGTGTGCGGTGGTGGCGGTTGTGGGCGGTGGCGCCAGAGGCGGGCTAGCGGCGGCGGCGATGGGCAGGCCATGGTGGCCGCAGTGGGCAAGCAGATTGCGGCGGCGGGCGGGCCACGATGGCATCGGGGAAGGTAGGAAAATTAGTTTTTATATTTTTTAAATTTTTATAAAATAAATATTTCTTGATTTAGTTAAATATATAAATATTTAAATCATACGGGATCGGTCGAGTATGGGTTGGTTCGAGTATGGGTCATAAAATTTGTATTATATGAAAATGGATTCAAACGAGTTAAATGGGTCAATATGAATCGAATCATATTCGGCTCGACCCAAATCCGATCCGACCCGAGCGGTTTGACACGGCTACTCTCAAGTCAGCTACTTTACTGGTAAGGAGATCAAAGCCCACGTTACTTTGACCAGATGGAAACTCGACTGCTCCTGCAATTGTTGCGTTCTCTTCGAGAGGCTCGAGCCCAATTAGCCCCAGAATTCTGAAGCTAACACTTGTTAAAAACTGAGGAAAAAAATGAATTATGAGATGCAAAATAAAAATAAGCAGCGCGGGTTATGCTCTCGGTTTTTTTTTTTCCTTCACTTTATTATTTCTTGTTCTTCTTCTTAATTAAGTTCTTAGCTAAATCATCATGCATATTTTGGTGAAGTGGGAAAATAACGGCAAAAAATAATAATTGCAGACGACAAACTAAAACTTTAAGGATTCAAAAAAAATAATATTTCGGCCATAACAAGGATTCATTTTTCAAACATGAGCCTATCCTTTGTGAAAATTACTTAATCGGTAACTTAATCGATTTATCGTGACGAATATTTTTTTTTCTCAATATTGGTTATTGGGAAGTTCCTGTTGTATCTAGCAATACCATATGGAGGGGATGAATAGGTGATTCTGAACAATTTGAAGCTAAATGTGGAATTTAAACAAGTTGAATAACCTTCTTAAGCGTTATTTTCACGTGTAGGTAGATTGGCATGTTAAAGTTAAATAAGTCATATACACTAGCTCGCCTAAGATAATAACGTCAATATTCATCCCATCTCTCTAGGCACTTGTTTTGCAAACAAAAAACCAGTTTGATACCGGAACGCGATACATTGAAAAGGGCAACTTTTCACGATTGATCGGCTAACAAATACGTAACATTTTGTTAGTTATGTAATTTTTGTAAATCCAATTAGATTGGCTGGTGATGCCGTCTCTGCCAACTATTGATTTAACGCTAGTATTGCTATGAAATTTCACTTGATGTAAATTTTCGAAATGGCAAAGTTTAAGTCCCATGATAAACTTGTGTATATTTAGAAATTATTATATTTGGCCAATAAAACAAAACAGGTGCAATAGAGAGTTGGCTAGGGAAGCAGTCAAGAAGTCCTTGGTGCTACTGAAAAATGGTGAAGGAGCTGCTGATAAGCCATAGAGAGTTGCTGGTAGCCATGCAGATAACTTTTAAGTGACCAGTGTGGTGGTTGGACAATTGAGTGGTTGGGACTCAGTGGCGACAAGAAAACCTCACTAGTGGTATGCGACAGTTCGATATCTCAATAAGCATAAGTTAACTACGACCGCATCAAAAGAAGCAAGTGAAACTACTGTGACTCTACTACTATTGCTGCTACTCCTCCTCCTTCGTTTTCTCTTGCATTGGAAAAGCAACTGCAACTTCGACTACAAGATTAGAACCCCTGCTATGGTTAATCGATCTTGCCCAAGATTGTGTTTTTTTTTTTTTTTTTGCTCAGTAAGTTTGTTTCCAACTTACTTATGGAGGATCCGAAGGAAGATCTCCATGGTTTTTCGGTCACTGGACACTTGGAACCACAGTTTCAATGCTGGGAGTGGAAGTGGGAGTGGGAGTGGGATTGGGAGTGATCAACATATACTCAGGTTTACTAGCTTATAGGGAAAGGACGTCGACAAGTATAAGGTCTCTTTCTTTTCATTCTTCTACTAGCTGCAAGACAAGTTGGAGTACATACAAAGCAGGGAGAAATTTTGGGCAATGAACCTTCAAGACCAATTGACCAGCGGCCTTACACAGGGTCAAGAAGGAGTCGTTGATTGAGTATGGTTGAGATTTTATATTGCTCAACGCGGTTCTATTAACATTCAAATTGATCTATTTTTTATCCGTGTTTTTATATTCCAGTGTTCCCGTACTTTGAAACCGCGGCGGCATCAGGAGTGTGTGAGGCATAGGACAGAAAAGCGCAAATTAGATGTGCAAAGTTTATTAAGAGGAACTACATTGACTTCCCTTGTGCAGTTGAAATTGGATGTGCAAGATTCTTGAAATGTTGTATGTCTCCTAAATGTCATGAAATCAACTGCGTAAAGGAGTATGTTGTACAGAGACTAACTTGAGAATTTCTACATTTCAGCTGCAATGATGCAAAGGCATATCTTACCCAACAAATTGCTGCTCATGGAGATAGGAATGGCCAATAAAAGTTAGCTGTCAAGTTCATTGAACACGAACCCCGTCCATCCAAACAGGTTGGCCTCTGTGTTGATAGTTTCTTGAATGCAGTTTTTCTGCAATCTCATGCATAACGTTTAGATGGTTCAAGCTGATAGTTTAAACAAGTGATACGTACTCATACCTCTTCTTCATCCAGGATCCTCTTCTGCTGAGCATAGGGGAAGAAGATACAGCTCTGATGAAGGCAACTAAAATCGGTGATACTGACCTTGTTTATCTTATCCTCTTCCACATCCAGCAGAAGGCACTGTTTTTGAAGGAACCAGATATGAGCACTTCTGTAAGGATCATGATATTACACATTCAGTATCGTATACATATCTGGAGCACAATCTGGCTTGCAAGTGCATCTCTTATGGACAATCATTCTTGTCCATTGCAGAGGCCAGCTTTAGAATTTTTTTTGGGACGATCCAGCCCAAATCTCTTCTTGCTCGAGATTTGTTCACCACATATTCAAGGTATTACCAGCTTCCCTTATATAGCACCTTCTCTGCCCCTCCCTCCCTGGTCCTGCAGAGAGTACAAGGAAGAAAAGAACGGAGAACGAACCAGCTTGAGCAAGTAATGGGTGTTGCACTTTTTGTCCCATATTATTGAAGGCTCAAGGTGCACCATAATGGCTAGAAATATTCTCAAGACTACTATCAAAGCATGGTACACGAGAATTACAAATGCTAAGAAAATAGTTATAATGAAGGTGACAATGGGGAAAGGGAGATAAGATCCAAGTTATGACTATGGTAAGCGCGAATTATACCTTTTGCGTGTCACCTCTTTTGTTGCAGTTATGAAAGAGTTGGGAAAATGGGGAAAGTAGAAGTTGTTGGAGGAGGATTAAATTGTGAGATTTTGTTTTTTTTTTTTATTTTATTTTTTGTATTTTTTTTTTTTTTTTTTTTCTTTTTGTTAAGGTGATGTTGTGTTGATGTGATGTTGATGTGTGCTCTCTGGATTCTGATATGTTGGTAAAGCCCTTGTTTTCTTTTATTATAGTATGTTTTTTTTGTTTTATTTTTTCTTTTCTTGCTTTTTGCATGTTAGGTGTGTTGTGTTGTGTGATGTTGATGATTGCTCTACTATGAATTTCCTGATATGTTGGTAAAGCCTTTTTTTTTTTTTTCTTTATATTTTTTTGGGCTATTTGGGTTAGGTGGTGATGTGATGTTGGTTTTTGCTTAAGAGGGAAATGGATTGGATGTCCTCAGATATTTTGTTCTCTATAGTGAAGAAGATAAACCTTGGGAGCGAAGGAAAAAGGTAGCCATGCTTTAAGCATGGTTCTGAAAATTTACAGTCTCACCGTGTATGGGTTTCAGTGGAAAAGGGATGTGCTAGCGGTCATACAGCAGCTTCAATTTCAATCTCCTGTGAACATAAAACTACTTGAGGATGGAAAAGCGCAGCAAATGCGGTTGGAGTGAGGCTAATAGAGTGTCAAGCATATGTTTTCTGCATGGATACTGACTTAATTTTTTGTTGCAGATGTTACAGTCTTGAATTTCTGAAGGATTTCTTTCTTTCAACTGGACTACTTCACGTGAATCTTATAATTGGCTTTGATCGCTTTATGTGGGCATTCTCTCTATTAGCTGAGTATAGACTGAGGGGTCAATAATGCTTCACTTTGTCAGGTCAATTATCTATATCGGTCCATCCTCTCATAAATACTGCTTTCTTAAATTTCATTGTGAGGTTGAAGTATGAACATCATCTACTTTATACTTCACTGAAGCACCAGATGGGCTTCAAGTTTCTTTCTTCCTTCATTGCGAAAGGGGATGGTTGGCCATATTAGTTGTTCTAAGCAGGAATTAAACATCAGGAAATGTTCTCATGCCAATAGATGGTTAAGGTGGACTAGATTCCAACTATTCTAGGCTTTTTCAGTTGTTAGAATGCACAACTCAGCAAAAGGGCACTAGGGCTGGGCTATGTATAAGTCATTGTCAATTACTGTCGAAATTGCGTCGAAGCTAACAAATTAGACGATCCCTTATAGTTTCTAAACCGTAAATTCTTCGTTATCGTTTCATTCATCATGTGTAGTCACATGCTTTATAGGAGGTGGCTTTCCTTTTGTGGAAAGAATCATGGGAGCTTGGCAAAATTGCAATGGCAAGTAAAGGATCTCCTCTCCATGGCCCTCTTATTAAACTTGTTGACGAGGCTCAAGGTATTTTTGCAGAGACTGAAGAACAAAACTTTGAGTCAAAGGCTGCTGAGGAACATACCAAATTGCTAAGGTTCACTCTCGATCTCGTCTTATTTTCAGTGCTTTACCTTCTTGCTTAAGAATGCTCGAGTTTTAAGCGTCTAGACGTGCATTTAGTAATAAGCACAAACAATCCATCCTTCGCCACAGAATGAGATTTTATTTATAGTTAGATAGTTTTATTCTCATTTTGAGAATAAAGTAGACAATCACTAAATAATAAGATCATTGATTTTGTTTCTTAAAATGAAGAACGAACTCTTAATCGGTCATAATGATTTTATTGAAATTTCGGTCGGTAAATGATTTGTGCAAAGAGGTTGCCTCCATTTTTTCTCAGAATATGCTAAGATTTGCCACATTCTTTATATGCACGTGAAGTATGTATTGTATAACATAACAAGTAATGGGTTGCTCTTGCGGTTGCGAATCTTGTGATAGCTATTTTCAACTTTGAAATGCATGGACTAGAGAACGTAATATGTTCCTCATTTATCTCATTACGGAACTGCTACAGCTGACATTCTGAGTAAATTCTGACAAAGGGGTTAATTCTTGTTGGATACCCAGAACTTGGATGATAACTGAATCCGAACTGTTACATCAGGTGGATTGAGGAAAAGGGTTATTAGATGATTTGTTTACGGTGCATGTGGTCTGTGTAACGAGTTTAGCTACCAAAAAATGATGATAATCTTCCAAGAAGTGAATAGCCAAAGCGTCCTAGTTGCTATTTATCGTTTTTTCATTAGTAATGTTTCTTTCATTTAACTTTTTCCCCCTTATTTTAAGGTTCTTCCTTGGATTATCAGTGAGACTTGCAGACTTACTTAATTTGCCCTTTCGTCTTCTCCTTAAGATGGATGTCGTACTTCTCTTTGTTTGTGCAGAATACAAGGCGAGTTAGACGTCGCTACGAAGCAGCCGATCGTCGTCGGCTCAAGCATCAGTGATGCTATTACGTACCTGTATTGTTTTGGGAAACCATAGACCTGCAACGAAAGTGAGAACTGAATTTGAGGTCGGCACGTTAGCGCCGTTGCTCTCATTCCAGAACAGGGGCGGACAACTGAATTTGCATCTCATACTTTCCTTATCTTTGGTGAGTGAAAACCCTTCCTGATTCACAAATATTTAAGTTGATCCCCTAAAAATTGGCCAAAAGGGCGAACGATATTTTCTCTCGAAATCTATAATTTGTTATATGGTAGGTCAAATTCTTCGTATTTCGTTGAAATTTTAAGTTCGTTCGTCTAGATCAACCAAATCTTCTGACATCACATCGCAAAAATTCCTTAATCGACCAAACGGTAACCCCTAAAATGGAGGACAGAAGCGGGTCGGACCAAACGGAGTTACGCGCGTCTTAGGAGCCACAAAGCTTGAACACGGGACAGACCATGTGTGACATCCCCATTTTGTTTTTCTAACGTGTCAATGGCTGATGGCAGTAAGACAACTCCCCAATTTCATTGAGAGCCACTTCTTCCTCAGCTACGAAGCGATACAACAACACCACCACCAGTAACGACAACCGTCTTCGGGCCGACTGCACTAGCAATTCTCTATTGACTATTCACTTAAGTGCCATAAGTTTGGAAAATCGATCACTAAAGTGCCCTAACACATAATCTGACTTTTCCCTATACTCGTCTTTTGTGGCATAGCCGTCCCCAATTTTCTCCCGCGACACCTTTGTGGTTCCTCAGCCATACCGAACAACATTGCTGCCCCTCGATAAAATTAAGTTTAGCAATGTTGTAACATGTGGTAAAGTTGATTTACGACATTAATGGCAAATAGTCGCGGCCCCTTGTAAAGTGGCCGCAAAAGAAGTCGGGATACCATGTACTGACTTACCTGAGAGATTCCTTCCGCTCTCTCATGGCTACGGATGAACGAATGTCCAGCCCAACGATGATCCGGTGCCAAGATAAATCTTTGCTGTTGCAAATTATTATTATCTACACGTGTCTAATCGTTGCGTCACTGTGCTCGACTTTATTTCAAAGCCTCCCCAATTTTGCAGAGACTGAGGGAAAAAGAAATCGAAATTACGCAGACAATTTATGATAATAATAAAAAAATCATCCAAACATGAAATTCCATTAACATCCTAGAAATTACGCCAATATATTAATTATTAGGATTTTGCTAGCATAATAGCTTTTTGGATGTCATCCTTCGCAGTCTTTGGAATACTCTTCACACTTCTCGAGCCAACGGGCGTTGCTGCGTTGGTCTCGCCTCTGTTTCTCAATTTAAGTAGTATTGATCTCCACTAGTAGCTTGGAGAGAAAGATGGGGTTTTTTTTTTTTGGGTCCGATGAAGATTCGTGTCAATTGGTGAGAACCGGTCATGTTCGAAGTTTCCAAAATTTGGAACCGGTGGTTTCCGGTTTCATGTGCGAAAACAGACCCATAGGCTGTTATATTTTCTTATTCTTAAAGAGTAAAAATGTTTGGATTTCATTTCTTGTTTGCCTTCCCAAACATGTAAACATTTATTTCGACAAAAAAATTGCTAGGTAATGCTTTTCTTCTTCTTTTAATATTGGGAAACTCCCACCTCTTTGACCGAGGGCATACGTATGAAAGTGACAAACAAAAAAATGATGCAAAAAAGAGAACAAAATGAAAGGCGAAACAATTTAAATTCATGGGCAAACGTAATGCAGGTATGATTGATTTAGTAGATGGTGGAAGCAGCGTCACCAAATGCGATCAAAAGGCAACACCAAACTTTTGGAGTTCAAGGTAGGAAATAGAAGAAACCAAAAAAAAAAAAGAAAAAGAATTACCGGTTACAAGGTCGGCCTTGGAACCAAACCGGTTGGTCTTGTCTAGTTTCAGATTCCAGGAATCGCCTTTAGAACTGATCACCCCTAAATTTGATACAGCTCGAGCTCGATGATTAGACTTTAGTCACATTTAGCTAGTTCACGACGCAAGCCTTTAATATGGCTGATTGATGAGACGATTGGAGTGTAGATTACTCATTTCCGTGGTTCCATAATGCAACGAGTGATGCTCTTGGGGTGCCTCTATTTCATGACTTCACGGTCTGTCCTCGCTATTAGTCAATCTGAAACTGAAGTTGCAGCCACCTAGTTCGTCGCTGCTCAAATTTATGAGTTGAACAATTTAATGTTACTAAGATGTGGGCTTGTGTAGTAGGGAGTCTATTGAGTGCAGGAGGCATTGTCCCTGCTCAACAGGCCTCTCCGCAGACTTGGATAGACATGGTGAACGGTTTCCAGAGGGCGTCGTTGTCTACCCGGCTTGGTATCCCCATTGTTTACCGGATCGACGCGGTCCGCGGTCATAAGAATGTATACAAGGCGACGATCTTTCCTCACAATGTTGGTCTTGGAGCCACCAGGCAAAGTTGGAAATGTGTTGGGATGTGTCGGGACCAGGAGTGGCTGTTTCATCGAGTATGATTAATTACATGATCGAGCTTTGAAACAATGAAAGAAGTTTCAAAAAGCCGAAATTGCGATGTCAATAGAGATGAAATGAAGAATAGTTTGCAATACTATGGACAGCTATGGTAAAGAATCAAAGATGGATATTCAGCAACCAGAAAGGCTTGGTCAAAGGACAAGATTTATCAGAGTTGCTTGGTTTCTGCAATTATAGATGCCATGGTCCAACAACAACCACAAAAAAATCTTCTGACGTGATCATTACCTAATGGCCATATTATGTCTTATCTAACAAGGATCCTGAGCTAGTTAAGAGGATTGGAGCTGCAACAGCATTGGTAGTTAGAGAGCTACAGTAATTCCATATGTTTTCGCACCCTGGTTTGCGGTGAGAGGGCACGAATGTACTCGGTCTCTTCGGATACATTCGATAACATCGGAAACGAGATGTAGAAAATAAATGTAATCCTCCTTTCAGCTGGCTGGTCACAACCCCGAGCTTACTGGCATTCACGTGTTTACAGGCATGCAGAGACCCGAGATGGGGTCAGTGTTACGAGAGCCACAGCGAAGATCCTAAGATTGATCAGGCCATGACCTAAATATTCCCCGGATTGCAAGGTGATGTTCTCCAAAGGGTGTCGCCTGCGTCGCCAGAAAGTAAGCGAACTTCGAAAATCTTCTTTCTCCATTGTCGTATTCCCATAGAGCGCGTATCTTCATTCTGCATGTTCTCATGGATCAAAACAAAACTATGGTCGCAACCTCTTTTTTCGTTTTCATAGGTTGGTCAGCATCGAACACGGGCACGACTTATTTGATGAACTCCTCGTTCTGCCTGTGCACATTTGAGATCCTAATGGATAAAGAAATCAAATCTTGAACAAAATCTGAATATTTTAGCTGCACACGAGTCTATCTTTGTACATATCTTGAACTCATTGTCTTCCCTGAACAGGACTCAAAAAATTTGAATTCTAGCTCGATCAACCTAAATTTTTTTCACATCTACTTATCACCTTGAAGATGACAGCAACATGGTCCATTGAATCTGGCCTTCACCATGCCATACTGGGACGACACGAATGATACAATAAAATCGGAGATGAATGGTACAGTTGTGCTGGTGAATCATAGTGAAAGTCTAGGCTAACAAGATACATTAAGCAATCGCTTTGATCTAACTTTATGTAGTCTCACAAACATGAGTACAAGCTGCGTAGGTCTGTGGAATTTAGGCGGAAACATTATATGATCCTAGCCGGTGCAGTGCAGCCACTCCATTGTCTTTGGATTATATATGTAAAAGCCGTTTATCTGACTCGTATTCCGAAGATAATAAATTATTGGAAGACGCCTCTTATCTTTTGTTTTGCATCTTTTCACCTTAAATCCTGCAATTTGACCCAAAAATAAAAGAACTGAGAATCTTGCTGTAAGTAGCGCGTAATTCTCAAGGTACAGAAACATTTGTTCTCTAGGTACTTTGGGATGAAGTTCGTCTAATGCATTTATTATGCTTTCCTGGCACGGGAAGAATGTGGCCGCATGTGCAAGATTATGTCGAGATGGTGGAACGACCGATGGCATCAATGAGAATAACACCGTCATAGATTGGCACGGCTTGCTAAACATCCACATGCTCGGTTATTACAGTTCAATCATAGGGTTCTCGACCATCAATGGTTTCATTTCTAGTTGGAATGGAATCAAATGATGCAAATGGCAACCCCATCACCAACCTCCTGAAAACAAACCCGTTTCAGAAATGACCATCTCGTATCGTTTGTTCCTTTCCCGTAATTGCATGCGACTGAACTAAACTGTGAAAAAATGAGGGGTTTGTCATGTCAGATGAAGGTGCCGACAACATGCCAACTACTCCTACTCCATTCAGCAGGAATCAGTGCGGGCATTGACATGGTCGAGATCGATCATCTCTACATTTTATGCTGTATGAGACGAGAAGATTCTAAGAGGATTTCATGAGTCCATTCTTAAGTTTGTCTTGACCTGTCGCAGATTATGGTCCCGAGAATTAACAGAATTCATTGAAGGGGTAATTTTCCAGGTGAAGAACAAGATCATCCTATGAGCCGAATAGATGATGCTGTGAAGAGAATATTGCGAAGGGCCTATTCAGAATCCATTGGCGATACTAGCCTGTGAACCAGTGAGTAGTTTGTTCGATCGGTATACCGGGTACTTGATGTTAATGATGATTTCGACTTCTTACTTGTCATATGTGGTTACTTGAAAACAGAAATGGTAAGTGAAGTCCTTGGTGCTGTAAAATGGAAGTGATGAGCCATTACTTCTCTTCCTAAAAGAAGTACTTTTTACCAGTAGCCATGCGGATAACTTAGGTTACCAGTGTGGTGGATGGACAATTGAATTTCACGGCCTCAATGGGAACAACCTTACTGGTGGTCCGCACCAGTTCGATAGCTCTATTCTTCCTGATTCACTGTCAACTTGCTGATTGTTCCAATCATAGAACAGCGTTACTTTGCTAACTTCATGACCATGTGCTCCCGATAGAATCTAAGAGACATAATCTTCTCTTTTCCAGGTACAACAATTCTCCGTGCCATTAAGAACACTGTTGATCCAAAAACCAAGGTCTTCTACAAGACGAACCCGACATGGACTTTGTCAAGTCTGGAAATTCTCCTACACCATTGAAGTAGTGGGAGAACACCCTTATGCAGAGGGATCTGGCGATAACATGAACTTGACCATCGCCAACCCAGGTACAAGCACTATATCAAAGGTATGTGGAGCTGTGAAGTGTGTGGTTGTCATCATCTCCGGTCGTCCTGTCATGATTCAGCCCCATGTTGCAGCCATGGACGCTATTGTCGCTGCTTGGCTTCCAGGAACTGAAGGCCAAGGGGTTGCCGATGTTCTGTTTGGTGATTATGGCTTCACAGGCAAGCTTCCTAGGACATGGTTCAAAACCATGGATCAGCCTCCGAAGAATGCTGGGGATCCTCATTATGATCCCCTTTTCCCATTTGGTTTCGGTCTCACCACCAATCCCATTAAGAACTAAGCTAGGAAATGGATTGGGACATTTATACTGTTTTTGCACCACCTAGAATTATTGAAATTTCCATTTGGCAGAACTTATGGTACCATGCAAATTTCTTTTTTAACATAGAAGTAAAAGAGAGCTTGATTACATCTCTCTCATAATTTTGCTGCCAAACTTCATGCTCTCCCAACTTTAGCTTCCCTGGCTGATTCAATATATCCAGTACAAATAGAGAGAGCAGTCTGCCTGGATGAAGACAATTTCTACAACTCAGGGCAGCGGCAACTCCTTCCAAGAAATTCAGAACGTCTAAGAAAATCCAAAATGTAGCATGACTAGTCTGCTTCACTCGGAGGGGAGCACAAGTGATCCAAACTGCCAATGCTCAAACTAAGTCCATGATCAATCAACTTCAGTTAGAAAAAACGATTTGAGAAGCCAAGAAATCAATAAGCTGAAGAATTTTTCTTCCACAGCTAGTCCACTACAGCTTCCATCAAAGCTTTCACAACCTACCTTCCTTCTTTTTCCAACTTACCAGCGAAGGAAGATAGACTCCAACATGTGCTACGCCACACATCATATGAGACCTGACACCATAATGATTTGGCTGCACTATGCTTCATCTTAGGATCTAATCGATCCAAAACCTGCATAACCGGACATTTTTACACCAAAAATGATACCTCCAACACTCCTTCAGTCCTAGTGCACATTTCATTAGGTAACCAGCCAATTCAGCCTGAGAAACTCTATGATCAAGCATTCGGATATCATAATGACTGGAGTTGGATCATGAATCCAACACACAAACAAGAGTTAAAAGGGGCACATATGTGACACAACAGATATAGCACTCCCTTGAGGCGTACTAATATGCAACTATAGCCATGGGAAGTTCATGTACAAAGAGGCTATAGAAAGGATAAAAAGGACAGCCAACATTACATTTATTGAACAAGACAAGAAAAGCATACATTATTCACATCACAAGTTTAGCAACACAGACATAATTACAAACAGAAAAGAAGAGTGTAGTGTCCACACATCACCCTAGGCTGCATTACATTCATCAGCTACTCCACCAGTAGACCGCTCCGCGTGCTCAGCCTCATTTATTTGCCTCAAAATTTCCGACTTCTTCTCCAGAAGAGCTTCGATTTTACTGTTTACTTTCTCCAACTTTTGTTTTAGCTTGTCAAGATCTTTAATCTTGTCCTTCCCATCAAGCTTTCTTTTCTTATCACCCTTAACCTTCTTGTCCTTTTCCTCCTTATCAACTTCTTTACCCTTCTGCTTTTCTTTTGCCCTTCTCCTTCAGATTTTTTAAGGTCTCCTTTCTCCACCTCTTCATTTCTATCGTCCAGTTCATCCTCATGCTTCTTCCCTTTCTTCTTTAGCTTCTCTTCTTTCTCTTCTTTTCCAGAATCAGTTTTCTTGGTCTTCTTCTTCTCTTTCTTCTCCCCTTTCCCCTTGTCTTCATCTGCTGTTTCCACATCGGTGTCGCCCTGTTGCTTTTCCTTCTCTTTCTCGTCCTCATCTTTCTTCTCCTTCTTCTTTCGCCCTTTCTCACTGACCTCTTTTTCCTCATCTTCATCTTGTTTCTCCACATCCTCTACATCCTTGTGCTTCCTTTCCTCTTCGTTCTCCTTAACTTTTTTCCGGTTCTTCTTATTCTCCTCCTCATCTTTTGTGCCTTCTCGCTCATTTGCTGCATTCCTGAGCTTATTCTTCTCTTTCTCTCCCTTATCCTTTTTCTTATTCTTTTCTCCTTTGTCTTCATCGGCATTCTCTTTTCCTTTTGATTTATCTTTCTCCTTGTGTTTTTCATCCTTTTTCTTGCCTTCGTATTTCTCTTTCCTATGTATATCCTTTTGCTCCTCATCATTTGCCCTCCCTTCATATATCTCCATGTATCCTTCGTTTCCCTTTTTCTCCTCCTCCTCTTTGTCGTCGCTTTTAATCTTCTCTACTCCTTTCTCCTTGGAGTTCTCATCATTTCCCTTCTTCACGTTCTTGTCCTTATGTTTCTCTTTTTTCTTCCCCTTAGAATATTCTTCACTGTTTTCCAAATCTCCACCAGGTTTCTCTGTATCCATCCCTTCTTTTTCCTTGCCTTTCTCGTACTTATTCTCTTTCTTATTCCCTTTCTTTTTCTTAGTCTCCACGGACTCATCATTCTCAATTCTTTTATCTTGATCATCATTGATACTGCATTTCTCCTTCTCTTTCTCCCTCACTTCCTCTTTACCTGTCCTTACTTCATCATTATCGTTGTCATCACAGCCGTGTTGTTTTCCTTTTTTCACTTTGTCCTTTTCCTTCTTTTCACCCACACCCTTTTCCTTTGATTTCTCCTTGTGCTCTCCTTTATGTTTCTCTTTCTTGTCTTTATCATGATGCGGCTTGATTTTCTCCACCGTTTTGGTCTTTAATTCCATTTCCATCTCAGTCTTCTCTTCCGACGCATCATCTGGTTCTGTAGGCTTGGTCTTCAGCTTGACTCTTAACTCTTCCTTTTTCACTTTTTCCTCTCGCGCACTGGATTGAGATCCTTCTTGCATGCTGGTTGTGTTAGCTGGAACTTGAAATGTATATACTTTGTCTCCTTTGTCTCCTGAACACATGCGCATAGCAGTTACATCAGGCAATCAATGATGACATATCATACTATTTGACAAATTTCCACCTCATATTACTGAAAAATAACAATGCAGAGAGGGTGGCATGGCAAGCTTTGTTAATGAAGAAAAGATTTCTGACCCAAAAAAAAAAAAATGAAGAAAAGATTATCCCGAACAATTATGGCCCTAGGCCTTGGCAAGGCCATCGCGGCCCTTGGCCACTGGGGTGTGCAGTTTTTGACCGCACTATACGAAATTACATGAAAATTTCCTAATTCACCCCCAAGTTATGATGTTGCAACAACAAAATACTTCATCTTGTCCCTGGTTTTACGTTTTTTTTTTTTTCTATCCCATGGACCTCGACACAAGTTTATGGTTCACGGCACCTCGTTTCGCTCACCTTTTTGCATAACATCTTGGCACCATCAAGGGCAGGATTTCTAGTGAAAGACTCCTTTTGAGGTCAACAAGCAGTCAACAGTTTATGGACAAGAAGTGCGATGAAAAAAGTGTGAAAAATCAAATAATAAGATAGATGTGTATGATTACTCGACCAGCTTTATTTAATGTGTTTGTGATAACACATAAGCCACTATGGTCAAATATCCAACATGCCCAAAAAGCTGTGGATGACATGAGGAATTCAAGTTCAGTTGCGACTCAGGTTCTCGATATAAAGCAATCATTTCAACGAGATAAACAATTCCATTGAGCGAAACATAAAGAGATGAACCACCCTGCAATGCAATACCTGAGAACGAGATGAACAACCGTTGGGGTTTTCTTACTCCATCTAGTAGAGCAAGCAAGGAAACCAAATAATGTGCTCCTAGTTACTTTATTTTACACCATCATAGTCAAATTTATGGATTGTTTCCAAGAAACGAAAAAACCCCTCTCGTCTCTGTCAATTCAGATCCTAGCAAAATCAAAGCGAACACCAATCAAGATTTTCATTACACTCTGACGAGACCATCCCTCCCCATGATCTTTTACTTCTTTTAATAGACAAGAGAAAGATTGACGACATGGCAATTTACAAGGACGAAACAATGCTTTCTTGTAGCAAAACAAAATGAACTCAACACTTGCCCGCGAGAACCGATACGGCCTGTGGTGCTTTATCATTCCAATCCGAACACAATCGATAGCTTGGCCAGAACACAGCAACCATCACAACGAAACCCACAATTTCCACATGATAATCCATCCCCAAATCCATACTCTCGCACCAATAAACCATCAACATACCCGAAATTACTGATCGAAAGACAGCGGGAAGTCCAAATTTCGACAAACACGAAACAGGCAATACGAGGAAGAATAAAGTTCTCTTTGTATGCATCTAACAGCTCACGAGATCGCACTAGATGATCACGAAGAACAAAACCCAGAAGACGTTTCGCAGAGCTTCTCACCTCACGCCTTCTCCGAAAGGCACCGCTTGATCCCAGAAACAAAAGCGACGTCACGATGCCCGGTGAGGTGAAGCTAACTCGGTCGGGCCAGAAGGACGCGTCGAGCTGCGTCTTTTGTCGAACTGCAGAAATAGCTTTGGCTTTCGGCTGCGACCGGGAGGGATTGATTCTCACCTTCCGAGAGAATCTAAACTCGCCCACACGCTATGGTCTCTGGCTGAGTCTAGACTCTTGGTGGGTGCGAGCGTGAACGAACAGTAGGAACCGCCAAAGCGAGACGGCGATGAGCACTTCCACTTTCACGCGAGTTACGGTCTTCTTGTTCTAGAACGAGTGCGTGGGTAGGCTCGTTGATATCTGTTTTGGGAGTGAAAATGGCCGGGATCTCAATTGGCTAGTTGCACCACCGTGGCAACAGCTCGGCTGGGGTCACTCTTAACCCACAAAAACAACAGCTCTAGTGCGGTTGCATCACCCTGGTGGCGATGAACTAGTTGGTGGTCGATTTTTTCTACACGACTACATAAGTCCAGATTTGCACTGGACCAGGTGCTGAGTTGAAATTCCGCGTCAGCATTCCGTTTCTACACCTTATGGAAGTACTAGCTTTGACCAAAAAATAAGGTGTGTAGATTAAGAATTCAATTACACACAAAAAATGAGATATTTAATTGAGCGTGCGTAGCAACTCGGCCGGGTATAGGCGTGGAAAAAGAGACCACAATGGGACCACCAGCTACAGTACCCAAAATAATGGACCTGAATAAACTCTTTAAACTGCTTCATATAAATTTCGGGACATGAATAAATAAAGGGAAGAAGAAAATTTTATTTCTCAGCTTAGGGAGTAATGGTGAAGAATGTAGACTCTACATTATCTTCGAATGGTTATCGTCGGGTAGGGTCGTATAGTAGTGTCCCGCGCCAGGGGCGAATCATTGTAGTTTCGGCTCTTGCATTGTCGACGTGTCTTCGTACAATATCTTTAAACCGACTATCGGCGACATATTCCTAGTTCAAAGACATCGTGAATTAACATCAATGTCAATAAAAATAAGGGTTAAAATCACGAAAAATCTTAAATTAGTACGCTTGTGACAAATTTATTCCAAATTATTTTTTGACCATAAAAAATTTCAAATTGATATACCCTTGACAAATTTACTCCAAACTTATACACCTATGATAAATTTACCTTATATAAATTTTCATTAAATTTTATTATCGAATTCTTTGAGTTAGATGATACATGACGGTGTCGACATGTACGTTTGAGATTTTTACCTTCTGTTTGTAACAAGGGCATCAATTTTATGGTATTATTCAATTTAACGGAAACCAACGGAAAGTAGATTTGTCACATAAGCATTAGTTTGAATTTTTTATGGTAAAAAAAATGGCTTTTGATAAATTTGTTATAAATGTACAAGTTTGGGGGTTTTCATGGTATTAACCCTAAAAACAAAAGCTAGCTCTACTAGAGAGCATTTGTTACACGAAAAATTAATAATTTAAAAATATTTTAGTAAAAATGATTACTTGCATCACTTATAAAAATAAATGAAATATATTTTCATCTTCAACAAAAATATTTGGACATAACTTATAATCAATAATGAAAATTTACCTTTATTAAGTAATTATTTTAAACTATACGAGTAGCAACTTTTAGTAAAATATTTTCTAAATAATTCATTTTTGGCAAAACAGACGGAACCTTAGTGCCATGCTTCTCTTGAGCAACTTAATGAAGATGGAGCATTGAAGTAATTCTTTTCAGTTTTATTTTTCTCAACTAGCGGACCGGGGATGGTTCAACTTCACCCGCTCTTGATTATCATCTCCCGCGATTTTAGCAAATATCAATTGAAATCGCCCATGTTGTTTTGTAACAAAGATCATACTTTAAGTCCTCTGAAAAGGGCTTAATTAACTGTTTTTATATTGGTTCACCAAAGCATTACCATCCACCAATGTGTTGAGCAATCGGGCCGCCTCAACTGGGGAATCGGTCGCCTTACTCGACCGGTCAAAGCCCGGTACAAGGGGACTAATTCTGAGTTCCCGATTTCAAAGACTAGAAACTGGCTTTAACCAGTTTAGTTCCCGTCACGATATCCTAAACTATCCGAGTCTATAGGGGGGACTCGGGTTTTGAACGGTTTTGAAAAATAAGAATGTCTCCTTTACAAGCCTGGCTAGGATCGTCCGGCCCGGGCAACAGCACGATTGCGGTGGCACCACCCCCGAACTAGTTGGTGGCTGTGATGTGACCCAGCAATTTTCCTCTCTATCACTCTGTGCGCATATGTGCTCAGATTGGAGGCAATGGAGGCCATGTGGTGGTTGCTGATGCCGATGAACCTCGAAGCAATTCTTTCCAATTTTTTCCATTTTTCACAAATAGACTGGGGAAGGTTCGCCCACTCTTGATGGCTATGATTCCGGCTACAATCTCTCCCGATTTTGGCAAATGTCATTGAGACCACGCACGTTGTGTTGTAACGATGGAGTTAATTTAGATTAAGATCATTCTTTAAGTCCGTACAAAGGGAATAATAATAATTAATTATTTTTATATTCGTTAACCAAAGTACTATCGTCCATCAATAGGGTGAGTAACCGAGTCAATTTAACTTGAAAACCGGTCCTTACTCGGCCGGTACACAAAGAGACCGATCCAGTTCCTAGTTTCTTAAACTAGGAACATGACTTAACTAGTTTGATTCCGGTTTATATCCCCAAATCCAAGCCTGTTCTATCAGAGAACCTAGGTTTTGAACGGCTTACTCTAAATCCTAAATAAATTATTTTGCTCTTTTTATAAAGTAGAAATTGTTTGTTGAGGTGAAATATGTTCAATGTGTTATATTCGAGGAGAGAGAATTGCAGTCGTATTGGACACATGCATATCGCATAGAGTAAAATGACAAAAAGTTACGGCAAAAAATATAAATGAAGAAAAGAAAAGCTATTGCAAGTTCTCGAGTCAATGCCGGTTTAGTTCCAGGTCGGTTTGGGATTGATTTCCGATTCTTAAAAATTTAGAAACCAACCCAGATAGGTAGGTCCTAAATTTTAGATTTTGGAATGGATCGCTCCTAACTATCTATCAGTGCTTTGTTGCTTTGTGAAATGAAATCAAATGATGTGTAAAAAGAGGAGATAAAAGGTGGCGCAATTCAATTTTGCCTATGAATAACACGCCTTGATTAATTCATCGAAGGAGGAATTAAAAGACAGCCCTGGGCAAATGCTGTTTTTCTGGTTCTGGGACTCAGTTGGATAAACTTAATTAACGTTAATGCTTTATTAAAATAAATAAGGAAAAAAAAAAGGAAGAATCTTGCCGAACAGAACAGCCTGAGCCAGAGAGAGACAGAAGAGAAACCCGCCTTCACGCTCTGTCGCTGTTTTTTTTTTTTTCCCTCTCTCTCCTCGCTGTTCCGTCGTCACCAACAAAAAGGAAAAGAGCAACGTCTCTCTCTCTCTCTCCTTCCCTTCCCCCAACCTCGCTTTCTCTCTCTTCCTCTCTTCCGCGTTCCGATCGCGAACCCCATCGAGGACCTCGATCGGGCTCCCGAGGGCCACGACCAGAGCCCGCGAAGAGAGCTTTCTACCTCTCGGATCTCCACCTCCCCCAGCTCTCGCGTTCGAGGTCGAGCTCGTTCCGACGATGAACGACCTTCTATCGGTAATGTCCTCTTCGCAATTAGCTGAATGGGGGCGGGCGGGGCTGGTTTTCTTTTATGTTGCTCCTTCTCGTTTGTTTTTTCTTTTTGGGATGTTGCTGCGCCTGTTTTTGTACTGATCTGAGCTCGACAGCTACGTCAATTTCAACTGGATGTTGTGCTTGTATCTATTGCTTTGTCGTTTGTGTTGTTCATTTATTTAATTACCATCGAGATTTGACTTTTGTATCGCTCGGAGGATTCTATGTCCTCGCTGGGAATTGGAATCTGTTGGGGAAGATACGGGAATTTGGATTTCCTGCATTGTCCTTTCACAGGATGTATGAGAAGAGTATCTCGTCCGGCTGAGCTGGATTTTACTGCATCTGTCCTTCACTCGGTCAGGCGCTGAATTGTGATGCTCGAATTATGTTCTCGAGCTGTAGATTCTAGAAATGGTGAATGGGTTAGTGTGAAAATGTGAAGAAGAGAGCGAATAGCATTAAAATATGATGAACCCTTAGCTTCTATGCCAAAGAAATTTTGCTGAAGCACAAGCTATTCTGATCCTGTTTATATAGTTCTTCATTCTTGGCCTTGCTTGCTTACAGTTGTATTTGCATTACGCCATTCAAAACCAGGAGAGTGTCTGGATGTCCGCATTCTTTATTGTTGAGAGTTTTATCAACTAATGACAAATATCGCCGTATTGCTGGTTGAGAGGTGGTTAAGTGGGATTGTTGTGCATTTGCTTATGAGAAGGGAAAGAAGTGTTGGCTCCCTCTTTCTTCTTCCAATCTGGCTAGAACATGCACCTTCCATTTGTCATCAGTGGACCATTGAGAGAATCAACCCATAAGGGGTGGCCAAGTTGGTTTTTATTACCTCATTGTCCCTTTGCATTGGCTTGTCATTTGAACTTATCATCATCATTGTAGAGCGATGAACAGTTTGATCTAGATGTTTTTAGTTTTGAGTGATATTTAATCTCCATGATGTAAAGTGTTGTGTTCTTTGACTTATTCGCTTTTTATCCTGTGAGTCTCCTCATTGGCTCGGGACATAAACTTCTCGTGAAGAAATTATATGTATGCATTTTTCATCCTAAGCCAAAAATGTGAGAATGAAGTCACAATACTAGAGGCTACAAATTTAACTTCTGCCTACTGGTTTAATAACTTTTTCCAGGATTCCTTTGAGATCCCTCGGGGTCAATCTTCTAGAGATGGGGACATTGAGTTGGGTGCAAATGCTCCAATGCGCTCAGGGGAGCTTGGCTTGGAGAATTTCTTTAAGAAGGTTGTTATTATTTCAGTCATTATCAATCATTTTGCTTTGCAATGTATCTTCATGTCTTATAGCTGATAGGGCATGTTATATATATATGTCTTGCATTACAAGAATCACTCATAAGCCTCTTGATCAACCAGATTCAAGATATCGAGAAGCAAGTCGACAAGTTGAATAAATTGCTAAAGAAACTCCAGGTAAGGCACATTTGTTCAGGCCTTCATAATTTTATTTTTTACTCCACCATTTTTAGAACAATTGTCTCGGATTTAGATAAGCATACCTGATTATGTTAAAAACTTAAAATACATTGCCTACTAATTCTTCTCATTTTTTAAACTTTCCAATTGTTTATGAGTGCTGCAAACAAATTGCCTGCACCGTGATAGTTCTAATTTTTTACAAGTGAGCTGTATCTTTGTATTCTTTTGAAAAATCATTGAGTGGAACTATAAATATGTAAATGATGAACTTCTTCTTATATGACCGCAACTTTTTTTGTTCCTTCCTTTACAATCTCAAGAGGAAGATCTGTGTTTCCCTTTTTCTCATGCCACTTACGGCTTCCGCTTATGAAGGCTCTTTTGAATAGATCAATGGCTACTTATATGAACTCCATATTGTATCAAGTAGCGCCTCATTACCTAAGTAGCTTTGAGTAGGGTGTTAATGGTGTCTTGAATAACCTGCTATTGCATAGCTTATTAGAAGATGATACATCCTTCCGCCAACTTGTATGTATGCAGGATGCGCATGAGGAATCAAAAGCTGTAACTAAAGCTGCTTCCATGAAAGGTGATTTGCTCTAGCTTTACCTTAAGGTTCATTTGTATCCAAGAATGTGCTCTACTATTTTTTTTCATGCTTTTTTTCCCGGTTACTCTCTCTCTCCTTTTTTCTTATTGTGGCAAGAAGTGCGTACTATGTGATTTCTCTTCATTTCTATTGGTCTATCAAAGAAAGTTACCTTTGAAAAGCTTTTGACATGATTTGCCTTACCTTATTTATTTGTAGTTTCATCTCCAGTGTAAGATGCTCTTCCGCTTAGTATCAGTTTCCATAGCCTGATTAACATCCCAATAGATAACAAATCTCTGTTATCATGTGGTTATGCCCTCACTTTGATGGCTTCTTTGATCTGTTAGAGCTCTTTTGTTTAGCTAGTGGGTGCATAGTTATTTGCAGCATTTCCAGCTGCTGAAAGAAATCTGGGAATTTCATCATTTTCCATGGAACTTAATTTGTAATATCTTGTATTTAACTGAGGTTGGATTATCTAAGAACTTGGTAATCGTTCTTTTTGTTTCTATCGCTTTACTGCTGTGCTTGGGATGATTAGAATGACTCCCCCTGTGCTTTACTGATAATATGAGAGCTGTATGCCGTTCATATATTTTCCAAGTTACGAAAATAGGTAGTGCTTAAAATGAAACTCTTTAACTGTTTCATTACCTTGAAGGTACACATTGGGTGCTTACCCGCCAAAAAAAAAAAAGTACATAATGGCCTGTTTAGCTCAACCGGACATGGAAAAGATAATCATTCATTTGGGAAGAACACACTGATTGTGTGATTATTGTATTTCACCATCGCTTCTTTTAAAGTTAATATTTTTTTTTATCTCGCTCTTGATGCTTGGGAAAAATTCATGCACCCAAACTGTTTTGCTGCTTAGCTTTCAGGACACTTCTTTTAGAGAAAAGCTTAGTGCGCCTATGCTATGCTTGTCACAGTTCAACTACATCACATTGTGTAATGTGGCACAACCACCGAAATAGTTGACATACGAGATGCCCATAATGTTCATAAGTTTTGACTTGGCTGGAAAGCATTACTTTCATCCCAAACATCAGAATTAGTTTCAGTTATATGTATAGGAAAATTTATTTTCATGGTATTCTCCAATTTCTATTCAAGTGTGATATTTGTTTGAGTAGCATTTTATATTTCATTCTTCTATGTCCATGCCACCATATTAATAATTATGATGGTTTTACTGTCTACAGTGATCAAGCAGCGGATGGAAAAAGAAGTTGATGAAGTTGGAAGGGTTGCTCGTTTGGTCAAATCAAAGATTGAAGAACTCGACCGAGAAGTAAGATGATAAGCTGCTTGTTGTCCCTAGTAAGGGCCATATTCATATAATTATTATCTGTTTTATATTGTCTATCTGGTGCAGAATCTGGCAAATAGGCAGAAACCTGGTTGCGGAAAAGGTTCCGGTGTTGACCGATCCAGAACGCAAACAACTGTGTATCTCTCTCTCTCTCTCTCTCTATATATATATATATATATATATATTGATAAATACATATATACATATATCAATAGTGGTGTGTGTATCTTCTCTGTTTGTACGTGGGTGTGGCGATGGTGGACGTTGTGATGGATAGGGAATTTAGAGTCAGCCCTGGCAATAATTGCTTCATATTATGGCATTGCCAGTATCTGTCTGCATGCATTATAAGAAGTGATTTTTAGAACAGCTAACAGCTTACCCAAGATACATAAGGCCTTGCTTTCACATTTTTATAGCCAATGCAGAAGACTATCCTTTTAAGTGGCTGAAGTTGAAATTTTACATTGGGATTAGTTCTTTTTTAACACATTATTTTGAAGTTATCACATTTGTTACTAATCTGAATCTATCATCTAATGGAGCGAGAGATTGGTTATAATCAAGTGAATGATGTCATTTTGTAAACTTTATTGATGCAGCGCGTTGAAGAAAAAAGTTTAAAGACAAGATGGCTGAATTTCAGGTTGGTATGAACATAAATATTTGCATAGGCTCTCATTTCTCTATCTGCCTTAAATATTTAATAGGCTCTCATTTTTCTATCTGCCTGGCATTTTGTCAACTTTTTCTACTTTGAATACTTTTACAGGTCCTTAGGGAAAATATACATCAAGAGAATCGGGAGGTTGTTGAAAGGCGTGTGTTTACTGGTACAAAACCTTTTGGCTAATTGGAAATAAAAAATGCAATTGTAGCATAGCTTAGTACTAACTTCTTTGGTTTTGTTTCTTTAATGGCCAGTAACGGGCACTAGAGCTGATGAAGAGGTAAAATGATCTGTAAATTTTACCAACTTCTGGTGCGTTGCCCCTCTTGCTCGTATACTGATTAAACACTTCTTTGTATAGACAATTGATAGACTGATTGAGACCGGAGATAGCGAACAGATATTCCAAAAGGCCATTCAAGAACAAGGGCGGGGCCAGGTTCTTTTTCCTTTCTTGTTGCTTTGTCTCAATTTTACCGTTAACCTAATACGTGTGGGGTTATCCTGGACTTGAAAAATGTTCTCCCCAAAAATATGATTTTGTCAAAATACTTCAGGCTATATGCAGCTGCATAGAATTTACTCTATTGCTTGGAGAGAATCGGTAAACATGGGCTTATGAATGCCTTTTTCGAATTCTCTTCAAAATGTGGAGGCCCTAATGATTTTTTTGGCTTTCAAGATATCTTTTTGGTGGTTACTTGGCACTCTTAATATTATAAGCTGTTATCATCCTTTCCCAACTCCTAGTATAGGGTATATGCATCATTTGTTTCATGAAAGAATGATTTTCCTTTGGCTGGATATTTTCATTTGGAATCTTGAGAGTTCTCCTGTTGTGTGCAGTATTCTTTTTACTAGGAATAAGGTACTCATTCTTGAAGTTAAAAAGTTGGATGGACCTGATGTAGTTAATTTTACAGATTATGGATACTGTTGCTGAAATTCAAGAGCGCCATGATGCTGTCAGAGATCTAGAGCGCAAGCTTCTGGATTTGCAGCAGGTACTTAGCATTCACCGCTATTAAATCTTTGTTCACAATTGCGATTTTTATACCCTGGCTTCTAAAATAACAAACCGCTGAATTGTGTAACTAAATGGTGGAACTTAGCAATATTTGCACTTCAACTTTCACATACTTCCATATCTATTTGTTTTGCATCTCAACTCTCGTCTTGCCTCAGTGTGCTTACTTGACTTGCTACTGCCATTATGCATGTAATAGGTCACTGACGTGAAGTTTTTTAGAAATTTGCTCATGATGATGTGAGAAAGAGTGCAATTCCCTTTGTTATTAATAGCCATATGTTATGTACTGACTATCTCCAACAGTAGCTTAAAATTTATGTATGCAAACTTAACGTTGCTTTAGTATACCAGTTATGAACTTGTAAGTCAATCAAAGAGTCATAAAAGATAATGAAGCTCATTCTTTGCCACACACTATAGCATAGAAATATCGGATGCCTCTTTTCCCTTCCATCTTCAAAGGCTGCAGTGCAGCCCCTGAAGAAGCTGATAGAAAAGAAACGAGTTCCCAGATCTTCATAATCAGCCATAGAAACTTCTCTAACTCCCTTATCTAAGCCTTCTTCTCATACCACAGCCCACAACCCTGATTTGTTCAGACCAACACCCAAATTGTCTCTCTACTCAAATTCATGTTCTTCAGCGGTCACTGATGGGGATAAGCTGCCCATTGCAGCTGTTAGAAGTTGTCGCAGCCGTTACAAGTGCGAATTTGAATAACAACACAATAACGGTCAATTACGGGAATGATGGCTGCCGTTGCCATTATCTAACGGACAATTACAGCTGGTTTGGACAACTGAGAGTGCACATGTAACAGAATGCATATTTAGATCAATCAGATGTACAAAACCTAGTTTTCTGTTTCACAGTTGATGGCGAAAGCTGTGTGGGAGAAAGTCAGCCTCTGCTATATATCGTAACTCTTGTTTGTTCTTGATGCAGATATTCTTGGATATGGCTGTGTTGGTGGATGCCCAGGGAGACATGCTCGACAATATAGAAGCGCAGGTAGGCTAGTTAAACTTCTACTAAACTGTCTTCATCGATGTTTCTGTTCTTTTCTACAAGGAGAAAATGAGAATACTTTTGTGAAGTAACCCTTCAATTAAAGAAGTTCGTGGAGTTTCTGCTTTGCCACGCTTGGACCTGGATTGTGCAGTTCAACTCTTCATCTATGTTTCTTTAGGTATCAAGTGCGGTGGATCATGTCCAGAGTGGCAACACGGCACTCCAGAGGGCGAAGAGCCTGCAGAAGAGCTCTAGGAAATGGATGTGCATCGCGATCCTAATCCTACTCATCATTGTGGTGATAATTGTTGTCACAGTGCTCAAACCCTGGAGTAGCAACAAAGGTGCTTAAGAGGGCTTCACGTGTTGTTTGCTGTATAAATAGAAGAGCAATGTCGTGAATTGTTTAACAAGTCTCCTGGATATTCCCTGTTTATAATTGGTGGTCGGCGTGTTTTGACCCTGCGTTCTTTGACGTGGCAATCTGAGTGTTTACTGTTTCTATAACAGAACGAGTAATTTTAGTGCGGATATCCTCCTGGTCCTGTACCTGTACCTGATTCAAAATTCTTTGGTTGCTGCTTCATCTATGAATTCTTTGTTTGGGGAACTGTTCTTGGATAATTCTGCTAAACCGTGACTGCAGCGTGAGGTAGACTGGCTAATGTCTGAGTAAGCAGTTCTTGGTGTTGAGTAAATCGCAGGGGCGCAACAAATTAAAGTACACAAACACAATGCGTATGACTTATTATATGAGCGTGTTGTGCTTGCTAAGATAAATATGGACCGTTCACTAAATTTGATGGTCTGCATTCCGTTTCGGTAAAAATGAATACGAAAACCTTGGCATGAGGGCGTTTGAGTCAGCATCGCATGGTTTTAACCGAAGCAATCTTTCCCTGTCAAGTTCATCAATCAGGCAACGTTGTGAAAATTGAAGCAAACCCATGTTTGCTTCTTGAGGTGTTCCACGACCCACGTCCCACGTGACACTCTCTAAAACTCAAAGGAACCAGCCAGCATGTGATATGACGCGATGACTCGTCGGCACTTGGTCTAATCGACTATCGATTTCTCAAAATGGGGAATCCTTAATCAGGCCCGATGATGCCTCGCTAGCATCAGGAAAGCTGGTTTTCGTATCCAATGACCGGTTTAGACCCGGTTCAATCGAAAATGAGAGAGAACTAACATGCAAGTCATTTGCCGACGTCATTGGAATTAGCCATGATTGGTCTAATTTGGAGTGATAAGTAGATCGAAGAATAGCACGTGACTTCTAAATATTGTCAATAATTTTAGCCTTACCCAAGCTTTGAGTTATCTTTAAGCCGTCGATTCGAGGAATCTGTGTTTATTCTATTTGTGTTCGAATGGGCTTTTTCCAGCAATGGTGAATGAGTTGTGTATGCACTTTTCCTCTTCTGCAAAAAAAAAAAAAATGTGAGGATTAATTCACCATAGCAGAGGCTACAAATTTAACTTCTGCCTGCCGGTTTAATGACTTTTTTCCAAGGAATCCTTTTGAGATCGTTCGGGGTCAAGCTTCTAGAGATGGGGACATTGAGTTGGGTGCAAATTCTCCAATGCCCTCAGGGGAGCTCGGCCTGGAGAATTTCTTTAAGAAGGTTGGTGCATTGATATTATTTCAGTCCCTCCTCCTGCTTTTCAATGTATTTTCATGTCTAGACAGTGCACGTAAAAGTTCATGTCTTGCATCACAATAATCACTCATAAGGCCTCTCGATCTCGATCTACGAGGTTGAAGATGTCAAAAAGCAAATCCAACAGTTGAATAAATTGCTAAAGGAACTCTGGGTAAGGCACATTCATTCTAACCGACTGGTCATAGGTTTCCAATCCTACTTGGAGAGATTTCATTCATTTGAAATTCAAGTCATTTCGAATTAATAGGCCCTTGTGGTTTTATCATTTTTTTAACACCTACCAATGTTTACTAAGTGCTGCAAACAAATTTTCTGCGCCGCAATAATTCAAAAATTTCTACAAGTGAGCTGTATCTTCATGTACTTATGAAAAATCATTGAGTGCAATTATAAATATTTCAAATGATGAACTTCTTCTTATGACTGCATCTTTTTCGTTCCCTCCCTTTACAATCTCAAGATGGAGATGTGTGTTTTTCTTTTTCTCATGCCACTTAAGGCTTCAGCTTATGCTCTGTTGAATGGCTGCTATCGCATAGAGTATTACTAGAAGATGATACATGCTTCTGCCAACTTGTATGTATGCAGGTTGCGCATGAGGAATCGAAAACCGCTTCCATGAAAGGTGAATCGCTCTGGCTTTCCCTTAACGTTTATTTGTATCCATCAGAATGTGCTATCTTTGAATATTTTTTTGCATGTTATCCTCCTTTTTCCTGTATCAGCGAGTAGTGCATACATGTGTTTGAATGGCATTTATGTTTGTAACTCATCGAGTGACCATGTTAGACTATATTGCTCTTATGATGGTTCTATTGTTACGGCTTTATCAATTAGCTTATGGGAAAAGATATTAGATTGGTCAAATAAAGAAAGGTTGCTCGGTTTGTAAAATCAAAGATCGAAGAACTCGACCTAGAAGTAAGCTAAACATTGGCATCTTTATATAGATTATGTATCATTCTCTATAAATAGACTCTCCTGGTGCAGAATCTAAGCCACATAATACATCATCTAATGGTGCTAGAGATTGGCTATAATCAAGTGAATTATGTCACTTTGTATGAGAATTCAAAGTGTAGAAAGTTATCATTTCGGATGGCCCGAGTCCACATTTTTTTAAATCGACGGATGCCTTTGCAACATGACATTCTCTAAAACTCAAAGAAATCCACATATGACGAGATTACGTGCTGATTCTTGGTCTAATTGAGTTTAGTTAAGCTGCGACTAAAATCCGAACTCAATTAGATCCAAGAATCACACGCACTAGATCTCGATCATATGTGGATTTCTTTGAGTTTTAGAGGAATTGTCACTTGTTGCAAAGGCATCGTTCTGATTTAAAAAATGTGGACTCGGGCCATCCGAAATGATCAACTTTCTACACTTTGAACCCCTTCATACAAAGTGACATAATTCACTTGATTATAGCCAATCTCTAGCACCATTAGATGATGTATGTAGGCTAGATTCTGCACATTAGGGTGTTATAAGACGGACTTAATATTTATATGAAGATGCAAACAGGACCCTCACTTAAAGATAAAGTTTTTCCGATCTTTGATTTTACAAACCGAGCAACCTTTCTGACTTCATCTAACTTCTTTTCTCCATTAGACCAATTAATATCTACAGTAATAATCAATAGAAGCCCATCATTGAATATATAAGCAATATATGCTAACATGCACTATAGAGGGTTACAAACATAAATGAGACCATTCAAACAAGTATCGCACTCTGCAACGAGAAATTGAAGGCATACCATAAAAAAAAATATTTATAGGTAGCACATTCTGATGGACACAACATAAACCTGAAGGGAAAGCCAGAGCGATTCACCTTTCATGGAAGCGGTTTTCGATTCCTCATGCGCAACCTGCATACATACAAGTTGGCAGAAGCATGTATCATCTTCTAGTAATACTCTATGCGATAGCAGCCATTCAACAGAGCATAAGCTGAAGCCTTAAGTGGCATGAGAAAAAGAAAAACACACATCTCCATCTTGAGATTGTAAAGGGAGGGAACGAAAAAGATGCAGTCATAAGAAGGAGTTCATCATTTGAAATATTTATAATTGCACTCAATGATTTTTCATAAGTACATGAAGATACAGCTCACTTGTAGAAATTTTTGAATTATTGCGGCGCAGAAAATTTGTTTGCAGCACTTAGTAAACATTGGTAGGTGTTAAAAAAATGATAAAACCACAAGTGCCTATTAATTCGAAATGACTTGAATTTCAAATGAATCAAATCTCTCCAAGTAGGATTGGAAACTATGACCAGTCAGTTACAATGAATGTGCCATACCCGGAGTTTCTTTAGCAATTTATTCAACCGTTGGATTTGCTTTTTGACATCTTCAACCTGGTTGATCGAGATCGAGAGGCCTTACGAGTGATTATTGTCATGCAAGACATGAACTTTTACGTGCACTGTCTAGACATGAAAATACATTGAAAAGCAGGAGGAGGGACTGAAATAATGTCAATGCACCAACCTTCTTAAAGAAATTCTCCAGGCCGAGCTCCCCTGAGGGCATTGGAGAATTTGCACCCAACTCTATGTCCCCATCTCTAGAAGCTTGACCGCGAACGATCTCAAAAGATTCCTTGGAAAAAAGTCATTAAACCGGCAGGCAGAAGTTAAATTTGTAGCCTCTGCTATGGTGAATTAATCCTCACATTTTTTTTTTTTTTTTGCAGAAGAGGAAAAGTGCATACACAACTCATTCACCATTGCTGGAAAAAGCCCATTCGAACACAAATAGAATAAACACAGATTCCTCGAATCGACGGCTTAAAGACAACTCAAGCTTGGGTAACGCTAAAATTATTGACAATATTTAGAAGTCACGTGCTATTCTTCGATCTACTTATCACTCCAAATTAGACCAATCATGGCTAATTCCAATGACGTGAGGGGCCGTCTCATTGAAGTCGGTGATAAAGGGGGTTCATAGAGGAGAAGCTCTTGAGCATCGGATCGTCGCAATTCCGCATCAAGAATGATGGATCCGAAACAAGGTGCGTCAATTCCTCTATTCTATGGTTTGTGATTCGCGTATCTATACGTGTGATTCTTGGATCGCTGCATACGGATTTTAGTCGCAGCTTACATGTGGTATCGAGCCAACGCGTTTTAGATCTCGAATCACGTTTGGGTGTTTTTTCGAAATTTTAATTTCTTCAAAACTAAAAGAAAATTATATATTCGGAACCTACACGACGAGACGAGCAAAACCATATAAAATTCGTCGCCAGAGGACGATGGACGCGCCGCCACGCGCGTGGCCACGCGCCGGCGTGCGCACCACGCGCCGACCCCAGCCCCGCACGTGCTCCGCACGTGCGTGGCCGACGTCATCTCGTCATCTCGCCGGACCCGACTCGGGACCCGACCCGACTCGGGACCCGACCCGACTTGTGACCCGACCCGGACCGGGTTGACCGTTGACTTCGGACTTCCCGGTCGAACCGGTCGTTGACCGATCGACGGGTTAAGCCCGACCGGGTTCGCCGGTTCGGTTAGGCGAACGGTCGGACCCGGTTAACCCGGTCGGACCGTTTTGAGCTGGCCGAGAAGCGGAACACGTGCGATGCACGTGTCGGTAGCGTGGGCCTCACGCGCCGAAGCTTCGGTGGCGCGTGAGGAGCGTGCGGTGTCCGATCGGGCGTTCAGTGTACCGACGTGCTCGTATGCTCATGATCTACAAAGTGGTATATTTATTTTACATGTTTGATGCATTTATGGATGGAAAATACCTATGAAACTCTAAATACGTGTATGGTTTGGGGTATTTTTTGGCATATTTCTGTGTATTTCTATACGGTTTCATGAAATACGGGTGCAAGATTACATGTAAGTACCACATACAGATATGTGGAGTATAATTTATCAATTACGTGTTTATGGTTTGACATGTATTGTTAATTGTATCGATGAAAGTTAGCAAGGTGTGTATTTTTACGGAGAATTGCCCCTTTCTATAATTACATGCATACGGTAAATGTGAAATATAAAGTTTATATCCCAATTTCAGCTAAATTCAATTGGGTTGTGACCGCCAAAGTGGCACACTTAGTTGAGTTTAATAAAGAACAATTTATAAAGTATTGGGATGTCTCCTGTTTTAATGCGTTATTATACTCCCAAAGGAGGTAATTGTGTATTGTTACATGGAGGGTTGCATGTACAGCATATGGTTGAGAATTGATTAGTCTAAGTATTTTCATACGCCCAAAGGTGGTGATTAACGAAGATTAAAATAAATTCTCATGGCCGCCGTAATGCGAGAGAGTATACAATTGCATGTCATGTTTTCTCGCCCAAAGGTGATTATATGATGATGTATGTAACTCTCAAGGTGAATTTTCACATTATGCTAATTATAAACATTAATTATTTTTTCAGTCATTTTTTTACGTGAACGGCAACTCCATAGCTATTGAGATTCTTACTTGGTTCTAACTTTAAGAAGTGGAGAGAGGATTTTCTCGTTTGGTATGGAACTAGCGGATGTTCATGTTGCTCTTAATGAGGATAGACCGATAGCTCTCACAGATGCTAGTACGGATGCCCGTAGAAAGCACGGTTCTTTGTTTGGGAAAAGAGCAATAGGATTTGCTTACTTGTCAATGAAGCGATCCATACGGGAACATCTTAGAAGTGATTTTTTCTGCCGACATCACTCGCTAGGCAAATGATGGAGGCCTTGGTGGTTAGAAATCGTGACTCTCCTAATGCTGAAATTGGAACACATATGTCGGGTTTATTCGGTTTGAAGTATGATGGTTCTGCTGGTGTTAGGGATTATGTCCTTAGGATGGTTGATCTGCAATCAAAGCTTAAGGCTCTTAATGTTCTTATCCCCGATGCTTGTATTGTGCATCTTGTACTCAACTCTCTTCCGCTCTGAATTTGGTATTATCCAAACACAAGTATAATACCGCCGATCAACCATGGACAATCAATGACTTGATTGCAAGGGTGGTGTCGGAGGAGACTAAGTTAAAGAAAAATAAAGTACATGTTGCTATGTATCTCGCTTACGGTTCCGGTTTTAAGAAGGGTAAGGGGCACAAAAATCGTGCTCACAAAGGAACTCATTCATCTGCTGGTGTGTGTCGACAACTTGGGTTCAAAGAAACCGACCTTTAAAAAGGACGGTAATGCTGGTAAGGATGGTCTCTGTTTCTTCCGTAAGAAGGGAGGACACGTAAAGAAAGACTGCGCTAAGTATAAAAACTGGTTGTCTAAACGTGAGCCTAAAGGTAATGATTCTTTGGCATTGGTTTGTGAATCTAATCTATCGAAGCCCCATTTTGTTCGTGGTGGCTAGATAGCGGTGCAATTAATCATGTTGCGTTTACCATACAGGGATTCATAAACCGGAGGAAGCCAAATAAGGAAGAATCAAAGCTCACCGTAGGAAACAATAATAAAGCCGACGTTGAGTTCGTGGGAGATGTCATTTTAATTCTAGATTCTGGTTTTAACTTGATGTTAAGGAATACATTTTATGTACCTTCTTTTAGACGGAATTTAATTTCCGTATCAAGTTTGGACATGTGTGGTTACTCTTTTGAGATTTCAAATAATGCAATTTCTATTTCTTTTAATTCAAATAAAGTTGGGTATTGCACTATGTCCAATGGATTGTACATGATTATATTTGTCTCCCAACAAAATATATGTTGCTTATACAAATTGAAAAGGTTGTTTCTAAAAGACCTCTACCTAAGGAACAGTCTTACGCATTATGGCATAAACGTCTTGGTCACATATCTAAAGAAAGAGTGGAAAGAGCGATAAAGGCAAACATTCTACCCACTCTCAAAAGTGACCTAGACGTATGCGTGAGCTCTTGTAGAGGTAATATGACTAAAATAAAGAAGAAAACTGCAGTCCGTAGTTCTCATTTGTTAGAGATCATCCATACGGATATAAGTGGACCCTATACAAGCAACGTTGTGTAGAAATTTCTATTTCATCACATTTATAGATGATTATTCCCGATATGGTTATCTCGTACTTGATTAAGGAAAAGTCTGAATCTCTTGACATGTTTAAGATTTTCCGGATCAAGTCGAGAAACAGTTGGGAAAAGTCATAAAAATTGTCGAGATCGACCGCGGTGGTGAGTATTATGGTCGACATGGCGATCTTTGGACAGCTTAAAGGGCCATTCGCCAAGTACTTAGAGGATTCTCGGGATTGTGGCTCAATTTACTATGCCCGGTAGTCCCAGAATGGTGTGTGGGTGAAAGGCGTAATCGTACCCTTATGGATATGGTAAGGAGTATGATTAGCGGAACTAATTTACCTGGTTTTTTGTGGGGTGAAGCTTTGAAAACAGCGCTTTATATTCGAATCGTGTTCCTACAAAATCTGCGCCGCTTACTCCCTTCGAGTTATGGACTGGACGGAAACCTAGCATGAATCATCCGAAAGTTTGGGGATGCCCCGTGAAGTAAAGTTGTATAATCCGACTTTGAGTAAGTTGGACTCCAAAATCACTCGATGTTATTTTGTGTCTTATCCAGGATCATTCAAAGGGATATCGATTTTATAATCCCAATGGAGGAACGAGAATCGTGGATTCACAGACAGCGAAGTTTCGGAACTTGATGTAGCCGAACAAGGTGATTGCTCACGGACTATTGAAGATAACAATACGGTGAGTACTTCTATGTCGTTTTCTTTACCTATACGAGACAATTGTGGAGGTCCCTATACCACAACCGAACTCGTTGAGGCTCGGGAACCACCATCGAAGTAGTTCCCGATGAAGTTCCTCAAGCCTTTCGGGAACGGAATGAGGTAGAAGATGCTCCTCTAAGGAGATCCGTTAGACAGAGACGATCGCCTATACCACCGGACTACATAGTCTATCTAAGAGAGCAGGATTATGATATTGGTTGTGTTGTTGATATAGTAACTTATACGAAGCTATTTCTTGTCCTTAGTCCGATTTATGGTTAGATGCAATGAGAGATGAGATGTTATCTATGAAACATAACAATGTTTGGGAGCTTGTTGAATTACCGAAGGCTATAAACCCGTTGATTGTAAATGGGTTTTTAAGACTAAGAAAGACTCCACAGGAAAGATTGAAAAATTTAAAGCTAGACTAGTAGCTAAGGGATTCACTCAAAGAGAAGGAGTAGACTATGAGGCAACCTTTTCTCCGGTCTCTTCTAAGGACTCTTTTAGAGTAATCATGGCTTTAGTAGCTCATTTTGATATGGAGCTTCACCGGATGGATGTTAAAACTGCTTTTCGAATGGAGACCTTGATGAACAAGTTTATATGGCACAACCTGAAGGTTTTGCAGCGAGATGATACATGTAATCTGGTTTGTAGATTGAAAAAGTCTATTTATGGTTTGAAGCAAGCTTCTAGACGGTGGTACTTGAAGTTTCATAGTGTTGTTACTTCCTTTGGGTTCATTGAGAACAAGTTAGATCGGTGTATATCTTTGCAAGGTTAGTGGGAGGAAATTTATTTTTCTCGTTCTTTATGTTGATGATATCTTGCTTGCTAGCGGCGATATTGAATTACCGCATGAGACAAAGAGAATGTTGTCACGTAACTTTGATATGAAGGATCTTGGTGAAGCATCTTTTGTCCTTGGGATTGAGATCCATAGAGACCGTTCTCGTCGCATATTAAGCTTATCTCAAAGGGCATATATTGATCGTATTTTGGAGAGATTCAATATGCAACAGAGCAAACCGGTATTGCTCCCGTCCGCAAAGGTGATAAATTGAGTCTTTCACAATGTCCTCATTCGGATATTGAGAAAGCACGGATGAAGAATGTACCTTATGCTAGTGCACTTGGTAGTATCATGTATGCACAGGTTTGTACTAGGCCAAACATTGCTTTTGCAACGGGACTTCTAGGCAGATATCGGTCAAATCCAGGACACGATCACCGGGTTCTTTGCCAAGAAAGTTTTGAGGTACTTAAAGAGAACTAAAGACTATATGCTAATTTATAGATATGTTCGAAACTTGCAGCTAGTAGGATATTCAGATTCAGATTATCTTTGGTTGTCAAGATGACAAGAAGTCGACAACAGGGTACATCTTTATGCTAGCGGTGGTGCAAGTATCATGGAAAAGTGAGAAACAGTAAAACGGTATCATCCTCTACTATGCAAGCGGAGTTTATAGCATGCTTTTCACCGCTACTCAGTGCTATTTGGCTCCGGAATCTCATTAGGGAGTTGACCATGTTTGATTTTGTTGATAGACCTATACGGTTATATTGTGACAATAACTCTGCAGTGTTGTTCATTAACAACCACGAGAGGTCTCAAAGGGTCTAAGCATATGGAGGTCAAGTTTTTGACCATAAAGGAATCCGTATGGAATGGTGACGTTGCAAGTAGAGCATATTACTACGGATGCTATGATTGCCGATCCACCGACTAAAGGTCTACGCCCTTGTGTATTTGAACGGCATGTTAATAGCATGGGCTTAGAAGCATCGTTGGATGCCATTGTTTAGTGGGAGCTTTCTAGTTTTTGCTCTAATAAAGTTTACATTTGTATTATGTTACGTTTAGTAACGGTTTTGATATGTATTGACTTTTTTATATTCGGTTAAGTGTTTATGAATGTGTTATTGAATGCATATCCGTTGAAAACCTCAAGGAACTGTGTAAACCTTGAGTAATGGCTAGGGCATTTATTTTTGGCCATGTGCATATGTCTTGTTACACATAAAGTATAGTTAACTATAAAGGTAAGATATATGTGGGTTCGTTGGAACCATAAGGATGTTCTCTTGTGACACATCGGGTTTCGTGACACATAAAGTAAGAGAATGGTGACCGACAAAGAGGATAACATATAAGGTGTCTCTATTATTTGAGATGTTATCCGTTTGCCATACTACCATATCAAATCCATATCGAGTAGAGTTAAGAGCATTTGTGATCATGGATGGCTCTGTGTCTTTTGATGCGATCTATCGGCATGTATCATCTTCTAGTAATACTCTATGCGATAGCGACCATTCAACAGACCAAATATATTCTAGCAGCGAGTAGTGCATACCATGTGATTTCTCTTCGTTTATGTTTGTCCATCAGAGAGAGCTACCTTTGAAAATTTATTTGCATGGTATCCTCCAATTTCTGTTCAAGTGCGATACTTGTTTGAATGGCATTTAGTATATCACTCCTCTATGTCCATGTCACCATATTGCTATTCATGATGGTTCTATTGTCTACAGCGATCAAGTAGCGGATGGGAAAAGAAGTTAGATGAAGTCAGAAAGGTTGCTCGGTTTGTAAAATCAAAGATCGAAGAACTCGACCTAGAAGTAAGCTCCCTCTTGGCATCTTCATATAATTATTATCCGTCTTATAATGACTCTCCGGTGCAGAATCTAGCGAACATACATCATCTAATGGTGCCAGAGATTGGCTATAATCAAGTGAATTATGTCACTTTGTATGAGAATTCAAAGTGTAGAAAGTTATCATTTCGTATGGCCCGAGTCCACATTTTTTTAAATCAGACAGATGCCTTTGCAACATGACATTCTCTAAAACTCAAAGAAATCCACATATGACGAGATTAGTGCCGGTACTTGGTCTAATTGAGTTCGGACTTCCTCCAATCGCTCTATAAAATTAAAAAGAAAATAATCAGCACACAACATGACTATTCGCCAGCACTTGATCTAATTAAGTATCGGGCCTCCTCGAAATGGGGAATCCTTAATCAGGTCGAGGTTGCCTCCCTAACATTTCTAAACTGGATCTGTATCCATCCAACGAACGAGTTCAGACCCGGTTCATTTGAACAATTACGCAAGCCAATTGCTGACGTCACTGGAATGAACCGGGATTCGAGCGAAGTAATTTTCTTAAATTTTGTTTTGGTCGAAGGTGCTTTTCTTAATTCATTGCCCTCGATAATTCCAACTCGGCCGGCGAGAAGAGAAACAACCATTTTTGTCTTACTCTCTGTGTCGGCTCGGCTCCGAGCAGCAGAGAAGGCGAAGGGATTCTCAACGACTTCTCTCTCTCCCTCTCTCTCTCACTCTCTCGGTGATGGAAGATGTCTCCATCCTCTCTCCTCCTCCACTTCTCGCAGCGCCGCCTCTCCCACTCCACCCGCGGCGGCTTCTTCTTCGTGCCCACGACCCTGGCTCTGCTCACCTCCCTCCTCATCCTCTTCTACCTCTTCACCACCTCCAACATCTTCTTCCTCCACTACCGCCACCACCATCGCCAGCCCAGCCTCCCCGCGGAAAGGCCCGGGCTTCCGTCCTCCGGTGGCAGCGGAACCCGTCCCGTCACCGGCCGGTCCTTGCCGGTCTCTGTCGATGGGGCGGCTGGGAGCTCTCCGATTGAGAAGTCGCCCAGAGTTGGCGGCCCCCCGTGGCTGGAGAGAGCGGCGGTCGCGGAGTCAACGCGGGTCTGCATTCGGGAGATCGGATTGAGCCCAGCGGTCAGTGAAAATTGCCACCTTTTGACTTTTAGGATCTTCTCATGGGTTGCTAGATTTTGACTGAAATTGTTTGATCCTCTTCTTTAACTACAACTTATTGAGGCTCGCATTTAGGATGATGAAGAAGGAATTTAAGAAGTTGTGACTTTAAGGAAGTATCGATAATGTGGTTGAATGATGGTGGATATTTGTCCTGGGTTACTGTTCTGGACTAAGCTTTAATTCAACTTTTCATAACTTAAAAATGTAGATGTCTCCCTAGATTGTTTCCGCAGGAGACAGGAAATTCTTACAATTTGCCTAACAGCCGTTTGAACTGGTGATTCCAATTTGCATACTCGAATAACTGTCATCGTCTTTTTACTGACGTAAATTGAATGAGCCATGCATTTTAGCCAAGATCTAGAAATGTAATTTCTGCCTTGTTGTTGATCAGATAAAGAGTTGAAAATTTGTTGGTGTGAGTGGGATGAGACATTCAGCAACTAGAGATTCGTGTCTGAGAAACTCATTGTGTTAACGCCCGTGTTTGGGAATTTTTGGTCTTATGGTTCAGGCGATCATGTGAATAGCAACGACGTGTACCATAACAGAGATGTCTTCGAGAAAGACTATAGAGAAATGAATAGGAGCTTTAAGATATATGTTTATCCTCACAGGCGGGACGATCCCTTCGCTAATGTTCTCCTGCCGGTGGATTTCGAGCCCGGTGGTAACTACGCGAGTGAAAGTTACTTCAAGAAGAGCCTCATGAATAGCCACTTCATCACGAAGGACCCGACTGAGGCAGATTTGTTCTTTATGCCCTTCTCCATTGCAAGGTTGCGACATGACCCGAGAGTAGGCGTTGCTGGCATCCAGGATTATGTACGGGATTATGTCGTAAACATTACTCGGAGATATCCTTACTGGAATCGGACTGGCGGGGCCGATCACTTTTATGTTGCTTGTCACTCCATTGGTCGGTCTGCCATGGAGAAAGCAAGTGAGGTGAAGATGAATGCCATCCAAGTTGTGTGCTCTTCGAGCTATTTCCTGCAGGGATATGTAACTCACAAGGATGCATCTCTGCCTCAAGTTTGGCCAAGACAGGGGGATCCTCCGAATATCATGTCGTCTAAAAGGTGAGTATGATTTTAGGCTCTTATGATGAATAAGTGTGGTTTTCGAAAGGTTCGTGGGTCTTCTGCATTTTCTGAAGCAAACTAAAGGTTTCCATCTTTTTGTTTGTTTGTCGTACCAAGTCTCTTTTGGCACTTGATATGTCGTGAGAGTCGGAAAGAAGTGTATACTTTCCGCCAGAACTCCCAAGTTTAAGGTTGCCCTTGACGCTCATCCATAGAATGATCTAATATTGGTCAAAATTTTCAGGAACAAACTTGCATTCTTTGCTGGGGGAATTAACTCCCCTGTCCGGGAAAAGCTTGTCAAAGCATGGAGAAACGACTCTGAGATCTTTGCTCACTATGGCCAACTCACCACGCGATATTCTGATGAGCTTCTCGGGAGCAAATTTTGCCTCCATGTCAAAGGCTTTGAAGTAAACACAGCCCGCATTGCAGATTCGTTGTATTATGGCTGTGTCCCTGTGATAATTGCCAATCACTACGATCTCCCATTCGCTGACATATTGAACTGGACAAGTTTCTCGGTCGTGGTCACCACTTCAGACATTCCATTGCTTAAGAGAATCCTCAAGGAAGTGAGCAGCGACAAGTTCTCGATATTCCAAAGCAATGTAATGAAGATCCGGAAACATTTTCAGTGGCATCCATCCCCTGTCGATTATGACGCCTTTTGCACAGTCATGTATGAGCTGTGGCTTCGAAGAAGTACTGTCAGAGTGCCACTAACTGCTTCCTTTGGTTCCAATTGATTCTTGTACAATTTCCTGTTCCGAGTATTCAGATACCACACCGGCACTGCGCATTCGTAGAGTTCCACAGTTGATACGAGTAATTGCATGTTAAGGAAGTAAAAATTGGTGTTTGAGACAAAGGGTCAGGATAGGAACTGCAACTGTTCTGTTACATTCTACACGAATGAGGAGATATTTCATATTTGGCTCATCTGCTGTATGGTTCTGATCTTTTGCTTCATATGCGTTCATTTCTGCTTTCAATGAACACATTACCTGCCCTACACCGCATGACTAATTTACATGATCAGTACTTAAGCTACAATGCACTGCATCCGCCAACAGTCCTTCCAGAACGGCAGCGAGCCATCTGCATTTTCATACACGTACATGAAATGGGGCAAATCTTCCTTTTTCATAGGAAAGTGATGAGGGAGCCACCTAACCGACGAACCCAAGAAGTGGGTATTTTAGGTCGAGGATTTGGCATGGTGATCGATCGAATTGTTTGTTTGCGCCTCACTACTGTTTCTCTGTGTAATTGACGTTGTGACGGGTGCTTGAGTATAAATAAAATACTCTGCGAAGGCCATATGACCAACTCGAGTAGGTTGCCTCATCGCCGCTGCCGACGTTTACCCTCCGGAACAGCTGGATTCTGAGCCCTCCCTGAAGGGAAGAACAATGGCGGAACCTGTGTTGCCTTTTTATGGAAAGGAACCGTTCTTCATGGTTCCCACCAACTTGGAATTAACAAAAGATGCGGCATTTGCAGGTACAGAAAAAAACAGAAGCGCTCTGAAAAAGAAAGGTAGGTCCATGTCTCCTTTCCCTCGTGTATGAACCTTTGACCATGTTTCTTCCCCCATTAGAATGTTTGGTTGGCCTTTTGGCCACTCCGCAAAAACTGACGCCACAGCACGTGACTTCGTGATCTAACCACCTCCCCCCTATTCTCCAAACTCTCTCCTATTCCATCGCCTTCCATCACTGAGCTTTTAGCCTGCACTTCAGCGCTGCAATTTCCATTAAAACTAGTTTGCCTATGTTTCGTTGCTTCTGGAGATTTTCCCATATTCGTCAAGGATGGTGATAAGAGTGTGGAACAATGCCCTTCTCTCTACTTCTCTTTAATTCTTGAAGCTCAACTTACAGGTAAGTCGGGTCCTCTTGCCTATCTAACATGCCATGAGTTTGTACGTACTTTGTTTCAATTTCATCCATGACAATTCACAAGTTCTCGATGAGTTCTGCTGAATGTATAGCTTGCAAGATTACAGTTACTCCTCCTTAAGCTTGTAATGCGTCTTGATGTTCTATTGTCGGGTTAGCACGGGTTCTTAGTAAGCTTAAGCCGGCCACTAAAGCCATCGACTCCATGTAACTTTCGGGCTATGATTAGTCGAGATTATTGCTGTCTCAACTGTAAAAACGTCAACCGGTCGATTAGCTCTCTCTGTAGAGCAATCCTGTCTTCTCTTCTTTGGCTATGACCATAAGATGGGATGCATTAGTTCTGTCCAAAGATGATTCCGTGGCAAGCTTTTCACTTATACAAGCACTCAGAGATAGTTAAAGATTCCAAGTACCATCGCTTCTGCATGTAGGGATTAAGTAACACGAGAACTGCTCTTTCACCAGAACGTGGATAAAATAATGCGCAGATACTTCTCTTCTGTGGGCTATGTGAGAGCACCTTCCACCTTGGGTTTACAAATCCTTGCTACTTCTCGAAAGACAGCGGGTGACCATAGCATTGGACGGAAGGGAACTTCACCCGTTAATCTTAAACCTTTTAATTCTTCCGTGGCGCGATATTTTTGTATAGAGACTTCAAGGAAAAACAATCGTTAGGATTCAAGCTATGACCGGAGAATGGTCTCCGAATGCGCCAAAGAAGGCCCCAGACGCCGCCTAGGGTCAAGCCTGAGGTTAAACTTTTATTTTCCAGGGTGTACGTAATTGCTGCCTTAGTAGAGTAATCACAAGATGTTCGCAACTGGGGAGGGCTCCACAGAAAGATACGTGGTTGAGACTTCTGGGGATGCCCTTTTGCCAAATTTCCTTTCTGCTTTCCATCAGCACGACCCCCTTCTTCCCCTACCTACTCACTCGTATCAAACTCTCGCAGATCTCTCCTCCACTCCATCTGCCTTTCTTTCTTTGCTGAAACTTGGCCAGAAAAACACCAAAAAAAAAGAAAAAAAAGAAAGAAGGAATAATTTAGAGCACACTTATATCAACCATCGTTCAAGCCATATCTGCACATCAAAAGAGAAGCTGAAGTCCTGGACTAGTCTGTACTCTCTGTGCTGCATACTCGGACGTCAATTGAGCTTGCTTTTTCAAGCTCAACATTCGCTCGAGTAAATTTTTCCATGACTCTGAGACTCGCTCAATCGACTCGACCCGAGATTTTCATCGGATCAAACTAGAGCTCGAGGTCGAGCTCCAATCCTGAGAATACATTACAAACGAATATCTAATTATGCGTAACTATTTATGTTTATGAGTGTATTTTGGGAAAATTACCAAAAAAGTTATAAATTTATTGTAATTTTGTCAATTCAGTAATATTTTCCTTTTCTTTCTTTCTTTCCACTTGTTTTAGAAGGACTTTGTCCTTTCTTTCCAACGGAAACACCCAAATCGCCCCTGCGGCGGTTGATGCACGGTTTGAAACTTCGCCAGGAAAAACACAAAAATAGAAAGGACAATGTAGAGCGCACTTATATCGACCATCACTCAAGCCATATCTATATACCAAAAGAGAAGCTGAGGTCGACCTCCAATTGGGAAAATACCTTACAAACACACATCTAATTATGTTTAATTATTCATCTTTACAAGTGCATGATAATTAAGATGTGTAAATTATGATTATTCGATTAGCTAGGCGTATGAGCTACTTGAGTTAGAGCATCTTCAACCTCGAACTCGACTCGACTTTAATAAAGAACGAGTCTGAGATTTGAGTAATTCGTGAATTAAACTCAAACAACTTGACTGGTTTACACTTCAGCTAAGTACGAATGCGTAAGTAAATTTTCTTAGCCACTATCTAGTATCTTGGGCTGATTACAATTTGCAACCTAGATTTTTATTAGCGTCTCTGTCAATTGATGTAGTATTTTGTCTCAGTTGAACTCTCCTAGTATGTTTGTCTCCAATTTACCACAAATCTCAACTGTAGCTACTAAACTAGACAGATAATGAAGCAAGTGACGTCATGTATGTAAATTCGACCACCGACATTATTATCACAAGTCTTTTCCATAAAAGAAAAAATGTTTGCAAAGTCAATTAATTTCTCTTGTTGGTCTAATTTGGAGTAATAATTGCAAGAATAACATGTGACTCCTTAACATCGTCAATAAGGAAAAAACCACACTATGCTAACTCTATTTTAGCCTTACCCAAGCTTGAGTTATCTTAGATACATATGGCCCAAACTTTAGATTTCGTCATGCCTACTATCAAGCTACATGAATTTGATGAGAGCTTTACTAGCATAACAGTTTTTAGCTGACTATGAGAGTAAAAGCATGTTAGGGGCCACAAATTCTTGAAGGAATAGACTCCAAAATAATTTTCAATTCCTTATATTAGTTTTTTTTTTTTTTGTCGCCCAGAGCAAGCTGTTAATCTCATGTAGAATTAGGGACAGTCACAGAGTCATTTCTCATTTGACAAAGACAACTTATGTTATAAGAGGTTGATTGAAACAATTTCAAAAGTCCCAGCGATAGGATGTGATCAACCATATTTATTAGGGCATGTATGTTCCAATGTATTTGGGGACCTATCTTAGAACATGAAGCCTATCCTATCGGAAACACCATGAACTCATGGATTCCGATTCAAAATGTACATGGTACGATGTGCTTTTTTATCAAACTCTAGAATATTTTGCCTACCAACTTAACCGTCATATTCTACAAATTACAAAAAGTGAATCACAAAATTAAGTACGTTTTGACAATAATTATAGATAAGTCATAAACTCCATTCATCATACTTTTTTTCCGTACTTAAATGGAGGATTTTTACGTTAACACGCACATGCACAATAGCCTCGCGAGGCAACATGACCTGCGTATCCAATATTATGGAAAAAAGTAAAAATGCAACCCTTAAATTTTATGTTCATGGCAACCCCTATAATGAACAATAGTTAAGAAAACGGGTGCAAACATAATCATGATAATACATAGATTACTTACTGCTTTATACTTGTTCATGGTAAAAGGCAAGTATACCTTGTGAGCTTACATGAAACTGCATCAAAGCACATGAATTTGATACAGTAGTGATATATCAATTGAAAATCTAGTGCTGTATAATGTGATATCAAGTCTTGTCCAAAGTTTTTTTTTTTTTTTACCTTAATTCTTACACATTTTGGAGGAAAAAACCTTAGGCAGCCAACGAGAGTTAGCCACGACATTTTTCTATGACACAATGGCACGACAAAAACATTTTGAACATTTGGAATCGAGTTCGTCTGGGTGCACTGCACTTAGATATATGGATGTTCGACTCGAATTGAACAGTACGTGGATCTGTTTTGATCTAACGATCTCTGAGACCTTAGGCCCTCCTCCCCTTTATTCCTTACACCAATGAATACTCAGGTAGAAGTGTAGCTAAAAGTACGCAAAATTTCTTTGCTTTCATGTCGAGATGAACTCAACATGTGGAGAATGGAGGAAGAGGGGAGGGGGGTTAAAATGTGTTGAGAATGGGGGAGGGGGGGAGGGGGTTGGGCGGGGCAGCAGAGTGGAGAAACTTACACGGACAATTAATGAACAGGAGATGCATAAGACCATCTGATGATTCCTGTAATGCACATAAAATCACTTGTCCATCTTCCTTTTTTTTTTTTGGATAGATTAAGAAAAAAGTAGAGAAATTAGCAAGAATACTTGCGCGCATTACATCAAACGCACTATCTTAAAAATCTGCGAAGTTAAAACAACAACGTTTCCTTAATTTTTTTGACAACACAGCATAGCAAGACACAATATCTCCTACTATACTAGTGTCGCTTGAAAAACAAAGACACTCGAGCTGAACTAGTGCACCAAGTACCAGAGATGTTCATTGTAGATATATAACATGACCTGTCTGATCAGAGCTGATTCAAATTAGGAAATGTCGATCCTTAATCTTCACACAATCCGCGTGTCACAGTAGGTGGTTATTGTAGAGAACCACGTTTTGTTGATCACCAAGGCTTTCCGTTTCAGGTCTGAGTCCTGGTAATTCCCAGGTGACATTGCCGTGATTGAAGCTCACCGTGGAAGCGAAAGAAACCGCGGGCACAAACTGCGCTGGGTGGACAGTCGGACCCCGGTGATACTGATTTGTGTACTCGTCCTCCATGAGCGAATCCAGAAATGAAGAGAATATGTCCTCGTTATTGCAGTTATGATCAGCATAACTCTGGCCAAGGCTGTTCATCATCATCAGTCCCTCCACATTTTGCCAGTTCTTGTTGTTGTGTGCTTGGACACCGCTGTTTTGAGGCTGACCCAGCTGGCTGTCCACCGCTTTCAGATCGTTCTCGTCACCGGTTTCCTCCACTGGTGCTGAACGATTAGGGTAAGTTGCTTTCGGTGTGAATGTTGAAGCATTATAATTATCTTGTACATGGGCTGGTGAAGAGCTGGGGTTATGGTTCAATAATGGCTTGTGAGTCCGGGGATCAATTCCTTGGCTGATGAGCTTTTTGCTTAGGTGGGTGTTCCAATAGTTCTTGATCTCGTTGTCGGTGCGGCCGGGGATTCTTCCAGCTATCAAAGACCACCTGTTCATGTGTTCAATCAACCAAGAAGTACCGAAATATTGACATAGTCAACCTCAATGTCCTATATCTCTCGATGTTGTTGTTCTAGATCTATCGAGTAGTCTTAAGTTCGAGTTGGCACGTGAAACTTTTGTTCAACTTATTATTGCTAGCTAAATGATTTGTTTATTGTTTAATTCGGGAAAATAGGGCAAAAAACAGGTTCTGGTTTGATCCTATCTGAGTTCGCACGCTAAAAGCCTGTTCGGTTGGATTTGCTTCTTCACAAGTCAGCTGAAGAAAGCTACAGTGAAACCCTAGAAATGAAACAATTAGCAGAACATTTTTAAAGCTTGTGAGATTCGTCTTATGTTGGAAAACCGACGTTTCATGTTACTTTGTCAACAGAACTTAGCTCATGGTGGAGGGTACCTGTTTCCGAGGAGGCGGTGGAGGCGGAGGATGAGGTCCTCCTCATCGGGAGCAATGTGGCCTCTCTTGACGGAGGGGCGGAGGTAGTTCATCCAGCGGAGGCGGCAGCTCTTGCCGCAGCGCTGGAGGCCGGCGCGCTTCGGGAGGGTGCGCCACCGTCCCTCGCCTTCCCTCTTCACGAAGCCTGCGAGGACCTCGTCTTCCTCTGGCGTCCATGGCCCTCTCTTTATCCCCACCTTGCTGCAACATGGCGTTGTTGTGCCTGTGCCCTTGCGCCTTGAAGCTGAAGCTGGACCTGGGTTTCTCATTATCTCTCTCTCTCTCTCTCTCTCTCACTGATTGATTTCGAGATCAATTGTGGGTTGGATTGGTTTGTGGATAAAGCGGGGGATTATTAGGGTTGGTGGGAGAGATGGAGAAGCTCAACGTGTCTCGTGTTCATTTTGGGAAGGAGGAAAGAGGGGAGGAAGTGCAAAATATTAATAACCTCAAGATAGATAGAGAGAGAATCATCGTAGGATTGAGTTTTAGGACATTCTTGTCCTCCATTGGGGATTCGACACGTGGTGGTGATTGTGTTTTGGATATAGGTATGCATCTACTCTCTTCTCTTCTCTTCTCTTCCTTTGTGGTGGGGACGCCCACCATTTCGCTTTGTCTGCTGCTACTTGTCTTTGCATGGGGGGCGTCTGTGTCGAGTTGGGAATTCTTCAATGGGCCATATTTAAATGTGTTCACCTTTCTTTTATTATAAATAAAGGTTATGCTAGGAAGACGGTCCGTCAAAGCGACAGACCCACGCTGACCGAACATTTCAGGACGTGGGCTTTTAATAACTTCCTTTTGACAAAGCATATCACGCTGATATGTAGTACTCGATGTCTTCTAGCTTTTTTTCATATGAAATTCCGTCGGTTTAAATTTTTTAATGTCGATCCCCTCCCGATTATGAGATTATCTTCTTCGCTGCACGGGTCTGTACCTCGACTAGTTGAAAGGCCGGTCCGACGTAACACGAGTGGACAAGAAAACGAAAAATGGAAACCCTAGACAGAATGCACATGGACCCATAGCTTGGACCGAACCTTTAATAATCTATCGTTCTCCGAAGGGCCACCTCCCTGATTGCATGGAGTCCCCCATAATCTACGACAAGACTTTCTTAGGTACTACGATTCCGATCAAGAGTTCGTGGCCGAAAATTTCCACGAAAGTATAGGTGCTTCTTTCGGGGAGTTTGAGAGTGGTATATATTTTCCATGAAAGCCATTTTGCAATGTGTCGGGGTAAGCTGCTATGGACTGAGCAACGATTGCTTTTTGATGGGCATGCATATGGGCCATGAGGGAAAAGAATATGAGGAGTGAACTTGAAAATGTGGAGGTTCAGAGTGTTTCGGACTGGCTATAGCAATGTCAAACAATTGTTCACACAGTTTCTTGGAAACTATTTGCGTAACATCCTAATTAAACCCATTTCGAGATTAAAAAAAGAAGAGAAGGAAGCCTAATTATAAACCTATTAGAGAAATCTCAAATTACAGCACTTTCAATTTTCGAGGAAAATTTCAAATAAAGGTTTGAAATGTCATCATTTTCCCAAATAAGGGTATGAAGTGGGCCTTATTTACGAATAAAGGCTTGATTAATGGCATTTCTATCATTTTATTTTTTATTTTTATTTTATTTTTTTCTTTGCATTTTTCCTATTTCTTTTTTTTGTCCTTTGTTGTGGCCAGCGAGGGCTCGCCAATAGCTGGCGACCTGGCCCAGGCCCTCGCCCATATATGGCGAGGGCTCATCTCGCCCAGATGCTACGCTCGCAGTGTACGCTTGCGAGAACAAACGAACGTGGTCGTCCTTGCATTTTGACTCGCAGTACAAGTCCTGACATTGCGGGTCATCTACGATAGTTCGGCAAGGAAGCTTCGCCATCTCCGCTTCCGCATGAGGCTACGAGAACATGGCTGCAAATATTTCCCCAACAAATGTAACAAAGCAAGTGGGCAGACAGCCACTTCACGTCTTGCAAAGCAAGATCGCCACAGAAAAACTCAGTGAATAATATAAAATTAAAAAAAAACCTGAAAAAAGAGGGCCGCGATGAAGAATTGCGCCAACGAAAGCTTGGCCATCTAAGCAAAGTGAGCGTAAAGAAGGATAGGAGAGCTGAGCGCAACGTGGAGAAGACTATGCAATAATGTCTGGATGGGATCTGATCCTTGGGAGCTGATTATGTATTGCATGTACGAGGCAACATAGAATGGAAAGTCACTGTGTAACCAGACATTCAATGATATCGGATATCAGATTTCGTGATCGGATTTTGGTTGGATAATCACCCTTCAAGTGAGAGGGCACGTGCCAAAATCATGATTCAATTCCTCTAAATCAGATTATGTTTTTTGTTTTTTTGGTTAGGATAAGATATGATGATAGAAGACGAGATTTCTCTTTATGAAAAAGGATTGTCGAAATTAGATTTACAAATCAAAATTGCACAATGAAAGCCCAATTCGTCCTGGGGAAATCGAATCGAAGGCCCCGATTTCTCTCCAATGCAAAAAGAAAATAAAGTGCATAATCCTGTTGTCTTAAGGGTAAGATTGCCAGAATATAAGCATCGAATTACCCAAGGCCGAAAGAAACGGCACTAGAAAATAAATTGTGAACTGAAAACCCTAGACCAGATCTTAAATAAAATCCCCCTAAAAATGAAAGACGACACCCAAGAACACATCAACAAAGAGCCCCCACCTTGGTCTTGCAACAACAACGTGAGAGGGACAAAAGCATTAACTGTCAAAACTAACTGTCCCTAACCGCCAGAAACCCGCCATGTTCCACCACGAAAAACGCCAACCCAGATACACAATCTGTCCAAACCAGAACCAACCCATTCACGATCTCCTAAAAACCATCAGCTCCAATGTTCTATTACTAGCATGACCTCTCCGTCTATAACTGTTTGCTCCTTTCTCTTGCTGGAAAAGGCCAGAGCTTCTTCCACAACCTCCCCGAAACTCATTCCCAACAAGAGTCTCTTGCGTGTGGAGTGATCATGGGAGGCTGTGCAAGCATGCCCAAGGAGACCAACGGCGCCCTCCCCGTGGAGGCTCCCGCCACCGAGACTGTCCCTCAGGTAATAACCGAAGCGCACCGCCCCGTGAGGCCGTAACGCGTCGTCGCCAATCTCATGTAGGTTCGCAAATTCAAATTTCAGTCGTGTAATGATTGTTTCTGGTGTGTGGGTGGATGGTAATGGGGTTGTAGGAGAACGGCAACGGAGACGAGACTCAGAAGGAAGCCTCTCTAGTGGATCTTTCCGAGCCCAAACCTGACGAGACCGCAGAGGCTAAGAGTGCCGAGCCCGAAACCGTCACCGGAGAGCTTGACGCTTTGGCCTCGGAATCACCTGTCGAGCCAACAGAGACCAAGGACGTAGCAGCTGAGGACGAGCCCGAGGCGGCGGCAAAGGCCGAAGAGGGGAAGGAAGCCGTGGAAGCGAAGAGCTCGTGAGGCGAAGGATGATAAAACCATGAGAGCCTAGAATGAATGTGCCTTACCCAGAGTTTCTGTAGCAATTTATTCAACATTTTCATTGATAAGGAAAAGAAGTGTTGGCTCCATCTTTCTTCTTCCAATCTGGCTAAAACATTTGTGATCAGTGGACCATTGAGAGAATCAACCCCTAACGACCCAACTCGGTGCTGAAAATCAAGATTCCAGCAATTGGAATAATGAGATTAAGCTTGTTCACTTATCATGAAACAACTTTTCATTCTTTTCTCTTTTTCTTTTTTGCATCTTCAAATATTTTTTTTTCTATCTTGCTTTGTATTTTCATCGAATGACACGTTGGCGTTTATTAGCTATTACCGCTCGCGTCGAAAAAGGTATATAATTTAGGGACCAAACCAAAAAAAAAAAAAAAGAAGGTAGAAATTGAACAAATTGAGAAAATACAAGAGCGACTTAGTGCCTTGATCCCTATGCTTGTGTTGAACACTTAAATGTGCAAAGGTTGAATGTTCGGTACTTAATGTATGTTTAGCACTTTTGACATATTTCAATGGATTATGCAGAAGCAAGTCCGTCATGGCTTGACGTTCTCATCGTAATTCAAATGTAGGCGTTATCCTGTTCGACATTTGATAATGTCTTTCGAATCGAATAAATCGAGATAAAAATCCTATAAATTTTCTAGAGACAGTGAAATAGACCCGGATTAGATAAGTAAACCTGAAAAAAAAAAAAAACACACACACACACACGACCACAAGAGAGAGAGAGAGAGAAGAACTACCGTTTAGTCTCACCACAAAAATTTCTTACGGGTAGTGAAGACTTTCAGATTTAAGAATGCTGAGGATCGCTACTCCGCATCCCTCGACACTATTCATCCAAGGTAAGGGAGCCCATCACCAGAAGCCCTACCGAAGTGTTATGGATCTAGAGCTCATTCGCCTAATTAAACAAGAATTTTTTTTTTTTTGGGTCAAAGCCTAATTAAACAAGATACATATGTGAAAATTGTCCAAAAAGCCTTCAACATTTTGCACTTTGACCAATTCAATCCTCAACTTTATAATTTTGCCAACTAAGTCCTAAACATTTTCAAGTTTTGCCAATTGAGCCCATCAAATCAATTTTGGCTAAAAATCACTTACATGGATGTTGGCCATCCTACATGGCATGGTCGGCGCGACGTGGATAATTTATTAATGATATTTCAGTATTTTTTTCTGAATTTTTTTATTAATTTTGTTCTTTTCTTCTATTTTCCTTTTCTTTTTTTTTTCTTTTTCTTTTTCCCTTCTTCTCTTCCCCAGCCATCGCGGGACCTCGTCGATGGCTAGTGGAGATCACTAGCCTCAAGCGAGGGGAGCCCTCACCAAGCCAAGCAAGGGCAGCCCTTGCTAGCCCAAGTTGGGGCGTGCCTTGCTTGAGGCCAGCAAGGGCTGATGGAGGGAAAAATAAAATAAAAGGACAAAATAGAGAAAATGAGAGAAGAAAAATAAATAACTAATTATGAAAAATATTAAAATATTATTCACAGCAGCGCCGATCCCGCCACGTAGGACAATCGGTATCCACATCGGCGATTTCGGGTCAAAATTGGCCGGGTGGACTCAATTGATAAAATTAATAGGTTTAGACTGAATTAGCAAAAGTGCAACATATTTAGAATTTTCTTGGATAATTTTCCCCACAATTTATTATCATCGGGCTCGAAATCATGAACTCGCGTTTGGGACAGCCGGTGTACTAGGCCGCCGCCGCCAGTTGTATGTGTACTCGAATTGGAAGGCATGGACGTTGTCCAAATAGATCTGTGCTTCAAACCCTAATTCACCAAACGAGCTTACGAAGAGAAGGGCCAAGAAGAAAAGACGATGCTGTGCTGACATATGCTTGAGCACATAACGAGATCAGCAAACATCAGTAAAACCTCAGAACTCTCTGCACATGTTACTTCAATAGCACAGGGGATTCTTTTAGCACCAACATGGTAACAATCGAACGGCCAACGTCTCGTGATCGCAGACGTAAACCATCATTGACGGGGACAAATGGTCGACCACGCGAAGCGTTTGAGGGGGGCGGTGTCACGGCGTAATCGTACTTGATGTTACAGATATTGATGAACTCTGCTTGGTCTTGGGAGTGAGAAGTAGTCAACCTGCGTAGCTTTCCTAGTTAAGTCTTAGAAGCAGAAGACGGAACCGACGGGGAATCATAGATGACAGAGAGAGAATGGGTGAAAAAGAACGGGGCAAGCGCGACGAATCTTGTGGTCGTTTTAATATAATGGAGGAAGAATACAATTAGATGGTCTTTTTCATGGTTATTCAATTAAATCACATGCGTGAGGTCCCAAGCTACCAAATGAAACATCTTCCATAGCAAGACATCCCCCCTATATCGGTTTCTTTCTTCTTCTCTGTATATTCTTGTCTTGTGCATGGAAGGGAACAGTGAATGTGACGTCTATCTAGGGTTGCCCCCGGTCCAAACTAAAGGAAAAGAAAAGAGGGTTAGGGTTGGTTGATGTGGAGCTTTCTCCCTTCCTTAAATTATCAGAGCTGGCAATCGGATCCGACCAGCAACAAACACGAGCGGGTCTCTCTGATGACCCGTCCCGTCGCTGTCCTTCCCTCGTGACCATCACTTGCAATCCCGAAGAGGGATAGTACTGTCGCGATACATATAGTCGAGAGCTGATCATTCATTCTTTTATCATACGAGAAGTAGTAAAGTTTTGAACGAGGAATTACACAATAACACGATAACAACGAACCCGTGATTGAAGCAAGAAATTGACAATGTGGGTGTGTTGGGGGTTGATGTAAGGGGGACGCTGATTAGGACAAATCGCGGCGTGCACGACAGGCTACTAATTTGTCTCCCAATTGATGGTTTCGGGACCAAGTCTCCTTACTTATTTAAAACCTTTGTGTTTTTAAACTTTATTGCTTGGCTTCATCTAGAGAATCGCTCCGGTGTCTCCAAGTGGCGCCTCCTCGCGCCCTCGCGACTTTCTTCCCCGATGTTTGACCCATTCCTAGAGAGAGAGAGAGAGAGAGATTAAAATACTTCAATTAAAGTATCTCTTTATTAAAATACTTGGTCAATCGTCATCACATTCTTCTCTCCGAGGTCCTATCTTCCTAGGGGCAAGTGTAATGACTCATTTGTCCTTGCAATATTCACCCTACTATCAATACTTCAGAACAGATAAAAAGTAAAGCAAAATACAAATCTTGCAAATATATTACACTTCGATTGAGGAGATATGGACAAAATTAGAACTTGGCACTCATCTAGTAAGCTTCTCTTACATTTGCTAAATTGGCATTGCCGAAGCATTTTCGACGAATAGCAGACTAAATTAAATCACATTGGTCCGGCTTAAAATTTGACTTATCGGAATAATGTATACGATTGGTGTGGAAATGATTTTGATTATTGGAGTGGCAAATGAACAATTTACCCAATTCAATTTGGATTTAGAAATATCGATTTTAGTTACGGGTGATGTTTGGATTTGAAACAAAAAGACAAGTGTTGTCCAAATCCAATTTGAAAAATTGGTATTTTTTATTAAAACTTTTTCCTCAAGTCAATGTTTTTTTCGAAAAATGATTCCAAGAATTAGGGGCAATAAGAAGAAATGGCAAGGGCGTATTTGGGAAGGAGACCGTGAGAGTCCCACAAAGTAACAAACGCAAACCGACACCTAACTATATTTCCCGCTTACATCACCCCAACCCAACTTGCTCGTTCAAATGAAAGGAAAATCCAACGCCAGCCCTCCAACATATAAATTCCCCTGAAGGACCGGACACGGAGAAACCTGACCAAACTGCAAGAAAACCCTCTCCCTCTTCAGCACTCTCTCTTACTTCGACCAAACCTAGAAAACCCTGTCGAATTTCTTCCAAAACCAAGACTCAAGAGCTTACTTTCTTGTCTGGCTCCAATGGAGATCCATTTTCAGAAGCCGCAACAGAGAGGAGACGCCAACATTCCCGTGGCCAAACTGGGCAGCAACAGGTTCAAGGCCAGAGGCCGAGGCCACAGCAACATCAACAACAAGTATGTCGGGGTGAGGCAGAGGCCCTCGGGCCGGTGGGTCGCCGAGATCAAGGACACCACCCAGAAGATCAGAATGTGGCTCGGCACCTACGAGACCGCGGAAGAGGCCGCCCGGGCCTACGACCAGGCCGCTTGCCTCCTTCGCGGGTCCAACACCCGCACCAACTTCGCGACCCACGTGTCCTCCGACTCTGCCCTGGCTTCTCGCATCCGAAACCTTCTCAACAACAAGAAGGGAGACGGTAATCGACCGGGTTTCAATGCCTCTGTTTCTACAACGATGAGTGCTGCTACTACCGGCACAACGGAGACGGCTATGACTGTGACTAGTACTACTTACTCGTATAGTAGCACGAGCTGTAGTAGCAACAGTTGCACGGATAGTGGGAGTACCCTATCTGCTGACGACAAGATCAACTCGGAAGCCATCCAGGTTTTCAGTGAAGATGTATATAAGCCAGATTTAAGCCACTGCAGGGACGAGTTCGAGTTGAAACCTTCAAAGCAGAGTTTTTCCTGGGCTCCTGTGCATGCGTTCGATAGGTTCTCGTACGCACAGGAGGTCATGGAATTGCCAAAGAGCTTAAAGGCCGGTCCGGCCAGCCCGTCCGACGAGATGGAGGAGTTCTCGGAGTTCGACAGGATGAAAGTGGAGAGACAGATTTCCGCGTCGCTATATGCCATGAACGGGTTGCAGGAGTACATGGAGACTGTCCATGATCCATCCGAGGCTCTGTGGGATCTCCCTCCCCTGTGTTCATTACTGTGCTAGTTGCTTTTTGATTATTCGAGAGAAATTGTCATGTGCTTAGCTCAAAAAGATTTGAACACAGTAGTGGAATCATATAAGGTTGGTGTCTGCCAGAATGTCCACCTTCACAGACGGTCATAATAGTGACAAATAGCTTAATTTAAGCACTCTGAGACATATTCCAAGTCAAGAATAGACAGCTTGTCACCCAAAATTGTGAATTCTTATGAAGAATCATCATCGTTGTTACAATTTGACATTTTAACTGTCATCAAATGAATGCATCGTCCCACCGATTTCACATGACAAGTGATTACCACTAGTGGAAGTTGAATCTGATTGATTCAGTGGAAACTCAAATTGCTCCTCACTTTTCTGGGAAGCGCATATATGTATTCATGCTAACAGACTACTCTTCCTCTACTGGGTATTCATGCTTATTGCCTCTGGAAAGATCTCTTCTGTGTTATTTCATAAGTTTCTGGCATCACTGTAGGCCAAACCCTCCATGGCCACTCAGGCATTCACTGAAACAGCTATTGCTGGTTCCTGAACTATCTCGGACATATGCCAATCGACTAGTGATGATGGACTAAACATACTAAGAAGCACGACACTAGACACTCAACAACCTTTGCAGATATTTAAACCTTAACTAGCAGCATGTTGCTTTGTCTGTATTTAACCTGAAGAACCTACACAAGCTGCTGATATTACCAGCAACAGATCTTGAATTTTGTGGGAATGGATTAACCAACTCACTGCACTGGAATATGTAGTGCGTGTAGTCGCCTTACATTTACCTACAGCTAGCTAAATGACAGTAATTTGGGTGAGCTAACCAGATTTGAGAGTAATAACTGGTACAAGCCAGAGAAATAAGGTATGTTCTTGTAGATGTAAAGTTCGCCTAAAACAAGATCTGAATGCTTCAAAAGACATTCCTCTGTCCGAATTTTCACCTTCCTATGCAATTTCCCAAATTGTCGCCGCCAAGCACTTGGGAAAGCAACCACCAGTATAGTCAACTGAATTAGAGCATCTTATGTAACCAACTGAAGAAATAACATCTAGCATGACCAATTAGCTACATAAATCATGGCACAATAATGGTTTTCTTCATTATATGTGCATCTTGAACTATAAGAGTTGAGCATAGAAGGAAATCCATGCGCACAAGTAAATGCAAGTGTAATTTACGTAGGTTTCTAGGCTGATCAAGATGATCGCTTTTAAGTTTCCACTTCAAACACGATAAGAAAGCGGCAGCACTTGCCCAAAAAGCAAATCCACTTCAAAGGAAAAACATGAAGAACAACCATACAATATGGGGCCGGGGCCCACCAAACGGCTCCTGGTGCTTCAAAAAGGAGAATTTCCTTTGTTTCAGTAATCCTCCCCTTCTTCCTCCTCCTCAAAACCACCCTCCACCGCAACTTCCTCATAGTCCTTCTCAAGAGCAGCAAGATCCTCTCGGGCTTCTGAGAATTCTCCTTCCTCCATGCCTTCACCGACATACCAGTGGACGAACGCTCTTTTAGAATACATGAGATCAAACTTGTGGTCAATACGGGAGAAGACCTCAACTACAGCTGTGTTGTTGCTTATCATGCACACCGCACGCTGCACCTTTGCAAGATCTCCCCGGGTACCACTGTTGGAGCCTGGTAGTTGATGCCGCATTTGAAGCCAGTTGGGCACCTGAGAAAATGGATATGCGTAGCTCATTTCAAGAACACGTGAAAATGGACATGCGTAGCTCATTTCAAGAACACGTCTAACAATATGACCCCCATCGTAACCATCTTAATGCATGCGCCTGGATGAAAATCGACATGAACTGGCGATGTAAAACCGTGGCTTACAGCACATCAACCAACAAAAGAAGCTTCACTACAATAACGAACCTCAAAAATTGAGGTCAAAAGATCACCACATTCTTAGGCAAAAGGGGAATACTATCCATCAGGAGGAAAAGCACATTATCTTCCTTCATCATATCCTAGATCTTAGAACTTCACCTCAGATACATGCCAGCCAGTTCATTATACGTCATTAAGTATTTGGGCCATGCAGAAACAAAAAGCAAATCTAATTAATGCAAGTAGTTCTTAGTTTTTAATGTGTTAAGTTCTCCTAGATATTCGCTTACCAGTCCACAAACTGAACAGTGCGCTTTGTCTTAATCGTAGCAACAGCAGCATTGACATCCTTGGGTACAACATCTCCACGATACATCAAACAGCAAGCCATGTACTTCCCATGCCGTGGGTCACACTTGGCCATCATACTTGATGGTTCAAACACGGCACTCGTAATTTCTGGAACTGAGAGCTGTTCATGATAAGCTTTTGCAGCTGAGATCACAGGAGCATAAGATGAGAGCATGAAGTGTATGCGAGGATATGGAACAAGATTTGTTTGAAACTCTGTGACGTCCACATTGATGGCACCATCAAACCTCAAAGAAGTGGTCAAAGACGATATAATTTGAGATATTAGGCGGTTTAGGTTAGTGTAAGTCGGCCTCTCAATATCTAAGGATTTTCTGCAGATATCATAAATAGCTTCATTGTCCAAAAGAACGGTCACATCTGTGTGTTCAAGGAGAGAATGAGTGGAGAGCACACTGTTGTACGGTTCCACCACTGCTGTTGAAACCTGCTCCATTCAAGAAAAGCCTTTGTTTAATAGCTCAACCTCATCGATAGAATACATCTAACTGAAGAAAAAGATGAATGACAATCTCATGGGTGAATATGAAGATGCTCGTTTACCGACAGGAAGATTTTCTCCTTCACATTCTAAAGCAAACAACATATACATGCTAACTCAGCATTTCCAGTTCGGTCATTAAAAATAGGAAATGCATCATAAATTCTATGGAGCAACTAAAGAAAACTGATCTTCCCATATTAGCCTTGCCATCCATCACCATTGTTTCTCTATGGCAACAACGGGCGGAATGTTGTGTGCTAACTAGTACAACTAAGGCAAGAAAAGTTAGAAAAATCACGAAAGTTCATACATCATGAGCATGCTTCACAGAATCTGGATGGCCGGTTTAACGTATGGCCCGCGTGAATGTACCTGAGGAGAAGGGTAGATTGTGAAGCCAAGCTTCGATTTCTTTCCATACTCCACGGACAATTGTTCCAACAGCAATGAACCCAATCCAGAACCAGTGCCACCGCCTACAGCATTAAAGACCAAAAAACCTTGCAAGCCAGTACAGTTGTCAGCTAGTTTTCTCACTCGGTCAAGGCAGAGATTGACAATTTCCCTCCCCACTGCAGAAAGAAAATGAGATAGCAGATCAAGCAACGATCTACAAAAAAGCGACAGTTGCCAATTCGGAAACAGTAAAAAGACATGTATGAACCTGTATAATGTCCTCTGGCAAAGTTATTGGCAGCATCTTCCTTGCCAGATATAAGCTGCTCAGGGTGAAAAAGCTGTCTATATGCCCCTGTCCTAACTTCATCAATGACAGTAGGCTCAAGATCAAGAAATATAGCTCTAGGCACATGCTTTCCAGAACCAGTCTCACTGAAGAAGGTGTTGAAGGCATCATTCGCAACCCCGAATGAGGTGTCACTGCAAGCATAAACAGATAAAGAATATGTGTGTGTGTGAGAGAGAGAGAGAGAGATGTGTGTGTGTGTGTGACAAATTCTGCATGATTTACTCTCGCTTTTAGCTTCGACAGCCATGTGTAACTACCGAAGGCTGAATGGATAACCCAGGATACTATCAAATTCAGAGAGTGGAATGCGATCAAATCAACAATTGCTAAAGCGGCGACAGTGGAAGATCAATTGGAGTAGTGCATCAAGCATGTAACCAGAGTAATATCCTACAGATCCACGAAATTAGTAGTTAATAAAAGTATTCTCAGGGTAGCCAAAGTTCTGTCAGTGTGAGCAATCTAGCAACACTGAGACTTGACTATCTATCTTCACAACCTGCCTAGATAAGCAAACTTCATCAGAATCTGAACGATGCCTGTACCAATAGCATCACCTAACTAGGTTTTGCACGACTTGCTAGCTCCCCCGGCACTTGTGAAAGTATACAGAAAGGATAAGGAACTAAGTACCCCCAATTCTCCAATCCCTACTGAGGATGTTTCAATCACTCGAAGAAAATCAATGGACAAACATATTTTATGGTGCATGATAGTATCTACTTCGGGAGGGAAGTATAAGGGTTGCTGTGGGCTAAAAATTGAAAAGCGCAAATGTTCTCATTCCTCTGCATCTTAGATAATCTGAACAAGTGAAAACAAAAATGCGCGCTCTCGACATAACAAACATCTAATGTAGTAGCCTGATCCCGACACTGCAGTACCATGTTGCGCTTTCATCCGATCGCTAACCGCAGTCAAGAAACCCTTGGGGGCAAAAGGGGCAGAGTAAACAAGGAAACCATGCTAAAAGGTCAACCACGCGCATACTCCACCAACCCCTCAAGAAACAACAGAACCAGTAGCTCAAGAACAACAAAAAGAAGCTGAACTGCGAACATCGGAACCGCCAGAAGAACGATCGGAAGCAAGTTTATTGTCACGAAGGCTCGAGCTCGAGCGACGCGAGCATGAGCACAAAGATGAACATACGGACCACATCCAAACACGAGACAATGCCGCACAAATGCGTCAAGCTCCTCGATAAGCACGGAGATCCGCACGTACCTGGGCATCGTGCCATCGGGTTGAATCCCGTGCTCGAGGCAGTACAGCTCCCAGCAGGAGTTGCCGACCTGAATCCCCGCCTGCCCGATGTGTATGCTTATCACTTCCCTCATCTCTCTCTCTCTCTCTCTCTCTCTCTCTGTGAGAGCAACTGGGTCACAGAATCAGAAGAAGAAGAAGAAGAAGAAGGAGAGACTGTAGCCGCAGAGACCGCGGGGTTTTTTATGTAATACGCTTTTAGGGCCGGGCGAGCCGTTTGTCTGATTAATAAAAATGCTTTAACTGGCTTCTACGCGGTGGGGCCCACAAAATTGGGAGTGGGGCCCGCCATCTTGTATGCCAGCGGTGTTGAGCTGATGAGCCGCCCCTTGGCTCCGCTCGGCTGTTGTCGGTGGCTCTGGTCCACCTGAGCGCGACGGCTCGGCAAAATTAATCAGGGAGCCATTTATTATTTTTCATTATTTCTCGATCTATTGAAATTAATTTTGGCCAAAAAAAAAAGATCTATTGAAATTGATCACTGGGCGAAAATTAGCATAAAATAAAATAAAAATTATATATAATGATTTTCCACAAATGACGACGAAAGGTCTAATTTATACAACAAATCTTTTTATTTTATAATTCGAACTAATTCATTATTTCGTAAAGCTATTTACTCGCCAGTGGGTGGCTTGGTGGGCGAATGAAATGATGCCACGTTTCTTGGCACTGGGCTCTTGGCTCTTTGTCATTGTCTTCGCTTCTCATCGAAGAGAAATATCTCGATAGGTAGGTAGGTATAATAGAAAAAACGAGACGTGCTACCTTACTGGTTCTCCATTATGCATATTCATACGTAATAACAACATCTCCTCGTGTCTCACCATTACGTCACTATATTAATTATACATCGTCAATTTATGTGTGCCTCGTACGGTTAATAATACCTTAAGACTAAACTGCAATCATGTGTTACCGGCGAGGTTATTACTCCTCGGATGTTAACTATTGCGTTTGAAAAATATCGTGTCCAACAACCTAGTCCTCCCCCTTAAAAGAACGAGAAAATGTTTGAAAAAAAAAGGAATATCATCAAAAATCCTAAATTATTATCATTATGACACTAGTATCGTGTTTTATTTTTTCTATCGTCGTTAAAATCCACAAACTTGTATCACGTAACGGAAGTACCACCCGTCTACTACCAAAATACCATCCAATTATGTTTCATGTGATACTAGTGCCTCTAAACTTTTTCTCATGTCACCATTATATAAGCGTGACAAAAGTATTCTACATCTATTATCTAAAAAATCTTACACTATGCTTATTGTAACACGAGGACCATAAACTCTCCTTCTTCTTCTTTTTCATGTCACAAATATCTCAAAACTTGTACCTGTAACTGGGGAAATTCTTGTCGGAATAACCCGATTTTTTTTTTTCAGAATCCAAAGTTTAGTTTCTGTTTATTTTTTTGGTGATGGATTAAGGGTATTTTGTCATGCTGGTACAAGTTTAGATAGGAGTGTCAAAAATACCTCAACCGGCCTACCATACCCAAACCGAAATGTTGGAGTCTAGGCTCTCTATGATTCGGGTGATAGGTAAACAAAAAAATTTGGGTACAGACCGAGTCAAAACACTTTAAACCATACTTTGTCTTCCGCCCCCGCCAAGAAGGTCTCCTTACTCGTTTGCCTTATGCACCTTCAGCACCAAGAAGAACAACCTCTCGGCTTTGTCCTCCTCGATCAAAACCTTGGTCTCCCTCTTCGTCTCGCCGCCGCTCCTCCAACCCATGCGCTATGCTGTCCCCGTGAACTTGGTCCTTGATCTTGTCGGCGAGGCCTTCCTTTCTTTCCTTCTTGTGCTCGTCTTGCTTGTGGCCTCCTCCGCCGCCTATGAGGCAGGTCTCTTCTATCTTGTCGATGATTCCGGGCATTAGCTGGGGTCTGATTTGGGTTTTGGTTCTGGGTTGGTCCCTAGTCGAGGTGAGTGCTCAAATGGGAGGAAGCAAATTCAAAGCCTACCAAAGAGAGAGGGGGAGATGGAGATGGAGGAGAGAGAAACAGGGGAGGATTACAAATGGTGGCTAAAGGAAGGGAAGAGAGATTAAGAAGATGCGGAGCGAATTAAAAAAAAAAACAAACAAACAACAAAAACAAAAGGAGAAACCAATCCGAAACGAATCATATTTTTTATCGGGCACTATATAGCTAAGGTCGTGAACACATATGTATCGAACATGTTCGGACCAATTTAGGCACAATAAAAACCCGAACCATCAACATCTTAAATTTGGATTCGACCGAAAAAAAACAATTTTTTTTTTTTTTTTTTTTTGGGGGAATTGGTATCGCTATTGGTGCAGTTTAGAGTTTTGACGATGAAAAAAGATTTTCGGTTATTAGTGTATAGCTTTAAAAAAAAGGAAAAAGAAAAAAAGAAGCAAAGCTCCTCTCATTATGGGCACCGTAATGGGCTCTAACATATTGCCGGATCAGGCCCGGATTTTACTCTCGGTCGTCACTCAATTAGGCCCAATATATTAACCTGAAAATGAAATGTCAAAATAATCCTATATAAATAAAAATTTTAAAAAAAAAAAATAAAATTTATATAAAATTTTTTTTTTTTTTAATAAAAAAATATTTAAAAAAATATATAATATTTAAAAAATTTAATAAATTAAAAAAAAATCGGTTTTACTTGAAATAAAATGCAAAAAAAAAAAAACGTTAAAAAAAAGACGAAAATAAAACAGCGGCGGACCCCTGAAATAAGGAGATAACAACTAGAGACAACGGAGCAAGAAAGGACGACGAGGTTCTAAAGCATTGCATTACACTCGCGGACTAGACAGAGAGGAGAAGAAAGCAGGGGCGACAATGAGCGGCGTGAAAGCGGTGGCGCTCATCGCCGGCGGCGCCAGCGTCAGGGGTTCTGTGCAGTTCCTCCAGCAACCCAACGGTCTCTCTGTCTCTCTCTCTCTCTCTCTCTCTCTCTTCGTGCTCGTGATTGATATTGTCTCAATTACAGGGGCGACGCAGGTGAAAGGGAGGATCTGCGGGCTCTCCCCGGGCCTCCATGGCTTCCACATCCACGCCCTTGGCGACACCACCAATGGCTGCAACTCCACCGGTGCGTACTCCCTCTCTCCTCTATTCCGACACCCAATCCGTTTCGTTAGTTTCTTCCGCCAATTATTTCAAGCCTCTGCTAAGTGTGGATTGTTAATTACGCTGCGTGTCGCTAGGACCGCATTTCAATCCGCGGAACAAACACCACGGAGCTCCCACCGATAGTGAGCGTCACGCCGGTGATTTGGGCAACATTGTGGCCGGCCCAGATGGTTCGGTCCCATTCTCTTGTTTTCCCTTTTGGTGCTTTCTTGTGATTTTTGCTAGATATGAAGGTCATGTCATGGTCGTTTAGTTCATTTGGGGCTGATGGTTCGATAATTCAATTTGGTGCTGCAGGAGTTGCTGAGGTTTCTATCGTGGATGTGCAGGTAATGCCATTCAATTTCACATGAGGTTTTCACAGGTGTGGCTTAAGGAGAAGATACGAATTGAGGCTGGTTGCGAGGAATGCAGACTGCGATCTCTATGGGAACTTTTTAGCTAGTTCACATCACATCCGCTGGAAACACACGCATAAGCTTATTCTATCAAGTGAACATGGGGCGGTTGATTGAACTCTTTCGGATGCCACTTGAGTTGGGATAAAGATGTTCCACTCTTTTAGTTGGTTGTTTTGGTGATTCCTATGTTGGTTATGCCAAGTATTACTTACCAGTTCTTTGTTTCTTCAGATATCCCTAACTGGCCAGCACTCGATATTGGGGAGGGCTGTTGTCGTCCACGCCGATCCTGATGATCTTGGCAAAGGTAAGACTCAATAGTCACCCGAAGGATCCCCTCGGGGAAATATATGTTCTTTTGCCAGACCCGACTGCGAAATTTGGGCTCTTTGGAATGGATACTGCAGTTGTGAATACATGGGAATGATGGGCTCCTGATGCAATAGCTCGTAGATACATCAGAGTATTATTATCGCCTAGAGTAATCATCAAAACCGCTAAAATCAGAAAGCAACTGGCTCTGACATGGGTGGCGGGGTTACTAGGAAGATGGGGTCTGTGTTCCAAAATTCAGGTCACGAGGTGATTATATTCCTGGGTCCTGGAGAGGGTCTTTTGAGGATGCTTTCAATTCAGTACCGTGTACCTCGACTCACTGAAATCCCGTAGCCCTTGAGAATCATGCATTTTCATTCTTTTGAGACCTTGGCAACTATGGATTCTCATTCTTTGTTCCCATCCCATCTTATATTGACTAGTACACGACATTTCTAGGTTTTGAAGTATGTTGCAAAAGGATTAAATCTGACCTTTTTCCATGTGTGCCGTAATCATCTCTTTTTACTGGTTTTAGCCACTTGAACATGATATTTAAACAGGTGGGCATGAACTTAGCAAGACAACTGGGAACGCAGGTGCTAGACTCGGATGCGGTAATGTGTCTGCTTTTTTTACGTGCAAGTGAAACACATTCTTGTCTTGCAAGGCTCTCTTTTCCTGTTAACTCTACTGTTCTTCACTTGTTGCCTTTTGATATTCGGCAGGCATCATTGGGCTCCAGTCATCAGTTTAGAATTTACAGCGTGAACTCGAGATGTACATTGGGCTTATCTTCTAAAAGCATGTATATGAAATCATCAGCCACCTCAAGAATGTGTTGGGCTGAGGGGGCTTTAGTACGTTGCTGGCATGGGGGATAACCCAAGCTCACAAAGGAGTTAAGTCAGAGAAGCCAAAAAACTTCTTCAGTGTATCCGAGACATTGAGTAGGGGTCATGGATCGATGACTTAGATTGCTTTCACTTGGTATTTACTAAAAGCTGTTCCCTCTCTATTTCATCAGCGTATTGAGTAGCACAAACAGAACACTCGACACCTCAAGAACAAATCAAATGTTGTCAAGCAACAGTAGTAACCTATTTCTTTTAGTACCGGCAGGTGGTTGTGATAGACAAATATCTCAGATTTCGTCAATCCCCATTTATACTTGAAGCATTGCAAAGACAGCGTCCCATTGAAGCTGCCATCCGATGGGGCTCTTCTGTAAACTCCTATTCGAATATTTAACCAAAAAAAGCTACTGTTAGCAGGAGCAGCGCTCAAGTAGGTCCATAATTGGCCTCATTTACGGCATTTCTATTCCTGGCTAGTGACCTGTGATTCAAGGAGGACGACGCATCTTTAGGATCTGCTCTTTGGTGAGAGAGATTAGACAAGAATTTAGCACCTTTAGTAGAAGCATTTTTCACAAGCTGCCTTTGGACCTGAAGCAAGAGAGGATGGTGAGGTGAAACTGGAGGTCCTGACACCTGATTATACAGGCCAGCGGGGAGTGGACAGAGCGTTGTGTAGATACCAATTCTCGGCTTATCAAATTTGGGGACAACACAAACACCTCCTTCAGAAGAGGCATCTCCACTCCTTATCTCCAGCATGAATGGCCGCTGCTACAACTTCATGATGTACTTGCACTTTTAGAAAGCTACTGCTAACTTGACACAAAATGCACATTTGAACAGCTACCACCACCTCTTGACAATTACCAAACATTTCTGAAAGCTTGGCATTCAGAAGGGCGCTCATGTCATGTGGGCTGGGTCGATGATGACCGACTGGAAGAAATCATCTAGCCAAAGCAATCAGAGGGTTCCCTGAATAATTCCTTAGTTGCCACACGAGAGTTGAGCATGGCTTGATCATATGATCTCGCACCGGTAACTGGATTGTGTGGGAACAAAGCACTTGATCCCCCATTGCTTCCTGCAATGTTCATTTCAGTGTCTTTTTTTTTTTTTTGGTCTATGCAAAATAACATACCATTGATGAGAAGCTCTAGCAAATGATGGTCACTTGGCAATCACCATAAACTATTATGCGCGACTTTAACTAAAAGCCTTCCATATTGCATCTTAATGTCGAAATGCAATAGCAACCATCATTGCACCATTACAGCCAATATCTACCAATGGCGAGGTATCTTGTCACTCAAGCAGAATTAATGTGAACATGACACTGACCACGTGATAAATTATTGTGACAGGCATAACACGAACATGGCTGAAGTTCCTCCTACAGACGGAGAAATCCTTTCATCAATACCAACTAGGCAAGCAAAGATGGTGTGTAATAGAACGAGAGGACTAGTCAAACGAGAGCATAGTCATTTACGATATCACTTGATTGAGGCTAGTCAAACAAGAGGACCCCGACCATATCCCAAGAGTAAAGCCTGTAAACCAGTAAGAAGAGTTGCCAATGACTTCAATTTGGAATGCAATTTGCATCTTCAAAATTTAAACAGAAAGTACTGCAATTAATTAAGGTGCGTTCAACTGCTAGTGCCATACAGCATGGTAAATGACAGTACCGACCCTCATTGCAGACAACCTTTGAGAAGAGAACCATAACATCTTTTTAACCTCTCAACCAGGTGTTTCTATATGACGAATTGTCACGTAGTGAAGCATCGTGAGGCTTGTACTCCATAATGTAGTTGTGAGGAAGCTTCAAGTGCCGCTTAATAGAATCTCTCAAAGCCATAACTGACTGTAAGATCAAAAGATAGTCAGCAAATTGTAGCTCACCCTGTAGCGAGACAAAAGGGAAATGAACTTTACACACCTGATTATCAGAAGCATTGCGGTTCCATACACTCAATATGTCTTCATTAAAGCGAATGCTTAACACTGCACCACATATGTCATCACTATAGTCGAGTTGATCACCAACTAAGGCAAGTACCTGGATACATGTGCAAGAGTACACAATTGACATCATTTATGCAAGCATGCATATTGATGCTTCAGGTGTTGTTCACACAACCAAATGCAATGAAGGGATTACAACTTCAGTTTGACACCATTATATGTAGGTTTTCATCTAAAAATAGGGTTCAAAGTTAACTTTTCAAACTCACCATTTTATACCAATCCTTTCTTTCTTTCTAGACCAGTAGAAAATTCTACAAATCAAAGACTAAATATTCTCTTCAAGAATGACATTAGACCTACATGCTAAGGTGGCACACACACAATTTAACCATAGAGTATGTGCTAACTTGGTCTTTGGACACAGTCATGCATCAATTCGACCTAACATTGGACGCTGCAAGTACATCATCAGCTAATAAGAACTTTTTGCAAAGGCTCAAGCTTAGGAGAAACAAAAGAAAAATAACATTGCTCAATAGATGATAATATTTCCAACAACTGGTGGGAAGTGTAGTGGGAAGTGCAGGCCAATAATAAGATTCTCACAGTTGTAATTTCTTACCAAATCCTCCCAGAAGCGGCCAGACACAACCTTTTTAAACCGTATTATCCACTTTCCACCATTGCAATTGGCTGAGTCCTGAAAGTTTGAGCTTTTCAAGGATTATGCATCATTCCGCCACATATGACTGAAAGAAAGTGGCTAAAAGCATAGAAGAGCTGACTAAATGAAGAACCATCATCGTCATCATTAAGGACTGCAGAACAAAAGTGTCACCTCCCATAGAGGACGGATTCCATCTTTAAATAGATGCAGATCTGTTGGGCTTGGCAGTGCAGAAGGGCGAGCCAAGTGGCAATAGCAGACCCAAAAACCTTCGACCTACACACAGATAAAGTCAACGAACATTTGTTTATTCGGCCATGACTTCATCTTGAAAAACAACTGTCTACGTGAATTACCCTGCGACGTTCAAGATGATCTTACCGTACTAAATTCAACAATTTTCTTTATATTATCCTCATACGATGTTTGGGTCCTAACTCCAGGAGTTCGACGAGTGTACCAGAAAACAAACTTGTACTGCAACAACAAGAAGCAACATCAAATGATAAGCCATGATCCTAAATAAGAAGCACAAAATCCATGTCGATATAACACACATGAATCACTTCAAAATTAACTATTCTAATTATCAGTGTCATGCTAAGATTGCCAATTACTAGACAACAGTCTTGCATTCGTGGAAGGGTGAAATGGAAATGTGAAAAGTATAAGTAGCGCAACATCTTGCTCTGCTTTCTGAAGTACCAATTCTAGTGAGGATTCTCCATAAAGGGAGCAATACCTAATCCCCGAACATATATTCCTCAAAATGCCTACTTAAACACATGCAAATAAACCAAACTCGATGTACTGGAAATTCAAAACAACTAAACCAGAAAAGACAACAATGGGAACACCAATTTTGGCTGCTCATTACCCACCTCTTCCAGCTCAAAGGAAGCAACTTCATGACCCAAACCTATGTCAAAACAAATTTGGACCAGTTGACAGAGAAAACCCAAATTTCTTCTTGCAAATAAAAGGGGCATCATGTCCAGCAGTCAATTCTCCAGTGTGGGCAAACGATGTAGACACCAGGGGGTAAAAAGGAAAAAGAAAACTCTAAAATGGGTGAATGACAAAGCCAATAACCTCAAAGAGGTCTCAAACCACAACGTCCACAAACGCACGCGATTAACTAAGCTGATACTCCCATGCTCGAGGCAAATGTAAATTGGGGACACTATGCCAATCGTGCTTTGCCAAATGGCATTCGAGGTAAAACTACTTCTGGATCAAAATAAACACAAACCTACTCGCCCAAAGAGCTCCAGATCCGCCAATAAGCCATTCCACCGGAGTGGTTTCAATCAGAAAACAACTCCCCCCCCTCCCCCCAAAAGAAATGAACTAAAAACACGAACTTACATCAAATTAAACACTGCATACATCACAAACACATTGGAGAGAGAGAGAGAGAGAGAGAGAGACCTTGAGAGGATGGAGGCCGGCTTTGAGCTCACGAGCTTGGCGTTCGCGTTGGTCCTGGCTGTAGCTATGACTATCGGCAGATTCAATGAGCGACTGTAAACTGTTGTTGCTGTTCTCGTTGCTCTGCTCGGAGTCCTTCTCGGGTTCTACTTCCATTCTCCTTGCTTCGCAGCTATGGATTTCCTTGGAGAGAAGCACGAAGCCCTAATTTTGAACAAGCTCCTCTTGGACTTTGAACACGCCTTCTGGAGAAATGGAGATTGGCACCGACCTTATTAACAAATGAAAATCTATCAATTGGCTTTTTTTTTTCTTTTCTTGGGCAAAGCAAGCCTTTAAAAATATATATTTGCACGAATTTCTATCATTATTAATTTAGTGAGTTAATTTTAAAAAAAAATTAACTCACTAAATGATTAGAGATCCGAAGAAGCCCCATAAACATTCTTAGGATTACGCAATACATCTCCGACCATTGATTCAAATCAATGTGTGTTGTCGATTATATCTCATCGAGAACTTTCTCGATCAATATTATTTAAAATCAATAACATTTCTTTCTTATTCATTACGTCTCTCCGAGTCGAAACATTATAAAATGAGAAATAAAATAATATTTTAATCTATATTTGAATAGACCAAGCCGCCAGGGCACTATCTTATTTCCATGAAAGAGCATCGAAAAATGAGAGCTTTGTTAGTTGTGTATGATTAAAATCATAAACCGATATGAATTTTGTGAAATTTTAGTAATCGCACAAACAATTTTTTTCTTTTTCTTAGATTCACTCGACATGTTAAAATTAGAAAGTTGTAGGCATATGCACCCACGTTCTTCTCCCTCTTTCGATTAATTGATTATGAGCACTCTTTCTATATATTGTTTAATGAATAATTATGTTTCTTTTGTAATAGTTATGGCAGAACAAACTTGAGATGATATTTCACCGTGGAAAAATAGCGATGATGTTGCCGAATATTTTATCGAGTATAAATCTCACAAGAGATGCATTTTGATATTTTCTTAACCAGAAAAGAAAAAACACATCATATTTTAAACGATCGGTAATTTGACGTATTATTTTCTCATAATTTTTCGAAATTTGAGTGAAAATAAATATTTTTAAATTCATTTTGGCAGTCGCGATATTTATTACAGGGAATAAAACAAATAAATAAATTAGAACGAACCTCTCCTTTTTCTGGAGGGGGCAGAAGAAAAGTCATTGGATAATCATCCAACAACTAGAGCGAGAAAGAGAGAGAGAGAGAGAGAGAGAGAGAGAGAGGTCGCTACGCGCACAGAATCGAATCCCCAGCTCTGATGATCAAATCGCTCTGAGGCCCGCACGGAGAGAGACGAAGAAGAAGAAGAAGAAGAAGAAGAGGAAGAAGCATCGTTGGGGTTTGATCAGAGACGTAGCGACCCCAACCCATCTTGTCGGCTTGCGAAACCCTTCTCTCTTTTTTTCATTTTTCTTTAATTTTCACCTCCTTTTTTCCCCCGTCGGTTCCTGGGTTTCGGCCTCCTCCTCCTCCTCTTCTTTCCACCTTCCCCTGCGTTGTATCCTCCGCCGTGTTGTGTTGTAAAACCCTTCCAATGGCTTCTCCGTCCGTGGCGGCTTCGCTCCTCCTCGTCTGCATCGGCGCGCTGTCTCCCCTGGTGCAGCTCGCGTCGTCGGAATCGGCCTCCGTTTGCCCGAGGGAACCTTCGCCTTTCTTGATCAGCTTGCAATCGCAGTGCTCTGCCTCGATCTCGCCTTCTCTGCCTCTCCAGGTGCGTCATTTGCTCGATTGACGCCTCGAGTTGCTCTCCTTCTGCGCCCCGCCGACGAAACATCAGCTGGGTTGCGATTTGTGGGGATTTGGTTTGGATGGATGTTTGGTTTGGCTCGGTGATTCGCCGTCCTGGAGGCTTTAGATTTGTACCGATTTTTGGATTGTGAATGAATGCGTTGACTTTTCCTGCGGTGTTCGGTGGCGTGAATGGTATATAGTTGTTCGGCGAAAGGGGAGGTATTCTAGGATCAACTTAATTGTACTCGAGAATTGATAGAAATCCTTGGTGGAATCTGTCGTTTGGATGTGGCTCGAGGGCCTTGACTTGTGCTTTTTGTTTTGGTCAGATTGACTTGTGCTTCAGTGTTTCCTTTTTCCCCAACCTAAGTTTTTTGGATTTAGTTCTGCTTGATCAAAGAGCGATACAAAATAAGGATCTTGATTTGTTTCTTTGCGGAAAAAGGTCACTTCTTCGCACTTTTGACATGACTTGGTCGAAGGCATCTATTGGGACACTTTAAATGGTTTAGCAGTGAAATGTTATTATTGTGCACATCAGTCCTTCGGAAACTCAAGAATGATAATTTGATGTATGGGAAGGACTTTTGCCGTACATATACCTCTTGGGTTCTTGCCTGTTTATATAGGCTCTCCACTGTCTTATTGGTAAGTGATTTTAGGGTAGAAATTATGTCCTTAGCAATCATACACATGCATACCAAATTCTTAACATAGAAGATTCTATGTCAATATTATCTTCAAATTTTCATGTAGCTTCAGTTTCATTGAATCTGATGCTGTACTGTTTCAACTTTACCATTGTTTCCTAATGTTAGAAAGCATCCATAACTTTATTAGCTCCCCCACACCCCGAAACCCCACAAGGAAAATGAAGAGTCGTTCTTAATTGTCTAGTAGTGCTACATTTAGTTGCTTCTGTACTTCAAGATGCCTGATGTATCATTGGTGAATGTCGTCTACTCGTTAACTCTGACTATATGAGATCCACGACTTTTTCACAGAATCCCGGAGAAACTGGGACAGATTATTCTAACACAGCGCAGGCAATGGATGGAGAGGAAACAGGAGAGAACTGCTGACATGGGCTGTGTGCCTTAAAAATCCAATTAAGCTTATACTAAAATAAATGTTGAACAGTCATGTTAGGATTAGAAAGGAACATGTTAGGAATAGTCCGATTCTGTGAAATATTAAACATTCAAGGCCACCTTTTGGAGAGACCCTTGGCATTTCAAGTCAGGGAATGCATGTCTTTGCCTTGCGAAGTAATTGTTTTTCTTACTAATGGTTTGTTTCAATGGTGTCTAGTAGCTGATCAATTACAAAAATGCACGCACACTCGTGTTCAAAGAGAAATATGTATAGTAATTACACTTCTAGGACGTCACTGGGAGGAGGAGGTTAGTTTGAAATTCTCTTAGTCAGTCAGTTGCCTTAAGGATGTTTCGTATAAGGAAGGGGCGTGTTGATATAAGTTAGTAGATAAACCCCATAGGAATGACCTAGTGGTTAAGCGTATACTTTTATGTGCAAATTAGGCACACCATACAATTTTGATTCCCACACTACCAAGTACAAATCTTTGGGATTAAGCTACCTAAGGTGGGCCGCCTCAATCCTAAATATAAAAAACGATAAGAGATTCATTACCGAGGAGGAATGGGAAGAAGCTAACGCAAATTTTGACAGGTCAGAATATCTGCTTGAGAATCCATGTAGTTTCAGTGAAATAGGATAGTTTCAGTTTATCGGAGCCTGTCTTCCTTTCCTCGGGACAAGATTAGTGTTCGAGCTTTAGAATACTTGTGACAGATTTTTCAGTCCCTGATATCTTACTTAAGGACTTGTTCCCATGAGCTTATTCCGCAGATTTTTCTGTCATTCATGAATTTCTGCAGTGTAACTTCTACCCAAAAGAAAAGTTGGAGTAATACCGGTGGCGGATAAGATGAGGAAACATAGATTGATATGATTTGAGCATATTCTTCGAAGACCCCTAGATGCTCCGGTAAGAGCAGAAATCTGTCACCGAGAGCATGACATGAAGAAAGGAAGAGGTCGGTCGAAACTTACCTGGGGAAAAGTAGTAAAACAAGATTTAATGGAGTGGGAGATAAATTGGCGTACGGTTTGCCTTAGGATAGAGCGGAGGAAAGCAATTAGAATTGTGGAGGGGCAGAATTTCTATGTTCCGGACTGTTCTTTCTAATCTTTTTCCCTATATATTTTATTTATATATATCTATTTTTAGTTAATTATTTTTTTTCCTTAATGGATCTTGCTTTTATTTTATTTATTTTTGGGTTCATTGACCGCCGATCTCAACTAGTTTGGGATAAAGGTGTTGTTGATGTTGATGTTGATATTGATGTAACTTCTACCCCGAGCACACACAATGTAGCCGTAGACAGTCAAGTGAAATCCAATACACGAATTCTTGCCATTAGTTTTCTTAGTTTTCTTCTAGTTCCCCCTTCAAAAAGTTCATGTGAGTTGGGTGGAGGAGAACGCACAGGCACGTGAAATTTTTTGTGTGTTTCAGATGCAATCTTGTTTACATCGATTAGTTGGACAAATAAGCTAAAATTGAAATTGCATCTTTCTTCCAATAAAGGGTTGGTATGACCATGGTATGTCTTGCTCAGTAATCTGGTTTGACTTATTCATCCTGATATTCCCATACCAAGATGTGTCTAAAATAGTATTCCTCTTGTTTTATGCCTAAATATTGTTTTCAAAGGTGTTAATAATATATAGTTGGTTGTAGTTGCTTGGGATCAACCAGTAAGCAAAATGCTTGGGAACTTTTAACGTTCCTTGTTAGAACCTTAATGTTCAAAAGTTGTCGGGTTATCTTGCTAGTTTAGTTAATAGAAGGAAACTTAGCAAATGGATTTTCAATCATGTCTGATTACATTGATTGTTATGCTTGCTGAAATATGAGTATTTTGAGATGCTTCTGAAATAAAGTGAGCATATTCCATTGTATGTGAGTATTCTTGTTGATTTTAATCATTAGAAATATGGGATCATGTGTATTCATTTGTGTTTTGCCATTTACTTGTTAACAGCTATAATTTTGGGTTAGTATTTGTGGAGGACTTCGCATGCTCAGAAGGCTTTAGATGACTCCCTGTCCCTTTCTGATGATTCAGCCCACAGTAGATTGTAGCATCTTCTTTGGAAGACTATGCTTCTTCTTTTTGTTCTTCTTCTTCATTGAAAAGAAAGGATGTTTGGTCACCCTCATTTGCATTCTAACCTTTAGACTGGTCTTGGTGTCATGACCTCCTACGTTTGTGATCTTATCTTTTCCACGGCATTGAATTTTCCATAACCCCTTTTCCTCTTCCTCGAGTTTCTCTTGCATCAATTGTCTTACTTTGACCTTATAAGGATGCTGCTTGCCCCAATTATTTCTATGCAAGGATTCAAAAGAATACTATGTCCTGAGTCTGAAATTCTACTAATACATAAACTCTTATTTAACTGTGTTCAGGTGGATGGGAACTTCCTTGATAGATTTCTGATGTCCGAACAGCATAGTGGATATACTGCTGTACTTTTCTATGCTTCATGGTGCCCGTTTTCCCAGTCTATATGGCCTACATATGAAGCCCTAAGCTCTATGTTCCCTCAAATAGATCATTTGGCAGTCGAGCAATCTTTGGCTATGCCAAGGTTTGTGCTGATACCTTTGTGTGCTTTAAGTATTGCAATTTAATCACTTATGCTGTGATAAGTGGTGTTTTATGTTATAGTTATTATATAGTTTAAGCAACTCAATGGGAAACTCTTTCTTTTTATTCTTTTTTCCTTTCTTTTAATTGTTATTTGCACTACAGTTCTTACAGATGAGGCTTACTGCTTTGTTCTACCTTTTCTTTGTGGTGGGAGCCCATAAGTAATGTGTATTTGACAAGCTGAAAAGAGTGTAGCTACTCCTGGGGGGATTTATCAGAAACTTTTTTACTATTCATTGAGGCGCAAATGCACAGACTAAACTGCTTTTAAGACCATTTAGACCTTAAATAAAGTAATGGCAAAAAGTTGGGACATTTTCATATCCGAGGACATGAAAGGTGGGTCAAAGAAGGGTTGTTTGGGAAGGAAGACGAGAATGATTTCATGAAAATGGCAATGGTACAAGTATTCTACTTGAAATGCATCCTTGACTAACTGTGTCTTGTAATGGTTTTGGGTGTAATATGTTGTGTTGGATGCTTCTCATTATTCGTGAAAGCAGATTCGTTTATTATACTGTTAAATGGTAGTTGCAGTCTTGTATTATCAAAAGGTACATGGTCAATAATAAGAAAGTTCCGTAGTTCTCTCTTATTTGTCTTTCTGGGTTTTCTACATTGGGGATTTTGTTTTGGCTTTTCATCTGAGTTATTCTTGTGCTTATTCTGTGTTGGTTGTGCAGTGTATTTTCAATATATGGGATCCGCAGCTTGCCATCTATATTACTGCTGAATCAGTCTTCGAGGTTGCAATACAGTGGTCCAAAAACTCTCGATTCCCTTGTGGAATTTTACAAGACAAACACCGGTAAATGATTAGATTGAAGTGCCCCTTATCATTAGAGCGATATTGGCCCTATATCTTTTAATGGATGCAGCCAATTTTGGACTCCGTTTGTGACATTTTGGATGCTCATTTTTCTTCTGTCTGCATCACAGGCCTTCGATCTGTACAATCCATCACGGTAGAGCAGCCAGCAAGTCTTCAGACTCGTGAAAGTTCCAGAACACGGTTCGAGGATATGTTATCGATGAAGAACATAAGAAGGGAACCGTATCTGGCTCTCTCGCTGTTGTTTGCCTGTCTGAGACTGCTCATGGCCATATTCCGTAAAGTTGTCTCTCGGATGAAAGCTTTCTGTGTCTCCTACGTTCCTCATCTAAACTTGGAAATATTTGGCGAGGCAACTCACTTATTGGGGCGCGCGGTTCATGCCATTGACGTGAGGAGGATTTGGACAAAAGTGAGACTAGGCAAAGCCAGGAGCTTTCACGAAAGGGCAAAGAGCGCACGGGTCTGGGCTTCTTCGCTGGCTTCCGTTTCGTTGGGCGAATCCTCATCAGCTAGATCATCGTCGTCCTAAAACGCTGAATTCGCGCCTCCATATGCCCAGAGGGTGGACAAGACATCTAACTAGAATGCTACAAACTACTTAGATGCTCTGCGACAGGTTGTTTCACTCTCTCACTTTCGATGTAATATCTGTAAGTGGAGTGGAGATTTTACTGTTAGAGTACTCCAAATAGCTGAAAGCTGTTTTCCTTGTTTTGCCGCCTCCTCTTCTTCTTCTTCTTCTTCTTCTTCTTCTTTTACCCCTTGGGAGGAACCAACCGAGCATTGTATATCTGAGAACAGCTTTGTCTTTTGTGTACATGATTTTTCTTACCGAACCATATCTGGATTATGTACTTGAACTGCTGCGTCTCTCTCTCTCTCGGCACCTTTAACTCCTCGAGCCTGAATCCAAGTTCTCTCTTTCGGTTTGAAGCAACTCAATTGGGTCAGCTGACCAGGCTGAATTTAAGCTTGGACTCTTTGAAGGGCCTCTACTTTACGGTCGTAGCAGGAAGTTTCCCTTTTCAACGATTTTCGATGATTCTAGTTTGCGTGTGCATTACTGGGTGTGTTACATTTTGACTTTTGAACTTGTGATGGCAGACCACCAACCACCTCTAGTCTTGAAACCTTTTTTTTATTTTTTTGACAACTGACAATGAAGTCTCATGTTCAACAATCTTCCATCCCATATTATCATATTCACCTAACATGAGTCCCTAGATTTTTCTGTTCTCTCCGCCCGCCCGCGACGGTCAAAAACCCGTGAAAGCAAGAAAGCTAACGGACAAGACATTAAACCTACGTTGCGTTTGCACTTCTAGAAAGCAACTCAGCATCGCTTTTGCCATGTTAGATGAACTCTCTTCCGGGGGGACGTGGCCGGTTCATCTTCAGCCGCGAGTGACAGAGAGGTTAGACTTGCGAGAACGCAAGCCGAGCACTTGGCAGTGTTACGTAATAGGAACACGAGCGGACCAGAACGAGCACGCCACTGTTGGCTGTACAAGGAGCCAAAAAGCGCATGTTGATGTTGCTGAAAATGGCAGCAAGCGACACCTCCGGACGCAACTCTTGACTGTGAAGAAACCAGATTCAATAAAGATCTTTCCTTTCGGGCGGAAATACTAGTCGGGGATCGAATCTCATTGAATTGACTTGGGTCACAAGGTAAGAAATGAGAATCATATATTGTCCAATCACGACCCCTAATCTATATTGATCCGTATTATTCAATTGGGAATTGAATTTGATTGCTGATCTCTGCAACCAATTACAGCTCACAAACCCAAATCTGATTTTTAATGAGAGAGACAAGAAAGAAGAAATAGATAGATTGTGTCACAAAAGTGTGTATACGCCTGCCGAAATTAAGATTCATAAAAGATTGTGTGATGCGTCTAGGCGAAGTTTAGAACATTCTTCTTATCAGTTTTCTTTTTTTGTTATCAAAGCAAATCTAGATTAAAGTAGCCAAAAAAAGATACCGGGGCATGGACAGATGGTGAGGACTTTCGCTTTCATCTTTTTCTTTTTTCCTTTTGTTTTGGCCCCTTTTCATTCCAAAGGCCTTCCTAGTCCCTATCATTCCCACGCACCCTCAGCCAAGCAACCCTCTCTCTCTAGAATTTGCTCAGAAGCCCCTAAAGTAATTGGATCAGTGTGCTTGAAGCTATGCATGACCAGGTTGGGAGATGAAGGACTTGCTTGAGGACATGCACCTCAGAAATCTTGACAGGGCAATTAGTTGAAAGCATCCCACAAAAGATATGTTCAATTTGGGGAGGGGGCGAAGTTGGGTACAAAAGAAATGGAAGGGCAACATCCAAGAACTTTTCAAAGATGGAATTCTTCCTCAATGTGGGGCCCAAATGGACCGCCTTCCATTTGTCCACTCTTGGGAGGATAAGCACTCTCTCAAACCCCAGTCAATATCATCCTCCTCCCTTCCCTTTGGCCAATTTGGTCTCAATCTTGGGGAGGCTTTCCTCTCAACTCAGATTTCCACATCACACTCCAATGATAAAACCCAGACCCACCTCTCCCTTTGATCCAATAATTCAAAGGGTCACAAAGAAATAGAAGAAAATTCAACCCCCAAAAGAAGCAAACACTCTTATATTTACCCTCCTCTCCCACGACACAGAGTCCCCTGCATCAAGTCCCTCCCTCCTTTGGGAAAAAAAATGGATCTTGATGAGTGGGAGTTGCTTCCTGTCGATGGCTATCTTGATTTCAATGAGGGTGACAAGATCTTCCCCAGAAGGCACACCCCCTCCTGGTCAGAAGAGTGTCTTCAACATGGATTACTTCCGGTGCCCGTCCCCGAGTTCGAAGATGCCGGCGAGTCGGGTCGTCCCGGTGTCGATTCAATTCGATCCGCCTGCGGCTCCGGATGAGAGGCTGATGAGGGAGATCATCAAGGTGCCTGTGGAGATCAAACTCCCGTCCCTGATCACTGAGAAGAAGATGATCGAGCCTCCTGGTGATGGTGGCAAGGCCGTGGGATTGGAGGAAGCTGACCAGGACATGGTCTCCCAAGTCTTCTTCAAGAAGATGACGGAACCCGAATTCGCCGACATGAAAATGGACTCGCCGAGGTCCGGCACTCGAGGAATCCTCGTGCCCCAGATTGATGCAGGAGCGTTTCAAGGTGAGGCAGTTCTTGACAGTTCTTGCTCTCCAAGAAAGAGGCATGAGGCCGCCACCAGAGACGTCGTGGGCGTGACCAAGAAGCAACAGGACAGCGATTGTGATGCAGAGGAGGCCACTTGGGATGAGAACAGAGGTGGCCTGAACATATGGAAATGGGGCTTCACAGGGATTGGAGCGCTCTGCTCTTTCGGCGTCGCTGCTGCTACTATCTGCATCATCATTCTTGGAAGCCAGAGAGCTAAACAGAGCCAGCAGAATCAGAAGCTTCGGTTTCAGATCTACACTGACGACAAGGTATAGCAAATTCTCCCCGAATCGAGCACTCTTTCCTGCAAAAATTGGTTCAAAGCTTGTCCTTTTGGCCTGATGTGTGCGTAAGCGTTTTCTATTTGATGTGCTGCTAAAACAAGCGAAGCATACCATAAATTTCGTCTAATCAACCTGTTTTAGTAACATGTGACTTTCATCGACGACCCAGTATTCCACGATCTGCAAACTCAGCCAAGAGAAGTAATATTTACAGCAAATTAACTGAGAAATTATTGCTCAAGAAGCCTCCCAAAGAAAAAAAAGAAAACTCGTCTTCTTTCAAATTCCAGGTGGTGCATGCCATTAGTTACCGGTCCCAATTCCCAATTTTAGGAACTTTTGGAGCTGAAACCAAATGCCTAAACGGCCAGATTCTGACAAAGAAAGAGAAACAACTAAGGAACTCCACATGTGGTTTGCAGAGAATTAAGCAAGCGGTTCATCAGGCGACCAAGCTGAACGAAGCAATCTCAGCAGCGAGAGGGGTTCCCCTGTCCAGGGCTCACATAACGTATGGAGGCTACTATGATGGTATTGGCATTTGAAGAGAAATTTGGCCACTTTGGTTTTGTTCTGCACAGAAAAAGATTCCTGAACGAGGTTCATAGAGGGTCCACAATCTCTAGTATGTTCGTTGCCCATGCAGATTCTCCTTTATACCAGATTGACCATCTATCTGTTAGTGTATATGCACTTCAAGATCCTTACTTTTATCTGTGTTTTGGATGATGGGTTCCTTCTTTATTATTATATATTTGTGTATAATTGATCACGATCACGATCACGAATCAAGGCTATTTACTATAAGCTGTTATGGTGGTTTTATGTCGTTAATTTGATGGAGCCTAGAGTTGTTAAGTCAGTCATTTCACTGATCTATCCTTCCACAAGTCGATAATCGCATCTCCGTCGTAATGGATGCATCTCCTCTGATAATGTCCGGTCACGGGACCGCCGCAGGAACAACGGCGTGGGATTGAACTTCCCTCACGGTTGCGACTAACAGAGTAAATCCAGTGCGCCTAAGCTCTAGATCAGCAGTGAACTTCTATTTAACTGAAAACTTAGAAAAACTTTGATGGACGATGGTTTGCTCTGTTGAATTATTGAGTTCATAAGATGCGGGATCAGTCTCGGCCGTCCAAGATATTTTTTCTAACGCCAGGCCACGATGGAGAGGGCGACTGATTGAACAGGTGACCCTAATCCAAGCAAATGAATTCAATTGAGCCACGAGTCCCATGACCCCACACAGAAAAACTGGTTCGCCCCCGTTGTTTTTATGGAGCAAGTTAAATGCTTCTGAAATGTCTCCTTGTCAAAAGATGGTGACAACGGGGATTTCCCCTCCAGAATTTGAGAGATTGGTCTGATCGTTCGGTGCATGAGGACAATCTCTAGAGGAAAATTGTCCAAAAAAATCACAAATTTATTGTACTTTTTTTTATCAATTTAATCCTTAATTTTTTAATTTCATCGATCGAGTCGTAAACTTTTTTTCGCTTTGTCAATCGAGTCATCCAATCAATTTTGAGGGCGGAAATAATCGCGTACATTTACTGTTTTACGTGGCGATGTGCTGGCTAATGTGGATAATTTTTAATAATATCTTAATACATTTTGGTATTTTTTTACTTTTATTTTTATTTTCTTTGATTTTTTAGAACTATGGCTGATGAGGCCGCCGGCCTACCCCCTCAACCACAATTCTTATAAAAAACAATGAATACAAACTAAAAACATGGAAAAACATTAAAATTCTATTAAAAATTATTTATATCGCTTTAATCGGCTTTTCGTAGAATGGCTGGCATTTACGTCGGTGATTTTCGATCAATGGGATAAACTCTATTGGGAATACGTAAAAAGGTTTAAGATTTAATTAGCATAATTAAAAAGTTAAGCACTAAATTAGCAAAAATACTTCAGGAGTAACAATTTTCTCCGGTCTTATGTCATTGGCAATCCCATTCGCATCTGCCCCCAGTTGGTGGGCACGTGGCCCGCGACATGAGCAAACATCCGTAGGAAGACAAGAGAGTCGGTCTCGGAATCTACTGGGTCATGGGTTTGGATTCTTTCCATTGGTCGTGGATGGCAAATCACCCATCATCTTCTTAGCTCTCTTTTCCTTTTTTTTTTTTTTTTGTTTGGTCAGAATCTTAGATATGTTGATTTGAAAGGAGAACTGGAGAAGTGGATGAATTAAAACCATGTTTGATTTGCTCTGCTTATATTCCCGTAACTTCACTAAGAGCCTGTTTGGTACGATTTTTTTCATAAACAGTTACAATTATGAGAATGAGTGTCGTAACTTTTATAACACGTTCAACAATTTTTTCCCACCAATAATCATGGTAGATCTTAATGAAGCTGTCTCACCCGATTTTAAATATACAAAACGCTATGTTTAATGGACATCTTCCTTAAAAATTGTAGGGCTTTCACATCGGTCTGGTTCCTCAAACTCTGACAGGATTCTATAGCTACATCTTGCAGCTTGTGCCTAAAATTTAATGTAATGGCCAGAGAACTTGTGATCAGATGAAGCAGAGTTAGCAAAGTTGGGGTGATAAATAAATATTTGGATGAGGTCGTAGTTGTTGCCCAGAACATTATAAAGTCGTGCCTAATTCTGCACTTTATCCAGGATTTAAAGTCTTAATTAAGCAGCTAGGATGACGACTAGTAATTATCCATATACATTCCCTCGCCTGCTTTAAAAGTAAAAGGGCTTTGCAAAGTGTGATTTTTTTCAAAGATCATTTTAACCATAGTTGTATGTCTTTTTAAAATATATTTTACCAAATGCTACTTGGTTTTGAAAAATTCATTTAATCCAAAAGCTTTTAGCTACGTTTGGTCGTCAGGATAAAATCCAGGGATATAATATATTTTTATCTCTGAATAGGATAAAGGAGATATAGAGAGGATATAGGAGGGTAAAATTATCCTAAGAGAAGTGTGGATAAAATGTTTAATTTCTCTTATCCATATATCATAAATTGTACGCTCAAGCCATCCTCTCTCCGCCATTGCGCTATCCGCCATGCCCAACCTCTCTGGCGGTGGGCGGCCTTTTCGTGTGAGGTGCGCAGCTTCTCCGGTGGCGGCAGCGGCTGAAACAATTCTATCTATACCAATATATGTGATTTTTCAGCTTCTCCGGTGGCAAATCTGGGTCCGCCTTTCAAGATCGCTCTGTTCACCAATTTGCACTTCGAAGAGGACGCATGGACCGATGGTGGCCCCACCAAGATGTGAACTTTGTCAACGTCATGTCCACCGTGCTCGACGACGAAGTTCCTAGTTGATGCTTGTTTGAACAGTGTTCGTTTTCTTCTAGTGGTTTGGCGAGTGTACTGGACAGCCCAGATCCCTGGAAATTGCAAGGATAGTCTTTCGTATTTGTGCCTTGAGAATGTGAGTGTGCTGTGGTGGGCAAGCTCAAGCTAATGAACTGCGGGTTTGTGACGAGATCGAATGTTGAACAAGAGGGCATTATTGGGTGAATCGGGAATAAAGTTGATGAGATAGAGAGGGGGGAGATATTTTTTCAGCTTTTGAAAAAACTCGGACTCTGCTAACAATTCATAGGCCTTGAGATCTTCCAAATTTAGCTCATGCTGCTGCTATTCCTATGAATCGACTTCCAACCTGCTTAGTTTAGTGTGGAGCAAATAATTTTTGTGTTTTCAACCCTAGTGGTCGCACCCCTCATGCTTTGACCCCGACAGCCCTGGCAAGCGCCCGGAGATTTGGCTCCAAAAAAAGAGCCTTCGAATGGTACAAGTCAAAGAATCATTATGTTGATATACAATTCCTACCAAACAATAGATAGAATATACAGACTATCCGGTATTGGATCTGAAGTTCACCAAATAACATATGGAATATAATTAAATTTTTAAATTTTTTATTTTATCATATTCAGTTTTATTTTAATTAGAAACTTGGACGATCAAAATGCGGCCTTACATTTTTCCAAACATATCCCTCGAAAGCCGAATCAAATGGGCCCCTAGCCTCATCGATTTTATGATGTAATAAATCACATGCATCGAATGCAGTCCATAAGAGTTCCCCCCCCTCCTCAGTCCACACCCTACCCCGCGTCCATTTGTTTTGTCGGGATCGAATGGGCCAGGCCTTCGGAAAAGAGGCGCTCTCTCTCTCTCGATCTCTCGAAAGAAAATGGATATCCAAGTGCGACGATGAGTGCGAGGACCCCAATGGTTTGCGCACCATTTTCTGGTCTTCAATCTTCACCGTCAAATTTCCCCATCCCACGAGGACGGTTATCTTCAAAACCAAGTAGAGAGAAGAGAAGGGAAGCAACCAGAGCGAGAGAGAGAGAGAGAAGAACAAGAAGTTGGAGGATAAACAGAGGGAGAGGGAAGCAGAGGGCGTCCAAGATACTGACGAAGAGGACAGGCAGAGGCGGAGACGGAGAGAATTGCAGTTCTTGGAGCAACGCCGAGGGGGGAAAAGGATCTGGGCTTTGTTTGTCCCGACGGAATTCTCCGTCTTGTCCCGAGACAATTCCTTTGAGCTTTTGGGCGCACATGCTTCTCCGACTCCCGGTTTTCTCCTCGTAAGATGCCTCCTCTGCCCCCTTCTCCTTCTCCTTCTCTTTCTCTCTCTCTCTCTCTCTCTCTCTCTCTCTCTCTCTCTCTCTCTCTCAGTCCTTCATTCTCAACTGCAGGTTAATTGGGCACTCCCTCGCTGACGATTTCTCTGGTCATCTGGGTCTTCTAAGGTGCTTGGCCTCCGAATTCAAATCGATGTTTTAGTTTCAACCCGCTGTCGCTCTTGCCATCTGAATTTTCGCAAAGTAATTGGCCAATTGGTCTCTTCTTCTTCTTCTAGCTGTGATATTCCCGACAGTTGCATCGTTCATTTCAAAATTGGCTTCTGGGTTAACTTCGATATTTGGGTCAAACTGCGAAATTGACGCGCGTCCGAGCTTAAGCTGTTTAGCTTCATCGTCTCCCTCCTGAGCCTTTTGCTCGCAGTTTGCTCTTCTCTGAAAAGCGAATCTTTTCCCTTTGTTTTGGCTTGTCGGAGGTGGTCTCCTTCATTTGGTTGTGGAAATGGAGAAGGAAGATAATGGTCAAAGGAGCGATCTTAAAGCATCGGAGCCTGATTTTCTCCTACAGTGGGGAAACAGGAAGCGACTCAGATGCGTTAGAGGCAAAGAGTCTGGAGTCTCCCACAAATTCAGCGGCGGTATTCGCCGGAAAATTACTTCTCGGGTCGATCGCTGTTTCATCGCGGCTGTTGATAAGGAAAATTCGCATCTTCAAGCTCATCGCTTCACCAGGTAAAAAGAAATTGAGTTTTTTTCTTAGGCACGTTTGTCTCCGCGGGGCTGATGGATTAGTACGGATTTTGTTGTTTTTAGAGATTGGGTTAGCTCGTCGAGAAGAACTTGAGATAGGGTTTCTACAACGAGTGGTTCAACTTTCACTTTGCTTACTAGGAAATGCAAGATATCTCTGAATTTGATGAGTCAATTGATTTTATAAATTTTACTTCTTTTTTTTTCCTGCTGGCAGAAGAGGTGGGGATTGTCTGCTGAGAAAATGAAATTGGCTAAAATCAAGAAAGTATGAGCACTACAGTTCTCATAGTTGTTCTGTTGGTTTACAGGAATTCTGATGGCACCACGAACCGGTCTACCTTGAATGAAAACCCGAAGTTGGCGTCGCCAGAGGAGGACCGGTACTATTCGACGAGAGGATCGGCTGGGGTCGATGATAATGGGAAGGTTCCGGTGGATGTGCATGGTAACATAGTAGAGAGGGAGCTGGTTTGGCCTAGGCTGTATATTGCGCTTTCAAGCAAAGAGAAAGAAGAAGACTTTCTTGCCATGAAAGGGTGTAAGCCCCCCAGAGGCCCAAAAAGAGGGCTAAGATCATCCAAAGAACATTACTTGTAAGAATCTTGCAAGAAGCTCTTATTGTTCCTGGAGTTGATATAATCAGCCTTATTCAGAAGTTTTCTGTGCTAATTTTATTCTGCGTTTTGTGGGGTTTTGGCAGTTGGTCAGTCCGGGGCGTGGTTAACTGAGATGTCGCAAGAAAGATATGAAGTGAGGGAGAAGAAGAATTTAAAGAAGGTAAACCAAGAATAAAGCAGCTGATTCAGTAACGCGGGCTGCAATAAGGACGATGGAATTATTTTTTGGATGTATTACCCCATCCCGAAGGGTTCGACTCGTGATCAATCCATAGATACCAATAATATAGTTTGTTGTACTCTTTAGATGCTTAATTCACCCCTTTCCTATTATTCCCTCACTGACTGGTATGTGTGCTTGTGATGCAGAGACCAAGGGGCTTGAAGGCCATGGGCAATGTGGAAAGTGACTCGGAGTGAAAACAGAAATTTTTTTAATGATGACGGATTGGTTTGAGGATTTGTAGTGGAGGGAAGTGGAAGAGTTCTTGATTATATGTTGTGCTTGTAAAGTAAGTTATCTTCCATCTTAAGACAACGGGAGTGGTTGATCTTCGTCGTCGACCTGTAATTTTAACTCATTGTTCTTTGTTATTGGGATGATTCCACCATGGGGGAAAAAATGGTGATGCGTAGAGCTCGTGCTTTTGCTCCGGTGGCTGTTGAAATGCATCTAAAGTCTTAGTTTGTTCATCTGCTCGACACATCGATGAATTGCATTGTATTTTGCATCCTGAATGAACGGACGTGGAAGTCCAAGTTGTTGTACTGGTGCAAGCCGTGGCCTGACTTTTGAATTTGTATAGAGATTGGATGCTGAATTGCATCTCACTTTGTTGCAAGTTTCTTTGCTTTACCAGAAAAGGAGTTCCATTTGGTCCTGACTGCGTCGTTTGTCAATGGTAAGCTAAGGTCTTGGTGTATTGGCAGAAGTTTGGCAATTCACGTTTGAATCTGCTGCCTTTCTTCGGCTGTGTTGGAAACTTGTTTCATGGATATCTATCAAATTATCGAGTGAACTTAATACATGTACTAAAGTGAATTCGAGTCAGTCAAATCTGGTGGGAGCTTCATGGGATTCATCATTTAATGATTCAAACTTTAGTTTACTGCATGTATTATCATCATGTAGCAATTTCTCCACATATTGAGATATGAAGATCTGGGAGGTCGTCCGTTCGGCTGACTTCGAGGTTCTTATAGCATTTTATGGAGGATTCTTGATTAAGTAACGTGGAGGGACTTGAAGAAGCTTTTGCAATTTTCTGTGTGTTGGAAGTTGCTCTTGTTCTCGTACGAGATGCCTCTGGGTTCATTTACTTGATGACTGGAATTATTCTCCATGGTTCATCGTAGAGGAAGTGGTTCTCGAAATTGGTGGAAGGCGAGATGGTAAAGAGGAAGAGGGATGAAGATCACTAGGAAGCAGAACCACCGCGCATCCAGTGTCGAAGAAACACCGAGAAGGCAAGGAAGAAAACTAAGTACTTCAAATCTGGAGACGCCAGAGACAATCCTGCGGCAGGGGCTTATTCATATGATTACCAATTTCCGATGTCGATTATGTCAAAGAATGTAAACAAACAGCAAAACTCGAGTGAAAAGTCGTATTAGGCAGACGACTAGAGGATCAGCAACTTCATCCTTTCGATCAGAAGCCAGATAGATTTATAATGCTTAAAGATAGTTGAAAATTGAAAACCTAGAGGTAGTCCGGTCACGAAATACAGTGGAGAAAGAAGGCGACGGTTCTTTCACACATCATGAGGGCGTCTTGGCCAGATAGGCTTTAGCATGTTACGCGACAGGAAGATTGTATAGATGCTATCCACCCAACATGACATGACGCAATCTAACAAAAACCTCCAAGAGACTCCAGCCAAAATGCTCTTCGAGGTTCCTCATTGAACTAGACAACGAAAGAGTGAAACCGACCCCAGAAGAGAGAGAGAGAGAGAGCTCCAAGATGTACTATGTACAACTTTGCAAAAGTTACATCATTCTTCACTAGTAACACAAACAAAGTTAAAGTCGTCTGGTAGCTACTCTGCGCTACAACAATTACTACAATATTACAAAACTTTCGGACAGATTTCAAAGAGGGAAAAGGTACATACTCCGCCATTGTAAAGCAGTAAGAAACTTGCTGCGGACATGAATATGCTATGTTGGTAGATAGCAGGAGTCATCCACAGTAGGCTCAATATTAGACCAGATTTGGTCGATCTGATGCAAGCTTCTCTTGCCATAATCGTCGGATGGATGGGGAGTTACGGTAATAATGAACATATGTCTCAAGGACCAGACACACCAGGGAAAAGTTCTGATATTTTATTGAAAACGTCCATCACCTGTAAAACACCATTCACGTGGTTGCCATTTTTCTTGAGTACCACCAACAGTGATAACGGAATAATGAATATAGAAACGAGAGATTCACAACAAAGATCAATGAAATGAAGAAATAATTGTTCCTTCACATGATATTTTTTTCTAAGTTCACCAATCACCATTCCAACAGTCGAAACTTGATCCTATATATATATATACTGTCCAACAACTCTCTAAAATAGATTAATTCAGCGTAACTTGCCCCGGAAGTTAAATGGCATTACCTCCTTGTCGTTTTGATATTTGGCAATGCTTAGTGGGTTTTGGGAACACTGCAAAAGAGGACACCATATTACATTAAACCAATGCCCAATGCAAGATTTAATCGGTGATTTTAAGCTTAGCGAAATTATAACCGGTACACACATCCATGATTGCCTGCTGCACTCTGGGGTTTTGAAAAGCCATTGCAACTTCAGGATTGGCCATTATCTTCGAAATTACTTCTTCAGGTGTAAGGCCAATTTGATCTGCAAATCAATGATATTAATCCAACTAAATTAATAATTGAAGACATCTCAAGACAACTACAATTTCGGTAATTCATAATAGCCATTGAGTCCCTTTTCATCCATGCTGCTTTGATCCTTGAACCAGAAGTGTGGTTGGACAAGGAAAACAATAATGCATACATCAAAAGTGCAAGTTTTGCAAATTCACTTTGCCTTTGACGCTCTACAGAAATCTATGAACACAATTGCCTCTCCCCGCCACCAAAAACAAATAAGTATTTGTCAAATTAATGGAAGACTTGGTCAATGCAGTAAATCAGAAAGTGAACACCACTGTATGAAATTACTATGCTATCAATGACTGCCAATCATCAAGGAGTCTAATAGTCATGTTCATGCTCCAAGCTTCCAATTGTCGTAGATAATGATGAAAAGTTTTCACATTAACAATGAGATTGCCATAATTGAGCGAGACAGCAAAGCAGGCATTAGCAAAGTCAACAAGAGCACCATTTTTCAAAGTGACTCATTTTTGTCATTTTGCTCAGCTAGCAGCAATTAAATGCTAACAGAATAGGAAAAGATAAAGATGAAGCAACCGAAATTACCAAATCAACGATACGATGATAACTAAGCTCCTGCAAATAGAAATTCTGACTAACCTTTTAGCAGATAAAGACTTGCGATTCATCAAGGGAAAACATATTAAGGGACATCTCTTTTAATGAATATTATCGCAACATGTATTGAGGAAATGAACTTGGAGAAGGAATTCGTAGTCATATTCATACTTACCGAACTGTTGCTTGACGTCAGGACTACTGAGATCGAAATTTTTCAAGGAATCCATCATCCTGCCATCCCACTCACTGCTTCCACCCATATTATTTCTGGAAAAAATGCATATGTATAGTATATATCATTGTGAAATCTCTTAATCATTATAGCACAAAAACTATGCTCATTGCACTAAGTTCGGCTGCTTGTACAGATTATAAACAGATATGTCTCAAAAGCCTAAAAATGAAATGATATGGACAAAAAGTAGCTCGGTTCTGTTGAAGAAAGAATGCATAATTGCCACAAACTCAGATATTGCTACAGTGGTCATTGAGCTGACGTGACTAATCGACAAAGTAACTGCAGCAATGCTTAACCAAATGGAATGAGTAATGCAATTGCAAGATGCCAGTAAACATCTCTACCTAAAAAGATGCCAGAGCCAGTGAAACATACAAACAGAGAGTACTTCTTATACTGCCATCAGCAAAGAAAATAGTAGCCTGTGCAGAAATAGAAAAACTCTAAGAGTATCTTATAATGCAGTTCTTAACAAGTCAAATAAGTTCTATTGTGAATTTGACAACAATATTTGAGTTTTCTACCAGCAATAAAAGACGTTTATGAATAACAGCCATCTGAAAGTTCACAGGAAATACAGCATTATAGAGTCAAATGGACCACCAAGTTACACAAACTGCAGCATTGATTCAAATAAACAAAAATATTTCACCAATGACATTTAATCATCCTTCCCTCAAAGTGAACAATAACTAGCTAAAACATATGTATGAGAAGACAAAGGGAGCAACTTACAGCATTTCTTCCAACTGTTGACGATATTGTGGATTCTGTAGCATCCCTGACATGCAAAATGCAAACAATAGTTAGCTTGCTGCATATGCAATTTCACCCTTACTTTCCTTATTCTGCAGATCAATAAATAAGAAATTTTTGACACAGGCATAAAAACGTCGCTCTTAGAGGACTCATATGCCTAATTTGAGAGATTTACCATCAACGTGAAAGATCACTGAGAAAATGGTGCTAAATATAGCTGCCATACTTTTTGGAGTCTCTACTAAAGCTACACGAGACAAGAGTTGTCAAATATGTCATACAAAGATGTACTCACATTTGAAGGTTTCAGGGTTCCTCATCTCCTCAGGTAGATACCTAAAATAGATCAGAAAAATCAGAAATTTAATGATGGCAAGCACATCAACCAACTTATATAACAGCTTAGAATTCAGCCAGAGTTTCATAGGGAATTCTATCTCTTTCATTTGCAAAAGGCAGGAAATCATAAAATGGGCAAACACAATTGTTGATGAAACAGAGATTCCAAAAGTTTAGATAGCATTAAAGGGTACTAGATCTTGTAACTCAAGGATTATGCAACTTCAACTTCTGTACCGTTCAAAAGCACATGATATCCTTAATTAATTGAAAATCAACTAAACCCAACACACACAAATATCACATCATCACGAGACAGATAGTTCACCAAGCATAGAACTACACTTACCCATAGCAGCATGCATATGCAACAAAATGACTCCAACTACTATGACATGAAAAAATCAACAAAGGAAGCTATATTACGGGAAAACCATCTTCTGCACAGTTGGATCTTCCATCATTTTCTCCAAGGCATCCACAGACAAAACGGAGCTTCCTTTTCCTGGGAAATAGACAATAATTCCAGATTAGCATGAATAGGAATTGTGCAGACGGGATAGACAATCGATTAGAGATTTCTGAGGATGATTCATAGTCAAGGTCGATTTCAAAGAAGCAACTGCTATACATGCTTGCAAGGAAATTGACATTAACAGTCCCAATTACAGTTAACCGTTCCAATTTGACAATTATGTGTCCAAGATCAGATGATACCACTGGTGATTTTATCTTTTTAATCTATCTGGTAAAAATCTTCATGATCCTCAGGATGAGTCGATGAGCATCGAAATATCTGATATGATCTGAGGTGAAATTTAAGTCTTGATTATAAGAAACTCAATCCACCATAAGCAGCAAAAGTACCTACAAGTTATCAGTTCATGGTTTTTCAAAGTCTCTTCTTTTCTAACTCAGCAGCGTCCTTAAACCCAAGAACATTTAATTTGTGTAACTGGAATGAAAATTCACCAATCATATATCGCTTTGCAGTGGCTTATGAAGTTCCTGAAGCTCATCTTATGATATTTCTCTTTACCCTCTCATTACTGTCCCTACCACTTCCTACATCATCCTGTGCACCTTCCGGGCTTCCCCACACAGATAATGGAGACACTGGTACAATGAAGAGCCAGAGCACCTTAACATAGGGACTAAATTCAGAAGTGCATAAACACTAAGTTTCAACTGCAGATCAATTATGTGTATAAATGAAGCAAGGGAATAACAATATTAACATCGTAAAAGAGATAAAACGAATGCAAAGTCTACCCATGTTCCATATATTCACGTACCAGTTGATTTGGATGCCTCAGAAGAACTATCCACCGACTTAGATGCAGATCCATTTTGAGAGACCTTCATCCATACAGACATAATTCACAACCCTACAGTAAGAAAATAAAATTTTCTTCTCGCCATCCAGAGAAAGACTTACATCGCTGACAAACTGAGTAGCTTCAGATGAAGTTGTTTCTGTCACATCCTTGAAGTTTTCAAAAGGGCTCTTTTCCTTTGTTTCTTCTGGAGAAACATCCACAAAAGCTGCAAGTGCAAGTTCCAGCATCATTTTATCATACGGTACTTTCAAACGAAAGAATTTGTCAAAGTAATCACAAGTTGCATTGTCATTGTTATAGCAGACAATAGATTTTGACTCTATCTATATAGGAACCAATTCTAAGAGCTTGGTAACTGCTCAATGAAAGGAGAAACACAGCTACAATGTGAAATGAGTAGACACCACTGTATAAAAGAGTTGCTTTGTCCTAAACAATTCACGCATCAACATCAATATTAACATCAACAACACCTTTATCCCAAACTAGTTGAGGTCGGCGGTCTCCTAAACAATTCAGGCATATGTACAAAAATTAGTATGCTTCAAAATGCAAGAACACACTTCTCCTACTGCACAATCCGTTCATGAATGGACACAATGTCCCAATTCAAGCATCAAATACCTAACAGAACCACCATCGCTAAGCAGAAAAATCAACTTTCAGAAAAGCTCGAAAAGTAAATGGAGATACTGCAATTCTGGTTAAGAGTGAGTGACTAAAGGGCTCCCAAAAGATATCTACATTACCATATCTCTTTGGCTCTTCCTCCTTCTTTATCTCATCTTTGACATCTGCAACCGGTGCTGTTTCTGCTTTCACAGCTTCTACTTTCGTTGCAGATATATCAACTGTAGATGATTGAGAGGTAGCCAATGGAGAGGGAGCTGGCCGTGGCGCTGAACCCATAGGAAATGGAGAAGGCGAGGCAGAAGAGAAGGGAGAACCGGCAAACTGGTTGTTTTGTGAATTCATCTGACCCATCATAGCCTTAAAAGCTTGTTGCATAGCATATTTCTGGGATAAGTGTAAAAGGCAATCTTTGAACAGATTCATGAAAAATGAAAAAAAGCAGACCGAAGGCTATAAAATAAAACAAAATAAAATAAAATAGCTATAACAATATAAAAAAAAAAAAAAAAAAAAACTAAAAAAAAAAAAAAAAAAAAAAAAAAATTTCTCCCCCCCAAAAAAATTTATCCCCCCCCCCTCCTAAAAAAAAAAAAAAAAAAAAAAAAATAAAACCCAAAAAAAAAAAACCAATTAATTTATTTTAAAAAAAAAAAATAAAACCCCCCCCCTTTTCTTATTACTAAATAAAAAAAAAAAAAAAAAAAATAATAAAAATTAAAAAAAAAAAAAAAAAAAAAAAAAAAAAAAAAAAAAAAGTTTATCTTTTGACAAAAAATGGAAGGGCAGATACATGTTACCAAAAAGATTAAAAGGAGCTGCAAGGATGAATTCACTCCCCTTTTCAGATGGAATTTAATATGTTAAATATTTCCAATCTCCATAAGGTACAATTGCAACTGTATCGGCCGTTACACAAAATAATATCCAAGAGAGACACAATAGACACTTAGGCGTGATAAGTTACACGATTTTGCACAGTATCTAGGCACATGATATGTCAACTTTTAACTCTTGAACTTTCTCCCCTTTCTAAACCTTTATGGTATCAATGAGTCATGAGAGACATTTTACAAGAGTTTATGCAATCTAAAATGTTCCTTTAACATAATAGTTCTTCATGAAACAAAGGATTGACCGAGTGGTTACTCCCTCAAATTAGTACAATGTCACTAATCTTGCCTCTTCTCGCCAATTGCTAGTTCCAAGGCCATCGCTGACAGCAGGCAGACCAAAGAAACCTCATCTATGTGGAGTCATCTTTTTAAAAAAAAAAAAAAAAACAAATCTAGTGACAACCACCTCTCAAGAAACTCAAAGCTGTGTTCCCGTGAAACTTCAATAAACATATCTTTAAATTCTAATTATATTTTCAGATGCTTAATGCATTTCACACGTTGGCCAACTGAAAACTTGTATTTTGTTTGTGACAAAAGCATAAGAATTTTGTCCACTACCCTATTTTATCCTGTGTAGAACTAAGAAAAACCCATAAGAAATGCAGCAACTTGTCAATGTTACTACTGCTTTAATATTACCTGTTACAACAGCAGGATCATAACACATCACCTCTAGTAAATATTATCATAATTGAAAAGAGGGAATGACATTTTGCTTGTAAACCCTAGACAAAAAGAGAGGAAAATGCAAGACATGGTTCACAGGAACAAACTTCAGCCATTGAGACAACCATAAACAATTTTATGACTGTTAAGAACTTTGTTAACCAAATTTGAGAAAAGAAACATCGGGCTTTTGGCAATTAACCACCTACGATGGGCTTTGCCATGGTCAAAATTCCAGATAACATGCACTAAAATAACGTATATATCCAATAACTGACCTAGGAAGAAAAAGTATCCCCTGTATCAGTGTATTGCTCTGACCTATATACAATTCTAATCACCCAAAAGAGCAGCACATTTTGGCAAGACATCTTTTATGGATAAAAGCACACTCTGTGTGAAACCAAACATGTGCAACTGACGGTTCAACAGATTTACCCAACAAAGCAAATAACACTCAAATACTTGTTTTAAATCCCCAATCACAAAGGTTGATGGAAATTTAGATTTCTGCACCCTCATTCAAGCCTGCTTCCACTTCAGTGTAAAAAACCGTGGGAAACTTGATCTATAGATGAATGCAAAGGCATACTCTGGGGATAAAATCGTACCTTTAGGTAATTTGCCACCTGCCATTCAATTAAACTTGTTAATGAGAAATCTAACCTATTTGCATATCATAATTCAGGAAACAAGGACCTAGCAGTGACTGACAGACTCACCCATGAAAACAGTGCTGAGAGTCCAACACCAACACCAATCCAAAACAGAGGCGATCCACTAGACAATCAACAAAATGCAGAAAGTAAGAAAACTACATAGTCTTAGATTGATGAACCCAGATGGACAGAGAATGTAAACATCAACGACCCCAATACCGATGAAGTAACAACCATGAGGAACAAAAGGGAATGGCAAGAAATCACAGAGGTGAGAGAGGAGAAGATGATTTACAAGGAAGATGGAGGAAGCGGCACTGGCGACTGTGGAGCAACACCAACCGAAGTCGTTTCCTTACTTCTTGAGGAAGAAATGCTCGCAAAACGTTCTGATTCCAACGCTTGAGGCACTGTGCATCGCAGAGTGTTCGTTATTTTCACATAAAGAAAAGACAGTCGACAATTATCCAATCTCATTCAGAATAAAAAAGCTATCGACAGGCATTCGCCACCAAAAAAACAAGCTGCAGAAGCAGGTGACAGAATCAAGAGACCGGAACAGGTACAGAATCACGGCTTCGCCGAAGCCTAAAGTCAGAGCAATTGGCTACAGCCTACAGAACGGGCGTGTATTTATATCTGACGCGCGTTGTCCTGAGCTTCAAATTCCATCGGATTCGTCAATAGCCGCTCCAATCCTTCACACACGCGCACACAGAGAGAGACGCGCACACGGAGTCAATACCAGTTCGATAGCAACGGAGATGCGCCGCCTCATCCGGTCTCCGCTGACATAAGAAAGTCCGCGAGAAGAAGTGCTTGCTCCTTGGGGGCACGGAGCCCCGGCCGCCGCTCCCAATGCGATTTGAATGAGAAGAGCTGGGGAGAGTGTAGAGGCGAGGCGAGACCTGTAAATTAGCCGCCATGGTCGCGAAAGGGCTCATGTCTCGGCCTAGGATCAGCAGCGGAGTAGAAGAGGAGGAGAAAGAAGAAGAAACGAGCGTCCGCAGAGAGAGATAGAGGGAATGAGTTTTAGCTGAAATTGCGATGTCCGAAGGGGTTTGCACTTCGTATGTTCTTTCTTCTTTGGTTGGAACTCGGAAGTGAATGCTGCATGGGGTTGTCGTTTCTAGCTGGATTTGGGCCTCTTTCCCATCGATGACCAACTCCTTCTGGCCCATTTACTTAAAAGGCCTCCACTCTCTCCAAACTTCCAAATCCCAAATTTTTTCTTCGCTTTATCCATGTTAAAACAAGATAGCCCTAATACCCAAAAAACATCTCAAACTTAAGCATTTATAACAATTATATCCAAAAAAAAAATTGTCTCATAAAAAATCCTCAACTTTTACTTTTGTCCAAATTATACCGGTTTAATACCCAAAAAAACCTTCAAATTTAGTATTTGTCCCAATTATATCCAAAACATTTTTTTATCTTATAAAAAACCCTCAACTTTTAATTTTATCTCAATTCTACCACTTTCAGTCTTCCGTCCATAATCACCGTTAGTTAATCCTATATTGCTCGAGTTTTCTCGCCGAACTTATCAATGAATCTTGAAATTTAGAAACAATAAGTTTTCGGAGACGACGAGATTTTAGATCATTAATCCAAATATCTTCATATCTAATGTTTTTGTGTTCTTTGAGTGCCAAAGAGAATACGAAGCATGCCATATTGAGTGATTATATATATCTCGGCAATATGTGGAGATAGCAAACTACAAAAGAGAAGTTCATAAGTTTTTTCATGTCGGCTTTACTAAGGTGTAATTAATTAATAACGTGAAAATATCACATAAGATTAACTAATTGTGATTATGGACGGAAGGTTAACGATAGTAGAATTTAGACAAAAGTAATGATTAGAAATTTTTATAAGGAAAAAAAGAGTTTTGGATATAATTGGAACATATTCTAAAGATGAGGGTTTTTTTTTACTAGATCCGTAGAATTGAGACAAAAACAAAAATTTGGGGTAGAATTGGGACAAATATAAAAGTTGAAGGTTTTATGAGACAAAAATTTTTTTTGATAGAATTGTCACAAATACTAAAATTGAAATTTTTTTTTTGGGTATTTGGCCAAATAAGATAACAGTCCAAATTTTTTTATATTGGAAATTCGACTTCTCGCTCTCTTCTCTTTCATCCTAAAAAAAAAAAAAAAGAACAAGGAAAGAAGGTAAAAGGGACGTCTCCCTAGAAATGCCCAGGAAAAGATGAAAGTCACAATCTTCTGTTGGATTCGTGGTGAGTGGAGCATCGTGTTATGTAGTGAATGTTAGGATTAGGTGCACAAACCACAGCGAACTAAAGAGAAAAAGCGAGAAAATAAATTGAGACATAAAATTTTACTCCCGGTTCACCCTTAAGGGGTGCATAACAACTATTCTATTCTAGAAATAAATTTTTCCATTTCTGTTTCTAGATGAGTTTTTGGGAAAAAAATGCGTTTGATAACGACATAAAATTTCTCATCCTAAAACAGAAGTTCGTTTGACAAATGCTTAAAAATCTCTACTTCTAACAATTATTATTTACTATTTAAAAATAAAAATTATTGTTTATTTTTCACTCGGGCAAGCGACGGTGATTGCGGCGGTTGGTGGTGGTGGGCGGCGGCGCGGCAATGGTTGCGAGACCCTCGAAGGGTGGCGATGGGCGGCAAAGATTGACGGTGGTTGGCGGTGGGCGATGAGGCGGGGCGATGGCCGGTGGTGGTCGTCGGTGGTGAGGCAAGGGGCGACCGAGGGCGGTGGGCCGGGCAGCGATGAGATCGGAGATGGGCGGTGGTTAGCAACAACCGGTGGAGGTCGGTAGGGGCCGGCAAGGGTGATTGGCGGCAAGCAATGGTCAATGGCGGCCATCGATGAGTGGTGCCGACCAACGGTGAGACGAGGGGCGACGGCGGGTACTTGAGAAAAAGTGAGAGGTTATTATTTCGATTTCTATTTCTTTGAGAAGCTAAATTTTTTTGTTTCGATTTTCCTTTCAAATCTATTTTTGAAACAATTTTTTGTTTCAAAAATGTAGAATTAGAATTACGATATCAAACGAGTTTTCGTTCCAAACTTGTTTGAAAAATAGATTTGGAATAAAAATAAAGAAGTAGAATGGTTGTGATGCACCCCCTTAAATTAGAATTACATCCAACAAAAGTATTCCATTATAATTAACATCTCTAGCCTTTTTGTTAAAATTCTCAATTACAAAGCGATATCCTGTGCTTTTTTTGTTGAGAAATATGAACCATACGCCAATAGTAAAGCGGAATGTTGGCTTGATTTCATTCTTTTCCATTCGATGATAAGATCACAAGAAGGCGACGACCCTGCAACGGTCATGGTTTCTCTAGTTGTACCGTTGTAGTAAATATGGGGGCAAAGGTAATTGTACCGAAGCTTTGAGTTGATGACCATCAATCATCGGCCATCTAGGAAAGGGAAAGAAAGTAATTGAGGACAGGGTAATTATTGGACTATGCATGTGAAGACAAGCTGCATTTCTTTAATGTATCTGTTTGACTGGACCAGCAACACCAATAGAATAGCCCCGCACCATTTGTGGCGTGCGTTGAACCAATCTCAGTGTTCTTAATCATAAAAATCCGATTTTTAAGATCAGAAAATCCAACAGAGAGAGGGAGAGAGATAGGGGCTTCCTTCCTCTAAGCGCTCATCCAATTCCAACCTCCCTTCCCGACAAGATTAACGTCTACCCAGATCAAAGAGAACGGACAAATCTTAACAAATCATTCGAAAAAGGGAAATGCGACAATCACGAACAGGAGTCAATCCCCGTATTTAACATAATCAGAAGACATGACATTTCCTCCAACATCGAATCAAAACTTCATTTGCACCTTCAATCGGAGTGGGAATCGGAGTCGGAGGAGGAAGGATCGAGGGAAGGGAAGCAGAGGCAAGCCCAGAGGGCGAGACCGAATCGTTGCAGGTTCTCGCAGGGGAAGCAGAAGAGGAGGTACAGCACCTGCTCGCTGCTGAGCCGCTCAGGATTGCACGCTATCCACTGGCACGCGCTCGCCGATACCTTCGCCACCGACACCACCAGCGAGCTGTTCAACGCCATTTCCCCCGCTCGCTCGCTCGCTCTCTCTGTCTCTCTGCGCTCGTTGATGCTGGTTTTTCTTTTCCTCCTGTTTTTGATATGAATGGCGAGGAGGAAGACCAAGACGAGAAAATTTGGCTTCACACGGTTTCAAAGCTGCTTTTAGTCGTCGCGAGCCAAACTACGTCGTTTCTCATTAGCGTTGTCGATTTTGGCCGGCGGTGCCGTGATGTGGCCACTACCTACTTACTTTCTCCATTTTTTTACTTCCCCTCCGAATTCCATTCTCGTGCCTCGTTAATTTACTGGAAAAACGCCTTCAGTAATTCATAACGAGGTCTTGTGAAGGATTCTCGCCAAGCATTTTCTTATCATATCTGAAAAGGAAGTTGTCACTTGTCATTCGATTGTTTTGGATAAATTGATTGAGCACGGCATCAGAAAGACGGTATATTAATGTCCCAGGCACTCACTAAAAGAATCGTTAAAAATTTTAAGTCGATAAACGTAAAAGAACATTATATTTTTTTTTTTTTGGGGAAGTCAGAAAAAGAACATTAGATTCGTTAGCAACACCATTAGCCGTGAACTCATCATTGTCATCAAGACGAGCCCAGTTGCATTACACACGCTCAGATTCGATGCAATTAGCGACGTTATGTCATAATTTTCTGAGCGAACTGAAGTTGCTGCAACGGTGGCCCAACATTTGAGATCACCCAAATGTTTTCTACATTCGAAAGGAAGAACCAGCCCCGCTTGTCGCTACTCTGCCCTCATTCATCAAGCATGCTGCAGGGACTTTAGTGAGTCTCATATAGCAGTTTTAGCATCTTTGCAGAAGCTGTCCTCCAAGTGTGAGAAAAATTTCACTGAAGCACACGAAGCCAAAAGCTAAGCCCTTGCAAAACGTTTCACCATATGATCCCATAGATGAGAGAATTTCTATCGTCAAGCAGGGTACATGTTCACACTTCTGTGGACACTATTCGACTTAAACGTAGTCTATATCAAGGATGAACAAGAGATTCATTTCCAACTTTCATCATATCATTGAAAAGGAAAACAAGAAAAAAAAACAACAAAACAAAACAGCAATATGCAGCCTTTGGCATATCTTGTATCTGGTTTGTGGCCATTGGCATCAAAACTCCACCAAATACCAGGAGATGCCAATGCCAAATGGACCTAAGGATCTACGCTCAAAGTATTATCCCATATTTGAGAGCATGAATATCTGAAGATTATGGTGGTGACATTTCCTGAACATGAAGGCTCAATCATTTGGTTTCCAGGAAACCTTTCTCCTCGAGATATGATACTACTTTACCAGCCATGGCACCGGGTGTAGGGCAAATCCCGTCTCTCTGACTTAATTCTATCTGTTATGAGGAACGGTTCTCAGTAAGTAAACCTCAGAAGAGATAATCTCGCTATGAATTGCATCTATGCATGAAAAAAGAAGTACGTCAGGCAGCCGGATATTCCTGTCCACGCCCCTGAATAAATAGAAAAAAGAACTACAGGGCATGCCAATCTTCCATACCTCACATTTCAACGGTGGTTCATATGGATCATCAATTCCTGTAAAACCTGCAATATCATTTTGTGAAGGATTTCTTACTAAGATATGTGAAGAAGATCTGCTGGACCATTTAATAGTAACATATGAATGTCCAAATTGGTTCTCATAAGATGCAAAGTACTACTATAAAAATGTATGGCCACTGCAAAATCATGAATTTATTGGGACCTTAAGTAGTTCCCTTGAGTTCTCTATCAAGCAAATTTGATAGTCTCATCTGCATCCCTTGCTCAGCAGTGGCATTTTAAGAAAATGTCTTTATTTGTTGCTACAGTCTAGAAAAAGTTCAAGGAGTAAACCTTTAATCTTTCCAGCACGAGCAAGCTTGTAGAGGCCTTTGGCATCTCTGGCCTCACACAATTCAAGCGGCATGTTCATGAATACCTATATATAGTCCATCTGTCATTAGTCCACCATCAACGGAGTTTAATCCAAGTCAGGAGATAACCATCTATGAGGAGCTTGCCTCAATAAAACTTTCAGGCAGCATTGCACGGCAAGCATCCCGGTCTTTTCTATATGGGGATATCAGACTGGCAATGCATACTAATCCAGCATCAGCGAAGAGCTTCGCCACTTCACCTTCATGAAGGAGCAGAGATTAAGAATTACCACATCAAACTAGACCTCTAACAAATACCACATGTAAAGCCACTATGCTAAAAAGCAATAATTTCTATTTGACACATTCAAACATTTCTATGAGTTCCTTGTCTTTGTTGCATAATTACTTACCAACCCTGCGTATATTCTCTGCTCGATCCTCAGCCTCAAATCCAAGATTCTTGTTTAATCCATGGCGAAGGTTGTCTCCGTCAAGGACATAAGAAAGATTTCCCCTGCCATGCAGTTCTCTACTAATTGAGCATGCCAATGTGCTCTTTCCTGAACGAATACGAGTTGAATAGGAAGGAAGAAAAAGCAAAAGAAAAAACATAACACAAAGACATCAAGTCAAATCATGATAAGTGATTCTGTTAGCAATATATCAATAAGTCGCTTTGAGTCATCAATTCTACTAATCATTCCCCTAGCAGTAATCAATTCTACTAATCATTCACTACCAGTTGTATTTGCAAGAATACTACACTCGGCTGCCTCATAAATTCGGTTTAAATTTGTAAATGGACCCTCCATCTCCACCGCGTGAGAACTGTCCGTAGGTCAAGGTAAGGTACGGCTTCCTTGAAGCAGTGCTCCCAATTGGAAGACCAGACACCAGATTGGCCTTAAAATCCAGGTAGCATGTCAAGTAGCAGCTACTCTCCACAAGCAAACAAATTAATTGGATGAACATCCATTCTACTCCTTTGGCAGCTGATGCAGGAAGTCCTCAAATTGATCTTAGATGGACCAAATGTTACATTTTTACAAAGTCGACTAAGTTGTAGGGATAACTTGGTAAGTCCTTGGGAGTCAAGGATGTGCAATTATAATAGATCCCACTATCACTAGAGGTTCAGGCAATCTAGAAAAGTAAGGGTCATTCAGTTGTGTGACACTGTGTCTCAAAGGTCCCTCAATGTCACTGGGGCTTATCCACATTAGTCCAATGAGAAAAATAGATCCTTTGCCAATGCATCCGTTAAACTAAACCAACCACAACATGTGACAACACAGCCATGGTTAACACTGGTTAGTACTTTTTATCTACATATAGTCGGTGGCAATATATTTTCCAACGCAAACAGACTCCTTGAAAGGTCTATATGCAAAGGTGTGACAAAATTGAAACAAAAGATGGATCCCTTAAACAAGATCGGATGTGCATAATTCATTTGGCCATAGCCCCATTTTCTAACACAAAAGAAACAAGAAAGTATGATGCCAACACAGTCAACATATGCAGCGACGGCATGTAGCATGTTTGTAAGCAGCAAACCATGACCAAGTTAACTGCACACCTGATCCACTAAGACCCGTAATCCATACAACACATCCCTTTTGGTTAAGTAGCTTCTGCCTTTCCTGCATCCCCACAGGGCACTCATGCCAAAATATATTTGTTGAATTCCCCACAGTAGACATCAGCACTTATCCTCTCCTGTTTCCAAGCCACACAAAGGACATTTAGTTCATATGCCAGGGTATGAAGGACTGGTAACTTAGACTAGAATATGGGAAAGACAACTATGAAAAAGGAAAGATCGCAGCAAGACTTAAAGTCGACAAGCAATTTTAGTATGTAGTACTGTGAGGTCTAGTTTCTTAGGACTTAATCCAAGATTTATGAAGCTGAAAAGGCCTACTCTTGGTGTTACTCCGACATGATATGAGATAGCTTTAAACTCTGGCAACCCTCTCTCAAAGATACATCAAGCCATCATTGGAAGCATCCCTTTGGAGAAAATTAGGCAAGAACTTTCACACAATATGCTAGAACCAACGTGGGCTATCACAAGCCTTCTACTTTAATTTGGTTCCAGTGCTATGCATCCCTATGTAGCCATTACACTCTCAAGCATCCTTCTGATAATATAGTTAGACTGCACCATCAAGTTATTCCGCTTTCCTTTCTTGTAAAACATTGCATCATTTCACTTCATTTCACTTGCTAGAGGAATAAAGCTGTGAACAACGATCAGCAATGGCTACAGCCCGGAGTTTGATGCATTTTGTATGTTCCCCAATCCTCCAATCACTAAAATTGCGGAACATGCCGTTGATCGGAAAGCCAATTTCCGAAACCTCCGCTGAGAATGACAGGACAATGCCAAGCGAAGTGCGGGCAGATCAACCGAACCGTGATGGCAAGAGGCGGCAATAAAATCATAAACACGGCAAGGAGCAAGAATCTTTCACGAAGGAACAAATCACGAATATCAAGCCTACCAGTCTACGATCCATCTAAACAATCCGCGGAGGCGCCATTTTCCGATCTACGGAGCGAAAAAATCAAACACAGAAAGGAAGAAAAAATACGAACGGAACTACAAGCTCAAACAAAACCCAGCGCACGGATCCATAAACAAATGCAGAAGCTCGATCCACGGCAGGAGGTCGACGAAGTACCTGAAATCGAGCAGCGGGAGGGTCGTCGATGGCGAATCTCAGAGAGATGAAGAGAAGAGGAGGTGTAGATTGTGGAGACAATAAAGGCGAGCGCGAGGAGGGAGTCTCGGAAACTTAGGGAACGAGGAATGGAGGAGATTGAGGTGCGGGGTGGGCATTTATGGAGATGTCGAGAGCTTTGGAAGACGGAGATTGACGGAATGTATCTGGACGAGCCCAGCGTGATGTTGCAGAGCCATGACCGAAACGACGATGACTGTGAGGAACGCTTCCACATTTTTCGCACTCGGCTTTTCCGGGCTCTCGCTTTTCGCGGGTGCACATTTATGCGTTAATGTAACCTATGTATATATATTAAATGTCGCGGTCCAGTGGTTTCCACAGTTTCATTCCTTTAATTATTTTAGTTCTCTAATATATTCTTAGGGCGAGCAATGTTGTGGATGTATCATATTTCAAAGTATTCCTATAATTAATGTCGGTAGTTGGGAAATGAGGATATGGAATCTCCATTATTAAATTGAGAACAGATTTATAGTTGTACGAAGAGGAATCTTTAAGGTAGCGCAACCTCATGAAAGTCTTGGGTCACGCGAATCAAGGCGTTGGCCGCCTTGGGTCATGCAACCTCAGGCAAGGCTAGCGGCGGCAAATTTGGCTCATCGGAGTCTCGCTTGTCACCGATCCTTAGCCGATTTTGAGTTTTTTTTTATTGAAAATAAAAGCAAAAAGGCTTTGCAATGTGTGATTTTTTCGAACACTATTTTAGCTAAAGTTGTATCCCGATGTGTTTTTAAAATGCACTTTGTCAAATGTTATTTGTATTTCAAAAAATCCGCTTAGCTCAAAGGCCTTTGCATTTTTGCAAAGACATTTCCCCATGGCCAACCCTTCGTATGTAGGGACTTCATCCTCTTTTGTAACATCTCACAAGTAATACAATTCATGGCTTCTTTATTTAGAGCTTCTCTCACTCTTCGATTCTTGAACTACATTCAAGTAATTAAACGTTTTACAATTATTAAACTAGATTTATTGTCATAACCTGCATTTTCGAACAAAATCGATCTATTTAACCCATGATTTATGAGCGAGTGCGTAAATACACTATCGGAAAAGAAGTGAAATATACATATATATATATATATATATATATATATATATATACTTGCACGCTTTTCCATTAAAATAATATTAGATGAATTACGATTATTTGCTGAATACATTCTACAAAAAGAACGAAACTGATCACATTTTTCTTTAAACCTAATTATTTCTTGATTGATAGATTAAATAATTATCCACTTCTTAATTATTTATAGCAAACCTAATAAAATACGTAAAATATGATGACATATGTATCTTTATCATACCAATGAAAAGATTGATAGGAGGAAACACGGTCCGGCTTGGATTGTACTTTTTAAGTGGTAAATTTATTTAAAGAATTAAGGAAAATTTTTAAAAAGGGCCACAAATGCCCAAGCATAATGATATAGCTACCGGCAATTGACATTTGGACCCCAAAGCATCCCTCCATGTTTTAAGTCATTGGTGAAATTTTATCTCACTTCTTATTTTCACATTCTTGACATCTTGTATACACTTAATATTACGTTGACATTCCAAATGTAATTAAGAGGGAAAAAATTAAAATTAACCAAACAAAAAGGACATAATGGTAAAAGAAAAAAAATTTAATTACTTGCTTCCCATAAAAAAAAAAAGCTACGGTTTCCAAAATTCGTTAATTGTTGCAACAACCAACTTAATGCAGCTCTTTTATATTATATATATATATAAAAACATGAATAAATGTTTATCTTTCTATTAGTGAAAGGATTAGTAAATATCCATTTAGGCTACGTTTGGTAGCGGTCATAAATTCCAGAATAGGATAATTTTTTGCCCAATCCTATGCTTGCTTGTTGTTCAAGAGAGGATAAGACCGAATATAAGAGGGGTACAATCCGAATAAAAATAATCCTACGTCGAGTGAGATAAAGCCTAAAGGTGTATATGAATATGACCCTATATCTGTAGTATAAAAGCTATTTTCCATAAAACATATCCTCTTCTTCTATTTATCCTTCGTAGCTTGGTTCTCATTGAAATTTTAGATTTCTCTGGATTCACACCAAAGTTACACCAAAGCATGAAGAGGATAAAGTCTAAGTACCATATTTTTCAGAATCACAAAGGTGAATGGTCGTCTCTCTCTCTCTCTCTCTCTCTCTCTCTCTCTCTCTCTCTCTCACTTTTCTTCTTTGGATCTCTCTCTCTCTCTCTCATTAGATTTGACATTCTTTGGATGATCTATCTCGTTAATGTCGCTATAACCTGTTTACAATTCTGGTCACAATTGACTCCATGGCTCTGAAATGCCCCAACGAGATCCTTTGTTTGTTCCGATTTATATCATACAATAATCACGAATTGATTGTGGATGTTGTCTCCATGCATGCATTTCCGATTTATTCAACAGTGAATTGTGAGAAATTCTCACCGCCACTTGTGCATTTACACTGATACGACAAATCTTGCCGAACATGGACAAGGTGCACTAAATAGTGGATGAAATATAGCAAAATCATTGAATTTCATACTCTATCAATTTTATCCTAACTTTATATCCAGACAATCAAACAAAGTCTTAATGGGTTACCTTTAATACAATCTATGCAACTGTAGAAAAAAAAATGTTAAATATTTTGTTTCTTATTCCAATTTAAGCAATTTATTAGCTTATTATGGCGTTACGCAGGAAATAAAAGATAGTTACTAGTCATAATTTACTCGATTTTCCTACGGTGAATCTTAAGGAGAAGTTCAAAAATCTTTAACAAGGATCTACCCACCTTTCCAACCACTCAAAGAATTGGTGGCCTCTGAGAGAGTAGTTTGGATTAGTTAAGCAGTCACTTCCGCATTCTCTATTCACATTCGACGGTCCTTTCAGTAATTCGATCACACACGAAACCAGATCCACCCCTACGCAAGCAAACGGGTCGGGTCCTTTGATTGGTTAGCCATACCGAACCATCCGGATGCGATCCTACGTGGGGCGACGGCGAATACCCGAGCTCCCTCGAGTTCGCCGCCGGCGCTGAGCAGTTCCATTCACATGTGATTTTCTCGCAGATCAAGAGAAATCAGCACTTCTTCTGCTGTAATCAGAGATGCCATTCGATTTCTTCTCCGGCGAAACAAAAGGAAAAGCGAAAAGAACGGAACGGACGGACGTCAATTACAATGGACGAAAGAAATCTCTACTCACAACAATCGTCACAGAGAGATAAACGATCAATTACATTCTCATTAAGCCCCCAAAAAGAAGGGGGAAAAAACCCTAGCTGCTCTTCACCTTATCCTGCTGATTCCTCATCTCCTTAATGTTCCTCCACAAGTACCTCCCACTAGCCATGTCAACGAATATCCAGAACCCGTTCTCGATCATCTGAACCGACGCAATTCGATCCGATTAGACACGGTCAATTTCAAAAGCAAAGAGGCGAAGAAAACAAATTCATCATTAGCCGGGAGAGAATTCCACATCCGCGGAATTCGAACCACGCCTTACCTTCCTGAGACCGGAATCTCTGTCCTCCGTCCTCGATTTCCCCTCGGCGGAGGGCTCCGTCGGCGAGACCTCAGCCTCCGGCGAGGATCGGACGGTCCTCCAGGCGAAGTAGCCGGCCAGGACGGCGGAGAAGAACACGAGGATGAACCTCAGGGGACACATTACGCCGGCGGGAGGGTTGGGGTATGAAGCTCACCGGTCTCAGCCGATCGCGGTCGGAGAGAAAGAGAGGCGTGGGAGATCAGAACTTCCTCTTTTTCCGGCTCCTCCTTAAATTCGCCGAGGAGAGAGAGAGAGAGGGTGAGAAGTACGGTTGGGAAAATGACGAAATTGGGGTTGGGAAGAAGATGGCTAGTTTTGCTTTCGGCTTATATAAGCCACGTTCGGAAAAAACATTGGGGAAAACGCGTAGTGGTGCGTGGTGTAAAGCTTAATTTCGGGGCGCGCCACACGACTCGGTGTGATGCAGTCGATGGAGGCTCACGGGTGGGGTCAACGGTTTTCGAACGAAAATAACAAAAAGTCAAAAGGTTAGCTTCACCTACTCTATCATAACTTAGTCAGAGAGCTCTACGTAAGAAAACATTGCCGCAGGAAATTTTATTTTATTGAGAGAAGCTAGTTTTGCTCGTTCACCGGAAGTTGCCTTCCACCCAAACATTTTATTTCAATTTTTTAAAAATTTTTATTTTTACGAGTTAAGAATGGGCGAGCAGTGCAACATGGTGCGGCTATGTCTTTGGGACGTTGCCGCGAGAGGGATCGTGGCCGGTCCCTTAATGGAACCTTCGGTTTAAACCCGCAGCTCCTTAATTTAGTTGGACTAGAAAGAGGTTCGAGAGCAGATGGGCTCACGTTTGCAAAGACGGATGGCCCCTTTGTTATTAGACTGTCGTAGTTGGTGGCGTTTTTCGAATAATGTTCCGGGTGCTCCGGAAATTAGAAATAGTTTCCGAAATGGCTCTACAAAAAACGACCGCTTGCCTCCCACTTCTATCGAATTTACGCGTGGAGTATGGGATAGAAAACAATCACGATGCATCGTAAGTGGAATTAATTACGCGTGCTGCCTTGATATCGTGCGAGGCGATTACTATTCAAAAAAGAAAGGAAAAGAAAGAAAAACTAGTTAAGGATTGGAGAAGTAGATAAGTTCAAAGTGGAGGGTTTCTCAGTGGTGTTTCACTCTAATCAGCGACGAACGTCACGACGTTGCTCAAAGTGAGGGTCTACTCGACTCTGTGAAGATAATAATGGAGTTCGTGGGATGAGATAAGATGGACCAACCAGCATCCCAAAGAGATGCATACAATAGGAGGACGTGCTAAGCATATGGCCTAGTTTGAATAATTGAGGGCGTCCCGGCATGTGCCTAACGATCGTTGACTTTGAATAATATACACCATGATCAAGAAAGTTTGACCTTGCGATTGTGTTCACAGCTGTCTCCATTGCTTCTCTTGGGTCGCTCCTTGGGCTTGGACGAACACATTTCATGGTGATTTTTTCGTGCTAATGTGTGTTGTAGATGTTTGAAGATTCGGGTCTTCGATATTAAAAGAGAGCTGGGCTAATAGCTCTGGTCCCGGTTACGGAGATGCAGCTCACCTTTCTCCTAAAGAGCAAAGAAATATGCGCCCTTCCGAAGCGGATCCAGCGCCACGTGGGCTTGCAAGAGCCCATTGGCGGCATCGAGCCTTTAGAATATCCTAACGGGCTTGCAAAGGCCCATGGGCTTCTCTGTCTCAGCAACCCGATAACTTGAAGCCCAGTCAATGAACACGAGGCGTGGTTCGAGGGTCTCCGCATAAGACGATTCCGACTATTGAAAACAACATTTTGACATTCCCAACATCTCTTTATTTCTTTTCATTTCGTTCGTGCATTAGTTCGATTACACACTAGTGGTGAGTGTGAATCTCGTAAGAGGATTTATATACGTCTTTTTCTCGCATGTAGCCAAGTTCGAGGAAAGAGATTACCGGGGATGCGATAACATACTTAATTTGACGGTAAAAACGAACGTCCCAACAAAAGCATCCCGGCAAAGTCAATTTACTTTCGAGAGAGATAATATGACCCTCTAACTATGCTCGAGTAGACAAGAAAGGGGAAAAGAATATATCTTTAAACACACCAATTGTTCAAAACATATGAACATTTATATTCAACGTCACGTTTATTGACATGATATCTTGATTTCGGTAAAGATTTTTTGACAATAGTGTTGGTCATGTGAAGCTAGGCTCAAGTTGGATACGGGGAACTTTTTGTCAAATTCCCTTTTGCGAGGGCTGATTTAAGTGAGCATTGGGAGAACAAGTGATCTCCAAATAAGAGGGGGAATCTAGGGTTGTCGTGCCTCTAAAACAGGTGGCAGCATCTCGTAGATTCTGAGGCGGATTCCATCCAAGATTCTCAGACTTAGTGGCATCCCCAAAGTCCGCTTCACTCAATTCAATATCATCATGGGGCCATTAGGGTTTGTCTTGTTCTTGTGTTTCCTTTTCGACGATTTTTTTATGGGCACGCCAATGCTCCTATTCTCTGTCGACACTTTGATCGTTTGCGTTAAGACTTTCTAATTACAACAAAGCCATGTTCAATGCCATTGATCAGGTATAGGCAGGCGATTTTTAATTCACAACGATTTTCAAGATCGATACGATGGTCGAGGCGACTCGTGTAATCAAAATTTTACGTAGCTTATAAAGATCGTATAACTCAAAATTTATGAAATTAAGAATTAATTTGGTAACGAATATGTTGAATTAGCAAAAGAATTTATGGATGACATCTTATGAATTGATATGGACAATCGGAATACGTTTTTAAGTCGATTCATAGAAAATTTATATCATGAATGGATCGGCTTTCTAGAAAGATGAAAGAGAAAAAGGAAGAAAAGGAGAGAGAAAAAGTCGTGTTTTTTTGGCAGAATCGTTTTTTACCTTTGCTAGAAATCTCATGTCGACACGTATGGCCATTGACCGGGAAAAGGACAAGACACCCCATTTTATTGGAACTAAAAGCATCAAATCATTTCTCCTTTTTATCCCTTTCAAGATTAAAATCGTGCTGCCCACTCATTATTTTGTTTTTCACCGTTGGAAGCTTTTGCATTTTTGAGTTAACGTTGTTGCGAGTCCAAGGATTAGCCAGGGTAGGAAAAGCGTTGGAGATGTGAATTTAAGAATGGCTTATAAACTCTATTTATGAAGTAATTAGCGAAGGCTTAAACATGCGTTGCTTATTTGTATGAGATTTTGTGGGACAATACTATTATTATAAAGGATCAATATCCCAAAAAATTTCAAACTGGTATACACGCAAATTTAGTCCCAACTAATTTTTGAACTACTAAAAACATCAAACCGGTGCATATGTGATAAATTTACCATACGTTAGTTTTTATTAAATTTTCTTGTCAATTTGTTAAATTAAATGACACGTGACAATTAGAAGGTGTACCAATTTGAGGTCTTTAGCCTCCTTTTGTTATAGAAGTACCGGTTTGGGATTTTTCGTGATTTTAATCTAATTTAACGGAAATCAAAGAAGGGTAAATTTATCAAAAGTTTATCGGTTTGAGATTTTTTATGGTCAAAAAATTAGTTTAAAGTAAATTTATCACAAGTGTACTAGTTTAGAGTTTTTTGTGGACGGAAAATTATTTTGGGGTAAATTTGTCACATATGTACTAGTTTGGAGTTTTTTGTGGTATTAACCCGTATTGTGAAAGTTTAAATTGTTAAATTTAAACATGATTTAATGCACTCCGCTTCACTCGAAGGAGTTTGGAATATTTCGAGACCATTGTCGATGATTTTAAAAGGTTAGGTTGTTAGATGAATGATCATAATTTAATATCTACATATTCTGACACTTCCCTACACATGTAGCTTGGACGAGGCCAATAAAAGGAGGTTTGAAAAGATTTTTGAATTCAAGATCTCTAGAAATCACTTGAGCCTCGCTAACTATTTTAAAGGTTCAACTTATTAGATGAAGACGCGATTCGATCTTTTAAGTATTCCAATAATCCAATATCCATCTATGGATTTTGTGAAATGATTCTGTGAATGTATGTTATAATCTAGTAGAGCCACTCGCTTGCATAATTGACTTTGTGAGGAACACTGCCCCGGTAAAGATCGAAGTCGAGGAACCTTCCGTGGATAAAAAGACGAGGGCTGAGTGGGTGGCAATGTGGGTGGCAATGTGGGTGGCCCCTTGTCTATCTTATTCTTTTGGGTGGGTCAATGTTCACTTTGCTTTTAAGTCTATCCAACATGCACAAGGAATTGCAATAGGGCTAGTGAAGGTTGGTGGAGTGGAGTCCAGACCTCCTTCGACACTCATCGGTCTCCATTTGGATAGGCAGGATGGCGTGTGAATCCACTTGAAGTGATGCTACGAGGAAAAATTACCAAAAAAAAATTTAAAATTATTAAAATTATGCCAATTTAATTTTAATTTTTTTTATTAATTCAGTCTTAAATTATTTACATTTTGTGCCAATTTATTTCATCCGGCCAATTTCGATCGGAAATCGTTGACGTGGCGTGATTGGCTCGACGTGGCGATCTGATTCTAACGTGGACAAATTTTAATAATTTTTTAAATATTTTTCTTTCTTTTTTTTATTTTTTCCTCTAAACTTAGGGCTGGTGGGGGCCGTGGCGCCCTCCCCTATTCAAATTTGGCGAGGCCGTGACGCCTTTGGTGGCCTAAGTCTAGAGAAAAAAAAAGAATAAAGAAAAGAAAAAGACAAGAAAAAAAAAACATTAAAATATTATTAAATTTTGTCCACGTTAGTATGCCATGCCATGGAGGATGGCCCGCATAAGTGATTTCCTTTATTTTGAGTTGAGTTAAAAGCATGGAATGTATTTGCACCATCACCATCTTCAAATAAAACATTTTCTACGGTAGCACCATGAATAGCACATAGGACAAAGCATCGCCCAATACACCGGCAACTTTCATCATATGAAATGGGTTCAATGTCTAATTACAAAACCCTTGGAAAAAAAAGAAAAGAATGAAATGAAATATAGCTGCTACACTAAAACTATGCGCAAAGAACCAATCAAACTGACATAGTGAATAAATAAGGAATATAGAAATATCGAATTGGTTGGATGGATTGAATTAATATAAATACAAAACTCTTAAGACTAAATTGGTAAAAAAAATATTTATGACTGAATTAGCACAATTGTAATAGGTTTATAACTTTTTTTAATAATTTTCCGGATGCTATAGTGTCACTAAATTAATTTAGCGTTGCGATTTTTCTTTTCGACTTAAGAAATGAGGTAACGAATTCGCTTTTAGCCCAAAAGATAGCGCAATCAAGAATGATATGTGCCGTCTCGATATGTCAGGTTTGTATAAGCATTATGCTCTCCTCCCGTGCAATTTGGCTTAAAATCTTTTTTCCTAGGAGTGACAAAGGCTAAGGCCCTAAAGTCTTTTTTAGTGGCCAGGAAATTTCACAGGAACACCACCTTTAACATAAGCATATTATTGACGAGAGGATGATCTTCCTTGTTGAAATAGAGTGGTGGCTCAATTGTGGGCATCCTATCCTCTTCACACCTCAAAGGTGACATCAGATCGATAATATCATAAAAAGAGAAGGGAAGAATGCATGCACTTTAATCATGGGCTCCTTTGTTATTTATCAATGATTCTCTAGTCTTACCTCAAAAGCCAATCAAGTTTAGGGTGAATGCCGAGCATCTAAGGTGGGCTAGCTAAGGTCCAATAGGCACCCATCTCTAGCTCTCTTCAAAGTAGGGGTCATGGATTCCTTGTTCGGTCCGGTCCTGTCCGGAAATCGAGAATCGAACCTGTCCCGAGCGGCCCAATGAAACAGGTAAATTGTTAACGGGGGCGAGCAAGATGGACTTTGATTTTAATATATTAATTAAAATTAGGTTTACATATAAAAAATGAAAGAATAACCGATGAATTATCATGTTTATATTTAAGGAACAAAAAAAAAAAAAAGATCGGTCCGGTTCCCCCTTGGGAACAGGGAACCGGATCGAAAATCATCGGGTCCAATTTTATGGAAACAGAAATCGGACCGGCAACTTTGAGAAAGGGACCGAATCAATCAGTTCAGTCGATCCGTCTCGCTCATCCCTATTTGAAAAAGTGCTATCAATATCAATCATCTTCTTCTCTTTTATTTTCCTATTTCTCATTCTGAGATAGCACAGGGCCTAATTCTGAGCTGCACCTACCGACGAGACAGCGATAATGATGACCGATGACCGATGGGTTCGATTTCAAGAATGAAGAAGCATCGCAATTGCTGGTTACCAATTCAAATGAACTTGTCCAAGTCCTAGCAATGTTGGGGGTCTGACTGTGTAACTAGGTTTGTAGTTTCGCACCGGCTTTCATTTATCTCCCACTCACTCACAGTGTCCCACCTAACTTCAATTTAGATCAAATTGGACAACAGCACGTGGCTCTTCTAAGCGCGAACAGCTTATCTTATTTGGAAAGTTCTTTTCAGATTCAAAGAAATGGAACGGACCGAGGTGTTAGGTTTGATTTTCGATGATGGGGGAGAGCTGACGATACCTAGACTGAAGTCTGAAACACAAAACAGAACAAAACGTGAATGAAAAGAGAAAGGATGAACAAGTCGCCGCATGATACGTTAAGATCTATTCATTGGCCCGAACTGAGATGTTAAAATAAAAACCAATGTTTGAATGCTAACATGAATCATCCACCGGTATGACCCGCTTAACGATAGGCGGTCCTGTACTCTTGGCTCGTCTTGCTTTGTCCTATTTAGCTCACTCGATAATCTAATATTATAAAAGAGGTACGAGGGGAAAAAAATGGCTAAGGATAAACTTCACAATCTTTATGGTCGAAATAGAAAAAGAACACTTGGACTTCGAGGGGTGAACCAACACGCATTCTTTCTATCGAGTAGACCTTCTCTATTTCGAAACCAAATCCAGAATAGGAATCAAATAAGGAATTCTAATTGAGATTCGATTTCACCTTATTAATTGAAACATCGTATCGTTAGAAATAATAACAAGCGTTTAGATCGTCAGCGCGCATGGCTTCCTTTCCATTAGAAAAATGTTTCATGACAAGAATATTATCACCGTGTGTTTTACATAAAACATTCGTTAATCGAAATATCTTGGGGTAAAAAATAATGACGATCTTGTCGGATCGTTAAACCCGTGGCTTCTTTTCTATTATACCATATACAATGCCTCCAGGCATCACGTGTGATTCACTTGGCCTAACGGGACCAAGATGAATCAATCTAGGTGCATTAGAACCAACACAAATTCTTTCTATCGTGACAATTTGGAGTTCTGGAAAAACCATAATGGTGTACTCTGCCCATGTTTCAACTGATTACTTATCCTCTCTCTCTCTTCTCTCTCTCTCTCTCTTTATCTTCTCTCTCTCTGTCCCCCCTCTCCCTGCCTCCATCGCCACTTTAAAGAAGCATTAACAAATATCAGTAGGCACTACTCACCGCTGCTTTTTGAACGCTGTATTGTCGTGACCGAAGCTTTTGCCTCAACCTCATTACGCATTTGTTTTCTGCTGCCTCTGTTCTTTTCTCAATCTTTCTGTCGATGACGCTTGAGGAAAAGGTCTCAAGTTCGAGTGAATTTAGCAATTAAAAGCAGACATATCGACCTCGTGGTTTTCGAAACGACTACTGTTTTTACGACTGAGAAAGACCGAAAATCCCACTTTCCCCGACCCATCCAAAAGCTAACCCCTCTTGTGTTTGCCAAAAAGCTCCAAAGGAGAGAACCTCCACAGATTAATATGGCTTTGTATATATGCAGCGTGGGTTTCGAGTGGGATTCACGTACCCACATGCACATTGGCTAATCCCAATCCGAGGGCTTCGCTCCTCCACGTTAGCATCTCCTTCTCTCTCTCTTCAATGGAAGGTGACGAGGTGAGGCCTCCCCCTCTTTTTGTCCCCTCTTCCCTTCTTCTCTGGTTCTTGTTTGGGTCGGCATGAGGGTGAGTTTGAGCTTTAGTGATGTCTGAGTCTGACACCGAGACAGTGTGGTCATCAAGCATGTTGTTATGGAGGGGCATCGAATTCTGCTGAGAAAGGAAAATTGTCCTCGGCATGCTGGGGGATGTGGATTGATTTTACCTCGACAGTTTGTGTCGGATTTTATTCGTTTATTATCCTGAGGCATCGGATTGAATTTGGTGTTTGCAGTGATTCCTTGTCTTTGGGCGGGGGTTCGTGAGAATTTTTCGTCACTCTCTCCACCTTTTTCTTGGTTCTACTATAAGAATGTGATTCTGATTCTACCTTCCCCACAAATCACGCCCATGTTGCAGATTCTGCGTTAGGCCTGGGTTCATTTCGTTCGTCCCTTAAAGCCAAGAGACCGCCTGTGACCGGCAGAGTGAAAAGATTTGGACTTGCAGAAGTTCTCCCTCTCTCTTCCAAGGGTATGCACCTGCAACTTCTCTGTTTTCCAAGTACTTTTTGTGATCATTTTCTGGGCGGTTTTGTCATGAAAATGACCCAACCACAAATAGAAAGACATGGTTTTGGTTCTTCTTGTTCTCTTATTGCTGTTCTATAGCAGAGAGGGGCCAGGGCTTGGCGGGTTTTCTCTTTGGTTTTGAATCTCTGTTTGCGACTTATCGTTGCTGTAAAATTGTGTATCCTCCTTTGGACAATTTAAGTTCCAGCGAGATAACCCACAAAAAGAAAAAAAACCCAGAAGGCAAGAACAAGGACCACGAGAATGCCGTGGTCTCGCCAGAGGAAAAAACTGGGACTTTGGTCCCTGTTTGTTGCTCTGAAACTGCAGTCAAAAGGGTCTCTGCCACGTGTCCAATGTAGAAAAGGTTTTATTTTGCATGGTTGACACGATTTATTTTCTCTCTTCTTGATCCGAGGTTATCTCAATGTATCTCTGTTTCTCCTTTTCTTTGCTCGTAAAGAAATTTTCTTCCTTGCAAATATTAAAAATGCCTCCTTTCCTTTTGTGTGTGTGCCTTTTTGCAAAGCCTTTTGGCTCTGTTTCTGTTTCTAGGAGTCCTCAGGCCAAAAAAACAAAAGCTTGCCATATGGTTGCTCTTTTGTCTTTAGCTACGTCAGCTTCAGCTTTTCTAGTGACGTCATCCTCCTTTTTCTCTTCCACTGATGGTTAATCAAACACTTGTCTGAATTAAAAGATCAAGTAGATTATTGCATCTGCATTGGATAGTGGTTACAGGCAATCCTTTCATGTGGGGTTAGCTCAGAATGGACCCTCAGAATGTAAAAATGTGCTTCAAGCAATTGTCTAGACATTTCCATTGGGACAGGGTTTCATTTTTATCTTATGCTTTGGCCAGGCTCTCTCAGATAAGACCTCTTTGGATCCAATTGTGCAAAAAATGGTGTCCCATTTGGACTGTTGAGCCTGATGAGACTTACAGGATGTCATGCCTATCTTCAAGCACATCTTACATATTCATCTTTGACTCTTCATACAGGGGCTCTGCTTTAACCCCGTAAATTTTGATTAAAATAATGTCAACTCTCTCGGTTTAAGTCAAATTGTCAGTTCAATGGCTGCTTTTGAGTCTCGTGAAGGTTATATCTGGTCATGCCATAGTGTGTGTGTGTGTGAGAGAGAGAGAGGAGTTTCTTGAGCAGACCATGCTAAATTGTTTAATGAAATGGCACTTGAGATTGAAGCTTGAAAGCAATAAGTGAGCATAGGAATTAGAGACTGATGTTAGGGGGACAGGGGTGCAACCAGCATGGAGCCAGATTCCAAGGCATATTTTACATTATTCTGGGACAGAATAGACAAACCTCAATAGATTAACTTTGGTGTTTTGCTTCAGAAATACAGAATTAAAGATGTCCAAAAATAACTGGATTGGATTTAAATCAGCACAGGGAGGTGACAGAGGGAACGAATAGTGCACAAAATCGAGCATGTGTTTAAAACAAATCTCCTCTTCATTGGTGAACAAAGTGTTTAAGTCTACAAGTTCGAATTCTGCTCATGCCAAACTGCTTAAACTGTAGAGTCATTTAAAGGTTAAGGTGTCTTAAGATGTCCTCTCCGTAAATTTTGGATTTAAATTAAGTAGATTATTGCATCTGTAGTGGATAGTGGTTACAGGCAATCCTTTCATGTGGGGTTAGCTCAGAATGGACCCTCAGAATGTAAAAATGTGCTTCAAGCAATTGTCTAGACATTTCCATTGGGACAGGGTTTATTTTTATCTTATGCTTTGGCCAGGCTCTCTCAGATAAGACCTCTTTGGATCCAATTGTGCAAAAAATGGTGTCCCATTTGGACTGTTGAGCCTGATGAGACTTACAGGATGTCATGCCTATCTTCAAGACATCTTACATATTCATCTTTGACTCTTCATACAGGGGCTCTGCTTTAACCCCGTAAATTTTGATTAAAATAATGTCAACTCTCTCGGTTTAAGTCAAATTATCAGTTCAATGGCTGCTTTTGAGTCTCGTGGAGGTTATATCTGGTCATGCCACATGTGTGTGTGTGTGTGTGTGTGTGTGTGAGAGAGAGAGAGAGAGAGAGAGAGGAGTTTCTTGAGCAGACCATGCTAGATTGTTTAATGAAATGGCACTTGAGATTGAAGCTTGAAAGCAATAAGTGAGCATAGGAATTAGAGACTGATGTTAGGGGGACAGGGGTGCAACCAGCGTGGAGCCAGATGCCAAGGCATATTTTACATTATTTTGGGACAGAATAGACAAAAGGGTGTTTTAAGAAGGACACGCAATGTTCTGTATTTAGCTGGATTATTGAGATAGGAAGCAAATACTCCTGTTTGCATCTTGTACTTCGGGCACACCGCAGTCATTTAGATAAGAGATTTGACTTTTGGTATTCACCTCTTTTCCGGCTAAGCTTATTGGAATGGATATCCATTTTTTCTCCATAACAACAATTCTCAACCTCGCTGAGTCTTCTCTATCATGCCTTAAGCAGACAACATGAACGCGTTAGCAGCAACCAATAGGAACTTCAAGCTAGCAACTCGGCTGTTGGGGTTGGACTCTAAGCTTGAGAAGAGCTTACTTATTCCTTTTAGGGAAATCAAGGTAAATGGTTCTTTTTCAGACTCTTTCTTCTGCTCTACAAGTAAATTAATGGCCTAATTTTTGAATAGGCGCTTCCGTGCAGACGTTCGATTTTTTGTTTTTCCTTTTACACAAGAACCATAGAATGACATGAAGGGTTATGCAGGTTGAGTGTACCATTCCCAAAGACGACGGAACATTGGCTTCCTATGTTGGATTCAGGGTCCAGCATGACAATGCCAGGGGGCCCGATGAAGGGGGGCATTAGATACCACCCAGAGGTCCTCCTCTCTCTCTCTCTCTCTCTCTCTCTCTCTCTCTCTCTCTCTCTCATACAAATGGAAGGCACAACTTGTTTGTTTAACAAGATAGGACTGTTCTGCTCACTTGCAACCCCTGCTCGTTATCGAGCATCGGTCTCAGGGCTATTGGACGACTTCCATATTTTTAAGTATATGGGCTTCTAGATTGTCTTGTTTATCGTTTTCTCCTTCTATCAGATGTCTGTATGGATAAATGGCTATCAAAATTGAATTTCTATCCATATTACCGTAGCTAGGCATTGAGGTTATGCATATATATTTAGGTTGACCCAGATGAGGTGAACGCTTTAGCTCAATTGATGACATGGAAGACAGCAGTAGCAAATATACCGTATGGCGGAGCCAAAGGTGGCATAGGATGTGACCCCGCAGGTTTGAGCATTTCCGAGCTGGAACGCCTTACCCGAGTATTCACCCAGAAGATACACGACCTGGTAGGAGTCCACACCGACGTTCCAGCGCCTGATATGGGAACAGGTCCTCAGGTTGAGCAGTCACACAGCTTTATCATATATGAACTATTTTTTTGCTATTTCCTCTTGAAAATCTCATTCAACTGGATAGACTCTGACTTCGGTTATTGGCTCCCATGTATGAGAACAGACGATGGCATGGATTCTGGATGAGTACTCAAAATTTCATGGTTACTCGCCTGCTGTAGTGACTGGAAAACCAATTGTAAGTTGATCTACTAAATTCACACCTATGTAGTCTGATCATGAGTGATTTTGCATTAATGCTGTGGTTGCAGCTGATGTGTACAAATTGCCTCAACATAGGTCTTCTCATTTCTATCAGTAATACATAGTTCAATTACCTAAATTTGCTACAATCTAAAATCACTGCCTTAGTGTTGTTCTAAACTTTTTTTTTTAAGGATACACCTTTAGATATACCAGCGAAGAAAAACTGTGACTGTAGTGTTGAGTGTTGAACTTTTGGGATTCTAGAGTTCATGTTTGTTTCTGACAATCTGTAGTGTTCATCCAATTTAGGATCTCGGTGGATCTCTGGGGAGAGAGGCAGCTACTGGAAGAGGAGTTCTTTTTGCAACCGAGGCCCTGCTGAATGAGTATGGAAAGAGCATCTCTGGGCAGCGTGTTGTCATACAGGTGCCCTTTATGTACTACAAAGTTGCTAGCAAATGATAATTTGCCGAGGGATTACAGTTATGTCAACAAAATTTCTCTAGCCTGTTGCACCCAGAATGAGTAAACTCCTTGTATAATTTCTCGTGTTCCGAAAGTTTGGGACAGTTTAAGAACATAGTAGTACATTTTTCCATTAGGGCTTCGGCAATGTGGGTTCATGGGCTGCCCAACTCATCAGTGAAAGCGGTGGGAAAGTTGTTGCTGTAAGTGACATTACAGGAGCCATCAAGAACACCAATGGAATCGACATTTCGGCCCTGCTCAACCATTTGAAGGAAAAGAGGGGAGTCAGAGGTTTCCATGGTGGTGACTCCATAGATCCCAAGTCGATATTGGTTGAAGATTGTGACATTCTCATTCCGGCCGCCCTTGGTGGTGTCATAAACAGGTATTTTTAGTGCAAGAGACACCTAGCATGGCCTCTTTTATTTTCGAAATAGTGTGCATAAATGCTGCTTACTCTGCCTTGAACAGAGGACACCATTCAAAATATCCTGTTCGGAATATCTGAGTTCCATTAGTCTGCTAATGTAATGCTTTTCAACTTTATGGATGTAAGTCTGAATCAAAATGGTTGAGATTCTGCCTAAAGAGTGCCCATTTGATCCGATTGAAGGGAAAATGCAAATGACATCAAGGCCAAGTTTATCATTGAAGCGGCTAACCATCCAACAGACCCTGAGGCTGATGAGGTTAGTCAATGGTCAGGAATCAATTAGAACTCGAGGACACGATTTCATCGACTTGATTAACCAGCTTCTCTCGTACGGTTTCCCAGATCTTATCGAAGAAAGGCGTGGTCATCCTTCCCGACATATATGCAAACTCCGGTGGAGTCACCGTCAGTTACTTTGAGTGGGTCCAGGTAAGACTTGCCGGAGTTTCAAGTGTGTTGCACCGCAATATTAGTAACTTACCAACAGTCTCTCTTCTACTGTATATTCTGCAAGTTACAGTAAGAAACACAAACTATATATGCTTGTCTGGGGTTTGAACAAACCAAGGAGCAAACTTTAGAGCTGCTTTCTACGCGATTCCTGATGTAACTTTGAATTGCAGAACATCCAAGGATTTATGTGGGATGAAGAGAAGGTGAACAATGAGCTGCGGACCTACATGACCAAGGGCTTCAAGGCGGTGAAAGAGATGTGCAAGACCCATGACTGCGATCTCCGCATGGGCGCCTTCACTCTCGGGGTCAACCGCGTCGCTCAGGCCACGGTCCTTCGGGGCTGGGGGGCCTGAAGACACATCGCCATCCCGGAATAAGTCGAATGGAAAGGAGGCTTCGTCGAATCCGCGCACCTTCAAGTTGTTCTCCTCTTGCCCATGTCAAGAACTGCTGGGCGAGAGTTTTGATATTGATCATCAGTGTTTTATTTTGCTGTGATTTGCGTTTCTGGCTTCATCTGAGACTCTGAGTAAGAGCGAGGAGATCAAATTCGGTTGTACTTATTTTGATCGCTAGAGTGGCTAAGTGTTCATCTTTCCCACTCTAATAATGCTTGGATACGTTACGTACCTTCTTTGCAATTGGATGGCAGGTGAAGAAAATTCCATTGAAACAACCGTTTTAACTGTCAAAAGTGCTTAATTAAAGTGCTCTCCGTTGGTAGTAGGTAAGAAGTACCCTGTCGATTCGAGTCGATGCGCGATAATGGAAAAAATTTAACGGTCAAAACATTTGAATTTTGCAGATATTGCGAGTATAGGATAAGTGGTTATATTGTCTATACGTTTTCCTTTCCAATATTATATATTTGAAGGTAAATTTTTTACGTGCATTTGTTTGATACTAATTTGAATAAAATGGGGCCAATTAAGGTTTACAAGTTAACACATTGAATTTCGAGTGGAGAGCAAATAGTTTCCAAAAGTGCTTGGTTTATAACTTTTGCGCCTTTACTTTCTAATTTGCGAAGTCATCTTCGTTCCGCTTTTATAAATTTTCTAATCTAACCAAATTCATCTGAGCTGTGGTCGGAAGACGAACAGGCATAAGTAGTTAGGACATGCGGATGCCCACCTGGACGTGCATGGAAAAATTTAGCCAGTGTGATCGCCCATGTGGACAAGCCGTACGGTTGTGTTAGTTGGATTTGGCCGGATGCAATATTAGAAAGACCTTATCCGGAGCATCGACGAGAGTCTCACGCCCTCCATGGCTACCACATCTCGAGCTCGAAGCTTGGGCAGCCACGGCTGTCGTGGCCACAAGCTCGCAGTCGGAGCTTGTGGCAGCCATTGGCAATCAAGCTTGAGTCGGCGTAGCGAGACAACGGAGACCGATGTTGTCGATGTTGAAGGGGCTAAGGTCGTTTTTACATTTTTACTTTTCCTTTACATTACTTTTGCTTTGACTTCTTAAAAAAAAATTGTGCTCATCTAATACACATCAGCTTTAGTGGCCTAATTAACTTTCCTATGGTCGATGTCAGCAACGATTAGCTCAAGATCTTTGGTCTCTACCCGAATTTTATGAAAAAAATGAGATCACTACTTATGGACTCATTGAGAATGATTCTTGTACCACTGTCATCATACTACATTAAGCTCATGGGATGGTATGAACAGTTTTTTGAAATTGTCAATATAATGAAATGGTTTGACTAAACTCAAAAGATCTTTCTATCTTTCAAAATTCCATAAAATTTTTGAATGTGTCGTTTATATTCCTAAATCATTCATTCAAATCTCACGTAATACACTTCGAATTCAAATTATTTATTTTTTTACCGACAAAAACCTATGCTCGATAATATATTATTCTCCTTTCTTTATCGAGTTCGGGATTTGTTTTGTCCAAGAGTATCTTGTCTTTATCTCGAATTATTTTTCTTGGTTAATCATAATTGTACTTTTGCTAATATTCACAGGTTCTTCAATTTTCTTTCTACCTCATAAATTAAATAAGGTAATAAGGTGGTATACTATATGCATATGCATCTCAGAGCTCCTTTTAACTACCTTGACATTCTATTATCATTTCCAGTTGAACGATCCATTAACCCAACTAAAGCGGATTATAAATAGATTTTTTTTTTATTTCTACTGAAGGTTAGGAATAGATGGGCTTTCTATAAGATTTATTTTACTGAGGAGATTTATCACCGCTTTAGCTACTTTAGTGGCTCATCAGGATGCTTTACTCACAAGACTGTACGAAGCTTCCCAAAGCATTTCGGTGGAAAGTTAAAAGCTTGGGCATTGGACAGCATTGTAGGGAACATCATGGCTACTGGCTCCATTGCATTCGCTAATGAAAAAATTCCCTCAGAAGAACGAGGTCTGATCTCTCGATCCTCCACATTCGAGTAAAATTGGAAAGAGGATATGGTCTTGCAATTTTGCTTTTTTGGAAAAGATCAAGAGATAAATCAAAGGACGACCGGTGTATCTTTTTTAAACAGGACAAAGATGATTTTGGATTTTGGCCAAGAGTCCAAAGATTACTTATGCCTTTTCACCTTAATTTGATACTTGTATCTTGACCATAGGATCACCAATTATATAAGATCAAGATGCGAAATCCCATTCCCTTCAATAAAATAAACGTGTTGTGATCCTTACCCTATGTAAATGCACGCTCAAATTGGAAGGGAAAAAAAGGAAATATACTCTTGCCATTTCATTTCCGAATTGACATGAGATCAATCTTACTTAGAAATTAATAACTTACGATTCTTGATTAATATCCTACAATTCTTGATTAGGATCTCATCATACTTATGATACAAATCAATACTTGCACGTCACATACCGATACTAAGTGATTTGACACATGCCCTTTTCAATTTATGCTTCAATGTCACAATATTTAAGAAGGATAATATGCTATGATATCGCGTGTTATGCCGTATAGATATTCGAAAATAAGATATCTTTTTACGTGATCATGGATTTTGCTCAAATTTTGGTTATTTTGCATGATTCCTATGTTTATGTTAAGGGAAAAGTTATTGTTTAGATCTTAGCGTACCTTACGGTTCGATTTGATTTTTGATTTGTTTTTGGATATCGATCAGCATATGCTCTTGATTGTCAAGTCCAAGAATAAGCATGGAGTGAGTGTGTGTGTATATATATATGCATGACATCCCAATTGGTGAAATTATAATTAAAGAAGAGGAAAAAGAAAGATGGAGCGACCGCCAAAGACGAAGGAAGTTCTGTTTTACGACTTCTTAAATCCCCGCGAGAATCCCCCCACGACCGTGACCATCAGAGAAATTCAGCCAGCTTCTTCTCCATCTTCTTCCTCTTCTACCAAGTATCCCAATTCTTCTTATTCTTCCAAATCCAGTTCTTCTACATCTTTTTCTTCTTCTTCTTCTTCTCCTCCTTCCACGCCCAAGCCCAAGTCAAAGAGTATCTACGTCTATCATGGTGAGAGCGACACGATAGAGAAGATGAGCGTGAAAGAGCACTCTCGACGTTGCGGTAATAAAGACACTCCACCTAGTCACGGACATGGCGGCGGCGGCGGCGGCGCTTCTGGCCCTAGCTCCAGTCGGCGCTCCCAAGGTAAGGGCCTCTCTTTGCTCTCCGATTTGCGGCGGCTTACCGGGCCTAGTGGCTCTTTAACCATATCCATTATCGTAATTTGACGAAGTCCATATGGTACTCTCACCTTTTTTAATTGATAAGACATTTTTCGATTGAAAACCTTATTATTATTATTATTTTTGTGCTTGTGTTGTCAGGTAAAAGTAAAAAATAGAGAAGCTCGAGTCATGAGAAGATAGGACAGGCGCTTCAATGGGATCCTTCTAGCTTTTGTTTTATCGTCGAATAATGTTTCAATGGGACTCTTCTAGCTTCTATATTATCCTTGAACAATGATCTATGATACAAAACAAAGATCGCTTTATTAATACGAGCAGTTGATTTATGGGCATTATCCTCGCACCATTGTCCCAACTCCTATTGAGATCCATCATCATAGATTCATCGAACATTGTACGCACGTGCTCGTCGAAACGAAAACGTCGCACGTGTTTTCGGCTCTTGGCACGCGTGGCAACACGCGAGCATCGTCTTAATTTTGATGTTACGAGATATCAAGAAAATTATAGGAGTGCGGAGAAGCTATGTTTGGAAAAAAAAATATTATCCAATTGAGAATTAGAATATTCGGAAGGTATTTTCTTAAGAATGATCGCTTGTATCGCAATTAGTCGGTGATAAATGTTGTCATTACCGACAATAACTTATATTTAGACACTTTCATATATAGTGAAAATGTTTTTCATTCGCTTAGTGAATATAAACCTATTACTTTTGGGAATATATTCTCTAAGTTATTTATTTTGTCACGAAACAAACGGATCGTGAATTTATGATGGACTTTTTAGAGCAAACTTGAACTTGTAATAGGATATACTGCATTTTCAACGGGAACTTTTATAAGGAATGGAACAACTCTTTTGAAGGAAGGATATCGTGAAAGGATATCACGAACAACTCTTCTACAAATGATCGCTAGTATGGCTTGAAATAATTAACTTATCGACAAAAATATTTGACTTAATATTTACGTTGATGAATTTTTTATTAACTCATTTTTGCAAGCGGTAGAAGTAATCGTATATGGGAAAATGGTTCCAAATTATTTATTTTTCACTAAACGAAAGCGTCGTATTTTACGCTAAAGTGAAGGGGCTTTGGCCCATAGGCCCAGTCGGAATTGATTTATTCGGTCTGGATCGGGCCCAATTTCAGGCCGAGGAAAAGAAAGCAGGCTTTGCTTCGAATTCCCCTTTTGATAGATAAGTTTTTATGTCCAGTCAAGGGTATTAATCTGATCTACTTATGTTAGAGAAGTTTCGTATGTTAATTAGCGCTGTAATTTCTTGGCAGGCGTAGGAAACTTCAGTCGGGGAAAAATTAAATAACAATATTCTCAAAAGATATTTAAAATATTATTAAAAATCGAGTCAGCGGTGCCACTTGGGACGGCCGATGTCGACTTCCGCAATTTATGGCTAGTAAGACTGGATCAATAAAAGATGAAAAGATTTAGAGATTGAATTAGCAAAATGACAAAAATGTTTAGGACTCTTTTGACAGGTTTCCCATCACTCTATGGCTAGGTTAGTCGAATTCAATATTGGGAGAGACTTAAATTAAAAAGTTTGCAAAACTTGAAGGACTTCATCCGAAGGGGTGGCTGGAGTCTCACGCCTTCCATGGCTACCACATCTCGAGCTCGAGGCTCGTGCGGCCAGGGCTGCTGTGGCCACAAGCTCGAAGTCGAAGCTTGTGGCAGCCATGGGCAAATCGAGCTCGAGTCGCTGGAGCGAGATGGTGGCAAGAGGTGCTGTTGATGTTGGTGGGGCTGGTTGCGTTTAATTTTTTTAACTTTCCGTTACTCTATTTTGGTTTCAATTTTTTAATTTAATTTAATTTTTTAATGTTCATCTAACACGCTTCGACTATAGTGGCCTACTCGACTTTCCGATAATCGATGTCGGCAACAATAATTCAGAAAAGATTAAGAGATAAATCGAAGGACAATTGGTGTAGATTTTTAAAAAGTACAAAGATGATTTTGGATTTCGGGCAAGACTCCAAAGATTACTTGTGCCTTTTCACCTAAATTTGCTTCTTGTATCTTGACCCTAGGATCACTAATTATAAAAGATCACCCTGCGAAATTCCATTTCCTTCAATTAAATAACCTGTTGTGATCCTTCTTCCCATTTTATTTCCGAATTGACATGAGATCAATCATACTTATTAATATCTTCCAATTCTTGATTAGTATGTCATCATACTCACATAATACATATCAATATTCGTATGCTACATTATGATACTAAATGACATGGCACGTAACACTTGTTAATTTACGCTTCAACGTCGCAATATTTAAGAAGAACAATATGCCGTATCACGAGATATCTTTTTATGTGATAATGGATTTTACTCAAATTTTGGTTATTTTGCATGATTCCTATTTTCACGTTAAGGAAAAACTTATTGTTTAGATCTTCTTGTATCATAGGGTTCGATTCGATCTTCCGTTCCCCGTTCACGAATTTGGGATTTCGATTTCCGATTATGGGATCAATCGCATATACACTTGCGGGTCCAGAATAAGCATGATGTGCGTGCCCATGTACATATACGACGTCTCTTTGGCGAAATTGTAGTTAAATAAGAGAAAAAGACCGCGACCCTCCTGCCCAAACCAAAAGGATACGTGGTTTCGACTCTTGAGGCGCACGAGTTTCGTTTTAATTTGCATGTGGTTGAGATATCAAGAAAATTATAGGGGAACAGGGACGTTATGTTTGGCCAAAATAATAATAATAATAATATTATCCATTAAGAGAATATAAGCGATTATGCTTAAAAAATGTCGGTTTAAACTTTTTACTTTGTGCGGAACAAATGAATCATAAATTTATGACAGGACTTCCTAGAGAAAACTTTATCTTGACCCTTGCTATCAACCAAATTTTTATTAGGATCTACATATATTTTATTTTGTGATTTAAGGGGAATTTATATATGAAAAGGAAGAACTCTTTTGAAGGAAGGATATTGCTTGTGCTCAAATATTTCAATATTCATTCCCGCATTTGTTCCGCAGGAAATTCAAAAAATATTTGCCGAAAAATGATCGTTCGTATCGCTTGGAATAATTAGGCAATGGCAAATATTTCCGTTGTCGACAACAATTTATGAATCAACATTTACATAAATGATGAAATAACATATTTTTTCAAGCGATAAGAGCGATCATCTTTAGGGATGTCTTTCAAATTATTCATTTTTCACGAAATAAATGAAGTGTCATATTTTAGTATTAAGGAAAGGGATTTTGGCCGGTGGTCGGTTTTCGGTTCTATATAATTGAAACCATCGATACTACAATCAAAACATCCAATGCCTTCATGGCGGCGGCAGTGTTGCTTCGGCTCCAGTGGGAAAAGTGCCAAAAAAATCATAAGCCTATTACATTGGTATCAATTCATTCATAAACCTTTCAATTGAATCAATTTAATCCTAAACCTTTTTGCATTGGTACCAATTTAGTCCATCCGATTAATTTTGGCTTGAAATTGTTGACGTGGATGCCGGTAATGTCATGTAGGACGATAGACGCCGACGTGGATTTTTTAAAAATATAATTTATTAAAAAAATTATTTTTGAATATGGCCTATAATTAAAAAAATATAAAAAATAAAATTTTCTCTCTCTTCTTCCCCTCTCGCTTCACTTGCTTCCCTCTCTCCCTTCTTGCAACTTTCCTAGGGTTCAAATCTAGCCGGAGTCTCACGGCCGCTCGCCCACTCTTCCCTCGCCATCGCCACCGGCGGAGTTGCCGACCATGGATTGAGTTTCAAACTCCCGCCGTCTAACTTGTACCTCGGTTTTTTCTTCCCTATTTGAGCTCGCGGTCCACGGGTTGCGGCAAATGGACGAGACTAGATCTGGAGGCACAATTCCGGTCTAGATTTGGACGGGCAACAACCATGAGCCACCATAACATGGAGGGGTGGCTCGGCCATGGACCGGGACCAACCACGAGCCGAGGGTGGGCGATGATCCGAGGAAGACGGAGCCGACAGAAAGCACGACGGAGCATAAGCTTGGTAGTTCATGAGTCATTCCTCATGACGGGTTCTAGATCTGCGACCAAGGCTCCGGTGACATTCGCTTATCCATGGCCGCAAGCAATGGTGGTCGACGGAGAGGGTTGGACGCCGCCCAGTGTGTTGCCTCGGATGAGTTGCCGGCAACTTTGCCATTGGCAATGGCAAAGTGAAATGAGGAAGTTCGGCTCAAGGTGGTGGCGATGGAGGAGGAAACATGGAAGGAGATGGAAATCCGAGGTGGATGTTTTTTTTTTTGGTTTGGCAATCCGAGGTGGATTGAAAGGGAAAACCTTTAGAAAAAAAGGAAAAATTATTTTTGAATAAATTATATTTTAAAAAAATATCCACGTCGGCGTCTCTTGTCCTACGTGGCATTATTGACGTCCACGTCGGTAATTTCGGATCAAAATTGGCGGGATGAGGCGGAATTGGTACCAATGCAAAAAGGTTTATGACTAAATTAGTTCAATTGAAAGGTTTATGATCGAATTGATACCAATACAATATGTTTATGACTTTTTTTGATACTTTTCCCGGCTTCGGCTTCAATCAGCACTCTCAAGGTTAGGGTCTCTCTCTTACTCTCGCCGAATGATTCTTTCCTAGATCCGTGGTGACACCATATAAATCTTTATTTTTTTTGTCCACACAATAACCTCATGCCTCCGATGTTCCGTTTATTTCATAGAAAATGAATAATTTAGAAAATATTTTCCTAAAAACGATTACTTCATAGCCAATAAAAAAAAAATCATTATCAACAACCATTAATGACTAAATATTTTCGTACACAACAAAAATATTTTTCGTTCATTCATTGACGTTTTTATGAAAATAATTTTCAAATTATTTATTTTTCGCAAAATAAATGTAGATGATTTTAGATTGAAACCTTAAAATTTATGGTGCTCATATTGTCATTGCAGGTCAAAAGAAAGAGTAGCAAAGCTCGAGCAGCGAAGATAGGGCGGGCTTTTTAATGGAATCCAAACTTTTATTTCCTCATTAAATAATGTTTCATGACATAAATAAGGACCGCTTTGTTTATATGAACAATTGGTTTATAGACATTTTCCTCGGACCAATTTTCCCTTTCATTCTTGAATATACTCTTCAGCTACTGCTAAGCTCCAACGTTGTACAGACATTAACTTTACACGAACATACTCATCCAAAATCGACTCATCACGCGACGGTGAAACGTACAATTGTCATGAGGAAAGAGGCTTGGGCCAACGGCCCATTCGGAATCTATTCATTCTGTCCGGACCGGGCTGACTCGGGTTCAGAAAGTTGTGGCCCAAAAAAATATCTAACCCGGCCCCGATGTTTTTCTAAAAGCTCGACCCGACCCGTTCGCCCTGTAACCAAGGCAGTCGGCGAGCATCGGCGACACACTCGTCGCCGTTGCTGAATTGCCAAGCTAACAGCACAAGCGGCGAAAACGGCCGTTGATGGCTTCGCAGGATCGACTCCCACAGCTGAGGAAGGACGTGATGACAGGGAGGTGGGTGATTTTCGCGCCAGCGAGAGCCAAACGGCCCTCCGATTTCAAGTCCAAAGCTCCGGCCACGGCCTCCGACCCGGGTCATGACCATCGCCGGCAGTGCCCCTTCTGCTCCGGCAACGAGCACATGTGCGCCCCGCAGATCTTCCGGGTCCCGCCCGACCCGACCTCCGATTGGAAGATCCGGGTCATCGAGAACCTCTACCCTGCGCTCGACCGGAACCTCAAAGATGCCGACCTCGACGGCGACGTGTTGCGGGGCGTCGGGTTTCACGACGTGGTAATCGAGACTCCGGACCATTCGGTGCATCTGAGCGATTTGTCGCCGAGAGAGGTCGGCGACGTGATTCTCGCGTACAAGAAGAGGATCGAGCAGCTCCTGACCTTCGATTCGATCAAATATGTACAGGTTCGTCGTCGTTTTTCCGATCAATTTTGTGGATGAAATTGAACGTTTTTCGTTCATGCGTTTGGAGCTCATTTATCATATGTCTGAGTTCTTTATGGGCGTGATAAATTTGTTCACTTGCCCTTGAAGAGCTAGTTCTTTGTATTGCGACCAATGCCGATCTTAGTATACTTTTGTTATCAGATATAGTTGAATGGCCAATTGAAAAACAGATGGCTTCAGGTTGAGATGCTTTCGGATGGACTGAACTGCTGTATCTATCAGGCCTCTCTGTTGAGTACTGTCCCTTTCTTTATTTAAGCTTGTGCTTGATCTGATTTGGTTTTCGTTTTGCGGTTTTACAGGTTTTCAAGAACCATGGCGCGTCGGCCGGGGCATCGCTAAGTCATTCTCACAGCCAGATAATAGCTCTTCCGATTGTACCTTCCAATGTCTCATCTCAAATTGAATGCCTGAAGGAGCATTTCGATCGGACAGGGAAGTGTGGTCTTTGTGAAGTCCAATCAAATGAACTTTTGATTGACGAGTCGACTCATTTCATTTCATTCGTTCCATTTGCCGCCGCATTCCCTTTTGAGATATGGATTGTGCCGAGGGATCACTCTCCTCATTTCCACGAATTAGATGATGATAAGGTTCGTATGGTTGTTTCCTTCCAATGTTCCTACACGCTTGTATTTCTGACCATTTCTTTCCTGTCGAGAAACAGCGAGCAGTGACAATGTAACACTAATCTGACTTGTTTAAGAACCTTCCGGTCGATGTATGGATGAGCTATTAAGTATTATGAGTGAAATTCAGGTGAGAATCGATCAGTGAATTGAACTTGGTCAGTTATAGTATCTAAAGGATCGAGGCTTGTGAGTGTGTTTCACTGAGGATTGATGAGCTGGTTTAAGACGTAATTGAGATACTTACTAAAGGATTTTCAAGGTTTTGTGGTGAATTTGTATTCAGAGTGGGTAAGCTCCAAAAATATATTTACTTGCGGAATATCTCAACCTGACTATGATTCTCTACTTTAGATGATTGCATCCATACTGCGTTCTTCTTTTAATTTTCGAGATTCAGAGAACATGAGCTGAATAAATCTCAATAACTGGAAACCTTGTTAGTTTCTATTTAACTTTTCGCTCTGTGTTTGCTAATGGAATTTGAACTGGCCTTCCGACTATTCTTCTCAAAACCTGCTTTGTATGTGTATATATACATAACTTATGTGTAATTTCCTTTTTCATTTCCAGGCTGCTGAACTCGGAGGCCTGCTGAAACTCATGCTTAGGAAGATATCTACACAGTTAAACGATCCGCCGTTCAATTTCATGATCCGGACTTCTCCGGTCCACGCTTCCGGGTCCAACATGTGTTCCACTCACTGGTATTTGCAAATATTACCTCAGCTAACTATTGTAGCGGGGTTTGAAGTCGCGACAGGTTGCCACATAAACCCGGTTTTCCCGGAGGAAGCGGCAAAAGTTTTGAGGGAAGTCCATGTCCAGATTTAGTCGGGGAACGTAAAGCATTACTAACTCAGATTGGCCAATGTGCTGAAGTGGGTCGATCTTCTTTGCCATTCAGTCTGTTTATGTACTTGTATAATCGGAATTCAATTGGATTATTTGGCTTTGGCCTTCGTTAATCTAGTCCGGATGATGCATGTGTTAGAGAATGCTATAGAGCCTGTACGGGGATAGGAACTGGCTCTATCTTTCTCCACCGCAGGAGGAGCTGTATGAATAACAAAGGTGTTTGCCTTTCGTGACACTTGAACTCTGCGTTCTCCTTGCATTGTTCGCAAGGAATGAACTGCTGAGATAGGGAAGAAAGAGAAGTTATCTGATTGTTGCTTGGTAAGTTCTGCTATCAGATCCAACCTCTAGGAGTACTATACCCATCTCAATCGTGCAATTCACATCCATTGAGAGATTCAACGCGAGATCGCAAATGCGACGAAGTTTTAGTTGGCATTTCTTGCCTATTTCGACTCAAACATCCGCCCGAAACATCGCAAAGAAAAAATGAGAGCGGGGTTGCAGCTTCATTCCCGCTTTTTTTTTTCCACCAAACCGGGATTAGACATGCGACATCGCTGCCAAACCAAAATCGGCTCGGCTTTCCATTCATTTCCTGCGATTGCGGAAACATGATACTGGAAAAATTCAGAAGTACGCAACACACCTGCAAGATCAGTGGTGCATACGAAGGATGCAGATTTCACTAGGGGAATTGACAGAAAACGAATTTCAAACAATTCGGGACCATTATAGAAAGCCCAGCCCATCCAATCCCGGCCCGGCCCGGCCCGTTTTAAATTTGAAAATGCTTCACTAACTGCGTCAAAACCTCTCTCGCCTTCCTGATGTTTCCACTAGGTTTCTGCTTGCGTTCGGTTCTTGAACTTGAAGTCGCATCGCGCTCGCAGAGGCGGGAGTGAGGAGAGAGAGAGAGTGAGGTGAGTTGAGTGACTCGTCGAAGGTCGAAGGTCGGAGCTCGAGCTAGTATTCCTCTCGGAGAGATTGTTGAATAGAAGGTTGAGAACGAACCAGGCGAAATGCAACCGTACGGCATACAATCGATGCTCAAGGAGGGGCACAAGCATCTCTCCGGGCTCGACGAGGCCGTCATCAAGAACATCGACGCCTGCAAGCAGCTCTCCGCCATCACCCGCACTTCTCTCGGCCCCAATGGTAGGGTCTCAAATCGTTTTGCTTTCCCTCTATCGTTTTGGATCAGCATCTCGGTCGCGAGTCTCGCTTCTCTCGTGAGATTGTGAAGGATATGCATCTTTGCAGTGTTTCTAAGATTTTTGTTTGTCGGATGATGTTCGATCTTTTGGTTGATTCGCTGGTTGGCGCAAGGGGTTTTTCTCTGTTTTTTTAGTGATTTAAGTTGGTTTGATTAGTTCGTAATTAGTTCAAGTGTGATTGTGGAATAAAATGGCATTTTGCGATCTAAATGTTGGCTGGAGATGAAATTATTTAAGTGGTCTGGTAGTGTCCGCATAATATTGGGGCCTTACGCTGCTTGTCCAGGCTAGTAAAATACGATGTAATCTGTCTAATAGCGTATTCCTGTCATGGCAATTTCTGTCAGGCATGAATAAGATGGTCATCAATCACTTGGACAAGCTCTTCGTGACAAATGATGCCTCCACGATTGTGAATGAGCTTGAGGTCCAGCATCCCGCAGCGAAGATATTGGTTTTGGCAGCCAAGGCTCAACAAGAGGAGATTGGTGATGGTGCCAATCTGACGATTTCTTTTGCAGGAGAGCTTCTCCAAAATGCGGAGGAGCTTATTAGAATGGGTTTGCATCCGAGCGAAATTATAAGTGGTTATATTAAGGCCATCAACAAGGTAAATGCAATTTTCCTTAGTACTGTTCTCAGGTTGTAAAGTTGGTGAATAATTCTGTAATATTTTCACAGACGATAGAGATACTGGGTGAACTGGTTGAGGCCGGTTCTGAGACTATGGATGTACGAAATAAGGAGCAAGTTGTTTCTCGAATGAGAGCTGCAATTGCTAGCAAGCAATTTGGACAAGAAGACAGATTGTGCTCGCTTGTTGCCGATGTATGCACTGTTTCTCAAACCTGCTGCCTTTTTACTATAGATTCTTCACCTGTCCTTTTCAAATGTGCTAATTGTATTCATTTTGTCTTTGATAAGGCTTGCATTCAAGTGTGCCCCAAGAACCCAGCTAATTTCAATGTGGATAATGTGCGAGTGGCTAAGATTTTGGGTGGTGGTCTGCACGACAGTGCAGTTCTTCGAGGTATGGTCTTGAAAGGCGATGCTGTTGGAAGTATTAAGAGAATGGAGAAGGCAAAGGTTAGCTTTTGTCTTTTTAAAGGTTATTTATTTGCAGGTTGATGTTTATATTTCAAGCTTACCGTTTGCTCTACATATGCTTTGGCCCGAATTTCACGATTCCGACAATGCTGATGTATTTCTCAAAATGTTCAGCTCAACCAGACATTTTTATATCAATAGGAGAAAACCGTTGCTTTAATCTGCAGGTTGCTTGTGAATTTTTGTCTACACATAGGAAAACTCATTTGCTTGGATACATTACCTTATCATCCTGTTAGCTTTTCAGTTTAAAGGTTCTTTTGTATTTCATGTGCTTGTGAACCTGGGTAATTATCACTTTGTTGTTCCCTGTGATGTCATGAATGGATTATGGAGGTATTACGATTTTGATTTGAGTATCTATACTTCTTCTTTACTTAATGATATTTTTTTTTTTTTGGTCGAACACTTAATGAATTTAGGTAGCAGTATTTGCTGGTGGTGTTGATACATCTGCTACTGATACGAAGGGAACTGTTCTTATACATAGTGCTGAGCAGGTAATTTTATTCAACTTCTTTCTGTAGTTCTTGAACGAATAATTGTGATGGTTGCCTTTGATTTATGCTTTTTTGAGCGACTCTTCCAGTTTTTAACTGGATACGCTTTTTAGGCTTTGCATTGTAGAAGTATCTTAATGTTTTTCTTCTTTCTTTCTTTCTTTCTTTCTTTGTGTTATAAGTGATTCATGTCGTTTTAGTATGGTGATTTTGTGATTCAACCACTCTTTGTGGAGGACAGAAAGTTCGACAAATAATTACTGCTTCAGTGCCAGTGATGTTGAAAGCTCAGATTGGGAAATGTTGCTTAACGAGTAAAACTGCTGCAAGAGAGTAAATCACCAAACTACCTGTACATTGGAGTGTAATTAATAAACTTGCTGTTCGATATTCTCTGCATACTAATATGAGATCATAGGCTGTATCACTGTATGCATGCCTGGCAGCTTGATTTTAATATTTCTGTATAAAAAAGGTGGCATCGTCAAGTAGTTGAAGGATGATCTGTTTGCAATTTTTTTCTTAAGAATTGCTGCGGTGTCTATCAGAGTACTGCTTTTGTCTTTTCAATGAAATGAAAACCTCAAAATAAGTTGAATTTTTGTCAAGCTCTATTGTCCTGCATACAAATTCCTTATTTTGAAGAACAAAATATTTCCAATGTAAAGTCTTTTGGTTATGGATGTTTCACATTATGGTCAACTGAATCCATGTTACAGCCATAGCAGTTTTAACGTTTTCTGTATGCTACCTGGCGAACTTTCATCATTTACTTGGACTTATATCAGAGCTGACATAGAATCCTCCTATATGTCTGTTCGTAAATGCACTAATCTGTGGCATGCTGCATCTTGTAGCTTGAGAATTATGCAAAATCTGAGGAAGCTAAAGTGGAGGAGCTGATAAAATCAGTTGCTGATTCGGGTGCGAAAGTCATTGTTAGTGGTGCTGCAGTTGGAGAGATGGCGTTGCATTTTTGTGAGCGTTATAAGTAAGTCTCTCTTCCATCGCCAATTTTTGTTTTACTATGCTGCTCCTTGATGGTGTCATCTCAAAGTGTACGGGAGAAGCATAATTTGATACGGTGGCTCAAACAAGAGTGCAGATAATTTTCTGTTATAATGCCATACTCTATGCTGTTTGCTCCTCTTTGGTTTCTTTTTGGGACTGATTTGTTCTGTTTATATTGCTATTGTTACTTTCAGGCTTATGGTCTTGAAAATCAGTTCGAAGTTTGAACTACGGCGATTTTGTCGCACGACTGGTGCTGTGGCTATTGTAAGCATTGAGCCACTTTATTTTTTGAACTTACGACCCATGAGAATTGCTGAAAGAGTTTGCTTTTCTTTTTTTGTGTAAATTTTACAGTTGAAGCTGAGCCAACCCAATCCTGATGACTTGGGATATGTAGATTTGGTTTCTGTCGAGGAAATTGGTGGTGTGAGGGTATGATTAAGGTGTTAAATTTGTTAGGCTTCTGCTGTTACCGCCATACTTCAAGTGCTTCGTCTTCGATATTCCTCCTTTATTTTTATGTCAGGTAACTATAGTGAAAAATGAAGAAGGTGGAAACTCTGTCTCAACTGTTGTTCTGCGGGCAAGTACTGATAGCATATTAGATGACCTTGAAAGAGCAGTTGATGACGGAGTAAATACTTACAAGGTAGCTTTTGTCTGAAACTAGGATTCCTTTGACTTTTGTCATTTCTTTACAATGGAGTGAAATTCGAGTTTTGTCGTGCTTTAATTTTGTGGTGTGATCTTCGTTGATTATGTAGAGACATTGACGCACCATCATTTCTTAATGCAAATTTTTTATCTCTTATCCCCATCTTAACTCAGGCTATGTGTAAGGATAGTCGCATAGTACCTGGTGCTGCTGCTACAGAGATTGAGCTGGCTAGAAGAGTGAAGGAATTTTCCTTTAAAGAGACTGGGTACTTATCGTATTTTCTTTTTTCATCATACTATCGAGTGGAATCCAATTCTTCGATTTTTTTTGGTGTGGTGGTGAAAAAATGGAATCTTATTTCTTCCAGCAAGTATCATCCGCAATTCCTTTACTTTTTGTTCTTTCAGTTTTGTTTTGCCAATTTTCCAGTTGTTTCTATGCTTAATGATGGTTGGAGTTCGTTCTTGTTAATTGGATTTGTGTTGGTTTTTGCAGGTTGGATCAGTATGCTATTGCAAAATTTGCTGAGAGCTTTGAGATGGTACCTACGACACTAGCAGAGAATGCTGGGCTCAATGCTATGGAGATCATATCTTCTCTATATGCTGAACATGCAAACGGAAATGTCAAAGTGGGAATTGACTTGGAGGAAGGTGTCTGCAAGGATGCCTCAGTTTTGTGTGTCTGGGATCTTTATATCACGAAGTACACTTCTCCCTTTCTTGTAATTACAATTTGTACTTATGTAGGCTATTTATTTACCTAGTTTAAGGTTATAATCAGTTGAGTGAACCCAATACTACCTGCATTTTGTCCAGCCTTACTGTTTTTTTGTTTGCTATGATAAAGGTAGACATAGCTTTTCCTTGATGGTATATGGGGATTACATTTGGGATTTTTATCCAGGTTTTTTGCTCTCAAGTATGCTGCTGATGCTGCATGCACTGTTCTTCGGGTTGATCAGGTACCTTATTTATGTACTTTTATGTTGTCATTCCTTCATGTCTTATTTACATTCATAAACACAAATTCCATTTCCTTGCGGAACTTATATTTTGCAATAGTGGATTGGTAGCTATGGTTTCCTTAAAAGTCTGATGAGGACTAATGCTGATGGTCCTCCGAAGCACCAGTGCAATGGTCCACTTTTGTGATATATCATCTGCTAGGAATGATTTTGTATGTGCGGCAGTTATATAACAGTGGATCGGTGTATTTAAGTCATACTTTCATTATTTAGTTCCTTGAATATCAAAATTCTCCATTACGACCTTCTATTTTGTGTCCAAGAAAGGGTCATCATAGATCAATCTATTGAGTTCGATGGGTGCCTTTAACTTGTGGACATTGATTTGACTTGTGCATTGGCAGATCATAATGGCAAAACCTGCTGGCGGCCCAAGGAGAGAACAGCCAGCTGGAATGGACGAGGACTAGTTTTGCACAAAATCAGTCTTGATTATGGTCCTTCGGCCTACCCGTTATTTTATCTTAGACAAATTTCTTCTTGAGCTCAGGGAGCCTTGTGTTAGCTTTTCTTGGCCTAATTGTGATGAAAAGAAACATACGTGGATGTTTGTTTGTGCAGACTCTGCTGTCTGCTGTCTGATGTATCAGTCTACGTTGCAAGATGGATTTGCCCCTCAATTTTGGTTGGAAGGGATGAAACAGCTATCGAGCTACTTTTTCCCTTTCCATATTAATGCGGAATTCATTGACGATACAGTGCAAGACCTATATCATGGAAGACTTCCCAAATGATGGTGATTTGCCAACAGTTGGCAGAACTCTATACAAATCATGGAAGTTCCTGGTGCTCTCTGAGTTTGTGTTCGCATGTGACGTAGTCGTTTTATTTTTGCCCGGATGTTCTTGCTCATCTATTTGGTTTGGTCTCTCGTGCTCTTTTTAACTTGGATAGGTTTTCAAGACTTTAGGAGAAAAGTCGTGAAAGAAAGCAGATGGGACTCTCCAATGTAGTGAACCGGAAGTTTCTAGTCAAGTTACGTATGAGCTCAATAAGTAAAAAGAGCGCATGGCCTCGACGAAATTCATTTTAGGTGCCTAAACATATGGCAAAATAATAAGCACATGCGAAAACGAAAGTGTCGTGCAATGGCTATCAGAATTTCTGCTGTCAGTTACAAACCTTGTGGGCAATGGATCAACCATTTCTAGAGAAGTGGAAGAAAATAGAGACCAAAATCGGATGGATTGAGCTCCAAGTTTAAGATACTTTAAACTCGTGGATATTGTGACAGGAAAAGCAAGCAGTACAATGTTTCCCCTAGAGAAGCTTACAAAGAAATTGTTCCCCAAGATCCTAGATCTAACCAAACAACTAAGTCGGAACGAGATGACAATATTCATGATCATCAATGTAGTGTAATGAACAGAATATCGCAAGCAAAACAAAGAGTATGCTGCAAATCAGTTTGAAGGCCGTTCTTCTTCCTGCCTTTCTAGCGCCGAATGTCGGAGTTTTGGTTTCATCTGGCAGCGTCGCTGTGTTCGGCACCGGCATTTCTAGATGTGCAGCGATGTCATCCCCCGATGAGAGAGATTTTGATCCACCCCGAAACTGCTTAGCGCCATCATCAGAGTTCCCCTTCTCTTTTTCCTCATTGATATCATCTGTCAAGCCACTCTGGTCAAAGTTCCTCACAGGACTCCACTCATCTACGCTTGAACATGGACTTCTAAACCTTCCGAGGCTTTTCTGTGTTATGTCGGATTCCCCATCACTTGGATCCTGAAGAGAGTGGATGAGCTTCCTCGGGGTAGTGAAGATTTTAATGTTGTCAACATTGATCGGGGATCGTGGCCTCTGATGCAGAAGCAAGGACCCATGTAAGCCGTAAGAAAACAAATTCAGAATAAGCTATGATGAGTGAAAGAACAGCAGCCCATCTCACTAGGAAGTTCGATTTCTTTGAACAAGGAAACTGCAATTCATGTGTGTCCACAAGAATAGCGGAAACATCTAGTAGATAAAGTCGGCATATGCATCCCCTTTCAAACTAATTCCTGCTGTTTTCATACTATGAGAAAGTGGTTAACTCGATCCTACGGTACATGTGTCTATCCTCCTTGCGACCAAGGGAAAAAGTACACCATCCTAAAGACAGGCAAAAAACAAACTTACCCTGTTGCCATCATAAAATGATATACATCACCACATTGCTGAAAGTACAAGTTAAACGCAGCCTGTCTAGGTTCGTTACTGATACAGAATATTCAATTCATCCATGGCACTTGAAATGCATGAACTATTACCTGGGGACTAGGAGTATGGGGCTGTCTAGGTTCGTTACTGATACAGAATTTTCAATTCATCCATGGCACTTGAAATGCATGAACTATTACCTGGGGACTAGGAGTAGGGGTTTTTTGCTCTACTTCATATCTTGGACTTCTTGGCTGGAATCCTATGAAATCATTTACATCATCTCCTTCATCGGCATTGTACTCCTGTTGCCTAGTGGGAGTTCGCTCGACACTTCTACTTGAAAGGACAGTTCCGTTAGACAATTCTGAGAACAAGCCGTCCTTGAGAGAAATATCCACCCCTCCATTTTCATGTCTCCATAGCCTTCGATGGACACTCTGCCTATCGTAAGTCAAATCAGATGAGACCTGGGAATAGAGAGGTGACTCGAGCAGAGAATCATATTCAAAATTAAAATCAAGCATCCGAGATTCTGGGGTGGAAGCAGATGAAGCATCTCCTGAACTCCATAAGTTTCTCCCCTGGTTTTCATCTCTCCTGCCAATGGACTCGGTCTCTGAACTCGAACGTTTCTCAAATTGAAACCCTCTCTCTGTGGCGATTCTCCTAGCAATTTGTAGAGTTTCAAAAGCTGCCCCCTGACGAAAGCCATTGGATCAGACTGGCACTTCTCCATCTCCTCAGTTATCAACTGCAGCTCCGAAAATATACTCCTAGGATCCAACCACTTCATCAGGAAATTCACCATTTGAATTGCTGATAAACGTTTCTGAGAATTTGCCTCTGATAGTCCAGCTTGCAAGATTTTCATTGCTGATCTTACTAAGAGCCTTGCATAAGCTTCAACTATTAAGGAATTGCGCTTGGCTAAAGCCATAACCAACCCCATGTGGGAATTGGTCTGAGTGGACTTCTCCTCCAAAGACACAGCGACATTTTGACAGACCTTGTTGACCATATCATCCGAAGCATACTTCCAATTATCCGCATCCACCAGAGCCTTTAAACAAAGCGCAGCCCCTGAGGTTAAGCTTTCTTGAGACCCCAAAAGAGACTCTGCAAGAGGCTTACACAAGGAGTATATTATATGCCTCTTCTTGTTCTCTGGAGTGGTTGGATCTATCCCATATCTCGCGATAGCGGAACTACCCTTGAGCAGGCTTGTTGGAGAGGGAAAGACCCTGCACTTGAAGCCAAAGTTTTCACAATTGTTGACATGATGCTATCTATCTGAGGAACAATGTTGACGCCATGAACACGAGCAAGAACTTCATAAAGCGAAATTGTGTACTCCCCAGATAGAGAGCCTGTCTCCTTGGTTTCAGAAACTTGCTCCAGAAATAAAGGGATCGCCTTTGAGTCCAGGTCCTTCACATATGTTTTAAGCGCTTTCATTGCCGATTTACGGCTGTCAGCATCTTTATCCAGGTTTGCCAATTCTCTGCGCAGTGCAGGGCTAAGATTCCTACCCATTTTCACCTGAAAATAATTGCAGTAGTTGCTTACATATTAGACGATGATTTATAACAAACTCGACGGAAAAGTCGAGCTTTGATCAACTGCATCTTGAAATTTCAAAATTTCTGTACTTCACAAAAACAATCTCTCTCTCCTTGTTTTACATTAGGAAATGCACCAAATTTCGGATTTCTCACAGAATAAGCAACATTAAGCACGATCCGTCTAATAAAACCAAATGGGTATAGATTAAAAACACAAATCATCAAGAAGAGATCATATGTTGCACGTTGCGTCTATACCATTTCAATCCTAAAATGTAACCGAGAGTTCTGTCCTTCATCACAGCCTTCACATTGACACAACTATCTCCGAGAACGGTACGTCATGCAATGTATGAGCAAGTAAGTAATCGAGGGTCGAAATCAAGAACAAGGCACAGACTACAAGAACAAGAAGGGGTACGATTACCAGCTAAAACCAGCAAAAAGGTTCTTCTTTTGCAGCTTCTTGCGGGCGATAACTCGACTTCCTTGAGATCTAGGGAGCAGTGACTGCAATAGCTTCTTTCCCACTCCGAGACTTCCAAAGACGATACAGAAAAAAATGAAAACTTGAACAAGAACAGAACCAGCGACCTGGAAATTCTTTTCAAGAAAAGAGTGGGCACAGCCAAGGTCCAAAGAGTATTCGGTGGGCTTTAGGGTTTTCAAAGAGATATTAAAGCAAAAGATCAATGAGAACCGAGATTTATGCGACGTATCGGCTGAAGTTTCCTTTTCTGGGTCAGTGAAATGAATGAATATGGGAATCTAGCAGCAGAATGGAGAGAGAGAGAGAGAGAGAGAGAAGGGGGGGGAGAACACTACTGTTGAATAAATTCAAATCTTTCATTCAAATTGCACCGCCCTGCCTTTTGGGCTTCTTGGTCCCACCTCAAGGGTAGATCCACTTAATGTTTTTTTTTTTTCCAGCTTATCCCCGAGTCCCGACCGAAAGAGAGAGAGAGAGTGACAAAGGTGTTACCATTGAATCTTGTTCCTCTCTGACCAAAAAAAAAAAAATCTTGTTCCTTGTTATGAGGACCATAATGGCCTCATAAAAATTCATATATGGGCTAATTATATGTAAGGAATTGAAACTATTGGCTTACGGATAAGATTTCCGGCCAAAAAGGAAAGAAAAGAAGACTCTTTGCAAGTAAAAATCGAACATGACGATATGAGTGTAGAATAGAATTTAGGACTCTATTCATCTATGAAAATAAGGTCTAGATAACTATCTTCACTCTTAATTGAAGGACTTCTCTAGATTATTGAATAAGTTCGATTTAATTTCAAAGTAAATACTGGCATCTACTTCATTAGATTCACGAGTTTTATTCAACTTTAGATATATCACGTAATGGCAAAATTATGCACATTTCTCTAGTAGGTCAAAGCATATTTATCCCTCTATATTTGAGAGCCATCACAAATTGTGCCTTAGTCTTTGATTCGATCACACAGAACATATTATGTCCTTTAGATAGTCCTTCAATCATTAAAGTGTACCTAAATCATTAGGCTCATTATGTCTAACTTTGGGAGAGGTTAATCATATATGAGGTTTATGGGTAGACATTAGAAAGATACCCCAAGTGGATTTCGATTTAGTAGTTAACCAGGCATCCCTATATTTGGAAACCGATCAGTTTTGCTGAGCTAATGATGGGGCTTCACTTTTGCCAATCAAAAATATTAACTGAATACACATGATCATCGTTCGGCCAAAGAAAACAGAATACATATGATTATCGAATGCAAGTCCGATTTGATAGGAAACATGAATGAAGTAACACAGGATAAGAAACAGCCAAAGTTTTTGCAGAACTCATTGTTGTTTCTTCCACTCCATTACACTGCAACCTATAAACTGTTTTTGCTAAATCCCCATCCATGGAAGGAGGAGCACCAGAACAAGAAATTTACAAACTCGACGGTTCTTCCGCTCAAGGGTTCTTTCTTCTCTTTACTTTGGGAAGGAAGAGACAGATAAATAATCTTAAATAAGCTCTGGAATAGCCTAATCAAGAAAGACAAAAGATCATTCCTACATGCCTCCACCATCACACAGGTACTGAAGTGTATGCATGCCGTTTTTGTCACTGTGGCAGTAGCCTGCAGGTTGGACAATACCACTTCCCCTTGAATCTTGTTTCCGGTGTCAACCCAACGCACGTGTAATGAAACCATTCACCTCCTTGGCACTGTCAAAAACGGTTGGGACATTAGAGAAGAGTGTCCACCAATCGAAACGAATAGTTGACAAGAGGAATATTGAAAATCCTATATCCGTCACTGGTGAGAAACTAGTAAGGAAAAAAACAAAGGCAAGGCAGCTACTCACTCTATAACAGACAATATATTTACACAGTACAAGTATTTTATCGTGTAGTATGCAATAGGGCTACTTTTCCTTTCATGGCTATTTTTGCCACTTCACCTTCCCTATTCACTTGCTAACCAGAAACATTTTGACAGGTGAAATTTTTTTGTTGGCTGAATTCTTTGACAAATGACATTGAATTTGTCATAAGGAGTACATGCATGTACTTGGAGAAACATATACATATCGCTGCACCACTTCACCTTTGAACACTACAAGACTTGCCAAGAACATTAACTCACATTCTACTGATTATATCTACCACAAGGATACTTCCCAAATGCACAATGTAAAAGAGATCTGGAAGGGAAAGTAAAACTTCAAGGAAAAAGAACTGTCTCGTAAAGAAGGTCTCACGTTTTCATTGTCGCAGGCAATCATGTCTCCAAATGACACCTAGCAGTCAATGAATCAATTGGTTAAGTACCAAAGCTATAAAAGCCATCACAACATAGAGAAGTAGCACTTCAAGTTAAAAGTTACTTCCAAATTTAGAGAAGGGTGAAAATATTGAGGACCTGATGACAGACACAATAGGTGGGTTCATCTGGATCAATGGGTTGATCAACATCTGGGGCAGCAAAGTCCCTTCTATGACTTCCTGGAGGAGGCATGAGTTCAAAATCTCTGTCCCGCTCGCGGTCCCAGTCCCCCCTGTAATCAGGCCTCTTAAATGATTGTGGTGTTACATATAGGGGCTTGCGCTTGTCACTTTTAGGAATTAATGGCAATGGGGGAAGAACTGCTGGCTCATCTGGAGATATTTTCCCTTCTGTTTGTGTCATAAAGGGGAAAAAATAGAAGAAACCATCCAGCATGAGCAAATCAGCAACAAGGAGATGAAAACTCTATGATACACTAATTTCAGGCACACACTTTTATCAGCCAAATCAAGCAGAGAACTGCAGTACAAATGACTAGGAACTCTCGGAAGTGTAAGTTATGCTCATGGAGAACTGCAGTACAAATGACTAGGAACTCTCAGAAGCGTAAGTTATACTCATCGGTGCATACATTCATTGCTTCTTTTCTTCTTCTTGATGCTATAGCACACAACGGGCCAAGTGCAAGCACATACTTACACATGCATATCCTTCAAAATCCACGCCCCTAATCAAAAAGGACTTTATTTATATATTAATGGACCACGAGGTTGTCGGGAATTGACATGACAGCTGCAATGTAATGATCAACCATTCCATTAGCTCCCCTCACGAGGTTGTCGGGAACTAGCAAGCCAAAACTTGTAGAGACAACACGGTCTAGTCCACGTGACTAACTCAAACTAATGAGTATCAACTTTGCAACACTAAAGCAAATATCCTGTACCTTGCTTGAGATCTTCTGCAAAGTTCTTTAAATCCTCGTCGAGTCGTTTAATGTGGCTATCTATCTGAAATAGAATGCCAAAAGGAAATCACGTCAATATCCATCTCCTCAGCCTCGTTCAAGAACGAGACATCCACTGCAATTCATTTAAAGAACACAAGATCATTTTTAAGAGCTACTATTCTCTTATTTGAAGTTTACATCTAGTAATTGATTCTAGATCAATACAAGCTCATGCCATGCAATGAGTTCCTTGAGTTAGTTTAACTTTGCTTTGCAGATGAAGAATAGAGTTCAGTAGATACTCTATCCTCGTGAAAAAGATATGTATAAACGATCCTTGTCCTCACTTTCTATTAGGTACTTTTTGTCTTGGGAAGCTGTAAATAAGAGATTTTTCACTCACACTGGTGGAGTGTGAACTGGCAAAATGGAATTAGAGAAAGTTCGCGAAAACATGCCAGAACTGGCAATAAAAGCCCGATCTTATCATTTATACACCAAGTCATGTGCACATATCATTGAAGAAAGACAATTAAGGTACGATTTTACAAATTGAGGTCAAAGCTTACAAGGTCATATGCTTGCCTTGCCAGCAACACCTTCTCGGTACACAAACTCAATGCGCTGTCCTGATTGGCCTCTATATCTTTCCGCATTTTCTCGATTTCGGTCTCTTCATCGTCATTGTTATAGCTACTGCTGTAAACATTGTTGTTCCCTTTTCTAGAGCCCTGTCTTGATAACCCCACGCAGTACTTGTTCTGCTGGCCAGTCTGATTTATCATAGCTTTACACCCAACAATTTAACAATCACAATCCAAGAAAAAAAAAAAACACTTTTCCCACCTCAATTATGAATTCCAACATACCATCTTACGATTTGCAAGTACAAATCAACGAATACCGAGAAAGGACCTACATTGAGATCGATCATCGAGTTCTCTGATAGTATTGAGAAGCCTCTGGAGCTCGGCTGGTAATGTGCTCGCATCTATTTCAAATTCGAGGCAAAAGAACCCCCAATTCAGGTCGAACGAAAACTGATAGAGAATGAAGCATCGCGAAACTGGCGAAAGACGACACGCTTACATTCGAAATAGTCATCGATGTAGACTCCGGTTCTCGCGATTGCCATTTTTCCTCCTCACTTCTTTGCGATCGACAATCGGGATTCTAGGGTTTCTGGGTTGGCTCTACCCCTCGACAGTTCAGAGCGAGGGAGAGGGAACATGCTAAACGACGACTTTTTGAGGTGTTCGTCATTCCTAAGATTTTTCCTTTCCGACATGAAAAATGAAAATGATTATGAACTTTCGTTAATTCCAACGTTTAATATTAGATTAATACGAGGTTTACTAAGAAGTGCTATTAAGATTTATTTACTGAGTCTTTTACCACTTATTCTATTAAGCACCCGAACTAGCTAAAATTATCAAATATATGGGTCCATTTTCCTCATCGCTTAATAAATTATAGTCATATTTATCCAAAAGTGCACAGGTTTAGAAAAGTTTCGGTCCTATGAATTTTAGCATTTTCCTTTTTTAATTTTATTTTTTTAATCGTGTCTTCTAACTTTTTTTTAATTTGTGCAATTTAATCTTCTAAAGTCTTGTTTTACTTATTCAAACCCTCTAACGTTCTTAATTTATGCAATCGAGTGCTTCACTGAATTACCACATCTTTTCTATTTTTATCCTAGCTTGTTCTTCCCTAGTTTGATGTCACCTCAGCACCGTGTGATATCTTATGCCACTATGCTAGAGCCGAGGTTTAGTGAGAGTGCATTGACCAAAAGATTCGATTGCATGAATCGAGAAAAGTTAAAAGACTTGATTCTATGTGTTAAGACTTAGAGAGCCAAATTGCACAAAATCGAGAAAATTAGAGGAGGATCACATTGCTCAAGCGCTAAAACTATATTTGACCATAAAAGTAAACCCATCAATTTTTATAAGTGATCAGAAGGTTTCGATCTTGACAAATAGCTTTCATCGTATCAATAAAGCTAGTGACCTCGTTTTTACAGTTAGTAGGTTTTTCACATAATGGCTATCAAGTTTTTCTTAGGATTAGTAAGTTTCCGACAAGCAATTTTCAATCCTTAGCACAATCAATATCAATAGGCCAAATTGATTATGTGACAACCAAGAAGTTACGTAAATTCTATAAATGACTATTAAGTAGGTAACACATTTTATATTGAGAAGTACACGCAATCCTCTTAAAAATGTACAATTTCCGTTTTCCATTATAGGAGTGGCAAAGTCCTTGCACACTATACATAAATATACTTGATAATGCAACTTCTAAAAAGCGAGAAATTCATTTGGTTACATAATTTATGGAGCATTTTTCTTTTTCTCCGAAGTAATTTTGGAGCCACTCAAATAAATAGAAAAATCAACTTCTCATTAGAAGTTGATTTCTAAAGTAAAAGCGTTGCCATGCTCGAAATTTTAACTACTCAAGTAGTTAAATTAATTACGCAATTCTTCACTATGGCTTTCTAGTTTATCACATATTTGGTGTTGCTATGCATGAACAAAAAATAAATTTCACGTGTTCGTATGACACGGGTGTGATTCTAGATCATGGAATAACTCGCATGGCACCTGATGAACCGAGCACACTAGGTCGACCTTTTATCTATATTTGTTCCTAATAATAGTATGGCGAATCCAATCTTCATACCGAATTGTATCACGCCCACGCCCACGGTCATCCATTCTTTCGAATGAGACATGCAAAACATTTCAAATCAACGATCGATTTGGCGATGCCACGATCTCATCGGGAAAAAAGCATTAGCTCCCAACCAACTTATTTACGGGAGACCAACCCGGCATTTAGAGCCCCTCAATTATAACTATTATGTTCTAAAACTCCTAACACATTAGTTATATCCATTTCTTCCGCATTACTCGCTCTTCACCTCGACGCGACTAACTCTACTCGCAAGGGTAGAAAAGTACGGGAGAATTTAATCCGTGACACGTGATCGATCACTGGTCGTCATACACAACGTCATCTTTTGAAGAACTTGCTTGCAGGTCCCTCCGGCTCCGTAACGACGCGCGTGATCGAGGAACTTCGATTAATTATCGTTTATTGATTTAAGCACGCTCTTACTTAAGTATGATGATGACGTAAGGACGTGCGTACGGTGCAGCTAACGAATTCGCTCTTCGCTTCATCTCCTTCGACCCCTTTACATAATCTCCTTCCGCGTCTCGTCCCGCCGTCTGATCTGCAGCGCTACACAGCACACACCGAGTTGATCTTCCTAATCGGAGCCCATCACCACTCATTCAATCTCTCTCTTCGTCTCTTTGTCTCTGTGCAATGGCCACCGGAATCAACGCCGACCCGGTCAGCCCCCTCCGCTTCCCCTCGACGGCCGCGTAGCCATCGTCACCGGCGGATCCCGCGGCATCGGCCGCGCGATCGCCTCCCACCTCCGCTCCCTCGGCGCAAGGCTCGTCATCAACTACGCCTCCAGCTCGGCCCAAGCCGACGCCGTCGCGGCCGAGCTCAACTCGCCGTCCGCGACTCCGCTCGCTATCGCCGTCAAGGCCGACGTCTCCGATCCCGAGCAGGTGAAGCACCTCTTCGACGAGGCCGAGCGCGCGTTCGGATCCCCTGCCCACGTCTTTGTCAACTGCGCCGGCGTCATGGACCCGAAATACCCCAGCCTCGCCGACACAACGGTGGAGGACTGGGACTCGACCTTCAAGGTCAACGCGCGGGGCGCGTTCCTCGGTTGCCGGGAGGCTTCGAACCGGCTGACGCGCGGCGGTGGGGGGAGGATCGTGATGGTGACGACGTCAGTCGTCGGTGGCCTGTTGCCCGGGTACTCAGCCTACGCGGCGTCCAAGGCGGCGGTGGAGACGATGACGAAAATCGCGGCGAAGGAGCTGAAGGGGACAGGGATCACGGCCAACTGCGTCGCGCCGGGACCCGTGGCGACGGAGCTGTTCTTCGCCGGGAAGACGGAGGAGATGGTGAGGAGGTTGGTAGACGCATGTCCGCTGGGGCGGCTCGGGGAGGGGAAGGACGTGGCGGAGGTGGTGGGGTTCTTGGCGAGTGACGCCGGAGAGTGGGTCAACGGCCAGGTGATTAGAGTCAACGGGGGATTCGTCATTTGATTCTGTTCAAGGGCCTAGGTTCGTCGTTGACCAGTTTGATCAAATGCGATTTTGCTCTGGCTGGGCAATCACACAGCTTTCTCTCTCGTAATGTAACTAAGTTCCTTTTTTTCAGGCAGATTGTAATGTACTTGCTTAATATCAAGCTTTACATATTTGATTGAATTGGGGAGATTACAACCCATTTAAGCATTAAGGTTGCTCGTATTAAGCTTATATATTAGCTTAGCATAGATATATGGACCCCTTTCTCTTTATGATGTGATATGAACTCTGCGAGAATATTCTTTATGAAAATATATGCGGTGGGATGTTTTAGGCAATTGAAAATGGAAAGCATGTTGCTGAAACTAGGATGGGTTTGTGGGAAATTACTCAATCTAGAAAGAGAACTGGAGCTAGATATTGAACTGTACATAAATGTAGTAAGGACAAAATGAAATTACGAAAGATGTGTGCCTCTTGAATAACGAGATGGTGATTCACAAGCAGTAGCCAGAGACATGTAATTTAACTGTAAATCTATTGTAACAAAATTTCAAAAAGTTGGATTATGCATAGTTATGCTGAGGAAAATGATTTTCTTGTGTCTAGGCTGTTGTTTTCCTTATCTTGTATCCACACCTTGAAATTATACCAATGCATTTCCCGGATTGGATCCGAAATCGCGACCTTATTGGCAAGAATCTTGCTTTGTAAAATTTTACATTTTGTTTTGAAATTATGTATCTGTTTCATATGAAATTGAAATTTTCATTCGGACTAGAAAAAAACATAACATAAATTTTATAGTATTTTATAAGGTCTTTAGAATAACGTCTCATACGCATCGGCTCAAACGTTAGTGTAATTTTAAGGAAGTTACCTCAATCGGCTTTCATATGTTGCAATTCGAATGTGTGCACTGTCAATATACGTAAGTTGTGATGGCTCACAACATCAATACAAAACAACAGGAAGGTCAACTATGATTTTCATTCAACGGAGAAGAGAGAAGTACGCAGCAGAGAGACGTAGGTTGCCCCATCTTCTCGTAAGCTACAGACAGAGCCCAGCTGACGACGTTGAGGCCGAAAAATCCAAAATGGGTTCGAACTGGGCTGCAACCAGTCCTTGTAGATGTGGAAGATGGGTTAGTCGATCCAACAAGGCAAGGACTCGGGAGGAGGAGGAGAAGATATTCGGGGGGGACGAAGGAATCTGTGAACAATTTATGTGGCAACGGTTTCTTCCGTGAAAAATGTGTTCTTTTCTCGTTTCTTTCTCTCACGCTCCGAAACACCCAAGAGAAAAAAAATCAAGACTTTGTTGCTTCCTAACTTCATCAAATGTTCCGTGAAGGCCCGTAAGATCTCGCCGTGGATAAATAGGGAAACGAATTCTTCGTGAGTGTTAAAGAAACTGTTGAATTGAATGAAAAGGAGAGTTTTGGCGGTTGGAACCGAGAAGCGTTTGAGTGGATGGCTCAGTTCACAGCTCAAGGAACCATGAAGCTGCTCTTCAATGGCGAAGGTAGCTCATTTAGGCAAGGACCGAAGGACCCATTTCGTTTTAGGCTCGGATCAGTCCATGTCCGCAAGCGCAGGCTCAGATTCTTTGATTCCTCGGCCGAGCGCGGTTCTTGGCGGCGAAACGCGAGAGCGCACGCGCGAAGCGCTAATAAGCACAGTAAGGAAGGTGTGCATGGAGAGGACGACGAGTACGATGATGAGTTCGGAGTCGATGACGAACTGGCGTGCTTCAGAGGTCTGGTCTTGGATCTTTCTTACAGGTTAGTTGGTTGATCTCGTCGTACACGTCCTTCGCTCCGTGCAGTGACCATTTTTAGCTCTGTTCAAGCCTCCCCTTTCCAGCTTTCAGTGATAAGCATTTTGATCGAGGGAAAAAGCAATTGTTGCCATTTCCTTGGTTTTGCTGGCTTTCATTGTTTATCAGTTCTTCAAGCGAACTTTGTTAGGCCATCGCATGGGTTGTCTACGTCGTATTTAGTTTGGGTTTCTTGGGTTTTTTTCTTCTTCTTTTTCTATTCTTGGATGTTCTCGTTTGGTTGATTGGTTTTCTGATTGTTGTTAACCTACTTCAGGCCAGTCAATGTGGTTTGCTGGAGGCGTGCGATTTGCTTGGAGTTCATGGAGAAGGTTGTAATGAAAATGGCTCATTCGAGTGTCTCAGATGAGAGTGATGTATAATTGCTAGGTTAAGGCCACTGTGGCCCATCACACACTTTTACTAGTTCATGGTAGTTATCTTCTTCGAACGATTAGGTCATTAGAGCATGCTGGTTTGCATTATTATAACAGAATCAGAAAATGGAAAATCCTCCCTTTGGACGAAGTCAAAGAAGAGACCACCACTCCACATTTCTTGAATGACAAGATCACGGCAGATGCAAATTAGCTTGGAATTGGATACATATGTAGCTGTTGGAGCACAAACATTTCCTTTCGAACATGACAATCCTGCTTTGAGTTTTAACATTAAAATATTGCCTTTTGTCTTTTGCGGTCTTGACATATTGAAAGATACCATTTAGTTATTATTATGTTTGTTTTTGGTCAAGACCATTTAGTTATTTAATGACTATATGATTTGGTAAAAATTTGTGAATGGAGACTCGTGCAATTTTTTATTCTTTGTTTCTATCTGTTCCAGGCTGATGTACTAGAATATTATGATCAGACAGTGAACTCTCCTAGTGGATCATTCTACATACCAGCAGTTTTAAGGGTATGCACTAACGGAACATTTGTTGCTAGTGCTCTTAAAAATTTTCCGCTGCTCATTGTACGAATATTTCATATTCTTTTTGCTCATTCCTGAGCCCTTAATCGGGATTATTATCTGATCATTGCTGTGTTTTCAGTTTCTGCTTGACCATTGATGCCCATCTGCTTCCCTCCAGGTGCCACATTTACTGCAAGTTGTTAAGAGGAGGAGAGTGAAAAACAACCTTAGTCGTAAGAACTTACTGTACAGAGACAGTTACACTTGCCAGTAAGTAATCAGCCGGTTAACACTTATCATCAAATTCTACTTGTCTAATTCATTAGCAGATGCAATTTTGGTCAGATGTGTGGTTTTGTTTGCTCTGTTGGGCAGTATTTCCTCTAGAAAGCTCTGAGGTCGTGTATCGTGTATGTAGAGACACTCTCTGGTTGAAGGTCTGTTGTCTTTCTTTCTGCCTTTGTACAGGAGCAATGAGCCGTTGAGCCAATTCCTTTGGACATCCCATCCAGTAGACAAAATGCTTATGCTTTTCAAATAATACTAGGTTTGCTGGGTTTAAGAGTTTAATGGTGGCTTCTCAGTGAGATGTAGTGGCTTGTGAGTGAATATCCAACTTCTCTTCCAAGAAGATTATTTTGTTTGTTGCTTGAATGAATTTAAGTGTTTGTCACCTGTCCTCGAAAAGGTGCGGTGTCATTGACATTGGAAGAATCACCAATGGAGGACATTTTTGTTACCTTCCTAAATGATTTGTGAGCTAAAAGGTGATATGTTGGTCATTCGTAGGTACTGCTCTTCCGGTGAGAATTTAACAATTGACCATGTTCTTCCAATTTCACGAGGTGGAGAATGGACATGGGATAACCTGGTAAGATTTCCTTTTCGCATGTCCTAGAGCTGTGCAACTTTCTGTTTAATCTGTTGGTTAATGCGGCCTTTCGTTGCCAGGTTTTTGGTGAATTAATGGTATTGCACTATAAATAAATCAGTATTGCATTGTGGATAATTCCTTTTTTACACCGATATTTTGGCGCTTTAGAGAAACATCTAAAAGTGATTTCTGTGGTCCATTCACTTCAATAGCTTTTCTGCAAACCACTCTTCCCCACTTTTTACTTTTAGCATATTAGCCTCGAGAGAATTTCATTCATACACGTCTTTGAAGATTGACTGCTCCAACTTTGCTTCAGGGAACCCTCTTACCTGATTGAGATGAGTCATGTTCTATTATCGGTTGTGAAGTTCTTTAGCCCAACCATGGACATGTAAAATATGGCAGTGTCACCTCCAAAAAGAAAAAATATGGCAGTGTAGAGTAGTTTTTGTCTTCCATTTGTCTTTTGCGAATGGCAGAAGCTAATAGATAAATTGATTATGAGAGCATCGTGTCAACCTGCAATTGGTGGATGAATTGTGCAAGAATTCCAGGCTTCTGCTAAAATCGCTTGCTGAACTTGCTGTGATGCCAGGTTACGCTTTTTACAACGTGTTACTGCACTATTTCGGGGTTAAGCTTTGGGGTTCAGCATCTCGAATCTTCTTTGTTCCTACACCAAATTTTGTCTGGGAATTGTTTAGTAAAAGCATGGGTGGTGGCTCCAAGGATATCTTACTTTCGTTGAGGTTGCATAGTAGCATTGTGAAGCACAAACACAATACAGATCGACGAACGGGACTTAATAATGGGATAAACTCCCTAGATACTTAAGTTACTGTGTTTCCCTGGAAAGAGTTCCTAGGAATCCCAGGACACTGCTGAAAAATGCTGCTGTGTGTGACAGGTAACTGCCTGTGCCAAATGCAATTCCAAGAAAGGTCATAAAACAATGGAAGAAGCAAATATGAAGCTGCTCAAGACCCCCAAGGTAATAACTACAGTTGAGACATCTAATTAGCAGCAAGAAGTCTCCGTTTCTCTTGACCTCTATTTAGTGATAACAATTAGGTTGTAGCAATAACTAGAACGAGAGAAAAATACTCCATTTTCATTTTACCAGCATCCTTCCTCTCTTGCTCCCTCCTCCTCCCTGATGTTGTCTCATGGTGAAAAAGAAAGATCGAAGGAAAAGAAATGATCTTTCCTGATGTTTCAGGCTCCAAAAGACTTCGACATACTCGCCATACCTTTAACAAGTGCGGCGGTGAAGATGTTGAGAGTGAGGAAAGGCACTCCGGAGGAGTGGCGCCAGTATCTTGGTCGATCCTCTTCTGAGCGCTGACGCAGTTTGCGGTGGCATTTGTACATTCTTATGCTTCGTACATACTAACAATCAGCCGATATGCATTCCGTCTCCTTCGCATGAATGTGGAATAATACCGTTTATGTATGTCTGACTTGAAGGCAATTGATGCATTATGCACGACAATCGGAAGAAGAAAAGGAAAGAACAAAAAAATCTGACATTACTGGACAATGGCAATGTATGTGTATTGGTGGTCTACTATGCGTTAACCTCCGATTCCCTTCGTTCCTTACAATGCTTTGAACCCAAATACATTCTCTGGTTGCCCTTTTGATCTTTCGTGAACCCTGTCTACGCACGAGCTAAATCCATGTAAAGGTTAGGTCAATCATGGGCATTGTCCTAGATTGTTCATGTCTTGTCTCTGTATGGTCTGAGCTACACAATTACTTTGGCCAAAACACTGTTTTTGAGATTGCTCAGACCCTTAGAAACAGCGGTGAGAGTTCAATTTCTTTCTTCTCAGCTGGCGTTAGAAAATGATAAAGACGTCTTTGACGTTGAGTGAATTTGAATTTGGATACATGGATGGGTCTTTTTCTCTGTTCACTGCTGAAGGGTCTTCGTTAGTGATGTAGTACGTGTCACGGGTTTTACTTACTCCGCCACAGAACTGTCTATAGTGGTGACTGGTTTCCCTCAAAAGGAAAAATGGGTCCAACGTTGGAAAAAGGAAGTACCATTTCACATCCAATCCAATTCAATTCATCGAATTACATGCACCTGCAACAACACATGCATCCCCACCCTCCTGACCCCAATTCCAATCAAGTCGACCCTCCGAAGCCTGGCCTCGCATGTGTTGTGTCCCCTCTCTGGATAAGCCGGCCGACACCTTCTTTTTCTCGACCGCCGTGTAGTTTCGCCGATGAAAATTTATTGATAACACATCTCGAAAGCTCGCGTTTTTCTCGTCCCGTCTGTCCAAATCAATGGATAGCGGAGGAGTTATTCGGATGCACTGGCGGTCACTGTTTTTTTTTTTTTGGGGGTGGGGGAGAGAAGATGGGTATGGCTGGACGGTACCGAAAGCTCGTGAGAAATAAAAACAACACAGAGCTCAGCTTTCCTTACACAGGCAAATTTCAATACTATACGCGCATTTTGAACTGGACGATGGGGGGACGGTGATCACCAAACGAGCGATTCTCATCTCAGTCAGTGGAATTTATGATGGGGGTTGATCAGCCCCCCCGTACTCGGCCCTCAACCCCAACTCGTGACACGCCGTGTCTCGCTCAGCATTTACTACGGTTGCAGGGTATTTGCCAAACACTATTTGAAGCTCTCTGTTCTCTCTTTTTTTCTTTTTTTTTTGAGAACTTCAAGAATCTTGCAGGTCATTTCTTCGTCTCACTGCTCAGACGCTGGTCGGTTAGGCCCTGGTCGTAAAGTCTTTCTTTATTTTCGCATTAACTTTTATTTTTAAAGTAAATGGGTTTTTTTTTTTTGGGCCCTTTTGCTTTATAGATTAGTGAAAGAGAGAGAGAGAGAGAGGAGAAGCAATGAAGATGCCCTGTTGCTCTTGGGGCATGCTCAAGCATTGTGGCCCCCTAGTGATGGACACTGGCACAGCTGCCCTGAAAAAGTCTCCCTTCTATTATTTTTGACATTATTACTATTGTTACCTAAAATCAAAACGGTACGTCCATGTATCTCCCTCGTGGAACAAGAATGTAAATCTTGTGTATGGATGGGGGATGCGGCTTTAGTGTAATAGAATTCGCATGCTCCAATTTGAGCAGCAATAACCGGAGGGAGTGCCCCTGATTTTCAATAGGAATATGCTTCCGTGACGCTTTTTCCATTTATTGTGAGATTGACGGTATGTTGCGAGCCTTAAAAATGAATAATAAATAACTAAAAATTATTCGGGATCCACTCTTTCGATAATTTGTGGTTCACAACGTGATGTTATTCTCACAATCGTCAAAAAAATGATTATGCTAGCAAAATCTTTTTTCCATGAGCATTGTGCGTCGGATTAAAGCACTTAATGTTAGATAACGAGGCGCACAAAATAAGATGAGGAGTGGATTAAATTTAAAGAGACCAAAAAAGTAGCCATAGAATCCAACATGCAAATGAAATGAAGGGTATATGGTAGACAGGTATTTCATAGCTCACATATGAATGTTAATGAGATTATTTTATTTTGACATTATCTATCTGCCGACAGATATCGAGGTCATCAAAGATTATAAAGGGTCTCTCTCTCTCTCTCTCTTTGCAGCGTGGTTCATTAGAGCACTTTACTCATTTTTCCTACCTGCTCTTATCTACTCTCCCTCTCTCTGCAAATTCGCGTTCCTTTGCTCTGTTTCTCTCGCCCATGGAGTTCTGCCGGAATGTGTCAGTTCCCGGAGACTCGCAGCCGAAGCTCGGTGGCTTCGCAAGCAACAGTCTTGACGAACTCTTCTCCATTCAGAAGCCGGTACAGCTCATTTTGCTTTGTCTCTCTCTGTTTCGCACCACAGTTTATATCTATCTTTCAAGAACCAAGAAGAGTGAAAAACGAACGGCATAATCCCTTCTTTCTCTAGATTATCTACTGCTTTTTCTTTTCCAATTTGGCTGTGTAATGCATGGACTCATACCGTCCTGGGCTCGACCTAAAACCCACTTACTCTGTTTCATCTTCCCTGTGCTCTCTACCCCCGTTTTTCAAGCAGCAACAGATGCAACACTTAAAAAGGCAGCATTTTTAAAATCATACGGGGTCTTTAGTCTTACTATTTCTGCTAATTCATGCAACTTTCAGGAAGCTGATGTTAGCATGGAGTGGCTGTCGGTTTTTGTGGAGGACTGCTTGTCCAGCAGAGGAAACACCCTCCAAGTTCAAGCACTACCGCCTCCTTCCTCGGCATCAGTTCCCTCCAAGACGCCCAACAAGCCTTCCTCGACCAACTTGTCAGCACTCCACAAGATTGTGGTCACAGGCAAGGCCAGGAGCAAGAGGAAGCGAATCGCAGCCGCCAAAACCAAGAACAACCCGTTCTTGATGATACCCACTTGGCCCAACCACTCCTCCGACCCGCTCTTGCTCCACCAGTCCCACTGGCTCGCCGACAGCGAGCTCATTCAACCCAAGAAGCAAGAACAAGAACACCCCAAGAAGCAGGAGCAAGAACAGCTCAAGACAACCACCGACATGGCAAGTAGTCCCGCACAATGCGACGCAGAGGAGGAAACGTTGGAGGGCAAAGAAGACCAGTCGGACGAGAGCGGCGGCGGCGGCGGCGGAGCAGGGCAGCAGGGGGCGGGGAGGAGGTGCACCCACTGCCTGTCGCAGAGGACGCCGCAGTGGAGGGCGGGGCCAATGGGGCCGAAGACGCTGTGCAACGCGTGCGGGGTGAGGTACAAGTCGGGCCGGCTGCTGCCGGAGTACCGGCCGGCCAAGAGCCCCACCTTTGTGAGCTACTTGCACTCCAACTCCCACAAGAAGGTCATGGAGATGAGGAGCTCAAATATGTCCCCCCTCTCTCCTCCTGGCGAGAGGAGAAGGTGAAAACCCAAAGGAAGGTGAGGGTTTCTCTCTTTATTCAAGATTAGATTAGGTGATTATTAGGTAAAATCTTCTGCGTCAAAATAGTAAATATTTGTTATCCTCTTTCATGTGGCAAAAGACCCTCCATTTAGTTATTAATTTTTAACGATGATTTGTTGAGGCTTTGGCTTTGGCTAGGTTTCCCTTCTTTGGGTTTTGGGTGTGGCAAGAGTATGAGGTTGGGAATCCGATTAAAGGTGTGTGATTGTTGGGCAATTTGTGACCAAATGTCAAATGTGTGCCCCAGCAATGAATAATCTGGACATGCGAACCGAAGAACCTTTAATGCTCTGGCTCTGCCTCACGGACCAGTAATTAGGTTGGACGAGTCCCCTCCTCCCTCCACCTGCAACTGCAAATTCCATTCAAAATTTCCACAGCCGAGTCGCTTTTAATAAGGCCCCTCATCTTCTTCCTCGTCAAGCCCCTCCAAGAGGGCAAAACGTTGCTGCAATTATTGTAAAGGTCGCTAGATGTTGATGATGATGATGGCTGGATACAGACACATGATCTCCTACGCCACGAGGACCAAAAAGACAAGCGCTCGAAGTTTAGCTGAGAAGTGGGAAACACACGGCACAAGGGCAGAATTGAAAGAGACATGGCCGCTCTCTCTCTCTTCTCTCTCTCTCTCTCTCTCTCTCGTCGTTTTAGGCAGAGGTCGACAGTCGTCTCTCGCCAATCCAACCCTGCTCTGCTCCCTCAAAAACAGCGAGGAGAAAAAATACATACAGAGCGAGTCTGAGCATGCAGCTTTTTCAATTTAGAGAGAAAAGGTTCAGAAATCCCAGTGGTAAAGGGGGAAAAGAGAGGCCTCTCGTGAGAAGCCATGATTGATGATGACCCGTAATTAGCGGAAATTTCAGAATAATTTCGCGTAATTCCGGTCTAATGATGGACTGATGGGTATCCAAGGGGGAGAGAGAGAGAGAGAGGGGGTAAAGTGAGAATCTTTTATTCTTCGAAATGAGGACGATGGTGGTTGCAGTGCGAGCGAAGCATGCACGTGAGCTTTCTCATCGTCTCTCTCTTTTCCGAACCAATGACTTTTCGAACCTCTGTTCTGTTTCGAAGAGAAGAGATTCTTGTGCCCTTCTCTCTCTCTCTCTCTCTATCGTACCATAGGAACGCTACCATCTGATTCCTCCGTCCCAAGAGCCAGAGGCAGAGGCAGCTTCGGAATTTGCACGAGTTCTTCTGCGTGGTGGGGTCGCGCCGGTCCCTTTTGTCCCGACTCCCATTTCGAATTTCAAGTTCGGCTCGGAGTTACTGCCGTTGGTACGTTGGCGGGTTCCGCGCACAAACCAGTTCGGGACCGCGTTTGGCTTTCTGGCTCGTCGAAACACATCGCACATCGACGTCGTATCAACCGTAGTTTATGCGTCGACAAGGCAGGACCACTTTCCATAACATTTTCTTTTATTTAACCGGGAAATTTTCCATTTTTTTCCGAAACACGTACTTGTATATACCTTGCGTTGCTTTGCTTTGCGTATACGCGCGTCTAAAATTATCTCTGGTGTTTTTCTGTTCAAGTTGGTTGGGAGCAAGTAGACATTCGGACATAGAATTCAACACCAAACTCTTACACACATTCAACGGCGGAGTTCCGTGCCCGCACAAGACATGGGCGGAGAAAACGTTAAATAAGTTACGTCGGAGCATGTAATTTTGAAAAATTTAATGATTTGACTTAGGATTACTCGCACCCATGAGAGGGAGAAATAGCGGCTTTTACTATTCGGGTTTTGTGAGGAATCCGATTAGGAATCGCCGCACAGTTAATGGCATCGGATCTTTCTTCATCGAGTATGTTTAACGAGTGCTCTCGATGCACTTGTCAACTAAACGCAACATAACGGGACGTGAACGTTGTTAAGATTAGGCGCACAAACTCAACGAGCTAGAGACTAAAGAAAATAAAGAGAAATTAAGACACAAAAATTATCTCGATTCATTCTTAAACTAAGCCTACATTCAAGAGAGGGTTCCATTATAATTAACACTTTATCTTTTTTCGCGTTATAACTCTCAATTTACAAGACAAAATGATTACATATAATAATAGTTGTTTATGAGCTCAAACCCACTCTATCAATAATAGATTATGAGCTCGAACTATGCAACTTGCAGCGGGCGGCTTCCTTGGACCCCGCCTATTCAATCAGGAGCGAGATCCCGATGTCTTCATGGACTCCAACTATAAAAGTCATTTGTCGTCCCAGGGCGTTGCCCCTTTGCAACCACGCCGGAGCGGTTTCTCTAGACCTCGCATGTTCAACCAAGAGCGGGGTCCCTATGCCTTCCAGGTCGATGGGGAGTATGGCGTCGTCGATTAAAAAAATCGTGCACAATACGTTTATCATCGGAAACTACAGTTGTCGTGACACGCAAATGCAAAACAAACATTGCACGTCGATCCTTTCTATGGCCGCCAATTTTGCGCACCCGTTGAAACGTTGCATTTTCGGGCAAGAACACGTAAAGGGACGGACCAATCCTCGAGACGGGGAGCAAATTTTCCCAATTGAAAATTTCAGCTTTTCTTTTCGTTATGGGGATTTCCCACGAGGGCGATAACCATATCCGATGACAATGACAAATAATGGGAATAACACAAAAAAAAAAAAAAAAAATGGCCAAACGGAAGATGGCTAGACGACGACGAACCGATTAGAATTGCACGAGGATTGGTCGCTCCAGTTGTTGTTGCTACGACTTTAGGGGCAGGGGGCGGGCACATGCGAGCTGCGTCCCATGTCCAATAATTTGCCCAATTATTTGGAAAAATCTATGTGATTTCGTGTGTGTGTGTATCGAGGTCAATGGCGACAAGGAAAATTATAACGAGTGGGACGACCACTCAGTAATTTGAATAGTCAAAATAATTGCCAACTAACTCCGTGAATAGCTCGAATTCCGATTATTAACATTAACTTCCGAGCCCGGATCCTATCCCGTCTCGTCGGGAGCAATCCTCCGATTTTTAAATCCGAAACCTATCGATGTAGAAGAAGCGAGGTGTGATTTTCTTGGAAAAACGTGATCGACGAGAAATGAGAATGATTCCACCGCTAATTCACTAATTGGCATTGGTGAGCTCGAATTGCCTTCAAATTCGATCCAATTGAGCGAAATGACCTTCCGACCAATAACCACGACTTTGCCGTGACATACGATGAATTTTCGCATTTCGAAATCGTTTAGATAGGTCTTGAGCAATTTTCTATTTTAGACAACTTTACGATATATCCGATCGCGATATTTGATTTAAATTACGTTTGATTTGATTTGCTTCTTATTTAATTAGGATTAGATTTGATTCATATTTAATTTCTTAAGGGATCCTATCTATATAAAGTACGTTTGCCTTATGTAATCGGTATTATAATTCTATCAATTTCAAGTATATTTTTTGGAAAACTTTTCTTGTTATCCCTTCCCCTGCGTCACTATCTTGCATACCTTGAAACATGGAGGGCATCCTCTCGCAGGTTTCAAGGTCGGTTATAGCATCTACGGAATTCCGCATGTATTCTTAATTGAACGATTGCGGTAGATCATCAACTCTAATGACCACCGACTGCTTGCTACAATCCACTAACCGCAATTCGAATTTAAACACACGAAACATATGAAATATTAACAAAGTAAAAAAATGTTAGTCATGTCGATCTTCGGAAATATAAGCTCGGGCGGTTGTTTTATATTACGCACTCATTATCGAACGCCATTGAATATCGTAGGATTACGTGAAGACATAGAAAAAAAAAAACACAAAGACTTGCCTAAGGTTTCGCTTTTACCCGTTGAAATCGGTTCCCGATTTTGAAACCTGAAACGTATTTTTCATACCCATTCAGTTCTATGGTTTCATTTCTACCCTACCCATCATATTGTCTCTTTAATCTGGCTCCATTCGTTCACGGAAAATCAATAATTTGAAAAAGAAAACTCTAATCTTTTATCATATATATATATATATATGTATATATATATTAAGAGATGAGCTTACAAAAAGTAATTATATTATCATCTAAACTTTTCCAGCATTAATTGTTATCAATGATAGAAATATTCTTATTGACTCGTTTTTTTCTAAGGGGTAAAAATGATTAAAATTGGGGAAAAAAAATTGAATTATCGATTTTTCACGAAATAAAAGGAGCCAACGGATTGAAATATTCGAAGCGGCTCTCTCCCATGCACTCAGACTAATTCAATTGCATTCTTATGGAAACGATCACAAGAGCTTTGCTTCTTCGGATGCGATTTCTATGGTCAGAATAACACGAATAATTTCTGGAATTGGACATTGTGTTTTTTTTCTTCTTCTCAAAAATAGAAGTAAAGATGTCAATGGAGGAAAATCACATACTATGATCAGAACAACTCTGAAAAAGAGATGCGGGTACGGATCATCATTGAGAGAAATGTGCAGATGTCATCTTTTTACTTTCCCAATTCTCATAAATTCACAACCTTTTTTTTTTTTTTTACAGTCTTGAGCCATATCGTCTCGACTAAGGTTTGGACCGACATGTCGTGTGATTTTGGTGATTTTTTTGCTTTTTTTTTGGCTTAGATCTCAATAATGCAATCTTAAAAAGGGTGCCCACAATTTTTGTTTTCCCAAACAAAGATACCAATGGGTTCTCATTGGAATCACCCCTTTTTTTTGTTTGTTTGTTTGTGTTTTCCTTTGATTAAAGTTTGGATATTTTAAAATTGGAGTTTGATACCACAGATAAAATTAAATAGAATAAAATAAAAATGGTGACGCCGTGGCACATTTACCCCGGACTTATTTTTGTGTTGTTACTTCCATCACATATCTATTCTCCCTTAGCGTCCGTTTAAAAATCCTCATTAAACTGCTGGCATAGAAACATAAGGGGAAAAAACTCAAATGATTAGCATATGGGGTGGATCTTACTTGGGAGTTTAACACGAAAAAATGCCAGCTAGATCAGGCCCTTTTTTAGATTGATATGGACATTTCAATCCTTTATTCGAAAAAAATAACAATATTTCGGGCCTTTATTTGGAATTTTGATCTTTTTTCATTGTATTTTCACCCTTTAATGTTTTCCCTCTCCAAAGCGCACGATACCACCTTAGTTAGACACTTTCGGTTTCAGCGCAAACCGCTAGTCGACTATGAGCAAACCGATCTCCGATACAAAAAGTGCATAACCAAATGGGATAGATGGGCATCGATCTAGCAATCGACGAGAAGAAGCCGCGATCTCGATCGGCCTTACTTTCCGGAAATCGATGAAAAGGTAGGATAGTTTTGGTATGGACCCTAAGGTTGTACAGCCTGTCCCCATACCCTTACCTGTATAATGTATGTACCACCAAAGCACTGGTCACGTCTCCATGCTTTGTAGGACATGATGCTCTTGACGTGAGTTCCTTATCCTCGCCACTAAATGCTGTCCCAACAAGGCTTTTCTCACGAGGCACATGCAATGCTCCACCACTTATTGTCCCGAGTCACGCGAATGCTTCTTCACACTCACTCAACACTCTGAGTCAAAGACCCTTTATCAACATGGCTATGGGAAAAAAAGGGAAGAAAGGGAAAGACAGAGAACATGCTCGCATAGGATTTCGCCGGACCGTGAGTTCGAGTCTTTTTTTTTGAGGCTAAGTTGATCATTTCAGGACTTATATGAGATAAGACTCACTCGAGACCTCCTTCTAAAAAAAAAGGCTTCAGTTCATGCCCTTATTCGAGGTTTTCGCATTAACACATCATGGGAGGCGTTATATTGACTCTTTTATTCTTTTTGAATATGCCTCCATAATTGTAAAGTTTGTGGCGAAAATTATGCCGTTGATGCGGTTTCCTTGTCACCACTCATGCTTGGATTTGAATTGGTGATTAGTCAAAGATTATGTCTTGTAAATACATATCATATAGTATAATCCGCATAAAGCAGCTTTGTTAAGATGGTGTGTAAGGTTTACAGCTCACAACTTATTCAATGGATATGTGCGTATACACGACAAGAAAGGAAAAGGGGAAAGCTCACCATTATTGAGGGGTTGCATCCAAAGATGGAAACTTAGGGAAGTGTGAAACCTCAAATCAATTATTCATATGTGCTCGAATCTTAGGTTACAAGCATGTAGAGAGTTGTTTTTCATCTTTAATTGAGAAGTCCTCACTGCTCCAAGTATTCACAATCGAGGCCATAGCTTGTTATGGGAAAAATTATCAAAAAAGTAATAAATTTATTGTAATTGTGCCAATTTAGTCATAAATTTTTTTTGCCAATTCAATGCTAAATCTTTTGTATTTATGCCAAGAGTTCATCCAGTCGCCCTACGTGGCATGGCCGACGCCGACGAACATATTTTTAAGAATATTTTAGTATTTTTATTTTTTTCTCTAGGTTGTGCGTCTCGCGAGGGTCACTGGCCGACCCTCGCTAATAAAAAAAAATAAAATAAAAAAAAAGTGTAAAAAATTAAAATATTATTAAAATTTATCCATGTCGGCGCCGATTGTGCCAAGTAGGACGATCGGCGTCCACGTCAACGATTTTCTACCAAAATCAATTAGACAAACTCAATGGGCAAGACACGAAAATGTTTAAGAATATATTTGGTACCAAATTGACACGATTATAATAGGTTTAGGAATTTTTGTTTTGGTAATTTTCCTATTGTTACATTGTCACTTAATTGCTCAGAACTAATGCAACCATTAATCTTTGGTTGAAAAGAAGAAGAAACCCTCAAATGCATATTGTAAAATGCGTCCAAAATCGGTGCACATCCCCGCTCTTAGATCATATTGATGCGCGAGGCCTATCGAACACAAAAAATATCATTACATGCTTCAGGATGGCGCAACAATTGCTCCAATTCTCGAGCTACGACGATCCATTGGATTGCATTACACCTGGTGTATCCAAAAACTTCAAACCTCAGTCCAATTCGATTCGATTCGGTTCGGTTAAGGTTTCCAAAGCGAAATACAGGCGTATTCATAGCATAAATTTTCAGTCCCAATGGTTTTTCTTGGCAAATTTCTTTTCACGAAGCCAAACTCAGAAATTGGAAATTTTTGCTGGCTCGCCGGTCTGATGCCTAACTACAGGTGAAGTGAAACTCAAAAACGAATTCGCGCAATGGAAAAGTTGCAAGGCTCGCCAACAAGAACATCAAAGGAAAGCTAGACGTTTCTCCCATTTTGGGTCCCTCTTCCAATTCATCTTTTTTAGCATCACAGGCTACATGAAGCCCGACACAGGTACACATCCTAGGATCTCGCTTATGAATTTTCATGGGCCCTTTGCTTCTGCGAGACGACCAAGCCGACGTCAATGATGATGGGATCAGACTCAACTGACTGAGCCCGTCAATTTAAGACACTACGTCCGCTCGTTTTTGTGAAATATGATGGATGGAATCAATCGCGGTACGAAAAAATAAACGCAAAAATTGTAGAGTCTGCGCTTCGCGACCTCGACATAGTGGAATGAATGTAGTTCATAACCGCTCGTCAAGCTATAGTTCCCATCTGTCGGTGTTATCACGACACGGCTGTCATCTAAGTCTTCCTGATTTGGTTTCGGTTCAACCTGAGATTGAAACTGAGGACTGTTTAACTTGCTTGTTAGCTGCTTTAGGCGGTCCTGAGAGTGGCTCATCGACAAAAGTAATGGCTTTTTAAACTGGCGGCATTGGCTCCATAAGCTCATGTTTGTCCTAGATATGCCTCTCTGTCGCTTTGAATGATTTAGCATAAGTTGGCCCTTTGAAGCCGTAAATCCCACAATGACTAGATTCCTAGGACTCTTCATCTATGCCGGGCTTGTACAGTCTGATCAGTGTGGGAGGTATTCCTTCAAAATGACAAAGATATCCATCTTGTGGATTCTAGGATGATGCTAGGACTGCGGTTTCACTGTTCTGGTGGGTGAAGCTTTTCTGATAATTGATTGTCAGAACCCGACATCAAAGGCTGGATCCCTTTTGAAATCCTGGCGACGCCTTTTCTGCTTGGGATGCTTCCGTTTGTCCGGCGATGCTGGACCTATTCTCCTGTGTTACGTTCTTCCAATGTGATTACTTTGATTTTGAGACAGCACTGAATGGACGGCGGTGTCTAGAGAGAAGCTTCGAGTTCATAGATCCCAACCATGGTCACAGTTATCTAAACCAACTGTTTTCGAGACAAATCCATTTTAACTTGTCGGTCGTTCTCTACCTCGAGTTTGGGATACTGCCGGATGAAATCACATATTGCATTCGAAAATCATCGGGGCAGGTTCAATATTCGTCCCATCATGACAAGGAAGTTGACATTTCACAGCCCTAACAAGCCTTGCTTTTACCCTGTTAAATCCTTTACATAATTGAGCTCAGGCATTTTCAGCTCATCGTGACTGGCGAATCATGATGCTTCACTCGATTAATGAATGAATATCTACATAGTTTGCGGCCTACCTAGTTCACGTCAAACATATGTGCACAGAAAAAACTATACAAATTCAAAGTATGCATATACTCCTGTCATCGGACTACCGTCGCCTTGTTAATCCTAAGTCAAAATGAACTTTCTGTAACTTTATTATGTTCAGCAATGGGAGAAAAATGAGGATACAAGAGAGTATCGAAGAACAAGGAACAAGAAATAATACATGGGAGTTATCTACAAGCACAAAAGGCTATAGGGAAGAAAGCAAGTACCGTCGATAACACTAGAGCCACCGAAGAAGGCCCCAGTGAAGAGGAATCAGCAATCTGGATGATAAAACTGCACGGGCCTTGCGATATGTTCTGCGTCGTGACAGTGGCTAAGCCTTCAAAGTTGCAGCTGAGAGGGTTCTGATTCTGAACCTGGTAGTACATGTTGAATGCGTAAGACGCGTTGCCATTGGCATCTAAGTTGTTACATGACGATCCGTATCCTAGAGCAGTGCAATCTGAAAAGGTGCAAGCATAGTTTATGTTCGTCCCGAGTTTGCTCACATCGTTCACGTTAGGCTTCAGCATGCACCACTGCTGAGGAAGATACTCCACATTCTTAGCAGCGACAGGGAACCTGTTCTGATTCTGGCCAGATAGATCTAATGGGAACTTGGGCTGCCCGTCGTAACGGAATATTCCCCAGTGCCGCTCGAAATTTCCCGGGGCGATGCTCTTTGCATCCTCATCAATGAGGCCAAAAAGGTATACTTCAATATAACCAGGCCGAAGTGGGGTCCCCGTATTGGCCACGAGCCTCGGCATAAGCCCGTTGTAGAATCTAATTGCATTAGCAATATTGGCATTCTTGTCACCATCTGTAGGCCATCCCACCTCACCCACCATGAGGGTCATGTCCCCGTGCCCCACCGCTTTAAGGGCCGATACCAGAGTGTCAAAGTTGGCATCGAACACGTTTGTGTACTGTATCCCGTTGTCCACGACCGGGGTGGCCCCATCGAAGAAGGCGTAGTTGATGGGGAAGTTGTCGTTACCATAGAGACTCAAGAAGGGGTAAATGTTGACAGTGAGGGGCGCGCGGTTCTTGGCTAGGAACTCGACAATTTGGGTCATGAGATCGTTGATGTCGGTCCTAAACCTCCCGGCGGACGGCACAGGATTGCTGTCGGGGGAGTTGTACACATCAGCATTCACAGGTATGGTGGCCTTAACGGTGTCCCCAAGCCCTGCCTCATTTAGGGCATTTTGGATGTTCTCAAGTGCTGGGAGGGTGACATTTAGGAATGAGCCGTTGTAGGATGAGAGGAACGGCTCATTTCCAACTGCTACATATCTGTGTTAAGAACAAAGTATTTCATCAATGAACATATTCTGTGAAACGGCAGGTTCCGAGTGAGATATAGACTTAGACATAGATACATGCATTTGCAAGATTGTGACAGACATTCTCACCCGACTGTGAGATTTTCAGTCTATCTGTTCCCTGTAATTTCGCCACAACAGGACAATCTACCACACATAATGTGAGACCGCTCAGCAAGTTTTGAGAAGGACAGTTACTACAGGAGACGAAGAAATAACTTTATTTCTTTGTTAAGGGCCAATTTCCTCATCATAATCTTCTGCTTCAATCAATTCCATCCTGTGTGGGGCATATCAAGGCACTGAGTATGGAATGAAACGAAAAGGCCTTTTCCCTCTGTGGTTGTTTCAGCTCCCGAAAAGGTATCGTGGTTAAATCAGATCAACGGATGTTTCTAACCTATTAATGACATATCACTCAAGCTTGTTGATCGCTACTGTCTACTGCGCACATCTCACCTGCCAAATCACAAAGGGAAGTTCCTTATACGAGATGCACATAATAGTGACTTCTCAAGAGGCGAGTCACAAATCCGCAGCTTCTAGAGCATTGTGTTACTTGCTTGTATTGGTTCTCAAATCCTGTTTGACCCCATAGCTAACCACGGCGAAGAAATTTCGAGATCCTAAAACTAAGTCACAGCGCTATTAGAAGGCTGCAATTACGTGATCAACTAGAAGAAAGATGTCACAGGGGGTTCATTCTACAACATCTCTGTCATCAGTCCGACTGCATAGTACTGGGGCAACTAAGATCGAACTGGCAACGTAGGACGGACATTGTCGAAAGGGTAAAAGCTGAATACTGGCAAGTCAGCAAGAAGTTACGAATTAAACACAGAGAACTAATTTCCAGAAGATGATGCCGACACCGAGGACTTCCCTTAGAATTAAGTCTTGCAGACTCTTCTTTTAATGACATCTTGGGACAACACAAGAATTGATTGCACATCAGATTTAGGCATTAACAAAGTTGATACACAAGAAATAAACAACTCTATCTGCCATGTAATTTCAGACAGATTAAGAAATTCGACAGACGAGCAGATCCCAACAAGTACCAACTTCAATCAATAAGAAATGTCCAATAGGCTCTTTTCCTTTAAACAATTGCATTAGCTGAGCTAACAACATATTCTTCCATTAATGCAAACCTCGTGAAGAGCAGTTTTGAACATTTTGGTCAATTTCAAAAGGCAGCAGACCAAGGAGCTCATTGGATCTCGTAAAACCACACTCGATCAACCAAATTGACTCAAGACGTTTACAAAAGTTATGCAATGGAAGAACCACAAGAGTTTGTACACAAAACTTACCTGACGTTAACTCCTCCATTGAAGTTGTACCGGGTGACGTTGCGCTCCACCCACTGCTTCGCCCTGGCGTAGCTGCTCATGGCGGCGAGCTGGTCATTCGGGATCGCGACCATGACCTCGATGTTGGTCCCCGCGAGGGCGCCCATGGTGGACTGATCGGCGTCGAAAAGCTTCACCTTCTTGATCCCATTGTCCTGCAACATTTGCACTACTGTCTTCGGAGGCAACTTGTGGGTGGCCATCGTGCCCCAATTCACACCAAGACCCTCCACGAGAACAGCAAAGATGGAACAACCAAACAGCCCCAAATACAAAACCCACTTGGAAAAATCCATACTTTTCCTTGTTTTTCTCAAAATTATTTCTCTCTTTCTGCCCCAACTGAGTAAATAAGGGGGTCTCAATTAGAGCGAGGAATATGAAAAAGCCACACTCCTGCTGATTACATCTCTCTGTTTCTCACTACTCTGTGTGAGAGAGAGAGAGAGAGGGGAGGGTGGGAAGCAACGGTTTTTTGAAGGTGGGACGACTGATGACTGCGATTTCCACCCACAGAAATTGAGGACGTGCAAATATTCGCTCTTTTAAAAGGTAAAACACAAAATAATGCAAGAATTAGACCAGAAAGTAATACAAGGACAAAAGAAGGGAAAGAAAAAGAGAAAAAAGTTGTTCTCTGAATCTCAGGGAAAAAAAGGTGGGAATCCGTATTTATTGGCGGAAGAAAAGCCCACAGATAATTGGTGAATGAATGCAACAGGTGGATTAGCAATATTGGAACTTGAAAAAACCTCGAAAGAACGAGAGAGAGAGAGCGAGACAGAGACAGAGATAACCAAGGAGACCCAGAAACAAAGTTGAGAGATTTGAGCAATATTAAGCGAAGAGGAACGTGATTAGATAGAGATGAAGGATGAGCTTTGTAAATTTGAAGCTCAAATAGGTAAAGATTCAAACCGAGAAGGAAAAGTATGAATGAGCTGAAATACAGAGCAGGTTCTAGAAACAGAGCAACGAGCCGGAAGAAAGCAGGAGCTGAGCCCACTCGATTCTATTGCATCCACCTTCAAACTGTGTGTTCACTATTGAGAGAGGGAGACGGCGAGCGTGAAGAGGAGGAGCATAAGAAGAAGAAGAAGAAGAAGCAGAAGAAGGGCGAGAGAGAGACAGAGAGAGGGAGGGAGGGAGACAGAGAGGTGGTGATGGAATTGGGAATGGTGAGAACTCCTACTGTTGCAGTAGGAGAGAGATTAAAGAATAATATTCTGAGCATTCATCTTAAATTAGTGCGAATCCGTATCGTCCGGAGAGAGAGAGAGAGAGAGAGAGAGAGGAGGACGGGTGCGGGGAGGCAACTAACGCTAACAGTAAACATTTGATTTCATATTGTTCCTACCACTTGCACTTCTTTTTTTGGTCGAATATCACTTGCACTTGCACTTGCACTTGATGGTGCGAGAAATTGAACTTATATCGCACGTGTGGTTTTCATACACGGCTTCTTTCTTCAAAAGCTTTGACAACCTCCGTTGCATTAGCTTGGCCTAATCTTTCTCTCTCCAAGTTGTTCAAAAAAATTTGCTTGCGCTAAGTCCATCAATGGAGTAAAAGATATAAACATCTCCGTAAAGCCGCACACATTATGTGTTCCAATAACTTAACGAGAAAGGGGATCAGAACTCTATTTTCGACGGGTTATTGTTATATTTCCCTTGAGGATCTTCTCATGTTCATATGAAAATAAGAAGAAAAAAGAGGCAGACACTGCAAATCTCTGCTTTCACCTCTCTCTCTCTCTCTTTCTCTCTCTCATGATCCAAGATTCTGGAGGGTGTTAGGCACAACTAAAATGACAGACAATAATGTCGTCGTTGCCTTTTCAATGAATCCATCACCGCCCCGAGAAGCTTCAAGGTCAGCAATAGATTAGATGGGGCGAAGAATGTGATTTTGCGGGGTGGTCCACTAATCTCCAACTGCACTTTCCACGCAACACCGCCTCCCCCTCCCATGTCTTTGTCCAAACGAAGTCGCCTCATCGTCTGTGGATCCACCTTTTCTCAGCACATGTGACTCACACAATGACTCTGTCCTATCGACAAACGATGGAGTTTTCGAAAACTCTGCTCGTTGGTCGGCGACCGACGCCTTGCAGAAGAGAGAGTTGCCATACAAGTACGCTTCTGCAGAGGGCAAAAAGCAGACTCTGAGGTTGGACCATGCATTACCTCAGAATGAGTGTGATGGCTTCATATGCTTTGGAAAATAATGCCTCAAAAAGATTTTCACGTGCTTCCCGTTTTTCATCAATTGGTATCAAAGCTCGATTGAATCTTCATCAATTGGTGTCGGAGTTAGATTTGTTCTTCAGCATATTCTCTCCGTTGAAGTAGGGAGATGGGAATCAAACATGAAAGGGAAATTCCAAATTGTTGCACTTGGAATGGTCCAATTCACATCAATCACATTAAACCAAATAGGTTAAAGCTAAAGTTTTATGAGCCGAAACCAATTAAGATGAAAACAGTTGTTTACTTCATCTTTAAAAAAATAATTATTTTTTTTATTTAAAGTTCTTCCCTTGGACTAATCCTTGAAAAGGCTTAGTGACAAGAGAAAAAAAGGGATGGTATATTAAGACATGATAATATTTTTGGAGTAAAATTTTTTTTTTCCGAAGTGTTTTTGGAATAAAAATTTATTCTGGTAATGCATTTTATGAATCAAAAATATATTTGATTATACAACTTTATTTTTTTTGTAAACTTTTGGAGTATTTTTTTGCTTCACAAGTAATTTTGGAGCCACATGAAAAATTAAAAAAAAAAATACTTCTCTCCAGAAGTAGAAAAATCAAGGCATGCGCATAAAGAACACTTCTATTCTAGAAATCAATTCACTTTTGCCCTAAAAATCAATTTCGTAGGAAGTTGATTTTTCTACTTCGTAGAGAAGTAATTTTTTTTTTCACTTTTTCAAGTAGCTCCAAAACTACTTTCGAAGCAAATAATACTCCGGAGATAAAAAAATGAAGTTGCGTTACCAAACTAATTTTTAATTCGTAAGACACATTACCAAACGGATATTTGCTCCAAAAGTCTTTTGGAGTAGAAATTTTACGATAGAAATGTTGTCATACGTGCCCTCACCTTTTACTCGTAAGCCGAAATAAAAAAATCAACTTTCACTCGAAAGTTAATTTCTAGAGCTGAATTGTTGCCGTGCGCGTTATTAAGCAATAAAAACTTGGCAAAAAAGAAAAGAAAAGTGACTTTTTTCTTCTTCTTCTTTTCCCTTATTTTGGCTTTTGAGAGAACAAGTGGGTGTGGATTCATCATTCCTATTCCAAGAACATATGGATAAGGATGGCTACGTGCCCTCCAGCCCCAAAACCATCGCGTTCACACTTTTCTCCTCGCACCCGGCCCCATTCCTTCCTTTCTCTAATCAAAATCCAGAAAATGATGAGTGGAAACGGCGAGCCGTTTTGTGGATCAGAAGGAAGTGATTCTGATTATACAGAATGTTTATGAGGACTAGTCGGATGTACAAAATTTTGCATTTGGGCTCCATTCTTTGCGTACATTAATCCGAAGATCAGAAATGTAGTTATTGGATAGAACAGATGATGAATGATTGTCGGGTCGAGTTTTGTAATATATCGTTTCGCGAGAACAGGTTGCGGCCATATCATCCGGTTAATGACGGTAGATTCGCACGCATGAATTCGACCACGGTAGAAATTCTAAATCACGAGGTCACAACACAAATTAACATTCAATCGCCAGCTGAAAAGTGGCTCGAGGAATGAACTTCGAAAGGGAATGATTGAGCTAGGGAGACGTCGGCCGGTGGCGGCTTTTGTCGATACGGAATTTGCTTGAAGTTCACACTGAAATTTTTGTCCGTGTTCGAACCTTTCTATTTAATTCGATGAATGGGTCGACATTATGAGGTCGATGGATGTGCCGATGGATAGCGACTTTAAATCAATTTCTAATGCGTCTTAAGAAAAGAGGGCAAAAAAAAAAAAAAGAGAGAAGAAGGAAATTGCTTATCGGTTCATATAATATTCTATCAACTAATGTCGATGCTAGAACTTTCGAAGTTGACAAAGCTAGTATCGAATTTTTCCGACGTGCTTTGTCATTTCGATTGTAAGCATAATCCTCGCCTAATTGTTGTTTTTGTCTGTCGGCAGCTCCTCTTTTGTACAAGACGAGGAACGAAAAGGCATATCCTTTTCTTTATTTTCAATATTCCAATTAGTAGGTGAACACTTTTTTTTTCTATACAGAAAAATTAAGACATATTGGGGATTTATCGAAAAAATTAGGAATGTTAAAAAATTGATGAGTCTTGATAGTGATATCAGTAGACCGCTATTATTGATTCTATAATATAGATGAAAACGCGCACAAATATATTTAAAACCTAAAACCTCTTAATTCCAACCATACGACCCCTTAAATAAAAACTCAAACCCGAGGGTTTCGAGCGTGCCTCAACCCCACCCACGGAACCCCGTCTGGAAGGCGCTCCCGACCCCCACCCGCCGACCGGCACGAGACCTGATGGGCGCGCCCCGACCCCGCATCCTCTTGGTCATGGTCCGTGGTAAAAGGTCCCCAAATATTCGCTAACCCAACCATATATAATAGGATAAATAATTATCATATAACAAAAATTAGGGAGATGTTAGGAAGCAGAGCTCTTGAATAAGTGAATAATACAAAGGTAGGAGCCGGCTAATTGTCGTAAGATGTCTAAAATGAGATGAACGAGCGCAACTGTAAGTCTTTTTTTTTTATGCTACCTTGGCAACCAGCATGAGGAAGAACGAGAAGAAAAAGAAAGAAAGAAAAGAAAAGAAAAGAAAAAATTAAAAATTTAAAAATTAAAAACATATTATTAAAAATTATCGTCGGTCCTGATCGACACAAGTTGGTTGGAGGAACTTAATTGGCATAAATATAAGAGGTTTAGAATTGAATTGACAGTTATTTTAACAAAAAAATTTTTTTTTTGACAAGACAAAAAAGGTTTACGACTGAATTGATATAATTACTATAGGTTTAAGACTTTTTAAATAATTTTCTCGAAGGTAGATTTACGTTACTTTTCGATTCTGGTGATCTTGGCCAATATTAAGCTGGAAACATACTCAATTAATCAATATTTGTGTACTAGTTCTTAAAAAAAAAAAATTGTAGGCACCCACTGTCGGTGGAAGCAGCAATTGAGATAGAAACCCTAGAGATTCAGGAGATAAAAATTCAAGGGTTTTTCAAATTCAAATCTTGAAAGTGAGGAGTGTTTCCAAGGTTGATAATCTGTCATTTTGTTAATTACCCTCGAAATAACATTTAAAGAAAACCGTGGAGGTTTTGGGCTGACAAACAAATTTAATTAGTCGACATGTTAATCTAATTAATAATTACTTAGATAATTTAATCTGCAAGTCACATCTTAGCATATGTCTGAATCTGTCTGGGCTCCTGAGTCCTAAAGCTATAGAGATTAGGTTGGCTTCTATTCTGTGAAAATTGACCAAATTGGTGGGGCTTGCCCTCTGCTATAGAGATTAGGAACTTTCTCGTTTAGAAATCAGAGTTAGGGCGCTTTGTTGAAAAAAATTATCATGCCTCAGGGAAACCCTAACATCCAGCGCGGGTTATCGTGTATGTAGGCACGCGACGATCACGAGTCGTAAGAATGTGGCGGAGTAAATTTAGTCGTATTTTCGAGCTCTATATCCCCGAGCTAATGATCTGCGCTCACATGTTGGGATATTCGCAGCGACGGCGAACATGAAGAGACGAAGAAATTACGACACGCATTGTTGACCTGCGTAACAAATTTTTGTGGGGGTTATATGTTGCGTCGTGGCTAGAAGTTCTCCGGAGTGATGAAATGTTGGAGTCGATATCTAAAATGAAAGCAAGAAAATTAAATCAGCACTCTAGAGGGAACTACAGGGGGCAAGATTTTGGTGGCTAAAAGAAAAGTCAAAGAAGAAAGAAAGTTCAACTGAGAAAATTTACCAAAAGATTCCTAAACTTAATGCAAGTGTGCCAATTCATAATTTTTTTCCCAATTCAATCCTAAATATTTTTTATTTGTGTCGATTCAATTCTAAATCTTTTGTGTTTACACCATGATCAATTTTGTAGAAAATCGGCGACGTGATCAATTTTTAATAATGTTTGGAAATTTTTATTTTTTTTTTATTTTTTTTTCCTCCAGTTGACAGCCTAGCCCGACTTGTGAGGGCAAGACTTGCACACCACTAGCGAGGCGAGGCCGAGGCAAGCTTTGCTAGCCGTCGCCCCCCCCACTAGTGGGCCTCGACCAAATCTAGGCAAGAGCCTATAGGCCCTCGTCTAAGGTCGGCATGGGTCACTTGGCCACTAGTCAAGGCTCGGCGACCCCGTCGGCCATCCCCCAACCTCGTGGGCCACCGGTCGAGGCTCGGAGCGGGACCCTCGTGTTTTCTTGTCGATAGAAAGTATGAATCATATCCTAACAAAAAAGGGAACGAAGTGAATCGAACCCGAACACAAGTGACTATGTAATTCTTCATCTGTACACACGCACGTATCTTCTCTGTTTGTGTGTGAGTTTGTGCATGTGGTGATGAAGGTGGTGGTTGTGATGGATAATAAATTTAGGTGTAATAGTTGCATGAGTTACTATTTGAGCGTGATATTTGTAGTTAGGGTTAATACCACGAAAAATCCCAAACCGATACGCTTGTGATAAATTTATCCCAAACTATTTCTTTTTACCACAAAAATTTCAAACTGGTACATTTGTGACAAACTTACCTCAAATTGGTACACTTATGACAAATTTACCATATGTTAATGTTAGTTAAATCTAATTGTCAAATTACCGAGTTGGATAACACGTGGTAATTGATGGATATATCATTGTAGGATTTTTACCTTCCTGTTTGTCACATGTGTATCGATTTGAGATTTTTCATGGTATTAACCCAATTTTGCGGAGGCTAAATTTATCATAGATATATCGGTTTGGAGTTTTTCGTGGTTAAAAAAATTAGTTTATGATAAATTTGTCATGAGATATGATAGTTTAGGATTTTTTGTGGTCAAAAAAATAATTTGGGATAAATTTGTCATACTTGTACCAGTTTGGGGTTTTTCGTGGTAAAAAAAATAATTAAGGATAAATTTATCATAGTTGTACTAATTTAGAATTTTTCATGATATTAACCCTTGTAGTTATGTTTGTAGTGTAATTTGGTATAACGGGTATATCTCCAGTTGTTTATTACAATTATCTCGTGTCACCACTACAATGTTTCTGCGTACCCCACAAATGGCATCAAAGCAAAATTGCACACTCTACAAAAATGAAGCTGCAAATACGACAACCAAAAAGAAATGAGGAGAGAGAGAGAGAGAGAGAGAGAGAGAAGGAAAGGAATGGTCTTCAATGCCAATAATCACTTTTGAAGAGTACACACGGACTTCTGAGACGGGACTCCATCAAGTGAATCGAAATCTTCAGTTCTAAGGAACAATAGCACTTTTTTGGTCAATGACAAAATCTTGTCGCTTGTTTCAATCAGAATAATAGTACCTTTGGTCAACCATTGCATTCCCTCCTTCAGTCTGACAGTCCAATGACCTCCTTCTCACATGTTGCAACTGCGATCAAAACCTACCTGGCGAATTGTCCACCAATGATCCATAGAAAACCCGTTGTTTGTGTATCGGATCTCGGCATGATGTTGTGGTTATAATGATGTTTGATTCATGGACTCTAGTCAATTTGGGACACTACTCTTGGTTTGGTTTTAGGAGCAGGAGAAAATACGAAGACTGAAGATGCAGCCAATTTCTCTGTTAGTGCAAAAATGGGATAGCTTCTCCGCCCTTACCAACCATCGATTATAACCATTAATTCTCTCACCGATATTTCTCTTCTCTATTTCAAAACCAGCTGAAGTACTACTTGCCATTGTAGTCTACTGTTAAGACCCTTGAATCATTGCATCGGCTTGGCAGGATCTGTGGCAAGCGCAACAGCCTTGAACTCGCGCTAAGCATGGATCACAAGCATGGGCTGAGCCTGCTCGAGCAAAGGCAACGGTCGATTAGTAATGAATTGGGGGCGCTACTGAATCGCATGGCTTGGGTAGAGCATGGATTGCCGCTTTTGGATGATCAAAATTCCTAGGGACTGCTTCGGATCATGGTACACGAGCACAGATTGTGGTTTACGTGGACAGTAAGCGAGCATGGTTCAGGCCATGGGAGTGGGCATGGGCTTCTGCTTGACTCGGGGAAGGAAGGAAGGGCACACTAGGAATTGGCTTGGTGCTCATGACCGCTTGCATACTTGGCCCAGGACATGAGCTATGCCGCGTGGCTGTCACTCGAGCCATCTGCCAAAGAATAAGCTCGTGACCAAGAATGTGTTCCAACAACAAGAAAGGCTTCAGATACAGCAGTCGACCGGAACTGCTTGTGACTCTTGTATATTTGTAAATGTTTGGATGGGTTCATGTAACTGCTTTCTTTGTGTTTATGAGTCTCCAGACCAGTGTATGCATGTTTCTATCATTGGGATAAAAGCTCAAACAAGTGTCGGTATTCATGTTTGAATAAGAAAAAGACGTTGGAAGTGTTCCAGCGTCTTGTACATTTCATCGGACATTTGGTGTGCCTTAGTGTCTGGGCATTTCTGACCCCTGCATGTTCAGTCCTGATGTGTTTTCTATATGAACCCGTGTACAACCTCGCAAACCGGCCAGGACGAGTAGCGATTGATCCAGTGTTCATGAACCGGTCATAAGTGTGATTGGGTGTGCCGGCAAAAGCAAGTGGTGCATCATGCCTAATTTGAGTGCAAGGGTGATGTGAAAGTGACCAAAGGGCAGGTTCAAATTGTCCATGCGCGTGTTGCATCGAGCTGTGCGTGGCCTGGCCTGTGGAGTGTTCATTATCGCGTGTACTTCCCGCTCAATTGGGGGTGGCCTGGTCAAGGCACAGTGTGCTTGACAGCCATAGGGCCAAGAAATCCATGGTGGAATATCGACCTGTGACATTTACCATGGCAGATCCTTTAATAACTCAATTTTCTAAAGATAAAGGCATAATAAACCAAAGCTACAAGTACAATTGTGTGTATGCAAAACAAATGCTGCTAAGTGCGATTTCTGTGAACACGGTATGTACTGCCTAGTTATCCCCATTCTACATAATAGAAAATGCAATTGTCCCTACATCCCATGCCGCTGCATTAAGAGTAATATGGTCTTCAATGAGAATGAACTGTCTGTCCCTGGTTAGACAGGGATGGAACCAATATAAAATTTGCACGACTATGCTGAACATTTTGACTGACCATGCGTCAGTAACTTGGGAACAAACAGATCGTAGGCTCAAATCCATGGGAACAAGCCGATAGATATGCAAAGCGCTTCCACTGATAAGATTGTTCTAGCCAATGAGATGCATACTCCAAAACTGGCATATCGAAAGAAAGGAATTCATAGAGCATAAAAAACTAAGGGGTGCGGGTGCATTATACAAGAGAACTGTCACATTGAGCTGGGAAGAGAAGAAATGCATATTTACCAAGGGAGTTGGGTAATAAACCGTAACTACGGATTGCATCAACGGTAGGGTAACATCTTATACATGTCTGTTTATGGCATCAATTCATCTTCAAGGTAGTTATACTCGAATCTGAACTCGGTCTTGATCCTCTGACACCTGAGACCCAATCAAATTGAGCAAAGGTCACAATAAAAGACAGATGTACCTTTCCCAAGATGAAGAAACCACAAAAGACCTGGTCCTAACTTACAGGAATCAAATGTCAATGCATTAACTAACCATTCAAACATGCAATACACCTATGCATTAAAGCAGTCCACATTTTTTTTTTCAATATTCAAAAGCAATGAATTTTCAGCAAGACCATGAAATGAAATACTTCCAGAATCTCAGCCATCAATGGAACCAAGAATCAAGGAACTTTTTATGAAACACAAACTAAATCAACAACATGAAGAACTATCATAAAGATCATCCTTCGATGAGCTATGAAATAATAAAAGGATTAATTTAAAGAGAAGAGAAAGATTTCAGCAGGAAAAATGTTAATTTGAGTGGCAATTGTTGAACACACTACTCATATTCAGCTTGTGCTTGTAGAAGGATAATGCCAAAATCGGTTAGCGAGAAGAATTACTAAGGGTACTATGGTCTAAGAGGAAGGAAGCATGGGAAATTTCTTGGAAGAGAAAATTCTTCTAAATTGGAGGATTTCCTTCTGGAATGTCTTGCCTGAGAGGCCATGCGATAGAGTCAGGGGTAGCTTGTGTTTCTTCAGCTCTATTGTATGGGTATATAGTTTCATTCTAATTGTTCTTGTATTATCCTATCAAAAACCCATATACACCTCCTCAAATAAGTCAGGCAAGTATTTCCCTCATGGTTCAGAGTCCTATGCATTGCATAAAATTCTGACACATCAAAATAGCAACTTTAAGTGAGATAGAGCACAGATTGTGAAGGGGGAGTTGATCAAACGTACCATCCATGTTTTAGGTCATCATTTGAAACATGGAAATCAAAATAGACATAAGTTCCTTGCTCGTATTCATCAGTCGCAATCTGTGGCTCCTCATGCCGCTGAAACCACGTATTGTATTTTTTGTGGTATCTCCAAGATTGCTTTTTCAACTCTTTTGCAGCTAAATACTGTTGATAGGTGTTCTGCAGATAATTATTTGTATGATGTCATGCCTGGGAGTGACAATATCAAAGTAAAAGGAAAAGATCCCTTAAATTATATAGAGATGAATCACCTGCTGATAGTAAAATGCAAAGAAGAGCGTATCAGGACCTAATCTTTCCCAAAGGAGAGGGTTATTGACAATTGGTGCCTGTACTTGAGGAAAGCTAGAAGGCGTGAGAGCAGGGTGCCTCTGAAAGAAAGAACATTTGAAATAAGATGAAACAAATGGCACACCTGTTTAAAATGGTGTAATGCTAGATGATGTGCAAAAGTGGAAAAAAATAGCAGAGATCATACCGGAACGTAGCTCCTCAGCCGTTCAGAGTCCTTGGGTTGAGGAAGTCTGTGATATGCAGCCTCAAGCATCTGGAGATTGTATAACTGATCTTGCATTCCTCCACTACTAGTACTAATAGTTGATCCACTGAGATAATCTCCTATAGCACCAAGATCAGAAACACTCTTCCGCCCAATGACACCAAGGCTTGCAGAAGGTTGAGCGGACAGCAGAGGTTGTCCAGGAGATAGGTCAGTATCCCTAGGCACTTGAGAAGGCTCAGTGAAAGAAGCAGCTGCTCCAGCCTGTATAATAGCAACCACTAACAATGAGAACTTTTCTCTTTTTATCATTTCATCTCTGTCTCGTAGAAATCAATTGCTTTTGCTCTGTCTTGAATCCATAACTAGTTAAATCATATCATAATAAGATATTGCAACCAACCTCACGAGGCTCACTCAGGTTCTGCCATCTAAAACTTCTCTCTTTGGTCATCAATCATCTAAATTCAATCTTTTTTCAACCACTCTTGTAGAGCTCCAGTTAAATTTAAATAATTTTAAACTAGACCAATCATCAAACTAAGTGAGGATGGGCCCATCAAAAGCATATGAACTAGCAAAGTGTGTTGAAAGGAACCCCACTCCACTCCTGCCATATAAATTAATGAATCACATCCAGATTCATGATGTAAATTTGGACCCAATCCACATAAAAGCAGACCTAGCAGTGGTACACCAAATCTTTATATTAGTTATGCACTCCAACCGAAATATCTCTGATATTATATGAAACCTAACCCAGACCCGTGCCATGTGGGAGCTTCGTGCATAGGGCTGCCCTTTTTCTCACCCACTAGAATAAACCACCAACATCCCCATCAAACAGTTCATATTTTCTTCTTAAGGAATTTTTTTTCACCAAACAAATCCATGTGGTCTTGCCTCTTAATTCCTAAAGAGACAATTATGGCACAGGAAGATTCTCTCACTCAGCCCACAAGCCATTACTTCTAGGATTTGGTGAATGTAAGTAAAACTACCCTCAAAAAAGAAAATAATAAACTGGAAGGAGCTTATTGCTAAGTGAAGCCACTGTCCACTGTATAAACCCTGGGTAATCTGATATAGCACTGCAAAGAAGCTTTATACCCAAGAAAGGGGCCAGGAAAAAGAGTGGAACAGCAAAGCAACGACCATCAGCTTGCATGGTACATAGGAAATGGTACACTCATCTTGAAACGAAGACAATAGTCTAAACTACCTGGGTTATCTTGCAAATCTAAATGATTACCCATCTTACACAATAAACCCATATAATGATACCTGTAACCTACCAAGTTTCCATCCCACCATGGAATCTATATAATAAAAATGGTGATGAAGATAGCTTTAGAAAGGACCACTGGCATTTATCCACTACATTAAAATCAGTGCAAATTAGTCATATCCAAAAAAGATATATTAATTAATTGCACCTTACAGCATATAAACAGAACAAAAGAGATAATGAAAGACTTCAGTACTTCAATTAAGTGAAAAATAATATCACGTACAGATGCATCTAATGGGTGTGGAGATTTCAAATCATCATCATTCGTGCTCTTGCCAATTCCGGTAACAGCAACAGACTCAGTTGATTCATCGGGCATATTCTGCTGTTGCTGCTGCTCCTCCAATTTAGCATGGCCAGTTCCTGCAGATAAACAGTTCAGTCCAACATGCAGTCACAATAGAGTGAAGGCTATGAATGTAAAATCTACATGGAGAAATCAAACACCATCCATTGTTGCATCTACCATAGTACCAAAAAACAATCCACCAATTAAAATGCTAAAAACTTAATCCTTGTTTATGAGAACATCACAAATTTAGGAACATTGGAAGGACCACAATCTAGCCACACAGTAACCTACAGAAGCACAAAAGAGATATCATAAGGAAAATGAGCGCCAACAGAATGAAAGGATTAACTTCCTTCCTCCTGTGGGAAAGAAAATAGTTGCTCAGTGATATCCATAAAACACCCCTAGCAGAAATGAAATAAGGCAAAGCCAAACCCCCTGAGATGCCTCCCCCCAATTTCAACAAAATACATCACAATCTTAAAATCGCCAATGCGGAATGCAACTCCGGAATCAGAAATGATCTGTTGGATTAGTGAACGTCAGACCTTGTGGACTAGACTGTTGGATGGGACTTGGTTGTTGAATAGTGGCAGCCACTGCCCCATTAACACCCGGTGTCTGTAATCCTAATCCAAGACCAACTTGAGGAGCAACTGATGCGGTCGGAGCATTGAACTACAAAAAACGAAGTGTCTCAGTTGAATAACAGACTACATAAAACAAGATGAAAATATCAAAAAACAGATCAAAGCGGAAATCAGATGCTATATAAACCATGTGACAGATTACTAGGAACTGAATCACACGAGGAAGCAAATAACTTTGCAGAAATGGTTCCAGCTACAAAGCGCGAAAACCAGCCCCCTAGCATATAAAAGCATTCTCACATGTTAAATCAGTTTCGTCTGATTATGTAAGGACAGTCTCAAATTCATTGTACATGACTACATGCACATTCTTCAATATCTGGCTAATGCCAAAACTTTTGTCCATTGCTCGTTCACATTACATCAGGAATCAATGTAAACTTATAGGCATGACGTACTGAAGCAAACTTTCACCAGAATCTCAACCAAAACAATCAGCTTGAAGTTAGTCTCAGGAAGTACAGGATACTCATAAAAATTCTAAAGTTTTTTTTTTTTTTTTTACTGACTCACTTAAAGAACGGTTCAAGCTGTAGGCCTACTGTTTGAGTTCCACTCTGCATATCTAAATTGGGCTCTTTCAAAGAGTACCTTCATAAATGAAAGGTGAGGAGGAACACTTTATCTTCATCCCCACCACAGAGATTTTATCGTAGAAAGTGACAATGCAACGATAGAAATTTGTGGGGCATAGTATATAGGAAAGCAGGGGCATAACAGAGAAAATATAGCAAGAATGCAGCAGACAGAAGCTATTGGGGAAGGAGCTCTGGACAGCAGATGCCGTGATAGCATTACGGCAGGCAAGGATAAGACAATCTATTAGCACATCGTAGGAAGTAGTAATAATAATTCTTTTGGGCCAAAATGATGTCAAGTACTGCCAAAAATGCCGATCTATCTATATCTGTGTACAGAACTGAGAGCCGTGCCATGCACAGAACAGTGATGAAGAGATATGGCCATATCAGTGAGATCCAATTGCCAAAATTTCAATTACCATTTGACATCCTAAATTTTCGTGCGCCATGTCATGCACAGCACATGCTGAACAGTTGTGATCATATCAGCGAGATCAAATTCCTTAAATTGAAAGTAACATGTGAAATCCTAAATTTTTGTGTTGATCACAGACATGCCACCTAAACAGTGGTCATGGTTCATCTGGTGTGTGACACATCATCAACTTATTTTTCTTCTTGCAAGAAATCCTAATGCCATCTCCAGGAGTTCAGCAAAATATGTAAGTATGATAGAATTGGATGTCACCGGCCCCCTCCCCCGACCCGACCATATGCTCTAGCACTGCTTCTTAAGAGCAGCACAAACCCTTTCAACATAGCAGCGAACTCAACACAACCCCCCCACCCACCCACCACCCCGGCCCCGTCCAACCCACAACCACTACACACTCACACACACACACACAGAGAACCTGTGGCAAGAGTGGGTTTTGCTGCTGTGGAGAGAACTGCTTATGGTTTCCTCCTGCCAGCGGAGGCATGCCCAGAAGGTTGCTGTGTCCCTGCTGTTGCACTTGTTGGAGCCGTTGCAAAAATTTCTCCCTCTGGTCAGGTGCGATTTCAGTTCTCCCTCGCAACTGCACCTGGGAGATGACACACGTAAAGTATATCCAATAAGGGAGCATGATACTGATCTAAACAACACAGTAACAAAGCACAATATGCAGAAGAAAGCAAACATTTGACTCTGGAAATACTACAAGTATGACCTGGATGTAGAGACACCTAAAGAAGATACTGATAAAACAAAAAGCTGAGCTTAATACAGGGGAAATAACTTAAAAATAGAAAAGAACATGGCCGCCTCCCAATAGAAAATAAAACAAAAATAAACTCCTAAAAAGCACATGATAGAAAGCAAATAACACTCATACTAATGTATAAAATTACCCAACTCTCAAACAACATCAACTTTGCACTAAGGTTCCTGAAGGACCAACAAGTAAGTGGCCTTTACAGAAATATAGTGGCTATCGCATAACACTGGGATCACTTTACATTTAACTGGAGGCTCAATGTGGACACCACTAAAAAAAGAGAGACTGTTCAAACACCTACACATGATGCTTCCTTATGCAGCTTTCACCCGGTACACAAATAGCATCCAAGAAAGACACAAAGCAAAAGACAGCAGAAGAAAACTGAAATGCTACTAAACCACAGTAACAATAGTGATATACCGCTTCATTCTGGGGAAAGGAACTTCCAGGCCTCCACGGCATATTGGACACTACAGGAGGCGAAAATACTCTGCCAGCTATGGCCGTGTTATCAACACCACCAGCAGGATCAACCAAGGCACTTCCATCATTAGCCTTAATGTTTTGTGGCAAAACCTGTCTATTACCAAAAGGGGATACTGGAGGCTGCACCAAGCCACTGCTACCGAGTCTATCATCAGTTACTAAAATATTCCTCTTTGCTATGTCAGAAGCAGAAGGAACTGCACTAAGGGTTGCATTGCTAGAAACTGAACTGCTTGAAAGAGGAAGATTGGATAATGTTTGGCTGGATAGAACCCCCTTTCCTATTCCTCTAACAAGTCCAGCATCAGCCAAAGCCGGAGATGATCGACGAGCAGGATGGCTCCCATTTTCTTCTTCTTTGATAGGACTAGCAAGGCTTGCAGTTGATGAACTAGGAGCACCTGCAATTTCGGAAGTAACTCGGACAGAATTTACACCTGCTGACATAGTTGATGCCCCCGCCATGCTATGAGAAGGAATATTGGATGCAACAGGTATGGTATGACCGACAGCTGCTGCTGCTGATGGAGAGACCACTACATTAATTTTGGCAGGTGGCATTTTTGTAGATGTGTCAGAACTGCCATCATGAGAGCTCGCCTCCTCAACTTGTTCCTGGGCTGGTGTAACTTGTTGTTGACTAGCCGTGGTAGTTGCCTAGTAAGGAAATTCTCTTTATATATACTTAACCAATGTTTGTATGACTATTCTTGTAATGAATTACATGTAACGACATAAAACAACCTAACCCTACCATTGGTTGAGATGCTGTGGCAGTCAGAGAAGTTTTTAAGCCTAGGGGTGTCCCCTGCCAATGGATATGGAAATATCCGTTTAGTCATGTTAAAGGTGGTAGCCAGAAACTCAAGTTCATTGGGATTTAGGTATCAGGCAAAAGAGAGCAGAAAATTCAGCTTAATCGTTTTGCAAATGTCTCAACAGAAACCAAATGGTATTCCTGCCACAACTAAACCATAAGCTAACAAACCAAAAAATATTGTGGGCACATGGACACCATAGAGCAATCATCACAAAAAGGGTATTGATGCTTCCTCAGAAACCAGAGCTTTCAAGATAAGCTTGATCAATTCCACAAATTGGAAAAGAAGACTTAAGAGACAAAGCTCAAGGTACAAGTCATAAAGCACTCCACCATCCCTATTTCCAAAAAAAATGATTGCATGAAATGTTATATCAAAGAAAGTAGAGGTAAGGAGTTGGAACTGTTAATCAAAATATAAAGGGATACAATTTTCTTCTAAAGTTCTCAGAATGACAAAACTGCATTGTCTACACGACATATGACAAAGCTGCCTTCGGTTATACCAACAGAGAGGCAGGTTTCATGCCACCAATCCGTAAATTAATGCCATTCTCACCAGGCAACCCACAAGAGAATGGGGAAAGAAGATCATTCAAAATGGAGATTGTTCTCTGCACCCAAGAATTACAAGAGGCAAGGCACGTCTCATTTTAAAAGAATTACCTTGATGAGACCAGGAGGACCAATTATTACCAATTCTTCAAGAGATTCAACCTTATCTAATGGTAATGTGATATAGAGTTCATCAACATCACTGAATTCCTCAAAATCCTCCTGCAGATGTCATAGTTTGAACTAAGATCAGCATACACAATGAAATGATCTAGAGGCATGCGCTACAAAAAACAAACCAGAGAACCAACACCAAGAGAGCCAGATTCTTCAATTCCCTTCTGCATGTAAATTTTACAGCCCCCATGCAAGGGGCTAAAAAGGAAAAGCATCTTCAATTTTTATAGAGATCAACCTGATTACGTTCGACATAATCATCCAAGAACTCCTTAACATCGTTGACCTGCTCAGGACTCAATTCATCATTATCCAAAAGTCTCAAAATCAGCTCCAACTTTATTATATGAGCCTTGTGCCGAGTAATAGATGTCTCTAAATGTGTCTGCAAAAGAAAACCAAAGTCAGTAGGAAGACCATTGGAAAAGCAAAATTTTATGTCAAAAATGAAGCGCCTTTTCACACTAGGTACCAATCTGGGAGGCTTCGTCTTTCCTTTCTTAACAGATAGCCCCTCAATCTCAGCTTCAAAGATATCAATCTGGGTCTCCAACTCCCCAACCTACTCATTCCGCACAAAGTCAAATCAGTCAAACAAATGTTCTGACAATAGGCATTCCGTGAAAGATAGGATAGATGAGCAAAAGAACCATTTCCATACCACGGTGTTCAACCAGTCCCTAGTCTCCGATTTAGCCTTCTCTTTTGGATCCTGAACGAGAACACACCTTATTGGTTTATACATGAACCATAAACAGGAAAAGTAGTCACAAAGATATGCCACTACTTCACTGATAGAGCTGATTTCATGAAAGGATGAACGCGATGTCACTAAAAGATGCACATGTAATACATGCGTCAAACAGGCACAGAACAGCAACTTGCCTTAATCAAAGATGCAAAAATGAGAAAATCCATATCTTAGAATGACAGCATGGGAAAGTGAAAGCGATGATAACAACACACAAACTGAAACAAGAAAAGGTGTTCTCAGATCAATCACTCCATTGACCACAGTGTTCAACTTGAATCCATCTAAACCCTACTTTCCGCCTAACATAACCTGTCAAGAGGACAAGGCCGGCAGATTGCATGTCTTACACCTTAACCGAAGATGCAGAAATTGGAAAAGCCATATCTTAGAATGACAGCATGGGAAACTGAAAGCAATGATAACAACAGACAAACTGAAACAATAAAAGGTGTTCTCAGATCAATCACTTCATTGACCACAGTGTTCAACTTGAATCCATCTAAACCCTACTTTCCGCCTAACATAACCTGTCAAGAGGACAAGGCCGGCAGGTGGCATGTCTTACAGTTTTAGGTTGTTGACCCAGCCCTTCCTTAGAGAATGCTTTTGTTTTAGTCTCCTTTTCGCAGATCTTAAATCTCTCCATTTCACGCTCAATAAGCTTGCGTGCATCCACCAGAGCCTGCTCATAAGAGGCACTAACCTATGTCAACATATAAGCCAAAAAAGACATATTAATTGTCATCTCCAGATCCAGAAACAAGCAATGAAAAGATGATACCGACACGAAGAAAATATCGGGAGACAAACGCGATATGAACTCAATATCGCTGAGAGAGAGAGAGAGAGAGAGCAAGCGAGCCCTAATGACATTTGTGACCGACAATGCTCAGAGTGCTCTACCAGAAAACAGAGTTCAGGGAGTATCAAATACACAAAGCATTGCAACCTGCATGGATATACAGATCATTACCTACACCATAACAACAAAAACACATTTATACATGCCACGTCAGACAGAAAAACATGCTTTTAGACACATAAACCAAGAACTCCTTTGTCAACAAGAGTTGTCATGAGTAAAAACCAGGGGGGAAAGGAAAAGAGAAAAAGAAAACAAGGGTTATCTTGTCTCCACAATCTATTTCAATGAAACAAGAGAGAAGTTTCCTTTCCCAACACTACACTATATTCACATGTTTGATGCGCAAATGAATATAGACTTTCATTTTGGAACACAGGCTACAATAGACTTTCAGATGGTATGGTTTTATAGGTCGTCACACACCACATTACTTGATGACTGGGTGTGTAACAACATCTCATTTCTTCTCTTTTCCTTTTCCCGCCAGCAGAAGCCACAACTAGACTAGAAAGGCAAAGGCGTTTCCTCCAAATACAGATGCTAATAACTTCTTCTTAATGTGTAACTTGGAAGTGTTGAACCTCATCAGATTAAGCATTTGGATCAATTTAATTTCTTAGAATTGAAAGTTCTTTTCAGCTCTAACTTGAGTAAATGTTTAACTCGTCATTTTAATATCTACTGATTGTTCGACTAACACAAGGAAAAAACCAATTATGATGCAGCCTGGGATATGGGTTCTCCAAACTGATAGACTACCCAATTTTTACTCAACCCAAAATTAGAAATTGAACTGATAAATCGAAATCATCAGCTGGTGCAATCTGGCTTAGAAAAAAATTATGGAACATTATTTTTCATTTTTTGAGAATAATCATAGTCAAATGTGTCCGTGCTGTCTTATACTCGTGTTTCTATTTATTGAACCTTCTGATGCTCATGCCCGGGACGACTATCTCATAAAGCGGGCCATGTAATTGAACCGTATTCACAATTGCCAACCCCGCGTTGACATCGACAACATTCTAACAACACTGCGAACTGCAGATGATTAAGCGCAGTGATAATCAGAAAAAGCGTAGCTTCCATGGAACGCCCATGTGCGACACGAGCAGTCCAAGAACTGATCATACAGAGAACGTAACGGCAGACAAAAGAAACGATCAGCGGATCAAAAAAATCCCTCAACTCTGAACCACGTAATACGCCGAGACAGTGAAATGGAGAAACCACCTTCTTGTCCTTGATTTCACTGGACTGTATCCACGTCTTGATCTGGTCCCTGTACCTCTGCAGCTTCTTAATCTCCTTCTTTAATTCGGCCTCGAACTTCTCCTTCTGGTTCGCATTGTCCGTGTCGTAAACCTGAGGCGACGGAAACATGCGATCGACCGATCAGAACAGTCCAAATTCCTCAGCTCGGGGGAACTCGGCGCAAAAAAAAAAAAAGCCCAGCTCACCTTGTTCCAGATGCTGTCGAAGACGTCGACGCCCTCCTGGACCTTCTTCAGCACTCGGTCGATCTCTCCCTGAAGCTTTCGACTTGCTCCCATGGTGAGTTGTGAACCGCCCGGCGCTCAAGCAGTGTTCGATCGACGGCTAGTGCGTTGCGCGGGCGCAGAGATACCGCGACGAATCGTTCGTGATTATGATGGGTTCAGTAGTGTCTGTCTAGGTCGTCTTCTATTCGCTCTGAAACTACAATGAAGACGGAGAGGGAGACACAGAGAGAAAGAGAGAGAGGAGAGAGAGTATTTTGGCCTTCGGGCTTGAACCCAGCAAGTCAACGGGCTGGGCTTAAAGGTGGTTTCTGCCTGTTGGGGCAAGTTGTAAAAAGCCAGAACTTGTTGGACTTCCTGATTGGGAAAAAACAGTAATCGTTGAATTTTGACTCAACATATAATATAATCTCTAAATTTTTAATTTAATTAATATGACTTTTGAAATTTAGTCTAATATGCAGTGTAATTCATAAAATTTCAATTTATTCAATATGATCTCCGAACTTTTGGAACATTTTCAACTTAGTTCCCCAAACTATAAGAAAACATTCAAAGTCATTTTAGAATTTGAATCAATTGAAGGATCTGCGTTGTACATCTTCCTATAAGTCAAGGACCGAGTTGAATATGTTTCAAAGGTTCGTGAACTATGTTGATCAAATTAAAAGTTTGGGATCACATTACGCATTAGGCTAAAGTTTGTGATCATGCAAAGAGTCCATTATGCGTGAAAACCAATATTGTTGAATTTAAGGCTCTGTTTATTTCGAGAAAAAAAATAATTTAAATTTTTTTCTAAAAATGATAACTTGCATAACTTATAAAAATAACTAAAAGACAAATATTTTCATCTTTCACGAAAATATTTAGGCATAAATTGTTGTCGATAATATAAATATTTTTTATTGCCTAATTTTTTTCAAAAGATATAAATAATCATTTTTTGGAATCATTCGTTCTTCAAAAGGAAAAAGCCACAAGAAACCCTAAACTACGTCCATTGTGACACATTTACTTAAAAAAATGTGACACAAAAAATCCAAAAAATTATCGAAATGTGTCGCATGCATGCAAGTTTTGAGCTTTTGGAATCATAGAAAAGTGACTTGAAGTAAATGCGTTACACATATAAATTTTTGGAATTTTTGGTGCCACAAAAAAATATATAGAGCAAACGTGTCGCACGGATACAAGTTTTGACTACATTACTATTATGCGAGTCTCACTCTCGATTTAAGATTATTTCTTACCTTTTTTCTTATTTTTCTTTTGTTTCGATTTTATAAAAGACAAAATTGTCCGCATAACTTTCAAACGACTGATTTTTTTTTCCACTATGATCGCTTTTTCCACACCCATTACATTTCAACGTTTCCTTCATGTTTGTCTTCTTCTAAACTTATTTCGCCAATTATTAAATTTATTTCCTAAACAATCCTTGTGATCTTGAATTTTTCGAACTCAATATTCAGCACAAATTTTTGAAAATTTACTCAAATGTTGGATATTATGATTGATGGATGCATTGTACACAATTTGTTCGTTTTTCTTTGTATTGTTTTTATAGTGCAATTATTATGGAAGACAATATTAAAGAGGACCCAAATTGCTTAAATGTATCCATTGATGATGAAACTTTGAATGTAGAACAACAATCAATCTCGTCAACAAGTTAAGTTAGAGCTTCTCGCACTAAACATTGAAAATTATTTCTTGATGTATGTGTTTCAAGTGTATAATGACCCTCTTATTGATGTGATTGAATATTTTTATTGTTTGATTCAGATAAACTGTTTTTTTCAAGAGAGTGACCTTTTTTAGGGGAGCCAAGCAATTGTACAAACAATGTTTTTTTTTATTAAGATGCATATATAAGTTATTATTATTGCAGTGAAAATTTTTATTTTTGTTGATTATTTTATGAAAAGCCCGATGCATTAAAAAAATATGCATTTGAAAATGGTTTGAATTTTAATTCCAGTATAATTGCCATAATTTTTTTCAACAGCTAATTGTACCATGAAATCAAGCCATATATAGTATTCTACGTAATAATGGATGTTTATAATTTTATGTACTTAACTTTGTCATACTTTCTGATAAAAAAAACTTTGTCATACTTTTAATTTTTTTCAAAATATCTTTTAAAACACCATGCAACGATGATGCAAAAAACAAATAAAAGTTGGACTATTAGATTCACTGAATCAAATGAAAGTTGAGTAGTTAAAATACACATCCTATAGCATATTGACTTGTATTAAGGTTACAATTAAATGAAGGAGTCTTTTCACTCTTACTCGTGCTTAAGTTATTATTTAAACAGTAGTTTCCTAGTACAAAAAAAAAAAAAGAATCTTAAATCAAGAATGGGGCTCCATATTTAACCTTAATGAACGGTTTTTTAGAAGAGCATCGGTAGTTTTGTCTTTAGTAAAATCGAAACAAAATAGAAAGAAGAAAAAAAGACGAGAAATCGTCTTAAATCAAGAGTGTGAATCATGAGGGATAATTTAGTCAATTCAATATAATAAGAGGTGCCTGGAGCCAATAATGGTGTGGAAATAGTGCGAGCCAATAAAAAAGGTGTGGTATCAATTTTGTACATCTAAACAGTCAAAAGGAGTGTGATGTAAAACTTTACACAATGTAAGTCAAACATACTCCTCAAGACACAAGAATTTGCTAATGAAAAAAAAAAATTGTACACTAGATATTTTGTAACCTTTTTTATATGGTGGGTGTGTGTGAGTGATTAACTTTAGCAAAAATGAGATGAGTTCGCTTCTCTGGTCTTGTCTCATTTGTAATATAGAACAAAGTTTTAAGTATTAGAGACTCACAAGTTATTTTCAAATCAGTTTCGTTTGATTCAGAAAAAATGAATAATTTTAAAGATGTTTTCTTAAAATATGATCTATTGTATTCACTTATAAAATGAATGAGTGAATGAAAAAAAATGTTTTTATTATCGAAACGTCTTATGTCTAAATATGTTCGTGGGCCATGAATATTCATCGATTTTTGGAAGCAACAAACAATCATTTAAAAATATATATTTTTCAAATAATTTATTTTTTTCAAAACAAACGGATCATCGTATTCAGTGCAAGATATGAAAGGAGGATCATTAAGTTACATACGATACATCCTATCTTTATTTCATATCGTATTCATATCTCAAAGTCGGACTTTTTTTTTTTTTTGCTTTGTGATGAAACCATTGCAATATTCAAATTATATAGCGTGATATGAAAGTTTTTTTCAATAAAAATTCTATGAGACTATCGAATTGTGAGGTGGGTAATATGATCTTGTTTTGTTATATACACGTATATCACATTTTGAAAAGTATACACTATGATTTTTCATATTTCGCTTGAGAAATTTCGGATGAGATAACTTTTGTATATTTTTAAATTATTTTTCTAATAACGAAACATATGGTTGGTAATTATTTTTGTTTTGTGTCGAGTTATGCCTCATTGTTCGTTCGTTTACGTACCAAAACGACCATCTTCCCGCTTATCAAAACCTTATTGAAATATTAATTGAAAAAGAAAATGGGAAAAATCTCTTAAGCATCTAGCTCAATTGAGTGACAAACTCGCTTTTATTCTTTCCCGCTACAGACCGGTGCTACGAAGAAGTCGGCTGATGCCCCCGGCCCCGAACTCCGGAGGGAGCTGCGACGGAACTTGGCGATGCTCACCCTCGTCGCTTGTCCCCGTCGCGTAAGCTCGCCGTGAGCGTCGCCTTTTTAGCTCCAGCTGAAATCGTTCAGATCAATCTGCCTGCGGCTTGAAGCGTCTCTGCCTTCATCGCGAGCGTTCAGGTCCAGCTTCGACCGAGGGCCAGAATGTCCGCAATCGAGCGACAAACCCTCGCGTTCCGCTTCGGTCGAGTCCGTCTCGCCGTCGCTGGTTCGTCTGGGACTCGTGACCTTGATTTTCTCGTTGACTCCTCCGTTCGTTGCCTCGGAGGAGCTCCGGTAACCGCAATTCGTGGATAAATCACAAATTGCCCTCTTCACTCTCTCTCCCCTGTCTTCGCGAACAGTCTGCCCCCTTTTGCAATCGTCTGCGATGTCCGACGAGAGCAGAAACGGGTTAGGATGATGATCCCTTGATCGCGATCCATCGACGTCCACCTCCCGGTCCTTTTGAGGTCTTTCGCACGTCAGGCAACTGTCGAACGAGCAATCGGTGTTCTGGTTCATTTGCATTTGGTGAAGATGGAGATCGATCAAATCGGGAAATGCGGAGCTTAGGCTATCGTCAGACACTTTAGAGACCAGCTCGGAGAGTTGATTCTTGGCTGCTTCGAGTCCGACGGAGCCTAAGTCGTGTCTTCCGAGAGTCTCCTGAGCTTTCTCCAGCACGGCCTGTAGATATTTTCCCTGTGCTTCTATATGCAGCTGCATGTGTCTCTGCACCTGCTTAAGTTTGGCGAACAGATTCTCAGTCTTTTGCAGTCTCTCTTTAGATTCACCAATTTTTGAATGATACAGAAGTAACGAGCTAGAAATATCATCGTACTCAACATCGAATCGAAAGCTTATAGTTAGTCAAAAAGGTTGGGGGTGGTGGATATTGTCTTCATAATAAGTTGTTGTCGACCTCAATTGTTGAGAAAAAGCTTCATAAGCGCTCTTCATTTTCATGCTTTCGGCATCGAACTTCTTATTATCAATATATCTAAAATGGAGCAGTTTTGTAAATGAATATTATTGTTGCATTTCAGAGATGTGTATCAAGAAATCTCATTTTGTTTTAGCTGAACAAATGTGTTTCTCTTTTCTATGGGATCGTAGGTATGTCATGGATTAGTTGATTTTTGAATATTACTAGTTAGTATGCATATTGGTCTTACTTTTACGCTCAAGCACACTAATGTTCCTTCTTTTGTAGCGTTCGGATGTTTTTCCCAACATATTCACATGCAAAACATCTCAGTTGAGTAGTTCTCGATCTTGTTGGGTAATCGTCCTTTCATTTTGTCTCTACATGAACTATGAACAACTACTGTACCTCCATTTGCTCATGAAGCCTTCTCTGCACTTCAATTTGGACCTGAAATGCTTCGCTTATATGTAAGTTTCTGCATTCAAGAAGTTCACTTTCAGAGTATGAATTGCTCAGGAAATATTGCCCATGCCAACTTGTGTAGACGAGTGAAAATAGAAATTCTTTTGCGTTCTCACTTGTTCACTTGTATTCCAGTACTTGAATTGTTCACGTGAGGTCCATTTGCTTCTGACACTTTCACTTCTGCCACTGGTTACAAACAATAAGAAAATTGGTTTCTCAATTTGTTTATTGCTCAGTGCTCACTGAATTAGGGAATAAAAGGAAGCAATTGAAGAGAACAGAGTTTGCTTTTACCAGCTCTGTTTGTCCCATTAGTTGCTTGTCCATGCAGATTCTTGCTAAGTCTGTATTTCTGCCCCAAAAGGATGATGCTAGGATTTATTATACAAGTTTATGGTCATGGATGTCAAGTCAGAGACAAAATAGCAATTTGTGCTGCCTGTTGCCATAACCCGATTTGTTTCTCTCCAAATCTCGTGTTGAATACTATAAGCTATGCGAGACTGTGTGAGAAGTTTACCTGAAGATGACTCTTTAAATGGTATAAGGTAAGTCCTGGAATCCCCATAACTTTCAAAATTGATTTTGGAGTAGCCTCTGAAAATTACATCACGAAATAAGCATACTTTGGCAATGAACTTATGGAAAACTTCAAATTGATCTTGTCTTCCATACTCACTCTCTGCTCCTCCAAGCTGATTGACTGCTTCTACAAACCTTTTATGGAGGTCTGCGGTCCATTTTAGCCTGGGCTTAGCATCAGTTGAGAGAATAAGTCCCGAATCTCCAGGGCCATTTGCAGCTTGCAGAAGCAGATGCCGTTCGAAAGGATGGACATTCTTGAAGAAGGATGGAAGTTCTTTCCTCCATAGAGACTGTGATTGTGCATTATCTACAATGAAGATAATGTAATTAATTCGAAGCTTGATCAGAATTCCTCTGTCCAAAACCAAATCTGGCTTGAGGTCAGTTATATATGCTTACCTTTTCTCTGTCCAAATATGCCGGAACTGATATCTGGAAGTCAGTGCAGTTACGTTGTTGCTGAAGAGCTCTAGGTCTGTTTCACTGCATTAAGGAGACTTTCTTTCAAGTACTCTTTCGTATATTGTCTCGTAGGTGTCTCTTGAATGAAAGGTATGCTTGTGCATGGATTTATAGGGCCTTCTAATTTCCTTTTTTGAGAGGTTGTGAGGGTATTGTGGTCATTGAGGCATAGAATATTTGTCACAGCAAAAGTAGTGGACCCGATCCAATAGCTGTCGTGACTGGAAAAAATTGTTTGTTCTGCTTTGCTAACTACAAACTCTAAAATCCATCTTCAGTTTCCTATCTCAGATAATCTTACTCATTTATCCGGAGGCATAAACTAACTACACCTGCAAATATGTTCTTTGTGCTTCCGTGCATTGATGTGTTTCTTTCTTATTCGTCTGCTTGGCAAAGGTTGGAATCTTATTCCCATTCACGGAGGCATTCTCTGACTCGGATTAAAAGAGTCCACTGGTTTTATTGTCTTGACAACTTCAAAGTCATGACAAATTTTTGTTCTGAGAATGGATTTTCAGGATCCCCAAGCCTCCGTCTGAACTCAGAGTAGTAGGAATTTTGCTTGTCCAAGTCATTACGTCAATTAATAGTAAATAATTAATGAAAATGAATTGGTTCATTTCTGCCTGGCAATCCATATTAAAGGTCGTAGATGTAGACACCAAAGAATGTCTTTATTAGTTACATTTGGAGTATGTAGGAGAAGATTTTGTTGACTGGGTCATGAGAGGTGTTTGTATAAGATACACTACAAAAGGCAAAGGGGGCTCCTCCTTCTTGGAGTTTTAGAAGGCAAGGAATAAATTCCACTTTCTCTCCATCAGAAGTTTAGTACTTATTCAGTTGTTAGGGAATAAACAAAAAGTGCTTCCAGAATTCTTTTAGTTCTTTAGTTGGCATAAGACAGCTGGTCTAGCCCCAGCGAATTTATGCATCCTAAGCTCCAGGAACCCAGTGAGAAAACAAAAGGCGGACTGTACTCGCTTCCACACTTTTATTAGTAAATGAAAGGACAATAGTGCTTAGAGTGGACCCCCCACCTTGCCCTTGACTCATCCTGCTTTAAATTATAATTCGCTTGCTCCAATTTGCAGTTTCCTTCTTTCAAATTGTTTTCTTGTTTTCCATATGCAAGATGCTTCTTGGAAGATTCACAAACATTAAAAGAGTTTGTTGCTGGATGCAATTAAAGATAACTTTTGTGTGCAATTAGTCACACTGATATGTTCATAAGCTAAAGAGAGAGAAATAATGCTAGACTTGGATTCTGCGGTTAAGTACATTGTACATACTGATGCTGATTACTGCACTCTCCATCCAGGTACTTTCTGTGGGCATGGACAGTTTGACACCCATCTATGACTGAATAATATGTACACTAAGCGTCTAGGTAAAAGCAGTTTTCAATTTGTAAATGGCAGTGCTGTTGCATTGTGTCAATCTCAGAGCTATACTGGCTTGTTATAGTGTGTATTGCAATGACAACTGTGGTTTTATGTAAGTCTTATAGTGGAACTATACCCTTCTGATATAAAGTGATGAATTCGCAAACGAGGGTGATGGATGCTATAGCAGAAAGACAGTTCATCTGTGTCAGTGTAACTGTAGTCACGTTTGAAAGATTAATTTGTTTTATGTGCAAATCCGGGGGAGCCGTGGTTGTATAGTGACACTAATTAATTGTACCTACCTTAGTATCTGAAAGATAATTCGAAAGAATATCATCTATGCTTCTATATGATCAACATATAATGTTGGATAAATTTATATGCCCATGTGATATAGAGCGAATAAATTTATAATGTCTGGAACAGAGAATGAAGAATTCTATAGCAGAAATGTACTTTGTCAAAATCAGTGCAAAGCACTCAAGTCCACTATATATTAATTTGCTTAATGTGCACCAGTGCGAGACCGGTGGTTGGTTGGTCATGTTATGCAACCATACCTACCTATATAGTATTCAGAACGAATAATATCTACGGTATATTGTAAAATCCACAGCTAATGCAGAATAAATTCGTACCTGGGTCCAGAATGACACAAGCTGCTAGTTCACTGTCTAAGTACCCTTACGGCAGTGATCTGTAATTTATCGATCTGTGAAGACATGGTCGATAAACAGAACCATTTAGTGCATTTTGATGATGTCAGAACAAACACTACGACTGTAGATCAGAGTGGAGCTCCAGAGTTATGGATGTATTCCTTGCAATGACGTACTTGCATTTGGTCTGCAGCAGAGATCATTCAATTTGGTAGGAGGTTATGTTGTGCTATCTCGGAGACTCGATGAAGTGGAGGCCGTTACCAAAATGACACAGTAAGAACGCTTAAGTAGTTTGTTGGCATGTTGATGGAATAAATTACTCAAATGTCATTTGGTCTTTGGAAAAACAGAACAAATGCTCATGCCCTCTGTAGTCAATTTTAGCACTCAGTTGATTTTCTTTTGTTGCGATTTACTATTGGCATCATTTGATGGCATACCTCAAACTGAACAGCTTAATTCCAAGAGTTCACAATTGTATTTCACCAAAGTGTTTTTTCTTGCAGATTAAAAAGGTCTGCTGGTAACTTATGCTTCTGCAGAGGGATCTGGCTTCTGTAGCTTCACATTAGGATTGTTCTTGTTGATGCTTGTGTGAATACGCTGAACTAATTTTCAAGAAAATCTGTATGTAGTTGATATAGGTGCATGATAGTGTCATCTCTTCTATTCTTTTGGTAAGAATGGCTAGTGCTATAACTTTCTTCTGCTCGCATATCTGATTGGTGACAGGTACCTGGAAAGTATTTGCTTTTACTTGATCTCATAAAGCCCTTACTTTGGTCTCTTCCACTAGGATGAACGCATTTTCAACTTGTACAGAGTAAAGGAGGAGCATTCATCGAATGATTATTACCATCTGTAGAAGCTCTATCCTCTAGGATTTTGTCTTTATGATGTCCTTTGTACTTAGAATTGCTTTTGTAGATATTTTATCATTGCAAAACTTATTCTGCAGGTACGGCCTGGTTCTGAAAAGTGAGACATCACATCAGCTCTTAGAATCATTTTAGAGACAGGTCCATCCTCATCAATGACATTGCAAAATGTTTATCGGTGCTTATCCGTTTTGTGACACGCCAATGCATTACCCTAAAAGGTAAGTAAGAAATGGCCACAGGAAAGCTACTCCCAGTGGAGAAAAAGTTGGAGGGGAAGGAAGATAAAAGCGTACAGATTCCGTTGAAATCAGACGTAAGATTCTCAACTCGAACTGAAATGCATGAGCCATATTCTCAAGTTAAGAATATGATTATTCGTTTCTTCCAAAAGCTTCTAAGAATGGATTCTTACATATATGCTCCTTTTAGCTACTCAATCTGATGCTTTTCAAAACCTATGATTACTTCTTTGTCATTATATTTCCACATCGCTGGAATATCACCGCAAAAGGAGATTGATATTTAATAAGCCTAATGTGACATATAGGTGATACGGGCCGGTTGTTCTCGTATCTTAGGTGGACAAGTTCTCTTGTACTTAGGTCCCATCATGGTGAGTAAGCGTTGTAGAGGGGAAAAGATAACTGGGTCTCGAGAGTGGTGTCATGACGGATTTATACTAAGAGTTGTAGGTTAAATAGAATATATCCTTATATGCTTTGAAGGCGGGATTGGTTTCCGTGTACAAACCGGTCGTGAGCCGATCCCGCTCTCCTAATAAGGCCATGGCGGCATCGAAATCGCTTGTTGTACTTAAAGTGTTCTACTTGTCTTACTCGATGTAATGGATGCTCGAGCGAAGCCGAGCTTGGTATTATCCAACACGGAAAAGTTATTCGCCTAAGTGTTCTATGAAACAACTATAAGAAAAAGGTTAGGTTGGCTTGGCTTGGCTTGGCTTGCCTGGTGCCGCATTGGTCAAATTCCATGACCGAGATTTGTCGGCCCGTAACAAATGATATTAAAACAAGATCCCTCCAAAGAAGTGGGTGATTCGGGGAAAACCCGTGGTCTTCCCGGTCCTTTGAGGGCGGAGGTGATTGCTGAGGCCAAGAGAGGCTCGAACAAAGTGCGGCTCTCCTCTAGCTTCTAGGAGCGCACATGGTAACACTTCTCTACTTCTCCTCAAAAGCGAAGTTGATTTTTCTACTTTTGCTCCAAAAATTATTTATGATGAGAGAAATTTGTTTGGTAACGGTTGAAAATTTCTACTTTTGAAACATTATTAACAAAATCTTCGGCGGCAATGGTCGGTGGGCGACGGTGGCGATCGACGGGCGATGGTCGGCGGCGGTTGGCGATCGATGGGCGGCGGCGGAGGCGATCGGCGGGTGGCAATGGTCGGCAAGCGGCGACGAGAGGTCGGTGGAAGCGAACATAGTCTAAGAAGTGATTCGGAGCTAAGGAGTGAAATTTTTTTAATTTTCAAACTTGGCCAAAAATAATTTCAGAATTGATTTTTCACTTCATAAGTTAAAAATTCTACAATAAGTAAAAAATTTTACCAAACGGATTTTTACTTTAGATTGATATTTACCAAACGGATTTCTACTCCGGATTGACTTCTAAAGTAAAAAGTAACTTGTGGAAGTGTTATCGGGCCTTAGGATGTCAATGGGAGCATAGGAAGGAACCGAATTGCTCCATCGAAATGAGAAACGTTCCTGGATCAATTCGGTGTATCTCAAGATGGATCCGCTATCACGTTTTCAACAAGGGGAAAAATCGCCATTGGTCCGCTCGGATCATGAGAAGCCTAGTAGGCGAAAGAAGGTGTTGCTTGAGGGTGTGTAGTTGCGAGGGATGTCACACTTGTCAAGGGAGTACAAGTGATCGGAGATTCGCGAACGGCTTTATTCGGGGAAGCTACCAGGTGAAGTGGAGTTTTTTACGTTGAGCGAGCGTTTGGCGTAGGAAAGCAACGAGAACGTACTGTAATGAGGGCGTTTGAGGATTGAGTGGGGGAGAATCACACGGGTTGGTTGTTCCGTGTCCCAGGTGAGCAAGTTCTCACATACTCGGGTCTCCTGTTGCGTGGAGCTTGTGGTATCATCATGGTGAGTAAGCGTTGTCGAGTGGAAGAGATAATTGGGTCCCTAAGAGTGGTGTTAGGACGGGTTTGTACTAAGAGTTCTAGATTAAATAGAACATACCCTTAGAAGCTATGAATGCGGGGTTGGCCTTCTCGTGTACAAATTAGTCGGGAGGCGATATCGCTCTCTTGATAAGGCAATGTCGATCGAAATCATTTGTTGTGCCTAAAGTGTTCTACTCGTCTTACTCGATATAATGGATACCCAAACTAAGCTGGACGTTGTACGACCCAATATGGAAAAACTATTCACCTAAGTATTCTATGGAATAACTATAAGAGGAAGGCTAACTTGGCTTGGCTTGTCGGGCGCCGCGGGTCAAATTCCGCGAGCGAGGTCCGTCGGCCCGTGACACGGGGATCCCCAAGCACGATCTCTCACCCATTCTCTTGAGCAACCTGCTTGTTGACATCGACTCGCAGGAATATATAAGCGCGCTTGTCCGCGAAGTCTCAGAAAATAGGTTTGGCAATTGCTTGCATCCTTGCATCTATGTGGTCAAGCACTGCATGTCGAACTATCCATATTTCATTCCCCAAAATTGTTCAGTATGATTAGTCTTTCTGTGATCGATTCCACTGAGACAAACAAGAATTTACAGAGTTCCGCATGTCAACTTCAAAAGAATAATCGCTTTTAGTGTTGCGATGCCTGGTAATTATTGTCAAAGTTAAACGTGCTTAGCTCTGTGTATTCTTCTAGATGAATGCATCTCAGAAGAGGTGCAACTACGTTCCGTTTTTAAATGTCGGAGCTGCATTTGCTAATTTAATCAGTTTTCCTCTGGTCAAAGCTAATGTTAAAGACTAAAACTTGCCAAAACCTCTGGTGTTTAACTATTCTTCTAGCCCCATGTGACTCAGATGCCATGTGAAAATATAGAAATATGGCAATTGTGTCTAAGCACTACGCTTATAAAGAAGGAAAACGTGCCTCGTTTGCTTTTTGTGCCCAGAATGAAGAATGTCCTTTACAAAGCAATCCATTCCAACCATGCCTTTTTATCTCTTTTACATTCTCGAATCAATCCAATTTGTAAAGTACAAGAGGTCATGATAGTTCTGCTTCCTTTACAGGATTCATTCTCGAGCGAGTGTCCGTTTCATGCATATATTCTACCCCCGTATTCATTTGTTTGGTAGCCGAGATCTAATCCAAGAATATCAAGAACTGTTGCACCTGTTCTGCATGGGTCCCACTGCATCTCGCCTTTCTTATCGGCCTCTATATCCACTCTTTCAGGTTTAAGGAACTTATGCTCCTTTTCAGTTCCGTGCGAAAAGCTGATCCAAAAGTTCCCTTTCTGTTATTTGTGCTGTGATCAGGTACCGGTTCATCTGCATACTTAAGCCAAGCCCACACACGGAAAGGAGGACCATGTTCTCGAAGGGGGATCCCGAAATGGATCCGAGGTCACGAAGACGAGTAGAGACGCGTTTCGAATAGTTGAATGCGTTCAATGAAGTCGGAGCTGGTCGATTGGATTTCGTTGTTCGGCCTGATCCACTGAAGAGGCCCCGGGATTATGGAAGCCCGGTTCATGAGTCCTACATTTTCGTTTTCGCTCGTTCCAATATCAGAAAAGGTCGATGATTCGGCCGAAATGTCCATCAAAATAAGTTCTAACAACACCCTCTGAATCATCTTAGCTCGAGGTACAGAGTGTTTGCAGTAGAATCAGCCTCCATCTTTCTTTTTTTTTTGTTTAGTCGAAAGCCTCCATCCGGTTGACTAGTGAGATGTATGCAACACTATGACATAGTGTTTTACATCAGGAGGAAATCAAGGGCTCTGTTCGTTTTATGAAAAGTGAAGTATTTTTAAATTTTTTTTTAGAAAATCATTTTTCAAAAAAATGATAATATTTTTTTGTGTTCGGCTAAAACCTGAAAAATATTTTCCACCATGCAGTACGGAAAATCGGTGTTGATTTTTCACCATGCACTCCTTTTAATAAATTTTAATTTTTTATCATTTTTTTTCCCTCTTCTTTGGCCGGTCGCCAATCACGCGAGCTCGCCGGCGTATGGCAAGGTTCGAGCTCGCTTGCGGCCGATCACCGGCCATCGTCGTGGCCAGTGACCGACATAAGAAGAAGGGAAAAGAAAAAAAAAGGAAAAAAATTATAAAATAAAAGAAAAGACTAAATGGAAAAAAATTTAAAAATAAAAAATTTGAATCTTTTTAATAAATAAAAAATAAATTAAAAATAAAATAAATGTAAAATAAAGGATGAAGGAAAGACGAGAGAAAATATTTTCATCTTCTCAAAAATATATTTTTTTTAAAAAAAATCAATTAAAAGAAAAGAAATGTAAAAGAATGGACAAAGCAAAGATGAGGAAAATATATTCATCTTTTTAAAAAGAGAAAATCATTTTTTCTACTTTTTGAAGGTATTTTTCATGAGAGAAAAATGTTTTTCTTGACTTGTTTATTTTTTGTAAATCGAACGCTAAAAAATTCAAAAAATATTTTTTTGAAAGTTTATTTTTTATTTCGTCAAAAAAAAAAAAAAAGAAAGTTGTTTTTCGAAATATGAGCGGAGCTTAAGTATGTGTTTGCATGACAGAATGATTTGACTCTACTCGTCGAATATGAGGAAATGTGAATTGGGAGAGAAAAGAAGTTCCACGCAGGGCTCGGCCTAGTTTGATATTGTCTAGGGTTGATAACATTATTAAGATACCGTCTGACGTTGTCATATTATTTTTTTTGGTAAGGACGTTGATTATATTATTAAACACTTCAAAAGTCTAAAACGCAAGCCCATGATTAGTTATTCTTTTTGCACTAAACATTCGTAAGTAGACAAACTCAAGAAGCATACACAATCACAATTCAATCCCAAACATCACATCAATATTAATTTATCTGATTTTTCCTATTTTGTTCTCTCAAACTTAAACGAGATAGTAAGATGGATTGTCGATTCTCAAGCTTAAAAGACATCAAATCCACTTCACCCGTTAGTTCGTAACTTTAAAAATCGAAGTAATGCAAATGGCAATCATATTTAGATTGCTTGTCATATAATAATACGGTACAACATGTTGTAATCGTGTATTCAAAAAAGGTAACTTGCATTCGATTCAAAAAAAGAATAAATCCTGCAACATTACTTAATATGTTAGTCAAAGATATTACTAACGATTAATCAGCAAATCCCTTTAGGACACGTGATGCTATACATTAATTATGTTGTTACAGTTGACTAGATCCAAATCATTGTTGAGGATCCTTCTCCTCGGCAATGCGGCGGCGTTTTAGGAAGAGAACATTTCCACGGGGAAAATAAATAGAAAAGAAATTTTGCTTCTTGCACGCTAGGAGGTGGCAGTGTCTGGGGCGGGGCTTAGAGAGGGTTTTACGAAGGACAGCAATGGCGGATCCGAACGCTCGAGGCGGCTTCAGATGTCATCATTGCGCAGGTCCTCTTTCCAAGGACATGGTATCTCCTCCCCCTCCCCCCCTCTCTCTCTCTCTCTCTCTCTCTCTCTCTCGTTTTCAAGTTCTGATAGTCACCTGCCCCGATGGGCGGCTCAATGGTCTCAGGAGACCAGCGATTGGAATGTGTCTCCCCTCATCAGAGACAGCTTTTCCATGGTAATCCTCTAATTCGCCTCTTGCTTTACATCACCTGCGGTTGCTCAAATTCTGTTCGTTCGTAAATTCCGAGGTGGTTTGTCTTAGGCAGCGTTGGTTCCGCAAGCGATCGTGTCCTGCAATTCCGTTGCCGTGCGGATTTTTTTTAGTCGCTCTTTGAATTGTTTTTTTTTTTTTTTGCGTTTGCTTGTTCAGATCGGTTCAGCTGTGGGTGGTACAGCCAGCGCCTTTTATGGATTTAACCATGGTATGATGCGCATGCCTTTTTCTCTCTGTTCCTTTGATTCCTCATCGGATTTGTCTGCGACGTGGGTTCAAATGGTTCTACAGTGATTGATTTGGTTTGATACTGATGTGAAGTATGCATGCTTGTGTACTTGGGCTGACTATGGCTCCTACGAGTTCAGGGAGCCGGGTGTCCTAGATTTTATGGAATGTTGTCAGTTTCACTTAGGAATACAGTTTGTTTTAGCTTCTGTTTGTTGTCAGGGGTAACTGATATCCACGTGCCAGTTGTAGCCAATTCGACCTGGCAGTTTTTTTCCTTTTGGATTGTTCCCCTGTATTGGGGAAGGAGGTGTTTTTACCATTCTTCTGTGGTAATTTTGAGCTCTCGCAAAGCACTTGTAACAAGAGCATCGTTATGTTTATACGAGTTTGGAAAAAGTTGCGTCTTTATGACTTTGGAAGAAGTCCTCTGACCTGTTTGATTTTCTTCTGATATTTCCAGAAAGTGAAGCTGCATAATTTACTTTCTGAAGCATATGAAAAGAGTATATTCCTCATTGCCTGCCTGGCCTTTCCCTTTTGTAACAACATCGATCACTGAATTTGACATTCCGGTGGATGCTCTTCATTGCAATTTCATAGCATCTTGCAGCAGATGATGTCTGAATTTAAAAGATGAAAGCTTCTGTCAGTTGCCTATATCACATCAACTATGCTTCAAGTTATTTTCCTTTGTTTGGTTGATTGTGATGTTGAATGTTGACTAGTGATATTCAATGTACAGCGAGGCGTGCGTCGTGTCTTACCTTTTGTTTCCCATCCATTTATTCCTCTGTGTTTTTGCCATTGTAGTGATGCCAATTGTCCGGAGGTGGGTAAAAGGGCCAATGTGGTTACATTTCCTTATTGGTGTAAGTTCCTTATGCTTTTTGTCTCTCTATTAGTTTCTTAGCTATAGCTCCTTATGTTCAGCTGATATTACATGACTTTTCTGCGACTCTACATTCTGCTGTATTTTCTTCGACATTGACTTTTCATTTTAGACCACGGTGCTTCAGATTCTTCTGTTCAATGAGTGATTGCACGGATATGTGCTTTTTGATATGGTTGTTCCTGCTGGTGACTCCACATGCAGAACACTTCAGAGCATAATTTCTAGGATGAAATTCTTATTGCTCCTTTTTCTGGAAAGGTATCGGATAATTGAAGATGGTACTTTTAGAATCAATCTAGGGGCGAACAGACAGACAACTGATTTTTCTACTATTTCCATTATACATTGCAAATTTATAAGTTTCTTTGACATGGAAATGCTCTCTATTTTTGATTGCTCAGTGCAGTCTGGTGACTAAAATATTTGCAATGCAGGCACCTCCAGTGATAGTGTTCTCTTCAGCCTGTGCAGGATTGGCAGGTTTCTTCTCTCCTTTATTTTCTCCTTTTCCTGTATGCATTGCCAGTTTACAGCCATTTCTTTTTCATGGATGACTAGCGGTATGCTTTCGTCTTCTCCAAGTCCATCAAGGAAAGTCAGATGTTATGGTGTGGAGGAGTCTGATGACTATGGCTAGCAATTGAAATGACCTTTTCTTACAAACATTACCTGTTTACGGCCTCCATGATCTAACTTATATAAAACCTATATCGTTATCGAATGACCTTAATAAGCAAGGGAATCAGTTTGTCATTTGGTCTGTGCTCATTGGCTAAGGTGGCACATTAAGCAATTGCTGTGATTCCATTATCTTTAAATTTAACTAGTTCTGAAGCCTTTAAATGAGGAAGTCGAGGGTCTAATGTCACATTCAACCCAATTTAAGTGAATAGTACAGAATTATTTTCTATAATTTAGTTAACTTTCAAGAGATTTTCAAATCAAATATTATCAAGAGGAGTAAATAAAGTTGAGGAACTGAGTGTATCCTTTCGTTATGTTAGTATATCAAGTGTGCAAGCATCTTAAAGTGAATGATCTTATGGGGAACATGCAGGTGGTACGGTGCCTGCTCTAGCCCAACTGGCGTCTTCATCTTATCATGCAGCTGTCTCCTCTCCATTGCCTCCTCCAGCTTCTCAAGATGATAAAATACACAAATCAAGAACTTCATCTACCCTGTAAATGTTACCCCAGCTCTGTCACTCTGATTCGCCTGTGCATGGGTGCTTGGGACAGAGGAAGAGAGTTTGCCTGTGCAGATTTGCTTAGCTTTCGGGGATTTGTTCCATCAACTCTGTATTCAATGATCAACTCCAATGTTAACTCACATGTCAAAGCTTCATCTTTTGCATTGTGATCACTCTGGGTATGATTTCCTTTGCACCTCATAACCTATTGCGGAAGCGAATTGGATTTCCTCCTCGCTATGTTATCATCCCTGACAAACTTGGCTTGATGCATGAATAAACACACCGGTTACAATCAGGAGTAACTGGAAGTTCATGATTGGATATTCTTTTCTATTTACACGAGAGACTTGATGCTCGAGGCAGCCTTGAAAGAGAGTTAATTATATGTCATCTCTTATAGAAGTTGGTGGAGTTTCTTTTATTCCATCGTAATGTTTTGGTAGTTTCGCCTAACGTTATTCTTACATCTCCCTTCGTTGTACGGCTTGTTGTATTGCAATTGAAGGATGAATTGATGACATAAAAATTGAACTGGCCAATTCTACTTTCAAATGGTTCATCCTATATGAGCCAATCATGTTTGTTCTGGGGAAATCAAGGGAAACCATGAAAGGAGATTGTTGCAGCTCCAGCTCGATCTTTCACTTGGTGTATTGAGTCTTTGTCATGGTGAGAACTGGTTTTAACTGAGCTACTCTGTTTATATCTGGCCACTGCTTCGCGTGCGGTCTTTATGCTTGTAGAGCCCTAGGAGATTTCGAGTGTTGAAGGTGGCAGATGAATAACTAAATCATCTATGCAATAAGTCCGTGTCTACAAGGATCTCCGATGTGAAGAGTTCTTTAGATGAATGTGCACGTCCCGTTGGGATGACGCCGGCTTCTCTTGTCTAACTTGTATATCCATCCTTTCACTGACTCTGGTGCTCACTGCCCAAAGTTCGAAACTATGGTGGTTCTCATTGATGCCGGACATGTATAATTACAAAATGAAAAATCTCTCACTCTGGTTCTTCTTTTGTTATGTTTTTGGACAAACGTGGTTCGATATAGGAATAGCATGGATACATATAGTCGCCTTCGACAATGTGCATTTTATGGTATTTGTGTTTTGCCTTTCAGAACTCTGTGAGTAAAGTGACTGGACAAATTTGTCATGGCTATCCTATAAGAGGCAAACGCCTCGAGGCAGAGTCGGGAGATATTCTGCATCTGCAAAGTGGGCAAGAACGATGCAGCTCCAACCAGGAAAAGATACACCACCCATGGAATCTATGCTTACATCTGGTCTCCTTCGCTTCTTCTCCCATCTCGAAATCCTCCAAACAGATGGAGCAATGCATATTCTCTTTGATGGTTACCATTGGCATGGCATCAACCGCCTTTTGAGCCTGCATGCTTTCATAGAAGCGAAAATGTCGGTCCACCCCCAGTAAATGCTGTTGAAGTACATCCAAGTCGGTTCCTGAGAAATAGTCGGCCAAGGAGCTACGAGCCTCTTCACTGTACAGTAGAAGGTCCTCCTCGAGCAAAATCCCTTCAGTTCTTCTCTCCCAGTCGTCTTCCAAGTCCATCGATCCGCTCTCGGAAGAAGGATCATCGTGAGAGTTCCTCCAAAATGACAGCTCGATGAACCCTTCCGCGCTGTGTTCCTCAGCTTGATCCACATCCGAACTGATGTGCGCCACGGCTGAGGCGATCGAATTGGGAGGAGAGTCTTCATCATCAGCTGCACCTATCAAGCCCAAAAGTATGGGAGACCAAATTGGAACTCTGTCCCCTGCATTTGGCCTAGCATTCTGGCTGTTGATTATCGGGCTGCGCATTTCTTGCAAAAACTTGCTCTCACATTGAGGGCATTTGATCTCAGCTTCAGTCAGTGGTTTTACCGTCTGAGAGCAGACGTAACACCAGTGACTAACCACCCCAGGATCTTCCATCTTAGCAATCTCTCTGTCAACAACCTGATCAGCAAAGAAGAACTGAAGCAAATGAGGAAGAGAAGACCAAGACTATAAGGTTGTCTACCACGGTCTGTTCGCATAGCCACCTATATATATGATTATGAGGGCTGCCCGAGAAGAGGAATAATACCAATGGAGACGAACTAGTTGTCACAGTATGACCCAAATAGCTGACCCAAAAAAAAAAAAAAAAGTATGACCCAAATAAAAAAAAAAAAAAAAAAAAACACATGCAGAATATAGAAAGAAACGCGAAGCCCTAATAAAAAGATGTGATCTATTCAAACACGGAAGGACGGACAAATAAAAAATGATGCTTAAGAGAAAGATTCTATGCTTAACTGACAAGAAGATTAGCCGCGTCGCGATCCTTTTGTATAAGAATATTACGTAGCCAACAATTTCTTCATTACCAACTTTGATGTGATGTTTGAATGCAATCTCGATTTATTTGGGTTGAAGTAGACCTTTAATATTAAACTATAACTATTTTGTTTATATATCATAACTAAGTAGTTCTACACGTTCGACTTATATGAAGGGAAATTATCCTACGAAGCACAGAGGGCTTTACTAGATAAGGGTTATTTCCCACTTTAATTTTGTTTTATTGGATTTTTCTTTTGTAAATGTTTGAGAATTGTCTTGGATTTCATTTATAGTATAAAGAGATTTTATTGTATTAAACTTATAAACTCGGTAGTTAATTCGCTCAATTTACAAAATTTAATTTTATTTTGCAATGCGATTATCTATTTTTGTGTTTAATTACATGAAGGATGGCCAAATATCCTAAAAAGCCCTCAACTTTAGCTGGAGCCCCAATTCTACCCTAAACAATTTTCATTTCATAAAAAAAAATCTCAAACTTTTGGGCCATTCTCAATTCTACCCTAATTTTTTTTTATGTCTAATAAAAAAAACCACCAAATTTCACTTGAGTTCTCCATCTATCCCATTAACCATTCGTTCCAAATTGCTCTTATTGATGTGGCATTTTCAAGTCATTGCTATAGTTTTTTCCCAAATTTTAGATGAAAAAAAGATATGTTTTGAAAATGAATTTTCATGTTAGCCCAAACCATGTCTTCTTCAATATGAAATTTGGGAAAAAATTAGAGTAATTAGGGTTTGTTTTCTTAAATTGATCTTACTCTTCGGAGAGATTTTCTTCCTTCTTACTCGGGTATCTTCAATTTTTCACTTAGTCTTCAATCTCTCGTGCTTGAGATTTGTCCATCTCTCATGATTGAAGAGCTTGCACTCAGAACACTAGGCTTGGGACGCTCATATAGTCCACCTCTCGGTTGTCAAGAAAAAATTTGGATGGAACGTTAACGAGAGGCGATTTAAGCCTCGGATAAGAGTTAATGGTTTTTGTGAAATAAAAAAAGTTTAGTCTACATTGTAACTGAATCTAAAATTGGATATTTTTTATGGGACAAAACAAAAGTAAAATTGAGATTGAATCTAAAATTTTTTATGCAATCCAAAAAATTTAGAGTTGAATTGAGACCAAAACTAAATCTGTGTTTTTTTCGGGTTGATAGGCCCACGAAGGAGTGCTATAAAGCGGCGAGAGCCCTAGTGTGACAAGGCAACTACTTGATCTTATCCGAGCAGGGGAGCGAGGGCTCTCGAACGGCGGCTGAGCCACCCTCCCTCCGCCGCCGCTTTGGGCTGCTGGTGGCACTCCGTCGTTTATGGCTGTCCCGTCCTGCGATGAAGACAACCCGCGGTCAGAGCCTCTCTCCGATTTATTGGATTGGGCAGTGATGGCGTCGCGGGCTCTCCCACATAATCAGTCTACGTGATGAAGATTACATGTTTGTTTATATATGTATGTACGATACAATGGTCAATCGCGAATGTTGCGTTGTTTCTGCTTGTGAGTTTCGACAGAGATTCCGCGCGTAAAGATTGAGACTTTAGGCGAGCACTTTAGGTGTTTGTGAAAATGTCATTGGTTGGACATGTATGTGAACTCTTGACTCAGTTCTTTTTCTCATAGCTAATTTTTATGCTTCTCGCAAAGCTATTTTTCCCAGAAATTTTCTTGCTGAATGCGGATGAAACGGATCGAGTTTGGCGACTCAAGCAGCTGATGTGATTGTGTTTGGAGCTAGTGTTTTTGGAGGAGCTGCAAATATTTATCATTGAACTTGTGCAGGAACACTAGCTTGGCATTGAACTTGTGCAGGAACGCTAGCTTGGAATTTATAGTAATGCGGTGTTGTAGGGGAACTCTTAAGGGCTACATGAACATGGGTACAATGCAGAGTGTCGTGTAAGCGGAAACCTTGGTTTCTAGGTGCTTGAATGATCAAGTACTCGTGCATTTGAGCTAGTTTGACTCGTTGATTTGTCTTGAAATAGGTGGTCGCCGATGGCATTGCAGCTTGGCATGTCGGTCCAATTTGGTGATTGCCGTCCGATCCCCATGCTGCTAGTGTTGAGAAGGCAAATTTGCCGCCTCAAGGCCGAGGCTGGATGTTGGCTCTGAAGCAGACAGCTGCTTGGGCTGCTGAGTACTACGCGTTGCGTAAGTAGAGCATCGATGGAACATACCGGCTAAGCCGTCCACAGAGGGATGAGAAGGTGATTCTGGCTTGATGGGATACTGGAGTTCTATCTTCGTGGAGTTTGGCTCTTGTCGTTGGAAACTTTCATTGTTATGATCGTTAAGATCAGCATGGCTTTCCTGTCCTGAGTAATTTGTAATACTATTGGCCTAGGAGTTGCCTAACTTCATGTTCATGTATATGATGTTCTGTTTTCATGTTATCTGACTTTGATCGGAAAAACCTTAGTGACCTGGATATGAGTATGATAGAGTGCCGCATCAATAAGTGAGTAACGATCTACATGCTGACATCGAATACAGAAAAGGTGGAGAAACAGAGAAAATCTCTGATTTGCAACACTAGACTATCCATAAAGAAGCGATTCCTTTGATGTTACAATCATTCGAGGGGCGAAGGGAGCTATAACCTAAAAAGTTACCCTACTCTGTACTTGGATATACAGAGAGTTGGATCGAATGGCAAAAGCTTCCCTCTCCTTTGCTTATCAACCACTGAGAATCGAAAACTGTGGCTCCATTTGGTGAAGAACAGGTACCCAATTTCGGTCGAGATGAGTGTATGTTCAACGAACGTCAAAAGTAGTACTGTACGAATTGAATGAACGCCCGTGTTAACAAAATGCATGAGCAACACTAAATGCTCCGGCTCTCAGGAACCTCTGCCATTAGCCATTGCAAGTGCAACAACCGCTTTGCACCACCTATCCACACAATCATGTGAGAACTACTCAGGTGCAAACAAGTGACCTACATGAGCTACTGTATGCGGTGGTCTTAGTTCCACCGTGAAGAAATGCGAACTTGAAACCGCATTCAACTTGGTTTCTCAAAATTGAGAGCCTCGTGTGAGGACAGAGACCAAACTAGACCAAACTAATGCAGCACAAAGTGTATTGAAGGATACAAAAATTCATCCAGGGCAGAAGTGACAGCAAGACATCAGGAATCTCATGAAATTCTCTTATGGCAATATTCCAAAATGCCAACTTCTTTCCTTTGATCAACTATCAGCATATAAAGAATCAGAACTTCCAATATCGGTGCTTTTGATGACCCCGGTCTTTCACTAAGAGACTTTGTTCATGTCAAGCACAAAAAACCTTGTGAGTGAATGTACGCCAAAATATGTGCCTGACCAGATCTAACTCCGCCGTTCGTTCAGATGGATGAACCTTTTCAATCCTTTCCGTGGATGATTATAGCTCTCCAATACATCTCACTTCAGATCTTGCTGACCCAAAATGGGTCCAGGAAAACATGGGATGACAATGCATCCAAGCCTAGGCTAGGATACAAGAATGCCTGCCCGAAAAGGTCGAAGCAAGTCAGCAGGATCAGAATATGAGAAGAATCTATGAGAACTAGAATCTTGATGGAGTATGGAGGTAGATGCTACATCACCTTAACTAGAAGAAACAGGACTACCGGAGGATACATGGTCCACGACTGGCATCTTGCTAGAGGATGAACTGGCCTTGTCAGAGACTCTTTTGTGGCAAAGATCTTTACTGCTGCTCCCCTTAAACATCAGATGCCTTTTAAGCCGATTCCCCAATGAAGAACCACCAATGTTCCAACGCTGAATGACCCGAGGCCACTTTCTCTTTAATCTATCCTTAGTATGTACTGAGGCTTTGTCATTTAGATCAAGCGAGCCCTCGTCTATTGCAACCCCTCGACTCCTCCTTAAAGATCTTAATGCCATCTGCAACGACTCTTTCACAAATGGAGATTCTGAAGTGGGTCCAAGATACTTCAGGCACAGAGGACATGGAGGGTCATGAATCTGGGTTTTGGGGGTCATGTGCTCCAAGCAATCTGCATGGAACACGTGGCTGCAGGGAAGTACCCCAGCAATCGGCATATCATTGCCACGTAAAATCCGATGGGAACTCCATGGTGACTTCTGCCGTAGCAATTTTCCACAAATTCCACATTTCTGATCCATTCCAGGGCCATAAGGTGATATAATTTCCTCCCTGTCCGTGTTATCTGCAATAGCACACCTTTCTCCATCAAACCCTAGATCGTAACTACTGGCATTACTCCACCTAAATCCTTCTCTTCTTGAGCTTGTGTTAAGATCTGGAGATGCCTCCAACTTTCGAAGCTCAGCAAGAGCTCTGTAAAATTTGTCCTCTCTGTACGGACCGTCATCGTGCCAGTAAGATGGAGAGATACGATCCTCACCAGGAGTCAACCTGCCAAGGCTGCTGCCCTTGGCATCATCAAAGGTCTCGAAGTCAGACACCGGATTGTGAAACAACATTGGGTAAACAGCTTTTGACACATGAGAGCGTCTAGAGTGACGACCAGGAAGAAAGTAGGGTTGCTGACGTGTTGACTCCCAGGTGTCAAACTCTGAGAATGATGATGGGGAGCCAAAACTGGGAGACGCCGCAGCTGCTTTCACAGCAAGATACCTCTGAACAGAAATTAACATAGGATTCAGTACTAATTCACAATGAAGGAAACATAGTTCAGAAGGTGAAAGTATCAGTCACCTCAGTGCAAGGGAGATATGGAGATGTTCCAGACCTTGATCCTGATCAAGGAAAATACAGCAATGATCATTAAGAATACCAAACTCAATCAGAAGGGACGGAAGGAAGTTAACAAGTAATTACACCTTTCCACCTAATCCAGCATAAGAGAAAATTGGCACAGTTCTTCAAACCAACACACGAGTTAAGACTGAATTGGCCAATACACATGCTAATGACGACGATGACGACAAAAAGAATGACTTGGATCTATGGAAAATGCATGCACGATAAAATTGATAAGAAGAGTGCACGAAACACAATTGATTCTGTAGTCAACTTTCCATTCAAACCTCATATACTGATTTATATTCCTAGGAATACGTACTCTTAACATACATGGATTATCTGCTTTAATTAACAATGTCTGTATTGTCATTCCAAGTTCTCCCAAGCTTGGGGAGCACAAAATATAGCTTCAATCACGGACCTGCTTATCACTTGGCCAAAAGAAAAAAGTGCTTCTACAAGGTGCATAAGAAAGACGTGTTTCGTATCCATAAGTCTCAGTTAATCAAATAAAATTTAAGCAATTCCACATCACCAGCACAGACGCACTATGCATTGTTGGACCTCCGATGGTGCATCTGTGGTCAAGATTCATACTATTATCTTATACATAAACTAAGTGCACTGAATTAGCAATTAATGCCAAAGAACTGATCTGACAATCCCTAAAAGAAAGTTTTCTGCCGTCTTGTTGAAAACAATTTACACCATACACTTAAAAATTTTTTAGGAAAATTATATGCAGCAAAGGAAAAGACAACCAATTTCCACCAATGTGTATGAGCAAGAAGAAGAAAAATAAGAAAACTGTCTGTTGAAATCGAAAGGGCATCCCAAATCATACAGTCTAGCCTAAGCGAAAATAGATGTTTAATCATTCACATACTTAGCATCCAAAAACAACCACTTGTAAGAAATTAGAATGTCACATTAAATAACCACTAAAGAGAATAGAAAAGATTACCTCCAACTGAAAGGCCAGCCATCTCGCCCACTTTGAATTTTTGTACTGGTGAAGTCCACCGCCTAGATGCCTGAGCACTATTTGCAGGGCTATCATTATAAGAAAGTGCGCCATCAGACACCGAATGGTGATGATTCGTAATCCTATCACTACCCAACCTGCTTCTGCGCCTCTTGCGGTTTGAGGAAAATGATAACCTGTTAGTTCCATAACCTCGAGGAAGCACATCTGATTGCAATCTACAATCCCATATCCTTGATGGAGGAGGTGAGAAGCTAGAATTTGTCCGCCAATATGGTTCACCTCTATCTGTGGAGTTATCGCCAACCCCTGATTCTGTGCCTGGTTTTGATCCATGTGGCCCAGCGGCCACACAACAAAGTGCACCCGTCTTGTTTATACTTTGCACTGCCTAAAAGGATAGGCAGCATTCAAGTCAATGGCCGAGAATGAAGAAAGGAAGTCAGCATGCAAATTTTTCAGATGCCAAGTGGGACTAAACGGTGCCACACTTAAGCAGAAGCATGGCCAACTCTCAGAGAATCCTCCGAAGAAATTCAGGCTGTACACTTAAGCTGGTTCACCATGCTTCTCACTTGTATAAATCAATGTCCTCTCTTGAGCTGCACCAGGTATCGTAGGAAAGATGAGAATCTCATTAGAATAGAATTTTAGCAGCACAGAAGAGCGTCTTTGTCAGAAGTTTACGCAACATAGGAGTATATAAAGTGAAAAGACTCTTCCAGACGACAGAGTTCTCATTATATCAAACATGAGGTAAGGAAAAGGACGGCTAAACCTCGCTATTCTAATATTAAACGTAAAAGTTTGATGCTTAGTCAGAAGATGCGGCTCTTTAGTTGCAGATGCTGGACAAGAGCCAAGAGGAGACAGTGCTTTGGTTACAAGTCTGTTATGCCAGCTAGTCAGGTCGTAGTGAAGGTGTTCCTTAATTTGCTTGCCTCCTAAAGAGACATGGGTAGATATTTGGAAATTGGAAGAATGACCTTGATTTGTTAGATATCATGAAGAGCTTGGTACAAAATGGAGCACAATGGTCCACACCGATGCGAATAGCCAGTCTCACTTTGTAGGTAAAAGCCTTATTCTTGTTGTTGCTTAAATTAGAATGTATTTCCCCATATAACAACTGCCCGTGTTAGAGTTGTTAAAATAGTTAAAGCATACTACTTTTAGGAAAATATTGCTCAAATGAAGAGTAGTTCCGCTTCATGTTAGATGGACTTGAATAGATCAAATAGCTCTACAATTATGAACGTATGACATCAAAGCTTTTAGGGAAAGGTGCAAATCATGAAAAACATGGATATCTACAAAATTGATAGCATACTAGCGGGGCGCCATTGTAGATTCCCTCGGTAATAAGATGAATGCTCTCTTTGAGATTCAAGGGTAGCAATATCTTTAGCCATTTCAGAGACTCATTTCAACCCAATCACAGTTGACAAGCAACCACTTTGACCAGTCACCCCCAGAAAGACATTCAGACTCTTAAGTTCAAGCGAACATTTTCACTTATCAGAAATGAGTATACCACTGTTCGTTAAGCTTAAGATAGCTTATATTAGTTACCAGAACGACTTGTCTCAAGAAACAAATTTCCACAACATCCAAATGTACAACTCCTGCCCAAACTGATCACACACAGCATTTGCCTTCAGAACTTGGGTCTGACTACTAACTGAAAATACCGCAAGAACTGCACCAACTATAATTTAGAAAAACGTAAGGTAAGGTGAGTTTCATGAATTAGCATTAAAAGAAAATCTTCATACAAAAGGTCAAAAGACGAAAGTCCCGGAAGGCGAATATCTAAACTGAATGCCACAGGATTCTTTCCTGCCCCTATGCAACCTTCTTCAGCTCAAATGATTGTAATCTTCTGAAAATAAGACACCACCACATTCATTTGAGCTCCCACGTTCACAACACGGAACAAGAACTTGCTAGAATTGCTAAAAGCTCAGGCTTTCGGACAAACTGACAGGCCAATTGAAGCACCCACAACAACTGCTCCAAAGTAACAAAACATTTCAACAACGAAGCCCAAAAACATCAGCAGAAGAAAGGACAGACATATACCAGAATCCACTAAAACAACAAATATCCGTGAACAATCGACAAAATCACAGAAAGCCCATGAAAGCCATGTCCAGCTGAAGAAATGACAAACCAGTGCATTGAAAAAAACAAAAAAGCAAAGCCAGAGAACCTCAGATTGAAAGAAGGAAAGCAAGTGCAGCCCCAAAAAACAAGAAAATCTGCAGAGCATACCTCTGAATTTCGAACACGACAAAACCAGCAACCACCCTGAAAACCGGAGGAGAGAAGAAACGAGAACCCTAGAAAGGGTCGCCAGATTCGGCCGCCATTGATAATATTCTTGAAAAAAAAATATTCGCTTTTTTTCTTCCCTCCTCCTACCTCCTGCTTTTCTGCGTGGAAAACGAGACAAAGAAGGAACAGGGTGCCAAAAGCAGCCGGTGATGGTGATGGCGATGGCCCGAATGCGCTAACTCAATCAAATCAAATTGTTTTATACATTATGATTTGCAAATTATCATCGCAATCAACACAGTGTATATGTGTAGGTATACCGAGACGGGGTGATCCGATTTATAATGATATCACCTGAAAAGGGGTCGACTTCTTTAATCTTGAGGGGAATGGGAGTCTATCGTTTCTGGAATCTGCCCACGCAACGATGAACACTTTAATTATTGAACCTCCCGCTAGTACTGCCAAAACCAGTTCGTTTGCATTATACTGGATAGGGATGTCACGGGGAGACTTTCGCGATAATGCCCCTCCATCCGACAGCATTTTCCTTAATTTCTCCTAATTTCAATGGTTGTTCTTCTTCCTTATCTTTCATTTGTAATGGAAGACATTTTTCACCAAATCCGCTAAGGGACCAAGATATTCTTAGAAGGTCGATGCAAGACAATATTTTTCTTAATTTCTCCTAATTCGTCCTTTTTTTTTTTTTTGGTTCCATTTGCAATGAAAGACATCGTGGACCGATTTTCTTGACGAGTCGAGACATTTTTGAACGGTCGATGCGATCTATGATTTTCCGACGGGTCGAGACATTCTTAAACGGTCGATGCGACGTGTGATTCGATAAATGTGAGAACCTCATCATTGTCATTTTGAATTACTAAAATTTTGTGTTCTTTTATGTTGTGTACGGCGATCCAAATTAAGATTACGTGAAAGAAAACACGTAGAGATAATCGAAAAACCGTCACGGATTCAATCTCCATCCGAGTCAATTGGAACAGAAATCGAGAAAATTATTTTGGAAACCGAGTGTCCACGTCCTTAGAGCATCAACCAATCTATTAGTAATGATGGGCCGACAACCCTACGCACAATGGGCCTTGCAAAAGGCAGTCTTGTGGCCACTGATTAGTGCTACAAGTAAGGATCCACCTGTCCAATTTCAGCCCACTGGGCTATCGACACTTTCATAAAAGAAACGAAGTTTCGTCCTTGCGCAAAAGAACAAATCAGTGAGTTGATAACATCTTGATTTGAGGTGTTTCGTATCTCTCGCTACTGAGCCCCTTTAAGTCCTCTTTCTATCAAGTTCAAGCAGCAAAAACCAATTGAAAAAAAAAAATCGTCATATGGTAAGAAGGCATCAACAGAATGGCGATGGCGGTCGTCGTGAATTGGTTTTCATCCCAAAGATATGTCATCCACATGCCGGAATCGGGAAATTCACAGGGGATTACTTTCTTGTGGATCTGGTCTGGCTCCAAGCCGCTGTGTGGAGCGGGGACTAAACACGAGACCTTATCGCTCCACCGATCTTCGGATCATTGCACTTGGAGACAATAATCCGCAATTCCTTGGTTGTTGAAAGATTTGATGGACAACTGCCAACTGTTTTAAAAGCCTTAAATTGTTAGATGAAAATGTGATTTAATATTTAATTATTTTAACGCTCTCCTCGGGCTTAGTATGGTCTTTTGGACCTCCCGTTTCCGATATTATGATATATTTTATAGGACCACGATCAATTAAATCACGAATTCTTCTAATAATTTAAGTTTAAGTTTTTACAAAGTTAGTCGTAGTCTCATAATATGATATCAATGCTAGTGTTATCCCTCCCTCTTTATTAATCAAATTTCACGTGTCGCTCGTAATTCGACTTGTACGGAAGATAAGATATTGAAATTATTGCCTCACATCGCTGATAATGAATTTGATATCTTTCTTTATATTTATGTGATTTTTATTTATTTATCAATTTAAATTTTTGAATCGGACTTTTTAATAATTGTCATAAGAAGCAAACTTTGCATCATTGCTCAGATGACATCTAGAGCAGGTCAAAAGTCACCCAGGTCCCCCTTAGATTAATCCGTCTCTTCATTAAGTGAAACACACGTGTCCAGTACAACCAAATCCGTTCCGAGACAAGCAATGGGCTGGCGTGAGCGGATCCACGAAGAGAGTCGCTTTCAAAGGAGCGCGAGTGGTGCTTTCTTCGCGGAATTCTAGCGGACAGGTGCCCCTCTTTTTCCGTTGTGGCGATGTTTCGTGCGCGTCTTTCCTTGGCCGCCCACGGGCTCGTTCTCGTGTACTGCAAGGGAGGGGCCACGCAGAAAAATTAAAATTTGATGCAACCTCGTCCATCCCTCTCTCTCCCCATTATCGATCCCCCTTCGATCGTGTTCGATCAGGATTTGATTAAAGCCTCGACATCGACAAGGGCTTTCTTGTCTGCCGACGACAGCACAGCACACGTAGCTCTGTTTTCATAGTCTCTGCTCCTTTTCAATTGGTCCCACCCCTGGCTTGAAATTTGAATTCCTTCCCACCTAAGAAATGGATTTTCATCCCCTACATCACGGGCAAGAAATCGCGGTGGCCCTATGTACCAGATTTTCTGGGATTTCTGTTGGATCTGTCGATAAGCTATTAGAACACTAAAACCACCATGTTGTTTATTGACAGTATGTGAAGTTGGCACCACTTCAAAGAGAATTGGCTGAACCCATCTCACCGTCTGAATTTCAGATGCTGACGGAATTACTCCCAACATTTCGGAGGGTGAATCACTACCGTACGAGAAAATTACCTAAGGAAATTGGGAATTCAAATTCAAGTTACTTGACCAAATGGCCTTAAGTATAAAAACTCCAATCCTAGCGTTGTCTAATAACTACGGTGATAGAAGTGCCCTGTATAATGAGTTGCCAGCTATTCTTGGCTTTCATTAGAACTCCCATGGCATCGTAAGAAATGCCCATGAGATAAAGAAGTAGAGAACAGTCACGAGTTCAGGGAATCGATCAATAGTGTTACCAAAGACACCCACTAATGGACTCTCCAGCAAACATGAGAGACATCGCAATTCACCAATAAAACAACACAGGACAGAGAGGAAAGAAAAACAGGGACCGCTCCTGGGGAAGTAGGCACATACCATTTTCCATGAGCAGGGCTCTATTTTGGCCACCACAAATGGGGAAAAAACAGTAATCACTCATCTTCTATACAGGAGGAAGCAGAAAACAGCAAACTCATCAAGCTCTCACTGGAACAACAGCAGGGGCTCGGATTGCAAAAACCAGATCCGGACACCCCGCCAATCCTTGGGACACTACAATACACTTAGCTTAGATACACTACGGACGGCATAAAGAGGGGGCTGTACATTGGGAATGGCCGAGCGCTAAGAGCATTTGGTTGCTTGATAAGCTGATATCATCATCTCCCGGATGTGACCAGGGATTTCTCATCCACGTCTTGACCAGACTTGGGAGCGCCCGATGGAAGAGGAAGAAGAGGAAAGCCCGGATAGGACGGTATCGGTCCTACGGTAACCTCTTCCGCGGGTGACCGTGTAGGTTGAACTGGTTTTGGGGTGTAGTTGAAGGACAAATCTTTGTTGGCTGCGAGCGCGAGAAGCTCCTTCTCTTCCAGACCTTTGGTTGGGCCGAGGCTACACCGCTCTGGGGTGTGCTTGGCCAATGCATCTTTGAACTTCTTGACCTGTGAATTGATAAATGAGATGAGCATCGTAAAAGCAAACCGAACACAGGGGAACCAATGATCCAATCATAATAACCGATGAAACGCATTAGGGGCTATTATTTCCACGACCAATCTACTAAAAAGTATACTTCAGGAGCGCCCATGAACGAATCTACACGTTCCAACGAAACTTTCTTCTGAAAAATTTTGCGCAGGACCAACAAATCTCGACTCCAATTATTTTTCAGCTCTAACGAAAACCACCGAGTCACAAGATACTTCCGATCCCCAAAAAAAAGAAAAAAAGTCACAAGATACTAAATAACCAAAGTCCTGGCAAATACAAGGAAGAGAATCAATTCAAACATCAGACCCACTGTGCACCGAACAAACATGTGCATAGCGTATCGCAAATCATTCAAACTCGATTGCTGTGAGTCAAAAAGAAACTCGAGACCTCGTCGCTCTAGAGCTACAACATGCCTAACAAGTTCGATCCTTCGACATAAAAATGATTGCAACTATCACCAATCGAATGGGACAGGAAACTAACCGTGGCGTTGGTGCAGCTGAAGCTGCAGAGCCGGCCGTGAGCCCCTCGGTAGAATCGAAAGAAGGGCAAGACGTGGACATTGAGGCTGTAGCACATGGACTTGTGCTCCTCATAGTTCACCTGGAGGAACTGAACGTCCGGGTTCGTCTCGGCAAACTGGCATATCTTGGGATGCAGAGCCTTGCACCCACCGCAACCTGGTGAGAAGAAATCAACGACGACCAGCTTGTCCCCTGCATTTAGCAACGAGTCCACAAGATCTTGGGCGCTTTTCACTTCCTTCATGTTCGGTTGCACTCCTTTTTCCCACCACTTATGAGCTCTCCCAATTAGCAGACCACCCTGTGAAAATTAAATTCACTGTCAACCCATGAATCAAGAAGCCATTTATCGGACTAACTGCCAAATAAGCCACCGCATAAGGAATTTCCCCCAAACAAACACCATCACAGAAATGGAACCCAGATACCAAAACAACGTGTTAAACGCGAAAAAAATGGCAAATTTTGGGCCCGCTCGCACCTGCTGCGAATTGATGCGAAACCCTAGAGCAGCCCCTCTCTTGGGTACAGCTTCGATTCGGAGCGCGACGATTCTCTTGCCCTGCAGACCACTCCTCGACCACGAAATCGACGACGATCCGAGCTCCGGCTGCTTCGATTTCAACGAAGAAGAGCCCGGTCTCACCTGGAATCTCGCGAACCTCTCGTTCTCGCAGCTCTTGGAAAATCTAGGCACGCCATCTTCGCTCCTGACTCGAGGATTCGACCACAACAAGCTCGTTTTGCTGGTAACCACGGCCATAACGTTCTTCACATCCAACGAACAACGACAATCGCAAGCAGCACAAAAACCCTTCTTCCTCTTATCACTTTGCTTGTCAGAAAAGGGGATTCTTGAGAGAACCTCGCTTCTTCAACAAGTTCGATGCTTTTGCAATTATCCAAAACGTAAAGAAAGAAAAACGCTCCTTCTTTATCCTGTCGAACCGGAAGTGGAGAGGGCACAGTAAGACGCGGTGAGGCCAAGTGGCCAACGGTATGGATAATTCTAGAGCCGCGGTGTGGGGCTCGATTTGATATTAACCGTGGGATTTTTTGTGATTGGGACGTGTCGCGATGAAATCGGACGGCCGCCGCGAATTCGGGAGGTGTCGACGGGGATGAATCGGATAAAGTTGGTTTCTTTACGTATGTGATGCGTGGATGGTCGTACGAAAGCCGGGAATTTTATGGTGGACGGGCGGTGCACGTGAACTCCGGAGCTATCATACACGTGGCGTCATCTGAGTGCGATAGACGGAGAAAAAGGGCAAAAAAGAGAAGGAAGTGGATATCATTTTGGATAAAAGGCAGCGGTGGTGCCACCTCCCTTCACCGCTAGATGGGGCCCCACTTCCGGGCCAGGACTTCCTCCTTTACCCCTTTTTCCTTGCTCCCTTAGGTTTTTTTGTTTTTTATTTTGGTCAATTTTTTCAACGTGGAATAATTTCAAAAATCATCTCCACACAAGTCAATTTATACCCAAGGTTTAAATATTTGCGATTCAAAATTTTCATTTTCACTTTTGTACTTCCATTTCAGATTGTACTTATCCTCAATTATGAATTTTCATTTTACTTACACAGTTACCATTTTAAAAATTATAATTTTTGTCACGAACTTGAGCACTTGCCTTGAATTAAGAAAATTCGAGCTCAATCAAGGTATCAATGTCGAGCCCTACATGCGGGACAATGAAGAAGCGGGGTGGGGGGGGGAATTTGCGCTTGGTCAAGGGTATTTTGACCTCCTTTATTCGTAGTATGTGAGGTGTAGATTACGATACCAAACCATGAAAATTGATACGGAATGACAAAAGAGGGACCATTTTAGAAAATTTCCTTTGAATATTTGATAGACTCAAAAGCATGCATTCGCCCTCGCGCTCTACTTCTACATTAATTTTAGCTAAACTTTTAAGTGAATGGTGTTATACTTTGTTGAAAACTACTTTCTTCTGCAATGAGCATAATCATACAACCTTTGGACATCGCGACTGATGTGATAGGACAAGACCCGACAAAGAACAAAAGAACAAAACAATAATACGAAATACGGAAAATAGCATGTGCCACATAGAAATTAGAGGATTTTGAGGAGGTTTTAGTGGGGGTGAAAGTTGTGAAAATAATTTGATTCTACATCTTCATTCCCACACATGTTTAAAATATTATCCAACGAGGGGTATAATTAAAAGTTTCTAGAAGTGAGACCAAAAGCACACTTCCCTTCAATAGATAGACAGAAACATGACAGATAAGATGTCGGATGCCGATCGGCAGTTTTGTGCTTTAAGGCAAAACAAGATTAAAAAGTAAATTCCAACCGAAAATTTTGGAATTCTTGCCCAAACCATTTTTCGCATTCGTTCGACCATTTTTCAGTCTCTTCTTTTCTCTCCTGTCCTTGTTTTTCCTAGCCTGTTTCATCAAAAGCTAGAAAAGCAGGTCACTCCAGTCAGGCTCGTCTGAGACAGCGTAATGGTTCGGATGCTTGATCATTTTACTGCTTTGCAGTTTCTACGAAAGATTAGATTCGAACTTTACATGGAGATCAGAGTTCAGTTCACCACAGAAAAGGGTAAAAAACCGAAACAAGAACATCAACTGCTAATTGGGTAATCAAGGAATTGTGAAGCTCCACAAGTGATGTCCATGCAAAGTTGAGGTCACAAGCTAAGGTATGCAGCTCCCCTACCCATTCCTACCCAACAACATTAGGAACCACAGATTTTCCCTTGGCAAACTAATTACCAATTATAGCGTCCAGGATACGCATATCTCATTTGACAATCAATGTACCTGCAAACCGGTTCTTTATATGCAACAGAACTTCCGACAGTGGAGGTCATTTGGATCCTACCTCGGACAGCCTTCCGCATACCTGCTCAGTGGGCTCATTTGTGGTTTCAAGTTCTGCACATGCTTAAGGGACTAGGCACCGAACAACGGCATAGTGTTCATAGGTGCCGTCGAATTCCTTCTTCCTCGGGTGAAAGCGGATCCTTGCCCACCCAATAAATCCAGCTTGTAAGTAATCAGCCAGAGTCTCAGTCACCATCATAGTTGCTTGGACGGCAGATGAAGACATTGGAGAGTCCCCTTTTGTCAGGCAGTCACTACAAAAACTTGCTTTACATGACAGCAACCCATCTAATTAGTTTTAGATGCAGAAGGGTTTCGGCCAAACTGGATAATCATCGGCTTGCCTTTGAATACATATCCATTCACTAGATTCTGCAACAAAGAAACCATCATTGCCCCAGAATTTTGAAAACTGTGGCAGAATCAACTGAGGAGCTAAAAGTTTAAAATTTATAGTAATACCTACCAAAGCGCGTTGCGCAACTTCAATGGATGGAAACGTCACAAAAGCTTGGCCCCTCATTCTTCCTTCCTAATACGTTCAATAACAATGGTAATGATGAGCCATATAAATTCTATAGGAATGCTATAGGAATGCTAGTCTATTGCAACACCCTCTACAGAGGGTCGACGAAGCTCTCGACTCGTGTCTAAAACCATTAGAAAACAGAACTAACAAGGATAGAATGAAATTTCCTAATGTTCTCTAGTTGTTTATTCCAGCAAGAACTGGCAAGTTGGCATTATAATGATTACTGCAAGCAGGAATGATTTGATCTTCAAAAGCATAAAAGAGAGGCTTGAATAGGTACTCCAAGTTTGAATGGTTAACTGGCCAAAGTAAATGAAAGGTATATTGGATAAATGCTTGGTTTCTAAGAAGAAAGAACTTGACCTTTAATATCAGACCCTAGAGACACTCCAACCATGATAATCGACTTCAACAACTATTGTCTCGTCAATACATACACTCTATTTAAATAAAAACGCAACAGAATAGAATATGTTAAAGGAAAAGGCATCAATCCTTTATTTACCTGCATGAGCTTTACATTCAGGGTGGATTTGGCATCATCCGCACTTCCAAACAAAGAACCTTCATCAAATGTCAAGCGAGAAGTAAGAACCAGAGACGCTCTTCACAAAACGATTCCCTTATGAGTAACAAAGGCTCATCCAAGAACAAAGGACAATTGACTTCAAAACCCACAATTTAAGATTTGATCTTCTACTCCTTTCATATGAAACAACAAAATACTTCGAGGAATATATTAGAAGGACCAATCAATCCTGATCAAAACAAAATTGTTGAGAGCATCCACCCTGAAAATACTTACCAAATATAAAGTAAAAGTCGTCCATAATAACATCTTTGGCCAAATTCTTTATGTACAAGACTGGTGCAGGATTTCCAGGAGTATAGTTCTGCAACATTAGAGAAGCGAATTTCACTTTTTATGCTTGATGTTAATAAAAAGTCCATATCGCCAAACATTGGCCACTAATAATTATTTCCAATTGAGTGTGACTTAGTGAATTGCATCTGTTCATCTCAGAGAATCAATTGACCTATAGGCTAGCATTTTAGCATGGACTATACCTTAAACATTGGAAGAGAGAGTATTTCTTCAGGAGGCAACCTTCCCCTCTCCAGTTCTTCTAGAGTTGCAAATTGTTTCTTCTCCAATTTCTCTTGATCTGGCTCTTCAATATCGTTTGTTGTGCTGTCATCTTTATGTTCATCAACCGTTGAAACTTTTGGTTTTGGAGTAATTTTTATCTAAGAAATTTCAAAACGAAAAGCTTAGGAACAGGCCAAAATAAAGTTCAACTGGTAATTCATTGCTTCTGCATACTACCTGCAAAACAGTGTTCTTCTTCTTAATCACTGGGATTTCTTTTGGGACCAAGGTGGCAGGTTTCACACCCACAGACTCATGAGCCACATCTTTATCTATTGCAGGACCTATGATAGCTTCTTTTCTGGCTCGCTTCTTACCAGATCTTACTCTTGAAGATCCAAGAGAATGGGCTTTGTCATCAACCTCCTAGAAAACAGAGATACATTCTTCATTATTTGAAACTGCGAACTGGGAAAAAAAATATTATCTTTTCAAAAGCATGCAATGATGCAGATTGAAATGGCACCAAAAAGCTACAACTTTGCTCCACAACTGCAAAAACTACAGGCTAGTACAAAAAGTTGAAGTAATAAAAGAAACTTAGTGCCTTAAATATTCTGTTCAAATACTAATCAGTCACACAAGTACAGATAGAGATAGCTTGATGTGTCTCAAGGAATTAAACTATTTAGAAGGAAGAGATTACCTCTTCTGAGGACTCAAGCTCGGACTCTTCACTGGATAGGTCTGCCGCCAAGGGCTTTGCAGATGTAGGAGGGGGAGGAGGTGGAGCTGGTACAGCCGCTGATGGTGGTAGGGGTGGAGTGGGTAATGCCACACGAAATGGTGCTGGAATGTTCATTTTGTTCATCAAGTGCAATACCTAGAATTGGAATGCAAGGAATCATTCAACATCTCCCATGCCCACATTGTTGTCACATATCTGTGCAAATACACAACACCCACCTGAGTGTAAAATCGAGGAACGGCAATAAGAGCATTCACAATATTGGTAAGAATATTTCCATCAGGTGGGGGGTAGGCATACCTGTAAAAGGAAGCAAGTTAGTGGCTAGACATAAACCACCTAAATCCAATCAATTGACTAATAAGGCATAACTGTGTCAAAGAAACAATAATCACTACAGAAATAAATTCTATGACTCAACATAGAAAGCCAAGAGCTTCTAACTTTATGAAAAGACGGTCCAACTCATTGAATGTCATCATCCTGACATCAGATGGTGAACATTTCGTTTATGACTAAAGTAACAAAATCAAGCATTCATAATCATAGCATAGAAAGGGTGCATCCAGTTTGACCTGAAGGGTGCAGATTATAAATGAAAACCATGTACCAAAGGATACAAGATGTCCAGGCAGCAACAGAAACAAAAAAGATGCTAAACTAATCAAAAGCTGGATCAGGTCCTTCCATTTGTCATCCACCAACAATGAACATATGAATATCTAAGACAATGTGTTATGGAAAATGTCCATATGCACATTCACCTGAGTGAGGGAGAGGGGGAAAGTAAAACATGGAACTACAGCTTATCAATGACCCATCAGAAATGATTCTTTTGTAGGCTCTACAAACACAAAGAGATGCAAAGTGAATATTTCTGATGTCTTTGCGTCTATGGCTGTGGGTAGAACTTTAAGAAGGAGCTCCAAATAATAGCTTCCAATTGACAAATTTATATCCATGTACACTGCAATCAACGAGGAAGGAAGCTTTACTACAACACTAACCATCACATCCGGCAGACTCATAGCTATCCAAGAGACTTTACAATTTTCCCAAAGGAGCTACACCAAACTATAATTTGTGTTTCATTGAAAGGTCGTAACTTCTAAATATGGGTAATCTCAATTTAAAGAATAGAACAAAATGTTCAGTTTACCACCAAGAATCATGGTGTATACAAAAGATAGATGGCTAACAAGTGAGGTCTTACACCACGGATGAGTGAGCACATCAGAGAGAGAGAGAGAGATTTGGTTAGATGAGACGCAAAGTACAGTTTATCCATGACACCTTGAGTCTTTTCATTAACTCCAACATTTGTGCCTTCTCTTCCTTGATACGGTTACACGCCAATGTCGTAAATAAGGGCCGACTGATAATTTTAGTCCTGGAAAGGGAATACTGAGACACTAAATTACAGCTTCTATCCAATATCCTAAACTGATTAGAAGATTATGTACTGTTGCAACACGTTAAATATGTCAAATCTTTCAGCGGTTCTCTTGGCTTTTTAATATTGGGTATCCCATTATTGCGTCATGTGAAAACTACAACCAGTTGAGGGACATTTTTTTTTCAATCAATCTGCAATATAGGCTCCCACACCCAAAAAAAAAGAAAAAAAAAATCTTAAGTAAAGGCCAAGCAAAGAAGACTAGATGAAACTTACTCAAGATGAGGAGGGAAGGGGTAGTCTACACCAAGTTTTGGAGCAATGGGCTCACTAGCAGTAGCAAAACCACAATTTGGATTTTCATTACGATCCCCAGGCAATCCAGCCTCCTTTGTCACAGTGGAAGGTGCAATTTTATCATTTGCAGATGGAGCACCTTTCCCTCGAATCTTGTTATCCTTGCTATCATTACTGGCTCTTTCCACTTTCAAAACTCTACCAAGAAACCTTAGCCTAGCCAATGAAAAGCAATATATCCATTTCAACAGTTGATACAAACTACTATGCCAGGCCACATGTTCTGGTAAGAAAATTTAATTACCCATTCAACTGGCACTGTGCTTGATAAGCAAGTGCTTCACCTTTGAAATCCACAAATGCACAATTCTTCAATCTGGTTTAAAACAGAACAAAACTTTAATGTGTCTAATGGCGTTTGAAAAAAAAATGTTGCCAATGGACTATAGCAACCTTGAAGCACTAATGAAACTACTTTTGATCACAGGTTTTAAACCTGGACCAGACCAGCTGATTCAACCAGGAACTCAATCGCGGTCCGTACTGCTTTCACTTAAGAATCGGAGTGGTCAAGAATCGGCCAAGCCCGACATTGACTTGGTTCAACCAGTAAACCCAATGATGACTCGGTTCAACCAGTAAACCCAACGCGGTCAGCGGTTTGACCAAGTCTTTGACCAGTCTTTAGCTAAAAGTAATCTGGAGAGCCAGCACCAAGGGGATTGAACCCCTGACCTCAGGCATGCACACTTAATTCCTTACCCAACCGAGCCAGGCTACTCTTAACATTGAGATATTGTGAGCAGTTACCTCTCTGAAGTGCAAGGACGAACAGTAGAAGCCCCGTAATGTGAGAGAAGTCTAGAGAGCGTCCCTTGGGGAATGGCTTCGGGAAGGTGACGAATCAAAAGTGTAATAGGAGAGTCTGCTGGCGATGAATTTGATGGTAATCCTTGCTGATGCTGAAGACCATGATAAACATTGAAGGATGCCTGAGAAAAAGGCATGCCATCCATATTTTGCTTCCCTAGTATGAGAAGTAGAAAACTAACTTAATGAAACCGCGTGAGGATATTGTCAACTCATTGTAAGCAGATAATGATAAAGACTGTCCTCTTTAGTGACCATTAACTAGCTAGAATCACTTCAAAGATGCATGTTTCCCAGCTACATAAGCTAAATTTTTGCCAGAATTTACAATGAGGTATGTTTGCACATTTCATAAGATGCCACATAGCATGCCAACAGCAACAGTAATGAAATTGATCGGTTCTCATTTCCAAGGTAAATGTGCCAATCCAAAAAATAACTAGTGCCCATGGAATTTGCAGAAGTCTCTTGAGAAAAATGCGTAGGGAATGTGGTTGTTGTATCCTAACAACAGACCTATTTATCCAAACACCTAACCAATTTTCCTATAAACAGAACAACCCTTTTGAGGCCAAACCTGAATCTATTCTCAATAAATGGGTAAAACATTAACCATATTGGATGAGTCAAATGAACGTCAAGTGGATTATCCCCCAGGTCCAAGACCACCGATTAAGCTGACCATACACATATTCTAGTTAATGGCAGCATAGTACATATCTCAAGATACCACAGCAACAGCCGGGTTAACTCACTGATGCAACGGAACTTCATGGACTAGTTCCTTCTAAGTACTTTAATCAAACACCCGGCAGGCAACGCCTCGTGAGTTCATGGACCCATTAGGTGCTAAAGAGTTACGACGGATACACATAACCACTGCCCTGCCGTTGCTGCGGGTGCCGTCGATGGTTAAATTCTAAAGTTTCAGAGAAACAGAGAGCACAAAGCCTCCCGCCCGAGAAAATCAAATGCAATTTAAACTTAGCGATGACAATGGTCAAGCCAATTCGAACCGGCAATTCGCAATCAGATCAGATAGCAGGAACGTGGAGAGAGACACGCACGGCCAACCGCAAGGACAAGAAAACAGACAGAGAGAGAGGGAGTCGCACCGACACGGCCAGAGTCGAGGTGAGGCGATGAGTTAGCTAAAGCGAGGTGGTCCTGCGGAGAGAGAGAGAGAGAGAGAGAGAGAGAGAGAGATGCGCCTCGAGGTCACGGCGACGAGTGACGGCGGCGAGGTGGTAGTAACGTTGATTTAGAACACCATTGAAAAAAGCTATTGAACTTTGGGTTCGTGAAAAAATGGCTTGTTGCTCCTCCTCCTTAGAATTAATTAAAGAAACTTGACATCCCAAAAAGAAGGTTTAAAAGATAATTAGCAACATAATCATCTCCTCGACCATAAACATGCTTAGGGCGCATTTAGTTCACGAAAAATTCAAAATCCGAAAAGCATTTTTCAATAAAAGATCATTTTTATTTCTCTGAAAAATTAATGAACGAAAAATGTTTTCATTATCGATACTTTCTTATGTCTAACTATTTTCTTAGGCATTAAAAATATATTTTATTTCATTCATTCTTGAAATAGTTATTATTTTATACGTGACTGTAGCCACGAAATGTGGGCTCCACTAAACACGTGGTGCCGAATTATTGAAGAGGAGGAATTTGACGACTATCCAGGTTTGTCTCATTCGTATCAATAAACATGCTTAGTCTCACTCGCCCTTTACATGACCTTAGTTTCCCTACCATAAATGGAAGAGCAATGCAAATAAATAAGGTTACCATTGCGATTTGGCTCTCTTTCTTTTTTCCTTATTACCTCCCATCGAGTAACAACCATCTCCGTTGAGTTACCATTGATTTTCTTTATTGATTTATCTTTAATCATCACATACAATTGCTCGAATCTTATTTTCAAAAAATTCTCCGAGACTTTAACGAGTTTACAACTCATCTTCTTTTTTTTTGAAGTAATATTAGTATATTAATTGGCCATCGATCATCCTCGTTTTGGCTTAACCACTAGAAGCCATTGAAGTTTTTTGTAACCAAAGTAGGTTGGTTCCCTCAATAACTTGATTTTCGAGAGTGTTTTACTCTCTTTGAAATTTGAAAAAAAAAAACCAGGTTTTAATTTGAATTCATAGATGTTAGAGGTTAGCGGCTGACAAACCCTGCCAGGTCCTAGGATTGAGCCTAAAATGTTGCTTGGACTTGCCCATCAATGAAAGATGTAGAATTATGTGCAAATTTTGGTTAATATTGATCAACTTAACTTCAAAAACACTGTAATTTCAAGTTTTTTTGTTTTTGTTTTGTCAATGTGGTGTGCAAATCTTTGGAGGAGATGAAAAAAATAAGGTTTCCTCTTGTAGATGACCGCGGCTTGTCCGCTCGATATACATTGATGGTGAGTTCACATAGATGTGCTCATTATTTAAACGTGCCGATACTAGCACACCCTGCATCCTTAATTACCAATCATATCCTTTTTTTTCCTTGATGACGGGGAATACCCTCTATTTGCTTTACGTATGAGGCATCCCGATGTCCGGACGAGACCTTAAACGAAACGATTTAAGGGCTTATTTAGGTCCACTGTGTGCAAATCTTTGGAGGAGATGAAAAAGTAAGGGGTTGCACAGTTTTCTGCTGGCTTAATAAACCCACTTCTAAAGGGCAAAGCCCCGTTGGACACAAGCACCACTTGACAAATATGGGAGAAACAGGGGAAGGCCAATCAGAGCTAATTGTCGAAGGGGACTCTGGATTTTGCAAGTCCATCGCTGATTGTTTGGGCTTGGCTTGTAGCCAATGGTTTAAGAGTACGCTTGTGGGTCGGTTGATGATTGGATTCCATCCATTGGCCCATTAGTCCAAAACTCCATGGGCCGGTCTTTTTGAAATCGACTGGACCTCCATGATGGGTCGGCCATAGCCATAAAGAGTCAGCTTATCTTCTACGAGCCGACGAGCTCGATCGTAGGAAACAGCGGACTTAATAAATGTATTTCGTTGGAAAACCTCTCGAAACATCTAGTAAGTAACTAAACAAAAAATTACTGTAATTTTCAATGCACCGATTGTACTCGCGATACGCACAATTCATGTTTTTTTTTTTAACCAATGTCTCGGGCACACATTAAAAAAAAAAAAATCCCTAACAAATTCCCTTAATCATATCTTTACCTCAGTGCTTCGAGAATAACGTCGGGGCAAAGGGAAGATGAAAAAGAAAGAAAGAGGAAAAAGGAAGAAGGTGAGATGAGATTGCATAAGTGCAAAGCCATTAATGATTAGGCCGTCAATCCCTTTCGGACAAAACAACGATGGGCCAACCAAAGGGTCTTTGAACTCCTGTTCATCATATGACGACATTTGATGACTTCCACTTTTTCTTTGCGCCCCCTACAAAAAGAGAAATTTACAAATTGAACCCAACCGTTGCTTTCTCCAACGTCGCAATCTTTCATTGAGATAGCCGCACACGTTCTCTCCCCTTGCCCAAATGAAGTGCGGAGCGTCTTAACGGCAGATTTAACTTACTCGCAAAGTCCTCCCCCACAAAAGAAGGACTAAAAAATTGCAATTCCATCCTCGGTGCCCGCTCTTAATTATGGCATTTGGTGTTAAGCATGATTAGCATGACACACGAGGGGATCACAAGTCAATTTAGAGAAAGAGAAATTTATTGTTAGGTAATTGGACATGTCCCAAAACCTTTATTTGTACTTTTTCTTCTTAATGTTCATAAACACTTATGATACTAATATCACAACACCTAATCTCGCTGCCTTATGTTGAGTGTAAGCTCCATACCATGAACATCACAAATGCCTTAGGCTTTTCCTCTAAACTTCCCATATCGACGTCAATGACTCCATCGCCCCACAGAGCGACGACAGCACTTGCATTCCTTTTTTTAGGAAAATGATCAAGTGACTGTTTTTGATCAACTATAAGATTGACAGCTTATTCTAGGCTACAAAAAAAAAGGTAAATAATTATGTGGAGCTTATTCTTCTTCTTTTTGTCGAATTACGTGGAGTTCACTCCTTCAAAAATTGGTGATTCGCAACACGTCTTTATTACTTTCAAATGACCGAAACAATGTTGTGCAAGCAAAGCTCCTTCTATTTCGTTATTATTTGCTTCCAAGACCAAAACAAATTACAAAGAGAAGTGAAAAGAAAGAGCCAGAGCAAGTTCTGATGAATTTGGCATTGTATGGACCATAATTTGCCAGGACCATATTGAGTGACTTCTTGGAACTCCTGTCCACGTTGTTCATCTTAACGTGTACACTAGACATAAACTTTCAATCAAGCTTCGAGAGTAATAGGACTATCAATGTACACGTATAATCTCCTTATCGCACCTACAAGATCCATTCTCGATATCGCTTTCGTGCAAATTCAGTCATAAACTAATTACCTATCACATGTTGTATTTGAGGGATTTAATCGCACGGATTTTCGACCGTAACATCGGTGTAATGGACTCTCTACATTATTTCTATCAGATCAAGCTCTTATATTCTCTCCACTAGATTTGATAGCAAAAATATAAGTTTTTAAGAATATAGAGAGAGCAACTTGGCGTTAATAGGTCATCATGACTTTGCTCGAAAAATGTCCAAAAAATTCTAAATTTATTGTACGAAAGCCAATTTAATCATAAAACTTTCAATTGTGTCAATTTAGACTAAAATCTTTGGACGACTCGTCAATTTAATCCTAGACCTTTCAATCGTGCCAATTTAGTCCTAACTAGTTTGACAATTTGCCAATTTAGTAATTTAGAAAATCGTTGATGTGGACGCGCGATTGTTTTACATAATGTGACTTAGGTTTGACATGGACAATCTTTGAATTCTTTTAATTTTTATGAATTTTTCCATTTTACTTGTTTTCCTTGGTTGGCAATTGGCCACATGTGAGAGCTTGAACCTCATGGCTTGGGCGAGGCTACCCTTGCCGGATCTCGGAAGGGCGGCCCTTTTTCCAGGCTGCGAGGGTTGAGCCTTCGCCAAATTTGGCGTGCGACCCTCGCACGTGGCCGGGAAGAGCCGCAACCCCCTTGTCATCCCTCGATCGTGGCTAGGCGTGGCCGAGTATCAATCACAGGCGAAAGAAAAGAAAATGACAACGAGTGGGGGTGCGACGGGTCATCCAAGAGAGAGAGATATTAAAATTCTCATCCGTTAAGTCAAGATGAAATTCGTAATTATTTTTTTCAGAGAATCCTTTCCTTGTCTATGATTCTATATATATATAAAATAAAATTATTCGAAAATTGCGTCCCCTTCATTTCATGAAAATTGGATACTTTAAATTTTTTTTATTAAAAATAATTTCTTATATCGCATGAAATAATTAGTTGATGGAAAAAATTTCTTCACGGACGACAATAGATATTGAAAAACATCTTCATTCACAATAAAAATATTTACCTTCATTTATTTTTTCTGAACTATACTAGTGACCATTTTTTAGAAAATTATTTTTCGAATCGTCCATCTTTTCGCAAATCAAAAGTAGCTTTCGCTTGGCCAACAATTCTGGCGGCGTAACATGGCCCTCCTCGAAACGGCTTTCTTGATCGCGACCTGCTTTGCAAACTCCCTGAACGATGCTTCTCACAAATCTATTTCCACATGAAGCTGTTTAAGTTTCCAGAGAACCCGCATTGCTGTGTGCATGATCTGTCACTTACTGAAGTGAAGAACACCATTGACGACCTGGAGGGCAACTCGGTTTTCATGGTTAAAACCATCAACATTAGTTTCAGAGAATCCCTGTCTGAGAGACAGAGAATCTTGCCCTAATCTCTTTTCCTTTCCTTAATGGGTCCTCGGTCTGGTCAATGATTTGAACGTACGTAGTCTCTCTCTCTCTCTGTCGTTGCTTTCTGGGGTTCTTTCACACGAAGTTTCCATCTTGACTCGATGGCATGCGCGTCTCGAATGGATCAGCAGGGGACGAACTCCTTGGCGAACTTTCCAAAGCTGCAACCGAAACTTTCCATCGCGTTCCCTCCTCCTTGTTCTGCTCTCCACGCGGGTCAATCTGGCTAAATGTGGCAAGACAATTCGGATAGAGATGTACAGACCTCCAAGCCAACCCTAATCTGACATGGATCAGTCAACTGCTGCGTCATGAATCGTGCGGAGGATAGAAATAGCCTCGTCGATGCCAGCAAGCGTTGTTGAACGTGTTCGACCCTCTCTACACATCTCTGTCACTCCATACGTGTTCTCAGGTGTAACTGGTCTGGTCACCGCCCAAACTAAGACCTAATCCAGCTTTCTAAATTGAAGTTAAATGTGATTATCTAGATGATTATGCTGATTAGGAGAAAACCGAGGTGACCGTAACTGACCGCGATGGACGTCATTAGACGTAGGATTATAAAGAAAATTCGCCCTTAATAATATGTTCTAAACACTGACCGAAAAGACTTGATGTTGATTTTTGAGTGGAGAAAATTGCTCCAAAAATCCTAACCTTAACGCATTTTTTCCAATCCCATTATAAACCTTTTAATTTTGTCAATCGAGTCATAAACCTTTTCACGTTTTGCCAATTGAGTCCATCCGGCCAAAATCGATCTGGATGGACTTAACCGTCCAAAACGTGAAAAGATTTACGGCTCAATCGGCAAAATTATAAGGCTTATGAGTGAATTGACAAATGTGTAATAGGTTCAAGACTTTTTTGGACAATTTTCCCTTTGCGAGTGCATAGAGTACTCAAACAATTATGCGGGGGCATGCATTTAAAAAGAAGACGTTATACTACGGTTGAATAAGAATGTGCACCTAACGATATAATGGTAGTATATTTAGAAGTACCACTATTTTTGTATTTTTGTACCCAATTTTCATTCTTATTGCCAAAAAAAAAAGATATAACCAACCTAAATTAGAGTGACTCACAAGCTTTTGTTCAAATTTAATCACCAACTAAGTTTGAGATATCAACTTTGATTTTGTTTAATTATAGAAACAACATAAGTCCGTCATCATTCGGATAATTTTCCGCAGATATACACAATCAAATCCTGAATTGATTAATTTATGTTGCATAGACCGAGGAGCATTTCTCTGATAGCGTTTTCTAGTGGAGACTTCGAAAGTTTGATTTGCTAAGGTATTCGAGGAAATTTCATCGAGAAATTTAATGAACCACAGTGGCCATTTATTTTAAGCAAGATAATTAATCTTGCCCTAGGTGCACACTTACAAAGTTTAATGTTGCATATGTAGGTGTTGCGCGTCGAAATCCTTCGACATGGCCTCTTTGTGATTATGGGTCGAGCCCAAAAAGGGGTGGCTCACGCGGGAATCTTTTATCGAACTTAATCCGTTCGTTTTCCGAAAAAAGGGTTTGGGTCGTTTTGGACGAGAGAGTGTCAAATGCGGTAGACGTTTTTATTAATACAAAAGGGCGTGTTACGGACTCTCGATGAATTCGACAACCCGGTGCGCACGATAGTCAAGATGTGTAGTAAATTTCAACACAACTCGGAATTCAATCAACGGGTCGGACGGAAGCGCAGGACACAATGCTTGGAATTGAATCGACAAGACTAGACAGGGGATTATAGGACACAATACCGGAATTGAATCGACTGATCTTGGACAAGATAAATGAAAGGTACAACACCGGAATCGAATCGACGGACCCGAACCTAGTGAGCAGGCGTCGGAATCTAAACAACGACACTCAACTCTAGGTATGAAACTCGTCGGAATTGAATCAACGACGGGATTCCGGAAAGTTATAACTAAGCTAGGCTAAAGGCTAAGGGCTAAAAGCTAGTTTGAAAAGATATGTGTTACGTGTGTTTTTGTCTCTCTTGTGTGTCTTCGCTATGAGGTATATATAGGCAGATTCTTGGTAACCGTCGATCGGTTACTTCCTTTGACCCCCCCACGTTCTATCCTTTTCCACAAGCCACGTGGATGACTCTTTCGACGGTTTCTTGGTCTTCGCGCTCTTTTCTTTTCGCCTCGTGGGGATTACTTTGCCACTCTTTGGTAAGCTTGCTCTAATTGTGGCTCTTCCCGCGCGTTTTTCTTGTTACGGGAAGGAAATGACGCCATAATTTACCCCGACACGTGGCACCCGCTTGATCAATGTGTGCCTTACCCCCGGTGTTCTCCCCGTAGGCGATTGACGCCCCCTCACGTGCTTGTCATGAGCCCTCGTGGAATATTTTAGGTGTCAACGGTAGGAAACGTTTAGTTAACGAACTTTGGGAAGGGCTTCCCTCGCCCGCCTAGGCCTACCTAGGTGAGGGCGACCTCCGCCGGCCATCGTTGAGGCGGAGGGAAAACGAAAAAAAAAGGAAAAGAGATAAAAAAAAATTCATCAAAAGATTTAAAAATACATTAAAATATTTTTAAAAAAATATTTACATAAGCGCCGGTTGTGTCACGTAGTATGGATGGCGTTCACATCAATGATCCAGGAAAAATATGACGGGATGGACTCGATTGGCACAATGTGAAGATTCGGGACTCGATTGACAAAAGTGCGATAGGTTCTAGGACATTTTTGACAAATTTTCCCAACGAATTTCACTAGAGCACTCGTCAAGTATACCTAGCAAGGAAATATTTTGATTTACAACGCCGTACCTACCGCTTACGCATAAAGAGTCTCTGTATCGGGGAAAAATCGCCGAAGTCCAATAGACGTGCACCTCCCGGAAATACGGAGTTCGACATTCGAAAGGACCCAAAAAAGAAATTGAGCATCTTATTTTGCCTATAGTCGAGGTCATTAAGGAAGAGATCCTATACTTCCAATGTGGAAATTACTCGGAACAGGAACCCAATGTGCATTGCTTACATATACATGATTGCAAAAACCAATGGAGATTTTTCAACCACACGCACAAAGCGAAGAAATCCTCCGACCCAAGAAGGTTCTCGACCGAAATGTCAAAACCTAAACACATCACATCAATGGTGTTGATGTCGTTTTAGATTGCCGTTCCAGCTGCGACAAAAATGTTATGTCTAGGACAGGAATTGAAGATGCTAGAGGATTTGGTGCTTGCTTTGAGAAATTTCCTTGAAACTTCCCATTGCTGGCCACACCCTCGTTGGGCTAGGTGTTCTAGATTCATGGATTCTCTCGTTCTTCTTCTTTTCATATGTGATTAACCCTAGCAGATATCGTTCTTTAGGCGTGATACATGTACCAAACAATCCGTACCGACAAACATAATGTCATCATTATTCTTATATTGGCAAGGAATTAGAAATAAATCGATGGAAGATCGAACGACACGTGTCGAGTTTGTGTTTCTTCAACCAGTAAAACAATTGGGTACGTTCCGTCTCGAACGTCGTTAGATCTCAAGCTCACAAGCTGCAGAGCAACACATACCATGCGGCGATTCTCGATATCGGCGTCGCCAACAAAAGCAATCCCCTACCATAAAGGTAGGGGTTGTTGGAGTTGTTTTTCCCCCCCCTAAAAAAAAAGATATAAAACCTTTTTTTTATTTTTTTTTCCCTCCCCCCCCTTAAAAAATTTTTTGTTTTTGGATTTAAAAATGTAATAGTTGAAGGATTTTTTTTTCCCCAATGTGGTGTGTCATCCTATTTTAGTCAAATTCCACGTGCCCGTTCCGTCCATTTGAGAGGGGTGTTGAAGTTGTTGTCACGGCACCGGTTTATATGCTCTTTATATTCATGTACATCTTAAGCTTTTGGTTCTACTGTAACATTGAGAATGCGGTCCATTTTAAAATTTTTTGGCGATCACTTTTAAAAGGGGAGAATTTTTTTAAAAATTTCAAAATTTTAAAAAAAGTTATGTGAATCAATCCGTCCGTCCATTTTTTTATTTGGACATGTCCCTAAATCTTGCTGTTGGGTCCAGTTCGAGATAAACCCTGACGATGGAAAGCAAGAGGGGGAAACTTGTTCTAACATTTCACGGAACGATACTGGAGCGCGACTCACATTGGACATGCTTGTCAATTTTAGACACGCACACGGGACGTTTCTAGGACGTCACGAAGTTCCTCATCGCTCCTCCGATTTCACGTGTCACCGCCCTCACGTCGATATTACACGGGACTTCCGTTCGCCTCAGGAGTATTTCACGCGCGATTTACAATCCGGGTCTTCGCCAGAAGACCCGATACCTTCTAGTTATCACGACGACAAGGAGACACACCGTTGCCACACGTGCCACGTCGACGTTAATACCTAGACTAGACTTGTGAATTCGTGGGAAAATGCTGGCACAAGAATCTGGAACGAGAGCCACTCCGGAAGTTGAGGATTCGGTGCTTTTCACAGGCTTCATGAACAAGAAGACGCTCAGCCCTTCGTGGTTCGTTCGTTCCACCAACGCTTGCGAATGAAAGGACGGACCAAAAAGGAGAAAACAAACAAGATTAGGTTATTCGAACGGAAAGGAAAAGTCAAGAATATCACTACAAAAGCCAACGGGCGTGAAATTTCCTCTACAATTCACTGTGCAAGACTCTTGCTAGACCGGCAATGCAATATCTCAATTAATTCCACGACGGACACGTCCAGACACGAAGAAATCGACAAAATACATACATACATACATACATACATACATACATACATATGTTTTCTCTCTCTCTTCTGTCACCATTTCCTTATGTTATAAGCACGAAAATTCATTTTCACTAGTGTTTCGATGGAGATTTAGCGTACGGATGAAAGGACGTGATTAGAAAAGGGCTTCTAATTTCTTTTTCATGTTGTTGCTATCCGAGAGTTTTCATTAACATGAAGCTCAATGAATGATCCACCCGACCATCTCAATTTGTCTTTACCTTTCTTAGGCGCGAATCTATACTTATATTTATGACATGATTCCTGTTAATGAATACCCACAAGAACATTTTAATAAAATCAAACAACCAAAGCAAAAAAAAAAAAAATTAGATTAAGATGGTACGGATCTTTTTTTCTTGTGACGCATGAAACGGTGTAAAAAATGTGAAGCTTTCTCTTTACTAATCATGCTTAATTTAGAGAACGTTTTAATGGAAGTCACAAGAAAAACGAAGTCAACGATGATTGATTTAGGCGTGTTAGGTGGAGTCATCAACCAAGGTTAAAGCATACTATAGTCTGATATTCAAATGATTTACGTATGAAAATCCATATGCACTCGTATTGACATAGTCACCGAATTAAACGGTCGACATGGTTTTTTTTTTTACCTCTGTTTCCGCATGTTGTTGATAATAGAAACAAAGGTGAGATTGCAATCTGCCCTTTCCAATTATGGGGTCGATCATATATAAATATATGTATTTTTCTCCATTCCCATTTGAATTTTCCTGTAATTAATGGATGTTAATAATCCCATTATCCCTTTGCAAATGCATGTGCTGGTGGCGTTTAATTTTTCTTAGTATCTACAAATGAGATGGATAAAAACCCTAATTTGAGCGAATCATGTTTGTGTAAGCGATGAACGTTAGGGCCTTTGTACACCGGCAACATGCGCGTAACAAAAAGAGTATTCATCGGCGGGCGCTTCCGAAAGCACTTGCCAGATAACCTGGCATTCCGATTTTCGATGAATTAACTTTTCAAAATCGAAACCCTAATAGAAAAGCTTGGCACAAATTCTTCCCAAGAAAAATGGGACGGAGAGATGACATGCAAATGAGGTAAGTCACAGGAGGAGAGAGAGAGAGAGAGAGAGAGATGTAGTAATCGTGACCGGTTGGTGGGCGCCCTCCATTTTTTCATGCAACAAATCGGGCAGTTTTCTGTAATTCACAAGGAAGATTAGAGGGGGAGAGAGAGAGAGTCCTTACGCTCGTGTTGTGTAAGCTGTTCTTGTTTTTGTTTGCTTCCTCTGCATTTGCTTCGGAGCAAGAAATGCTTTAACACGACAAAATTCTAAGTTCCATGTCGGGAAAGGGAACGAAAATGAATGAACGGCCGGAAATGGGCGGTTAATTCCCCGGCAAGCCTCAAACCAACTCTTCCTCCTTTGCTTTGCATAGAAAGTAAGATAATGACACATAGATGGGCCAGAATGAAAGCTCTCTTCTCTCTCTCTCTCTCTCTCACAGAAGGGTTCATCTTGTTGCGGTCATTGCTTCTGTTCTCGTTGAAATTAATATCAGGAAAATTAAGAAACTGGTTTATTACTCCATGGATGGAACTTTGTGTTCATGGCCCACTACTTTCTACATTTGCAGATGATTATCACATCTTTCATATTCGTATATGTTTGATAACTCTTGCAGGAACCAAACTAGGGAGAAACGTTTAACATTTCAGGATACAAAACATAGAGAAAAGGAAGAACACTGTCAATTATTGATTCATCTCAGAAAGGAAGGGAGGGAGGGGAAAGGGCTACAGAAAGAGAGCAAGTCTTGTAGCTGACGCCTTCCCATGTTATCCAAAGAACATACCCTTTTTCCTTGTCTTTTCAATTGACAATACTTGTTCTTGTGTTGCTTGATGTATCAATTAAAAACTTTTAATTAGATCTGAGAGAGAGAGAGAGAGAGGCATCTGCTGCTAGAATCCTGGGAATGATTCATGTGATCCAGGACCTTTTCCTTTCCCTTGCCCCCCATTTTTTTTTTGGAGATCTCTTTCTCTACAGAGAAGGTTGCTGCTTGAAGAGTATTATCCACCTGTCCAAGCATTAAAAGGACTTGTACATGATGTCATTCCCTTCTGAATTCAATCCTCCTCTTAATTAAATTGGTTATCAAGCTGTGCACACATGAATTAGATCAGAAGATGGGTGTGATGAGCTTGAGGACATTCTCTCCTCAGCTGTGTTGATGAAGCTTTTCACTCCCATTTGCTGATTCCACAGGCTTGTCACTCAATCTACATCTCACATTCAATGGACCTGGATTTGATATGCCATCATGGTGCTCTCAGCTGAAAAGATCACCCCATCCTCTTCTTAAATTCTGATGACTTTAGCAGGGCTTTATCTTCCCTTTTCCCCCGGTTAGAAGGATCTTTTCAAACTTAAATGGCTGTGCCCTTTCTTGGTTGAACTTGACCCCAAAGTTTTGCACACTTGACCAAAGTGTCCCTCGTTTGTAAATTTCATGGCAAAGATCAGCCATCTAATTCTCCGTAGAGTAAGACGCGTAGGGTTAATTAACAGAATGTCGAAAGAAAGAAAGAAAGACTGCGGAAGAAAGCTGGAACGAATGACTACTGATACATAGCTGCATAAACACAATAAGAGAAATCATAAGTTACACAAAAGGTTTATAAATTATGATCATGCAACACGCTCCCAGTGATCCATCGATAAAAGAAGAATCTAAAAGGTGTTGGACATTGGGAACATTTTATGTACAGGAATATAAGGATCAAAGAGCCTGAAAAAAAAAAAACTAAATATACCTATTGGGATAATAGGTCTAGAATAATCATCTCTATATGATGCTGTCTATGCTTTGTAATCTTGATCAGTAGTCCCAAAAATCAAAATCTTGAATCGGGCCTACTGATGATAAACCCTCGAGGTCTCCAAATGCATTGCCGCTTCCCACCTCTTGCTTGGAGATCGTTATGGACGATATCTCGTTGTTAACATCCGTGCTAAGCCCGGTGTCCTGAGATAGACTAACCACAGAATGATTGGATGAAAACTGCTCCGCTTTGCACTGCTTGTTATGCGGGAGGTTTGATATCTCCATGTTCCCCTTTATTGCTCTTAGAAGAGCATGATCAGTGCTCCCACGGCTAAAACCGGTGCCGCCACAGCTCAATACCACGTTTCGTCCTTGGTGCAAGTACTCCTCATGATTCGTAGACCCGTGGGAGGGAAAGAGAGGAGGATAATTTGACAATTGTGGAGGGCAGTGACTTGCATCGACGCTTGGGTTCATCATATGGCAGTAATTCATACGATCTTGTTGTTGCTGGAGTAGTACTTGATGCTGGTCGTCGGTCGAATTTGCCGGGAAGTAAAAGTAACCTGTGTTCCCATCCGGCGCCCTTGGGACAGAATTGATCACGCCCTTGAGTTCGTTTTCCCCGTCAGTGAAGCTGGAGCTCGGTCTGCTCGAAGATGGTGCGTCCATGAGAGGCGGCGGGGGCGAAGACATATCCCACAGGTCATCAACATAAGAATTGATTCTTGCGACCAGGCCTGGAGATGGAGCTTTCTTGATGCCGGTGCTCTTGTGGAATACCCGACTCACCACCCATTCATCCTGCAATCATATAGGACATCATCATAAAAAAGCCCTTCAGCTTTTCGCCAAGATTTTATCGCATCAAAAGCAAAAGCAAAAGCAACCACATGAACAACAGGAGGAAATCATAATAAAACCAGAGAAGGAAAAAGTAGGAGGATTCAATCGGTAAAGCCACATGAAAATGAAAATCTTTCCCTCTCCATGAGAAGGAAAAAAAAGAATCCCAAGAAAGGTGCAGAAGGAAAGAGAGAGTATATACAGCGATCATTCATCTGTATATGTATCTTGTACCTTGGCGGCCCTGGAGAGATTGTAGTAAGCCAATTTGCCCTCCAATCTGTACTCATGCATGACCCAGTTGGTCTTCTCTCCTTTGGGAGCTCGACCCCTGTAGAAAACAAGGGTCTTCTTCATCCCCACAAGCCTGCCTCTCCCTCTGTAAATCTCTTTATCTTTGCCTGTGGCCTTCCAATACCCAGACTCCGTGGCTCTATTGGTCCTCGTCCCTGTCGGGTACTTCCTATCCCTCTGGCAGAAGAAGTACCACTCTTTCTCACCCATCTTGGCTTTCTCTGCAAATCAAAATAAAGAGAGAGAAAACAAACACAGAAACCCAGATGAATAAAGAGACCGAAAAACTTCCAAAAAGGGCGTTTTGAAAGACGAGCTGCGAAAGAGTCTGTTCACTAACTCGGCATGTCCCAAGGCTCGCACTTGTTGAGATCTACTTCTGAGATTGCACTGGCGGAGAAGGAGCTGCTCAGGACCTTGGGCGTGAGGTAGTGGGTTATGATCTCCTCGTCGGTGGGGTGGAACCTGAAGCCCGGAGGCAAATCTGTCAGCTCCTGATGCTCCCTCCCGTGGTTCACCACCACGCCTTCTTCTTCCATGGCCGCCAACTTTCGAGGAGAAGCAAAGGAACTGGATAATCGAAAGCGCTGTTGATCAGAGAGACTGGAGAAGAAACGATTTTGGAGGAGAAGCTGTTTTAGAAAGGAGGAAAAGGTGAGAAAGAGAGGAGCTTAAATAGACACCTTCTTCTTCTTCTCCGTCTTCCGCAGCTCGCGAGTCCGCAAGATCCGTAGAGACTAAGGCACTTGTGGAAGAAGCCTCCCTCTCATTGAACAGTTAATTTGTTTTTTTTTTTATAATCATTTATTTATTTTTTTATTTTTGTATATTTAATTGCAATCCGTCCTTTTGTTTGAAAACTAATTTGAATAAAATAAACAAATTAACTGCGAATAAAGTTTTTTTTCTTCTTCTTCCTTTTTTTTTTGTTGCCCCCACTTGTGTCTAACGCGCTGGGGCGGACCCATGTTCCCTGCTACGTCCCTTCGCATCAACCGCCCGACTTGCAAAAATTTTTGGGAAGCTGCCGGTCCAATTCATGTACAAAGGATTTCATTTGAACTTAAAATCGGGAGACTCATGAGTGCCCGTAAATCCGCCAAACCATAGTGCACTGAGCCAATTGCGAATTTGAGCAATCCCGTCGCCCCGAGTACGTTACTCGCTACCCAAGTAAATCATTTATATAAATCGGGCCTTCCATCGACGTAAAGGAATCGAATCAACAGATGGAGCCAAGTTAATCCGTTTCGAAGATGTCGGGGAGGTTGCCCTAATAATTGCCCAATTCGCCAATTCTGCCAAAAAAAATTTCTTAAGTTTTGAAATTTCTTTCCGTTCAACATGGGAATAATTTTTTTTTTGTTTTTGTGAGTTGGGGGGTGTCAAACAAGATGGGAATATTGACTTCATCAAAAGCATAACAAACGCGCAAAACGGAATTTAATTAGGCAGCGTGAGGTCATGAGCACCTTCTGCTCGTTTTCCTTTTAATACCGACGACATTGTAACCGAACCGAAATCGGCTTTTTCGGAGAGACTTTATTGTGATTTTTTTTTTTTTACCGAACGAAATCGTCCGATCATTCGCCGGTTTGCCTTTCTCCGAAAGAATCACTCTCTCTGGATTAGGGTTTTCCCTCATTCGAACTAGCTACGATATTGCTAAGCTAAGTCATGCATTGAACTGCAGGCCGACCATACTTAGAACAGAACATAGGTGATTGCCTTGCTCTCCCTCTCCCCCCTCTCTCTCTCTCTCGCACACAAACTCGATGCACATGTTTCATGGGGGAAAAAAAAAAGAAAAAGAAAATGGCGGATTTCGGGTTTTTAAGTAATTAATATAAGTTATCGAGTGACTAGGGATGTTTGATTTAGAATGATTCTTTCGAGGTATATGTATTAATGCCTCGTAGACGTGAAAGTTGTCCAAAAAGTCATGTACCTATTGCGCTTTGACTAATCCTTTAAGCCTTTTAGCTGTGTGAATTGAGTTACAAACCTCTTGAAAATTTGCCAATTTAGCCGTTCCGTCTAATTTTGATCGGAACGTAGATGCTTGCCGTCCTACGTTGCACGGTCGACGGTAACGTGAATTTTTTTTTCTTGTTAAGGGCGGGGAGAGGGCACGGCCGTAGTTCGAGGCCCGGTGGGTGAGGGCTTGCGGCCCTCATCGGCCATGGGCCCCAGCCGAACCTTAACAAAAAAAAGAACAGAAAAAATTCGAAAATTTTTTTTTAAAAATAAAATAAAAAATTACGTCAACATTAACCATGTTATTTGGGATGGCTGTAATTCCAGTTAAAATTAATTGGAAAGACTAAATTGACAAATTGTCAAAATATTTAAGATTGAATTGGCACAATTAAAATGTTTAGGGATGAATGGGCCAAAGTGCAATAGATTTAAGACTTTTTAGATAGTTTTGCCCCCATTTAAACTGTGATCTTGTCTCCGACGAAAAAAAAAAAAAAAACTGTGATCTTGTCCGTCGTTTGGAATGCACCGTTGTTCTTCGCCTGAACAACAAGCGTAGACTTCCTTGAAGGCATCTGGTAAGAGCCCGCGGTCGGCAAATTTGCGTTCGAGTTTGCTTTGCCGTGTAGATAGATGTAAGTGTACGCATAGACATACGCAATCAATAGATGAATAGGCTGGTGGGATCCCCCAATGTCATCAGCTACTTGGTTATTTCAGATGGGCAAAACTTCATTTTAGAAGCTGCTGCTTCCTAATTTTATTTTTCTTTTTTCAAATCTCAGACATCGGAGATTGCTTCAAATTGGTCGAAATATTGGTTCTAGTCAAGGAAACTTGTCTAAAAAATCTTACATTTATTGCATTTTGGCCAATTTAGTCATAAACATTTTAATTTTATCAATCGAGTCATAAATTTTATGATACTTTGCCCATTGAGTCCACCCAATCAATTTTAATAAAAAATCGTTGGCTTGAATACCGCCAAGGTGTCACATAAGGATCGGCCGGCGTTGACGTGAACTTATTTTAATTAAAATTTTTATATTCTTTTCTCCTTCTTTTTTTCTATCGCCAACCCTAGGCTGACCACGAGCAAGGGTTGGCAACCCTTATTAGTGATCGGGCGAGGGCCGCGAAGCCCTTACTAATGGCAGGCAAGGATCTCGGCCCTCGCCCAAGTCGGCGAGGGTTGCGATCCTTGCCCGAGATCTGAGGGTTGGCCGGGACTTTCTGAGCTTGGCGAAAAAATGAAAAGGATAAGAAAAAATAAATAAATAAAGAAACTCATAAATATTTTTAAAAATTATAAAAATTGTCCAGTCCTTAGCCTTTCATGTAGGATGCTCTTCCAATATTAGTGATTCCCTAAAATTGACAAAGTGTCCAATAGTTTACGACTCAATTCGCAAAATTGAAAGGATTGCGATTATTGAGTTGGCTAAAGTGCAATATTTTTTTATACTTTTTGGATAATTTTCCCGTTCTAGTGGTTATGTCCTTCACATGGGAATTTCTGCCTATTTTGTAACCGATGTCACCGGATTAGCTTTAATAGATGCTGCCTTCGGTAGGCCAAGCCCGAAGCATATAATTTATATGCTCAAATTATTAAGATTCACACAACTAACATGGTCTAATTAGAGGATTAGCAGAGCTATTCAATCTTAAACATTATAAGACTACATGTGTATTTCGGTACAGAAAGATAGCCATACCATTCTTTCTCGAAAGTAATCACTTATCACGAAAGATACTTTCCCGTTCCAAAAGGGTAAAATAAGATTGCAACCAGAAAATGTGGACATCCGGATAAATCAATTCTTTCTCGAACCCCTTTCCCGGATCTTTCGTCTAAAAAGAGAATTCTAACATCTCCACTCAAGAATTTCTAATCTTGATATCCAATTCGAGCTACCAATTGGGTCAGTAATACCAGACGAATTTGCATATAGTGAGCATGTAAATCAAGTTGCTAATCAGTTCACGCAAAAAAGGCAAAAAAAAAAAAAAGTAAAGGAAGAAGAATAAAAAAAGGGAGAGAATGTCAATCTGTTGGTGGCCTAGCAAGCGGCACATGCTGACAGTTGCCCCGACCCGAAACATACGCGGAGACACCGACACAGTCATAGGAAATAAATAAATAAATAAATAAATAATTTATAACCAAAGACAAAAGAGGGAAAAATAAATAAGTGAAAGTAAAACATTCCGACACCGACCGTGGAGAAAAATACCGGCGTCGTAGCCCCGAAACTTTCGAAATGCTAAATACAATTCATATTAATTTCTCTATTCTATACTAATCCAACTCAATCTTCTCCAAACCAATAATTAGCATTATACATAATTTTGTCCTTAATGGACTTGAGTAGAGATCGGATCAGATTAGATTAGATTAATCCAGCGTGGGATAATAATTGGGTGGGGCCCATCCGAATCCTCTCCACGTGTTGACATTGGCAGCATGCCGATGACGATGATGCCGAGCTGGATGTTACTTACACTGAATCCGCGCCTCGTCTCGTGGGATTTTGCTCCGATCTCGCTTTGGAGCTTTAGCTCACCACCCTCGTTTGCCTTTTTCTCCTTAAACGGCTAATAATATCTCCCCGGTGAACCCGTGTCACATTCCTCCCGTCTCATGAAAAACCTATCAAAATTCTTAGGGCAAAATTAAGGTAAATTCAGTAACTTTAGCGGACTTTTCGGAAACACCAAAAAACTTTTTAGGATAAAATTATCGGATTTCCCAATCCTGGTCCATTCCCGTCGGGCCTGGCTTCCCAAGAAGACTTCTTTCGGAAAACCCGCTCGCGAGGAATTTGCTCAGCCGGATCCACGTGATACATCAAATATCCATCACGGGCATTTCGTCGACATGGAGATTAATTGCAAACTGGTGAACCCATGTCACACTCCTCCCATCTCGTGAAAAGCCCATAGAAATTTCACAGGAAAATTAAAAGGCAGATACAAGTAACTTTAGTAGACTTTTCGAAATGCGGGGAAGCTTCTAGGATGAAATGATCAGATTTTTCAATTCGATTCGTTTCCTTCGAGCCTGGCTTCCCAAGAAGACTTCTTTCGAAGATTCGCTAATGAGGAATTCCTCCGACCGGATCCCCATGATAGGTTGATCGCCGTGTGTGTTTTTCGTGCGGTGGGATAATGGATCGAAGGCGACGGACGGTAGATCAATTACGAGCATATCAATTCAAGACTTTCGACGGCATGGCGATTAATTTGGGGCAATACGGTTTGAGATCTTTTAGTGGAATCGACCCTTTTTAAAATCTCAATTTGGCCTATTTAAAGTCAGATTTTTTTTTTTTTAGAAGAAGGAATTTAATAATGGTTGGAGTAAGAACGGTGACGGAGGATTCGGAAGGAATCCCGCGGGGGGGTGGTGGGGATTTTATCAAGTGCGGCCGAGAATAATTAAACGAGTGATTGAATGACATGTGGGAATCATATACTACAAACGCGTTGGGCCCCACCCTGGGAACGCTTTGAGAAAGCGTTGTCAAAAATAAAACGAGGCTGCGAAGCGAAGAAGCGAAGCGCGCCTCCCTCCTCCACCGCCGTCCGTCCCCCCTAGCCCCCTTGGGCCCCACCCTCGGAAAGGCAGTAGGGCCCCCAGAACAGAAGGGTAATGACGATCGATGACGCTCGCGATGTCCTTTTGAGTCGGTTTTCGATTGGTGGTTCGTAATTTCGGAACCGTCTGTGCCCGGATGCACGAGATCGCTGCACCTGCCCTGTGGGAAGTGGGATTTGTTTTTGATTATGGTATCAATTCAGACAACTTTTCATTTCAAATCAACTTAGTTATAACCGGTTTAATGAGACCAATATAACCATTGCTCGCGATCAGCGATGATCTAGGCAAGCCAAAATGCAAAATAAGATAAAAGAAAAAAAATCAAAAAATTGGAAATTTTCTTATACATTAGTCAAATCAGCACAAATACAAATGATTTATAACTAAATTAATCTAACTAAAAGGTCTAGGGCTTACTTGATACAAATATAATGAATTTATCACTTTTTGGGAAATTACAAAAAAAAAAAGTCATAAATCTATTGCAATTGTGTCAATTCAATCATAAACTTTTTTTTTATACCAATCGAGTTTTAAACTTTTTACATTTATACCAATTCGATCAATCCAACCAACTTTTCTTGGCCGGTAATGACGTGAATAATTTTCTAGGCAAAGCGGAGGGTCGGCGAGGTAGAGCCTTGCCATGGATGGGTAAGCTCAACCTCACTGATTGGTGATCGGTTGGAAGAAGAATGAGAAAAAAAAAAGATAAAACGAAAAAATTAAAATTTCAAACAAATAGTAAAATTTTATTAAAAAATCTCACTCGATTTGGCCGGTGTCCACATCAATTTCGAACGATCAAAGTTGGCCAGATAAACCGAATTGACATAAATGCAAAAGATTTGAAGTCAATTTACAAAAAAATAACAATTTAAGATTGCCAACAATAGATTTAAGTTCGAAAAAAGAATATACTAAAGACTTTTTTTAATAATTTTCCCGCACTTTTTTGGTACTTCCCCGCCTTCCACCCATGTGCCCAGGACGGCATCTCTCTAACCATCAAGACCGTTGGATCGAGTAGATAATGACGTCATTCCACCTCCCTCTCGAGTCATACACATCATGACCCCTCTCTCTAAAGCCACGTTATATACTGTGCAAGTTGGAGCATCGCTATCCCTCGGCAATCTCGCATCAACCCTCCCGTTCTTTTCCTTTTCAAGTAAAATTAATCAAATGGAGATCTTGAACCTTAATCTCCTTCGATTATATAGCAAAGTGTTGACTTAGGGTTCAAGTGGGTGCAGGTGCATTAATTTAATCTACCCTTTTATAGGATTTTGATTAAAGGTTGTGCCAGGGAACACTCGATGAATAGCTAAATAAGGCGACGTCACGATTTGAAGTATCCAGACGGATCTCATACTATGCGCAATCAATGCTTCGAAAATCGGGTATTTTTCATTAAATATGCTAAGAAAGTGTCATTAAAGACGCTCGATTAACAAGACTCTTCCGTAAATGACAAGAATTATATCGAAGCCCTTAAATTTTAACGATTGTTTCAAAGGATGCGTGTGATAAGATTAAATCTAAGCCAAATGGCCTCTCATGCAAGGGATCACTTGTCACCTCCATAAAAGATAACCTTCTTTATTTTCACCCCCTTTGTCCCCCTCTCTAATCTCCATTCAAAAACCCACTAATCTAAAAGCGGCCTCTCATCCAAAAGTCAACACCCTTGACTTTTCGTTTTCGATTTGGTAAAACGTTAGAGTCCTCGAGGGCTCTTCTTTTTGCCCTTTTTCCATTCTAACCTTTTCTCTCTTTCTGTGCCATTACCTAACTGCCCTAACTGATACCAACCAACGGACTGACAAAGTGGGAATGGACCTCATCTATAATGCGAAAGATGTGCATGTTGTGCTCAAAAGGCCACAACCCTTTTCCCATCTTGACAAAAGAAGAGGGTGCGAACGGCATGCTTCACTAAAGACAACGTAAAAAGGAGGTTTAATTAGTGAATTCATGTCCTAAAATAAGGATCTTATCAAGTGGTTATGATGCTGGCTACTTCACTTTTCACCACCTCCACAACCAAAGACAAATTCTAGATCTAACTGTTCCCCCTTCTCCAAATCTACTTTTCATTTTTCTTATTTAGTAATGTTGTGCGGACAATCATATACATCAAGTAGTTCTTGGCTGATCGGATTAGAGCGAGAGAGATGGGACACGGTTTTACTGTCCTTGATGCAATTAACATCTTCTTGCGTAATTGGATCTCGAGTGAAAGAGTGGGTTAGGAATCCAGGTATGGAGTTCCGGACACGTGCCGAGGATGCGGTTCCCACTTTCAAGGAATTGGGCGTAAATACTACACAATATGAAATACCTGTGAACTAGAGTTCAAAGGGTGTCAGCGGGCCGGCATAAGTCTCTAAAAAGCTAATATTCGAGAAGCCGAGTGAAACATGTTTTTAACTCCTATTCGTGGTTATCATCTTTCACATTACAAGGCAAAGTTTAATTCTCAAGGCCGTTTTCAAGGACATGCAAAAGAATTTACTAGTAAAACCCTATACAGACCAATGGAATTGGCTAGATTCGTGCCAAACAAGCATCTAGAAGAACATGCAGGCATCAGGAGTGCCAGTTTGCAGCACCCTTGTTTATATGACTCATCTTCGTAAAACTGAAGCTAACCATGAGTTATATTCCCAAAACACAGGAAAGAGAAATTGCTAGCTTGTAGAGTTGATGTTCAGAGCAGGAAATATTCCGGCGCCTGCGGAGTACAGCAAGGTTGCTTGAAGCTGGGAATAAGCTGCATTAATGGCTGCACATGCAAAAACAAACATTTGTCAAAGTGGCCATGCGATTTTCAACTTGAGTCCAGCATTTGAGCTCTGAAATCCCCTCGGCCCTTTTTGAGTCTAGAGCAAGGCTTTGCTTCGCTGGTGCTTGAGCCTGGGGAAGAGTGTGAATATGTTCATGTCAGCGCATGAACTGTGTGCTTTTGCATGTTAAGTTAGTGATACAATAGTGACTATGATTGGGCTCGAGGATCGACCGCGATGTCGTGGGAATCTTGGCGTCGATCCCGAAGAGATAGAAGAAGAAAAAAGGAATCTGAATTTTAATTTAAGATGCTCTCGGGACCGGTGAGCCAATTAGGGCATGGTCTGGTCTCCCAGCATTAGACATAATATTAGTATAGTAATACTGTATCACTTTAGAGAAATCTAACCAACGTGATATTCAGAGCATTTAACACGAACCGATTAGTTTGATGCATCAGTGTAACTTAACCTCCATTCACGGTAGATCGAGAATTCCGCAAGTGATGGGGAGGGCGGGGCAGCCTGATAATTAAGAAGCATTCGGAGGCCGAGGTGCAGCCACGACCAGCCCCCTTAGGTCTATCAGTGCTCGGGTCTTGTTTATGAATGTCAACAAGAACACGTCACGACAAGCCAAATTTCATAGAATCCGACGTGCCCTGGAGCTGGAAGCATTCGAGCATAATTCCGGGGAGGTCGTGGTTCATTTTGGTGCATCCTGATTTCAGTAATGGTTCTATCATTTCTTGCCATTGAAAAAGTAACTTCGACTTTGGTTTATACTGAAAATAGAACAAGATGTGTCAAGTGATCATAGGAGAGGGAGGGAGAGAGGCCGTGTACTTATTTGATGCTCTGTCTACGGCTTAAGATTAGGACCCAGATTATTTGAAGTCGGTAGATAGGAATTTCCTTTAGGGCATTGACAACCTCGGACTTGCACAGTTCGGCCCTATTGAGACGTCGAAGGAAAGCCTCGCTCTGCCTTAGCAAGACAGCTGTGTACTTCCTAAACTCACCTAACGGACAGCCTCTAATGATGGATGAAAAGTCTGTCCTAGGAACTGCTGCGGGACGAAAAGTGAAGTAACATAAACTGCCGAAGGTAGAAGCTCCGCTAGACATCGAGCACCTGATGTCCAGCTCCCAGAATCAATGCTCGAAAGGCTAGTCTTTAACCGATCTCGACCCACTTCCAATACGAAGCCAAGTCCAAAGGGTCTCAAAACTGGGGTGGGTGATCAGATATGCAAGCACGAGAGATGATCGAGTCGGCTGAGAAAAATGCTTGACATGATTGATTTAACACAAACAAGATCAGCAGCTGTAAAATTAACTGCTGCTCCTGTCATATTGTCGCTTCAGCTTGCCGCAGGGCATGGAAGCATGAGAACACGCTCTTCTAGTTCTCGCACTCGTAAGACATACATGACCTAGTATAGCTATCTTCACGAGCAACATCTGAAACAGCTTAACGCAGAGAGAGGATTACCAATTTGCCAGGCATATATATAGTCTGCGGTGTAATAACACACAGAATAATAGCGCTGTAACATCCAAAGTAAGAGTAATACACAATAGTAGTTGAGTCTTCATCACACATGGAGATGCGAGCAATGTTCAAGATCACAACAACACACTCATACGGAAGCATAGCAATCCACCAAATCGCTTATCCTGCAAATAAGATGCAACCAGCAAATTCAGGAACACAGCCCCCCAGGTATTCTGCATCAACCATCAAAGGATATACAGGTTTAGAAAAAAGGACATTATTTTGTAGGATGCTGCAATAGAACAGAGCGCAAAATAGTTCAGAAATGAAAGACAGAGAAACAAGTGGCAAGTCACAAGAAGGTTTACTCCTCTCCTCTGCATCTAAGAAACTTACAATAAGGGGTAATCTTCCATAACTGATTATCACCGTGGTTCCACTGCCAGAGCACAATAGTTGTGCCATCATGGACACCTCCAGATTTCTTGTCACCATGAAAAGCATCCAGATTAAGGCGAACATTGTTAACCATCCTTACGGTTCTGTAACCATGGCCTAGGTCCTTGCTCTCTGTCCACAGCACAGATGCATCAAGCTGCTCTGGATTATAGGGTACCAGCTGTACCTGTAGCTTACGAAAGTGCAATCTTAGATCTGACAAATATCTGCCGCTCTGATACCAACAATATTTTTGAGAGCTAAGGATTAAATTAAGCAGTTCCTTGGACTTCAAAGTGGGTCTGCTCCTCACTAATGTATGATTACAAGGTGCATATATCATCATCCAAAATATATATCAACCCTTTGTTCGTTTTTGGTGAGCAAACATGAGGTATGAACAAGTCATGGGAACTTCTAATAGCTGAACCAAACCCAACAATTGGCTAAAAAAATACACATGTCGAGATGAAGCTCAATTCGAGGCAATGAAAGTGAAGGCTCCAGTGCAAACAAGCTTTTGCTGACTTTAGAATGTGTTCGACCTTTTCATTTTTTTGGTCTAAGTGGTCGACCTTTTCAGTAGTGTCCAAGTTAGCACTTGTAAAGGCAAAAAAGCAAGACAATGATCAGGCAGTGAAAGAGGAACTAAAATGGTAGCCAGAAGAAAAAAGGGACTTATGCCACAAGAAAAATTCTGCTACCAAAAACGAAACCAAAGCAGAGGATTGTGTTGACAACAATCGAACGGAAGACAAAAAACTACTCAGATGTAGCTTACAATGAGCCACTTTGAGATTAACCTCAGTTTCTATGTTACTCAAAAACTAAGGGAAAGTTGGAGAGTGACACTTCTCTTCATGAAGTTACATAAACGAGAAAAGTTCAGAAAAATTATATTTCAGAAGTTGTGCAGCAGCTAAAGGGAATGACTGGTAATTTAATCCAACAAGGGAACACCCACAACCATGATTCCTGGCTATTGGAGTCTATAATAATTGAAAGACCACAATCTTCTTTTGCTCGCACAAGGAGAACAAACTCAACAGCTCTGTTGACCAATGAGATTGACCACGTTCTTAGGAGCTAAAGCATCACGGTCATCGAAATATAACTCGCAAACGAGTGATATTTGGCTCACGACTAGTCTCACAAACCTTTTTTCTACTCTACAGCCAGATTATGCAGATATATCATTTTTCCTATCCTAATTGCAGCTCAAATAGGAATCCTAAAATTGCAGAGGCTTCAGATTGAATATTCAGAGATACAAACTTACCGGGTGAGAGGCTCCGGCAGAATGCTTGATGGCCTCACCAGTGGCCTTGTTAACCAGAGAAAAGCAGGGAAACCCATCTTCATCTTTAACTCTGGTGCTGAATTTCTCATCTTTGTACCATTTCTGAACAAATCAATCATAAAAGCCACTCCACATCATTAAAAGAATTAAAGAATGAAAACCATCACTCACACAACGAACAAAACTATCAAACAGCACTCAAACAAGCTGAGAAACGCTCAAATTAGGCAGATCAAACCAGACCCACATCAAAAAGCCACCAACTTGAAAATATCCAACAGAACCAAAGATCAAGATTCGGGGGTGACAGGCGAGAGCAAAGCAAAGCAACGTACTTGATAAGGATCACTGGAGTCCGAGGGTGCAAGAATGACTTTGGAATCCCTGATAGTGAGAGAATAATTGAGCTCGGCCTTGCAATAAACTTTGTAGGTGGGCTTGTGGGCGAAATAAGAGCCAACAGCTCCACCACCGACCTCGTGAGCCACGTGCTCGACGGTCGCCGACGGCAGGTAATCGGAGTACTCGGTTGATCCTTGATAAAATTTCTGGGGCCGCGGAGGGTAGGGGGAGGAGTAACCGGAGGCGAAATCGTCCCGAGGCGGGTGGTAAGCAGACGGGGCAGGCGAGTGCGAGGTGTGGTACACGTTGGACGGTGGAGGCGGGGGCGGGGCGAAGTCGTCGCCGCCGCCGTAGAAGGGCGGGCGCGGATGGGCAGGCGAGTGCGAGGTATGGTACACGTTGGAAGTTGGAGGCCGGGGCGGGGCGAAGTCGTCCCCCCGCCGTAGAAGGGCGGGCGCGGAGGGGGAGGCTGGCCGTAGACGTCGGTTGGGAGGCCGGATCCGGGTGGCGGGTAGGGCCGGTTTCTTCGGTATTCGTCGTCGTCGTCGTCGTCTCTCCGGTGGTGGCTGTGGGTGGGATGACCATATGGGTACTCCATTTCCGTCGGGGTGGGTGTCGTCGATCTCTCGATCTAGCACAGTCGATCAAAGCGGAGAGCGATTGATGTCTGAACAGCAGTTGATCGTTCAATCTGTAGTGAAGCCCGACCGTCTCTGATCGCGAGTAAACTCCTTTTCTTTGCGCTTGATTTTATTTATTTATTTATTATTATTATTTACTTTTTTGGAATTTGCAAAAGCTACAAAATTTTGGAGCACTTTTCGAGGGGAGACTTTGTAACGGCTATAATTTATTTATTTATTATGATTATTGGCCAGAGGCCATAATTTATTTGATTTGGTGAGCGGTATTTGGCATTAAAACTTCTGGTATTGCTCAACCGTCAACACCCGTTGAGCTACTTATTAATCACATTTCTTAAAGTAATTATGTACAATCTAATTGCAGTTGTCATGCCAGGAATTTTTGAAATATCAATCAGTGGTCCAAAAAAAAAAAAAATCAGTGGTCGAAGTTCAATCAAAGATGATTTATGACCGATTAAATCGATAACTTCGATTTCGATCGAAAATAAGTTGAGTCTGATATGCCTTGAAGACTTGAGAACTTTGCAGCACTCAAATTGCTAAATGATGCATGAAAATATATTGGAAACAACAAGGAAGTTGGATGAAATTTTAGCGAATCAAAAAGGTCGATGGCTTACATTGTTGGAGGCTATGCGTTCTCGATGACCAAAACCAAACACAAAATTGTTATTCAAGATTGTTGGAGTGCTTAGAGAAAGTAAAAGACACGTCAAATACAAATGGAAAGCTTTTTCAATCAAAAGCAAGTATTTAAACCAAGAAAGCTAATCTCTACGATGCTTCAAATTCGCTACTTGGGAAAAATTAATCTAGATCGATGTTTTATGTATGATCTTCACATGTTCATGTTTTCGTAGTCGAAATTTGAAGGATTAACTCACTATGGTAATTGTTCGCTTTTGCCCATCCCATATTGAGCATCGCGATTTTGTCTTTTAACGTTCGGGTGGGCACCTTTCGAGGAGGTCACCCATTATGGGAGTGCTTTCATCCGAGCAAGCTTTAATTTGAAGTTCTAAAGTTAAGCATTGCCGTTACGTCAAAAGGTGCCTTCGTGAGTTAATTTTAGTCTTCACACATATATATATATATATATGTGTGTGTGTGTGTATTTCATAATCGCTTTCCCACATATATATATATATATATATATATATATATTTTTATTTCATAATCGCTTTCCCCATATTCGGTGCATGTTTGGGTTATTTCGCCCCATTTGAAATCCTATAAGCCTCCGAGCTCTCTTGCCTTGACAAATTCCAATGCTAAGTATTGTTATTACATCAAAAGGCTTATCGGTGAGTCAATTTCAGTTTTCACATATTTATTTGGGAATAGTTCCCCTTTATTCGGTGCACGTTCGGTTCATTCCCGACTTCTTTGCTATTCTAAAAGCCGGTGAGAAGCCGCTTCTTGTCCGAGCCCTCGACCCCGGCAACCACTCCATTCCGTCATCAAACCGGGTTTGTTTCGTATATTCTTCAACAAGAATCTCTAACCTGTCTTAATTTGCTCACTACTATAGGGTTGATTTGTAACTCCTCCCGGATCCTTAGCTACTTATTCTCGATCGTCGCCATGTGTCATATATTTCCTTTAAATTATACCCAGTGAAAATTCATGATTGATAACCTTGTTGGGCATTCCAATTTTTTTGAATTAAGTGTGTTGCCATGGACTGATTTAGTGCTTTTTTGTCGAAAGAAAGATTTCATTTATTGATCAAGGTAACGTTCAAGAGGTACATAGAAGGCTTTCATAGCAAATCCCAAATACCGCAGAACAAAGCAATAGCCAAAAAGCAAATAACATAGCACTCTACAACTATAAGCACACTCTCATCTATTAAGAACGGGATATGTCACTCTAAATAATCAGCGATCGTTTACCAAGTTTAATTATGAGCACATGCCGAGATCTCCTACTTCATTTGCAACGGCTTCCGGCACGCGTCTGATTCTTTAAGTCTTCATCACGGACGTCTTGCCGAGATACCAACATTATATGTCGAAAGAACACAAATCAAAAACTTGTAAGAAACTCCTAAATTTATATATAAATCTAGTTAGAGAGAGTAAATCCCTTAGATCTTGCCCTAAATCTAGATATGCAGAGGAGACACGCCTCATCTCGAATAGATTGTGGAGCCACATCACAAACATTCTCCTCGGTGGTTGTCAATTGAACGAATAGACGAACGGGTCTCCACGTTCACCCAAGATCGATTGCGAAGTTTATCCACACACAAAAGCTCAAAACATATTGAGAGAGAAAAGAAAGACAATCAATCAAAGAAAAAGAAAATTAGAGACTAAATAAGCTCTCAATTTCAAGTTTGTCGATAGAGAGAGAATAGAATGAAATGCTAGTCGCAAAAGTGATTTTTTATTTTAGTCCATTAGTTTCTTTACATTTGGGCCTAACTTTTGATCGGGTCAAGAAGAGGACAACTCAATCTTTTCCCAACGTAAGTAAAGGCATTGTTAATAGCAAAAAATCGTTCAAATCATAAACGAGACATGCATTTGTCTTAGTCGACATGAAGCGTAAGATGGGGCAAGCACGATTGACATTGACATGGCCAGCGACGGCGAAGATGATTCAGCACGATTTGGTAAAGACGTGTAGACCGACCCAAGAGATGAAGGTATTGATGAAAGTTACAATGAGTTCCCCTGATTGCTAGACCTCCAACGTACATACTGTAGATGAAGACACGAAGGAGGAGGAAGAGAGAGAAGAACGACGAAGAAACCGAAGATGACGGAGGCGGTATTGGGAACATCGACGTTTGATGCTGAACGCATTCAAGCATAATTCCAGTGGGGTTGTGATTCATTTTGGTGTATTCAGATTCTTGCTATTTGAAAACGTAACTTCGACTTTGATTCATACTGAAAATAGATCAAAATGTGTCGAGGTACTTATTTCATGCTCTGTCATTGACGACCTCGGACTTGCACAGTTCGACCCGGTTGAGACGTGGAAGGAAAACCTCGCTCCGCCTCAGCAACAGAGATATGTACTTCCTAAACTCACTGAATGGACGCACAGCCTCCGATGACGGATGAAGAGTCTGTTCTCGGAACTATTGCAGAGCGAATAGTTAATTAACATAATCTGCCGAAGATAGAAGCTCCGCGAGACATTGAACACCTGATGTCCAGCTCCCAGAATCACTTCTCAAACGGCTAATTTTTTACTGATCTCGACCCACTTCCGAAACGAAGCCGAGTACAAAGGAACTCAAGACTGGTGGGCGATCGGATATGTAAACATTTCAGCTTGCCGCTTTGCGGCGTAGCAGCAAGTGGAAACATGAAAAAGATGCTCTTCTCGAGACATACATGACATAGTACATCCATCCTCACAAGCGACATCTCAAACAGCTTAATGCAGAGTATCACCAATTTACCAGGCATATATGTATAGTCTGCGGTGTAATAACACGCATTGATAACACTGTAACATCCAAAGTACAAGTAATACACAATAGTAGTTGAGTCTTAATCACACATGGAGATCCAAGCAATGTTCGAGGTCACAACACAAACTCACATGGAAGCATAACAATTCACCAAACTGCATATCCAGCAAATAAGACGCAACCTCCAAATTCAGGAACTCCCACGTATTCTGCATCAACCATCAAAGGATATATAGGTGAAAAATGGACACGATTCTGTAAGACGCCGAGATAGGTTAGAGCACAAAATAGTTCAGAAATGAAAGACAAAGAAACAAGGGGCAAGCCGCAAGAAGGTTATTCCTCTCCTCTGACTACTAAAAAAACTTACAATATGGCATGATCTTCCATCTCTGAGTATCTCCTTTGTTCCAGTGCGAGAGCACAATAGTTGTGCCATCATGGACGCCTCCGGATTTCTTGTCACCATGAAAAGCATCCAGATTAAGGCGAACATTGTTAACCATCCTTACAGTTCTGTAACCATCGCCTACATCCTTGCTCTCTGTCCACAGAACAGATTCATCAAGCTGCTCTGGCTTACAGGGTACCAGCTGTACCTGCAGATTAGGAAAGTGCAAATCTTAAATTCGACAAATAATCTGCAGCTCTGATACCAACAAAACTTTAGAGAGCAAAGGCTTAAATTAAGCCGTTCATTGGACTTCAAAGTAAGTCTGCCCCTCACTAATGTATGATTACGAGGTGCGTATATTGTAATCCATAAAACATTCAACCCTTTGTCTGTTTTCTGGTGACCAAAAATGCAGTATAGCAAATCATGGGAACCTCTAATAGTTGAACCAAACCCAACGATTGGCTCAAAACGCACATGTTGAGATGAAGCTCAAGTCAAGGCAACAAAAGTGAAGGCTCAGTGCAAACAAGCTTTTTCGCAATAGCTGAAAGACATTGCTGACTTTTAGAGTGCGGTCTACCTTTTCAGTATTGTCCAAGTTAGCACTAGTAAAGGCAAAAAGGCAAGAGTTGATCAGTGAGAAAAGAAGGTACTTAAATGTTAGCCAGAAGAAAAAAAGACTTACGCCACAAGAGGAATTCTTCTGAAACCACAATCTGTCTAGCAATTAGATATGAAAAATGAACCCAAAGCTGAGGATTGTGGTGACAATAATCCATGAGAAGCGACTGTTCAGACGTAGCTAGCATACAATGAGCCATTTTGAGACTAACCTCAATTTGTATGCCATACTCCCTAAGGGAAACTTAAAGAATGATACACTTCTGTTCTTGAAGTTACTCACAGAATCTAGAGGAGTTCAGAAAAATTATAATTCAGAAGTTACACAGCAGCGAAAGCAAAAGACACGTAATTTGATCAAACCAACGCCTTAATTACCAGAGTTTGTCATGCAAGTTGATGCAAGGCAACACCCATAGTCATGATTACCGGCTATCAAAGACAATAACAATTGGAAGACCACAATCATCTTTTGCTCGTACAAGGAGAACAAAGTTGACAGCTCTGTTGACCAATGAGATTGACCACGTTCTTTATGAGCTAAAAGCATCTACGTCGCCGAGATATCATATAACTCACACAAGCGATATTTGGCTTACGATTACTCTCACAAGCTTCTTTTCTACTAAACAGCAAGATTATGGAAAAAAAAATCCTTTTTCCCATCCTAATTGCCGCTCAAATAGGAATTCTAAAATTGCAGAGGCTTCAGATTGAATATCTAGAGATACAAACATACCGGGTGAGAGGCTCCAACAGAGTGCTTGATGGCCTCACCAGTGGCCTTGTTAACCAGAGAAAAGCAGGGAAACCCCTCTTCATCCTTAACTCTAGTGCTGAACTTCTCATCCTTGTACCATTTCTGAACACATCAAATCAGACAAGCCACTTCACATCATTAAAAGAAATAAAGGATGAAAACCAGCACCCAACAAGCTCAAAAATGCTCAATTAGGCAGATCAAACCAAACCCACGTAAAAAAGCCATCAACTTGAAAATATCCAACAGAAGCAAAGATCAAAATTCGAGGGTGACAAGCAAAGCAAAGCAAAACAACATACTTGATAAGGATCACTGGAGTCAGAGGATGCGAGAATGACTTTTGAGTCCCTTATAGTGACCGAATAATTGGGCGCAGCCTTGCAATAAACTTTGTAAGTGGGCCTGTTGGCGAAATAAGAGTCGAAAGCTCCACTACCGGAAGCAGCAGCAGCGGGACTAGAGTCAGACTGATGCAGGGTGTGATGATGGAGGAAAGCAGGCATGTGGGGGCGATAAGAATGGTGGGTCTCGCTCGGCTCATCGACTTCGTCAGCCACGTGCTGGACGGTCGCGGACGGAGGCGGCGGCGGCGGCGGGTAATCGGAGTACTCAGTTGATCCTTGAGAAAAACTCTCGGGCGGTGGAGGGTAGGGGGAGGAATAACCGGAGTCGAAACGGTCCTGAGGCGGAGGGTAAGCAGAGGGGGAGTCGAGTACGAGGTGTGGTACACGTTGGACGGTGGAGGCGGGGGTGGGCCAAAGTCGTCGCCGCCGCCGCCGTAGAAGGGTGGGCGCGGAGGGGGAGGCTGGCCGTCGAAGTCGGGCGGGAGGGTGGATCCAGGTGGCGGGTAGGGCCGGTTTCTTGGGGATTCTTCGTAGTCGTCGTCGCCGTCTCTCTGGTGGTGTCTGTGAGTGTGATGACCAGATGGGAACTCCATTTCCGGCGGATCTTCTCGGTGTTGATCTCTTCCGGCGTAGCAGTCAGCTCGAAGACAAAGTGGAGAGCGTTCGGTTTTTGAATGGCAGTTGATCGGTTGATCTGAGTTGAGGCCCGGAAGAGGACTGGACTCTCTTAGCGCGAGTAAAACTCCCTTTGTTCGGGATTTGCAAAACCTACAAATTAGTGCGGCACTTTTGAGTGGGGCCCCTATGGACAGGAAGCATCGTAGCCGTTGATTTACACGCATACCGCATCTGTGAATCCCATCAAAATCAACGACCGTTGGTGAGCCACTTGTCGAGCTTAATACACGCTGATTAGCCACCTTTTTCATTAGAGGCTAATAGCGAGGGGTCCAATCTCCACATTCTCGCTCCTAAGTGGGAAAATTGGAGGACAAAGGGAAAAAGATGCTTTGAGCTATCCATATTGTGGAGCCAAACACGACATAAATATTTTGATGGATATTAGACATAGAGATGGACCGGCACTTGTGGTGCATCCTCATCTTTCTTCCTCGAGGTTGTCACGGTTAAATTCAATGAGCATATAATGAGTGAGGCGATACTTGGATTTTTGTAATGTTGTGAGGTCACTAGAAATTCGATGGGTTCTCTTAGTGATTAAAGTTCGATCGAGGGTGATCGATCTCCAATTAAATTGTTGAATTCGACTTTGAATCAAGAGTATCGAGAATCTAATATGGGGAGAATTACAAAAAAAAAAAAAAGTCCTAAACCTTTTGTAATTGTGTTAATTCAATCCTAAACTTTCTTTTGCCAATTAGATCCTAAGCCTTTGCAATTGTACCAATTCAATTTATTTGACCCGCCTAGAGGCCGGTAGCTTCTTGCCACCCCAACTAAAAAGAAAAGAAAAGAAAAGAAAAGACAAGAAAAAATCATTACAATTATTTTCAAAATTTTGAAATATATAAAAAATATTATTAAAATTTTCTACATCAATACCGACCGGCCAAATGAATCGAATTTGCACAAATGCAAAAATTTTAAGATTTAATTGAAAAAAATTAGGACTGAATTGGCACAATCGCAATATGTTTATCACTTTTTTGGTAATTTTCTGTCTAATGTGCCTTGAAGTCTCGAGGATTTCGCCAAACCTCAAATAACTATATAATGTGCGAATGATGATAGATTGGAAACAACAACAACAAGATTGCGAGAAATTTTATTAAATTAGACCAAAAGGCTTCATCCTTGGAAGCCTTGCCTGCTCAATGGCTACTAGTCAAAATCAATCTTGGAAACTGAACATAAATTACTCGTCAACATCAATCTTTTACGATTGATCTTCGCGTCTTCATGTTTTTAGTTACAAAATATACGCACATTTCGCGATTTTTTATATGCCATGATTATATGTGAATGCTTATCATTCTAGTCTAGGTAAATGACACAAATAATATCTAAACTTTGGCCAAACACATAACGTAATCCCTAAAGTTTAACCTAATGTGCAATGTCGTCCATGAATTTTTAATTTGTTCAATGTGATTCGTGAACTTTTGATACATGTTCAATTTAGTCCCTGGATTGCATGAAAATTTTCAATATTATCCATAGACTATATTTTCCATACAATCTAGAGATTAAATTGAATACATACCAAAAGTTCATATACGATATTAAACAAATTAAAAGTTCAGGAACTACGTTATACATTGGGGAAGTTGATGAACCACATTAAATAAATTTAAAGTTCATAAACTACATTGCATATAAGGGTGAAAGTTCAAGGACCATCTATGTCATTATTCCTTCTTGTTTCTTCGTGTACCTTTAAATGGGTCGAATTGTTCTTCGTTCCGATCTTCTTCCATAATAGTCTCTAATTGTCTTTCCTTGCATGCTACTCTAGGGATGATTTGTAACTGCTTTCAATTCCTTAACTACAATTATTCCCCGCTCGATGAATCCTTCTTGACTCGGTCTTCAACTGTTGTACATTCCTCACGATAATTGGTTGCCACAACGTATCATGTACTCTCTTAAACTTTGCCCATTGAGAATTCATGATTAATGAGCTCTCTAGGCATTCCATCAATGAATCTTGTGGGACAAATTTATCGTCATGACATTCACGATCGATAAGCTTGTCAAGCATTCTAACGATCGGCCGGGTCTTATGAATCAATAGATCATATATTGTCATTAAACCTGTCAAAATGGGTAATAAACTCATTTCTCAATTCATATTTTATGGGTTGAGTCTTTATATGAGTCAGTGATATTCAATAAACGGGATGTAAATGAATTTAAAATGGAAAAATCCAAAAAGATATGAGTGTTAAATGGAATAATAGTTTACCGATACCCAATTCTACCTCAAAGATTCTCTCTCCCTATTCATCCGCTCCTCCTCCTCTTCTACTTCTTCCCCTCTCTTCCACGGTCGCCGCCGCTTCCTCCAACAGTTGTCGCCTCCCTCTCCAAACTCGACTCGACCCATTCATTTGACCGGCCTAATTGTCATGTTTTGATTTGATCCATTAATTTCTTACTTTTAGGCGTTAAGTTTCGGTCTGGTGTCAACAAGGTGACGAGTTTGGGTTGTCATGGTGTGATATTGGTCGATTAATTTCTTGACTTTTGGGCACTAAGTTTGGGTTTTGGTGTCGACGAGATGACGACTCAATCTATTCCCCACCTACATAAAGGCATTATTAAAAGCCAAAAGAATCTTTCAATTCATAAACGGAGACATGCATTCCTTAGAGCCAAAGGGGAAGTTGAAGTCGCCCAAGGGCTCTAATCACGTATCGACTTGTGTTAGCGATCCCTTTGACGATTGATGGTCCACGTGCTCTTTGTCAATACCAAGTGACTCAGATTGCTTCATCTGGTTTCTCATGCAACTTGGGGAGGTATAAGTGAACGATGCCTAATGAGCAAAGATAGGTTTTAACAGGACAATTAGAACCAAAGGTAGGCAAGTTAATACCATGACGATGACTTGCTTAAGGAATATTGATTATGTAATAGTGTTTCGTAGCAGTTTGATTAACAATCTATTTTGAGCCACAAAAAATAATAATTAATTATAAATTATTATGAGATCTATCCTTTTAAGAATTGGTGGCATATAACGTGTTTCTCACAACCCATCCAAAAACTCATTCGCTTGGCAAAATCTTTTTCCTAAAATGTACTCCGTGAAATTCACTCGGCAATATCCTGCTATCGAGAAATATCCGGTCATTTGCTACCCGTTCCTCTTCATAACGTGGTGGGTATTTTTTTTTCTCACAACCGGGGAAAAGGTAATAAGTGATTGAAAACTGCCCGGTGGTTTCTGTGCTTCATCGGAGTTGCCCCTTGCCGTCGCCGCCGCCAGAGTTGCCGACGCGTTCGTCATCGCTTGCGATCAAGCTCAACCCTCTACAGATTTGGAGCTATGGTCCGTGGCCGAGTCACCCCTCCATGGTGGTCGCCGTGGTCCGCAAACCCAGCCACTCCTTGTCGTTGATCCGCCATGCTTCCATGCGTTTGTTTATCTTCCGTTGGAGTTTCTGATCGCAGCACATACGCCAAGACTATGGCCTACAGAGTACAGGTGTAACTTGTCATCCGTTTAAACATGGCATGCACGTACGACGACTTGCGAACCACCGGTCAAATGCCGGAAGTGTAGAGAAACTTGAAGGACAAATAGACCGAGAGCAATCTGATGCTCTGCCGACATATTCCGTGAGAATTCGACGCACAAATCACAAATAAAGTAAAGCATGAATGCAAGAAAAGAAAAGCGAGACGCAAGATTTATCTTGATTTGCCTTTAAATTAAAGCGCTATATCCGTCAAATGATTCCAATATAATTAAGCACATTACACCTTTATGTTACATCCCTTAATTACGAGAGAAAAAGACAATATATAGCGTAGTAGTATTTTTGGATCCTATATACAAACTAGCAATAAAAAAATAAGGACTCAAATTATAAAAGTTCTCTCAGTAAGACTCCCGTACTTTCCTATCGACGAGGAAGTATGAGCCACACCTCAATATATTCCTCCATTTGTCTAATTGAATTGCTGATGTTCATGCAAAATTCTTGATTAATTATATGATGAAGCAGGCAAAAATCCATGAAGAAACTTAGATGCAGGTCCACCTGAAATTATGCATAACTGCGCAATAAGTACTAGAACTCTAGAAGCTTATTCCAATTAAATTCAATGGGCTAAAGACATGGGAAGAACAGTTGGCCCCTTGTCTACAACATCGTAGCTGCATCATCTGAAGCCCATATGTTGGCCCCTTATGTCCCCCTGAAATTGCATTCCCTGCTTTGGGCGAAAGGACTAAAGTTTTTTGGTCCTCCTCTTTCTTTCGAAGTACCATGAATAACGGATGACGCCCTCTAAATAACAGGGCTCAAAGTCGGGGCGGTGAGACGACGGGGCATTAGCTTCATCGCCGGACGAAAACATAACAAAAGCTGCGAGACCTGATTATATCGGTCGAGAAGTAGCCACATTTTGACGATCATTGTTTTACGACCGACATCTTTGTAATCGGTAATCGAATATACTTAATTCTTCTCATATGATGAACGTTACTTATTCCGTAACGTACAAAACCCTTTTATAGTTCTTGTCTTTCCTTATTTCCCCATGGCTTTCTAGGAATGTATTGCTACGAACTATTTAAGCATCACTTGGACATGCTCTAACCGTTTGTTTCATAGAATCCCACCAGACATGTATTTCGACGTCCAAATCAACATCCCGGTGACCCAAACCGGCAGAAAAAGCTAATGGTGGATACTTTTAAAAAGTATAAAAACTCATTATGGAAAAAAAAATGGAAAAATTATCAAAAAAATTTTAAACCTATTATTATTGTGCCATTTCATTCCTAAATAATTTTTTTTGGCCGGTTGGGTCTTAAAATTTTTGCATTTGTGTCAATTCAATTCATCCAAATCAACTTTGGCCGATCGATGTTGACGTGGATGTCGGTCGACATTGATATGGTAATTTTTAGTAATATAATAATAATAATTTTTTAAAATTTTTTTGTTTTCTTTTTCTTCTCCTTCTTCCTCTAGCTAGGTCACCCGATGACCGGCCAGAGGCGACGATCGGCTAGGCCGAGTTCACACGGCGATGAGAGCCATGGTGAGGCTCGGAGCCGCCGGCCTGTGTGACTCACTGGAGAGGAAGAAGGAGAAGAAATAAAAAGAAAGCAAAAATGAAAAGAAAAAGGAAAACAGAAATTAAAAATTTCAAAACTTCTTAAAGTACTAGTAAAAATTGCCACATCGGAACCGACAGCGCCTCGTCGGTGTCGACCGATCGAGTTGGCCGGATCGATCGAATAACATAAATACAAAAGATTTAAGACTCGATCGATCAAAAAATATGATTTAGAATTGAATGGGCGCTATTATAGTAGATTTAAAAAAAAATTGGCAATTTTTCCTTTTACCTTGAAATAACGCAATACTTCCCACTAACATATTTCGGGTTTTTTTTCAATTTAATTTTTTAAAAAAAATATTTACTAATTTTAGCATTGGGCGAGAGAGGACCGGCCCTATTTTTTTTTTTTTCAATTTCGTTTTTTTAATTATTAGTACTTATAATATTTATTTTGTTTATAATTTTTTTCTTGTGAAGCTTATCTTTATAATATAATTAGCAATAATTAATGTAAAAATTTATTAAGATATATAATTAATAAATAATGTTGTAATTATAAAATTAATTAAAAATATTCATAAAATAAAAAAAGAGATTTTCATAATATATAATAATCGTCAACTTACCGGTTATTAAAAAAATATTTTTCGTATTTTTTTCAAGCGGGCGGGCCTTTTTTTCGTATTTTTTTAAATTTCATATTTTTTTTCGAGAGGGTGGGCCCAGCCCATCCCCTTGCTCGGCAGCCCAGTTGCCAATGCGAGATCCAAATTAGTAAATATTTTTTTTAAAAAAATAATTTTGTAAATAATTTTTTAAAAAAATTAAATTGAAAAAAAACCCACGTCTTTCCAGAAAAGATCATGGTTCTTCCGCGAATGGACCGATAGAGCTCATCTGGACACAAAGCAGCAGCACATAGTTTTTATGGAAGTATCGCAAGCGCCTGCATTATTTCTTCTGAAGTTCCAGACGTGATTGGTTTTGTACTTGATTTGAAAAGTCAGACCAGACCTCGTTGTGATTAGTATTCTTAGAAACGACATCACCGTATCACGGCTTAATTCATTTAGTAAAAAAATAAATAATTTTAAAAAAATATTTTTGTGAAAATGCTGATTTATATCTCTTAAAATAATTAATCAATGAAAAATATTTTCATTATCGATAAATTTTTATGAAATTTTTATTCGTTCATTCTTATAAGCGATATAAGAAATCCATTTTAGAGAAATATTACTCGAAAGTATTCGTTTTTCGTGATATACACGGAGGCTAGATTATACCGTACCGTATTTTGGTATATGCTTCTCCACGAAAGAACTCAATTTCTTGAAAACGTTTACTCTTCCATTGAAAACGTTTACTCATTCCACATCCCACGCACTTGACCCAATTGGAGTTTTGATCAGCATGGGCTCACGTTTTCAATTCATTCACACTTGTGCTGGTTCCTTAAAAGTCGTAGGTTACATTTCCAATTCCCCTGGTTTGTCAAGGGAGAGAAAAATCATGCGGGCACATCCATATTATTTCCCTAAAAACCCTACTTCACTTAATATATGCGGGAGAAATAATCCGTCCCTTCCTTTTTAATCTGCCTTTTTGCCATCCGTTTATCCACGAAAATGGGTGTAGTTATTTGGGCCGAGTAGCAACTGCTGATTCAAGAATGGGTAGCTGTTGATCCAGTTATGCTGCGGGAAGTCGGCCACTTGACTTGCGGTGTCGGTGAAGCTGCAAAGACCGAGGAGCCTCTTCGCCGGATGCGCCGCTGCGTCGGTGTCTGCCGCCGCTGCCTGACGGTGACGCTTGAGCCGGTTCTCCTCCACGAACGGAGCTGACCACGGAGGGCTGAGGTGGGGCGGCTTCTGGCCTGAGCCATTGCTGCCCCCGTTATTACAAGTCCCATTGATGAACATGTGCTGGTCATTCATGTCCACATGGTTACTGTTGTTCGGAATCAATGAAGTCGATTGGTCAAACCCGGGCGTGTTGACCAGTTGTGGGGTGTTGTTGTCAGAGAGAATGCTACTGAGCAGGGAGTAGTCCAGGGCATCCAACAAATTGGAGAATGAAGAGGACTTCTGAGACATGAGGCCGCCACAGTTTTGCACATTACTACCGGGGACGTGTGTTAACGGTCTTAACGTCTCGTTTTGGTGAAAATTACTGAGACCACCTTCTTCTTCTTCTTCTTCTTGATCTTGATCGGGTGTGGCCACCGAAGTTGCAGTGGGAGGAGACACGTTGGTCTTCTTGTAAATCCGACATAGAACCCAATCGTCCAACTGGAACCAAACAAATTGAAAGTTCGAAAATTTCAGTGAAAGGGTGACTAAAGGGAGGATGCCAGATTCTCACCTAAAAAAGAAGTGTGAAAAGCAAAAGATGTCGTTTGCTTGCACGCCTGATATATTCAGGATTCTTGAAAAATTGATGCTTCTTTTTCAAAACGACAGCTATTAGATCACTGTGAAGCCTTCCTTTGCATAATACAAAAGGAGGACATCACCGTCCCAAAAGGAGTACGACAAAAGAACACTTCTTCTCGGATTAGGCTAAGCATTAATTAACTGAGATCGACTTCACAAGGACAAAGAGGGTTTGTCCACTAGTAGCACAACTTTCAGCTTGTGATTAAGGATGCAAGGAAATATTTCTTTTCTTCTCATGTGAAATTAATATAAGTCTCACTGTTTGAATCACCATCAACTGATCTGTTTATATGAATTATCCACTTAAGGGCACTTGCAAGAGAAAAGGCTCACCCTCATGGAAGAATCTTTGAGCTTCAAGGGGTTGGTATTGGGGCGGCTGTTGTAAGCCGGCGACTCGGCGAGGCGGTACTCGTGCATGATCCAGTTCGTCTTGACTCCCTTGGGAGGCTTTCCCTTGTAGAAGACCAGCGCCTTCTTCACGCCGAGTTTCTCATGGTGCTGATGCGCATATGCTGAAGCAGAAGAAGAAGTAGCCACAATCACTTTGTCTGTGCCAGTGGCCTTCCAATACCCTGAAGCAGCTGCTCTATTGGGCCTTGCCCCATTTGGGTACTTCCTATCCCTAGGGCTGAAAAAGTACCACTCTTTCTCCCCAAAAGCTGCTTTAGCTGATCCGAAACAAAAAACAGAAAACATGAAAAACCACCAAAGATTAGTCTCTCTTGATAGATCAATGCACGAAGGATGGTGGGTATGGAAAGAAGTGATTGAAGAAGCATCATCAGATACCTGGCAAGTCCCAAGGGTTGAGCTTGTAGATATCAACCTCCGCTATGATGGAAACAGGGAGAGGTGAAGATGTGACCTTCCTCCTGAGGTAATGGAGGATGAGCTCTTCATCAGTTGGGTGGAACCTAAACCCTGGTGGCAAGGATGATTGTGGGTTCTTCATAATCATGTTCAAGTTTCAGGTCTTTCCTTCTAAACAAGGATAAAGAGAACAAAAGAAAAGGGAGAGAGGCTCCAAATCAAACCAAACCCTAGACAGGGGGGAGCTTGTTTGGGTGAATTTGGGAAAGAATTCGGAGGGGGGAGAGACTCTCTCAAGAAGAAGACTGGAGAGAGGATTGAAATTTTGGGATGGGGGAGATTGGAGCTCATTTTATGGTTGAGGCAATTTGTCGTCATGTGGGAAAAAGAAAGAGAGAGAGAGAAAAGGAGACAAGAGATGAGACCAAAGCAATAGGTGGGTACCAGGTAGAAGAAATTCAGTTGTATGCTCGTGGTGCCAAGTAACTTATTCTCCTTGTCATTGGAGGGTCTTGTGTTGAGTTGTGTGTTGGGTTAAATTTCCATTTTTAACTCTCTCTCTCTCTCTCTCTCTCTCTCGGACATAACATAATTAAATTAATTCGGTTTCGTAGAAAAGATGGCGGCTGAACTTTAGGATGAGGTCCAGACTCCAGTCCCATGACATCACCTCTAGGGAGATAAACACTTGACACGTGCAATTTGTCCACATTGAGCCGAGGGCCTTGTGGCAGTCCCCTTCATCTTGCCGTCTACATGTGCTCCTCTCTCTCTCACTTTTTCATTATTTTCGTATTTACGATTAAGATTATTTATATATTGAAACGACACGTGTCACGCGAAATAAATTCTTTTATGATAAATAAACCATTTACGTGATAATATTCGGGCAATCTTATCTCAATTAAGACTTCATGTTCGTTCAGTATAACATCTTAACGTGCGTACAATAATCATATGAAATCACGATAGTACGACAGAAGCAAATATGTACTAGAATTGAGATTGGGGAAGAGGAAAATGAGGAGACACGGATAAAGGGACACGGGTAAGGGACACGAGTTGGGCAGTTTCTTCTGGCAAGGGGGAATGCATGGTGGTTCGTGTCCTACAAAGTTATTGGTTAGGGAGGAGGTAAGGGGGCATACCAGCAAATTCTAATAATTGGTTGGGGAGGAGGAAAGGGGGCATATCAGCAAATTCTAACTCTTCCCATCAATAGCGTTGTGCTTTGTCTGCATCATACAATTATAGTTCGACCTTATCCATATGTTTTATGTAAAGTGGAAAGCAAACTTCTGGTCATGTGCCACATAAAAAAAGATAGGCAAAAGTTGGCAGTTGCTTTTCTCTTCAAGGCATAGGCACACCCTTTTCTTTCCTTAGTCAGGTTACACTCCAAAGAGGGCCAAGACTAGCATGCCGAGAAGGGTAGTGGGGAGAAGTTCCAGGCTTCTCTCTTTCAAGCACATTATCTATAAATGCAAGAGACTCTTTTCCATGCATACATATGACATCTGAAAATCTCCAACACATCAAGGGAAAATTTCCCTTCAAAGAAACAAGAACTGAACCGCGAAGCTTCCTGTTGCGAATAATTTCGACGAACCACAATCGAATAGAAGAAAGTTGAATCGGATGACCATTCGTTTGCTTCTGCATCGACAATAGCCAACGGAAGTTCTAAACTCCGTGTATTAAATAGCTTGGTAAAAGGTAGGAACTAGTCATTGTTCGAACAACCACATGTGGTGGGATTACAATATCATGGTCTAAGCATATGATCATGGTCACGGTAAAAGTATCAAAAAAGTCATAAATCTATTGTATTTGTATCAATTCAATTCTAAACTTTTCAATTAAATCAATTTAGTCTTAAACATTTTCACATTGGTACCAATTGAGCTCATCCCTCCAATTTAAGTCGAAAATTGTTGACTGAAGAACGATCGTCCCTACGTGGCGTGATCGATTGCGACGTGGACATTTTTAATATATTCCTTTCATTTTGGCCAAGGAGGGCCATCTCGTCCAAGGTCGGCAGAGCCACAAAGGCTTTAGGCCAGGGCTTATTGGCCCTCGCCCAGTGGCCGTCGATCTTTGTTGGCCAAAATGAAAGGAAAAGATTTATAAAAAAAAAAAGATGGAGATATTCGCGGAGAGGCTCTCCACAAATAGCAAGGACAAGGACTCTACGAAGGGGTTGGTCAACCAATGAGCCGGCTTCTCTTCTCATGCTACGTGGAAGGGGAAAGTACGTGCGTTTTCTCTCCTCCTCCTTGGCGAATGTGGAGTTTGGTCAAATAATGAGATGTCGATATTGAAGAATCTCGCCCACTACGCTCCATGCATTTCCCCAAAAAGTCTCGATGTGCGCTTGCGGGGACTCTGTCGTTCTCACTTCGCTTCCTTCGCGACTCAGCCAAACTCGAAGAAAGGCATAAAACAAAAGGCGGGGTTGCTCCTGTTCTCCCATGTCTTTATGTTATTTTCCAAGCGCACGCGCGTCCTTCTACCAACCAATCGATGACAATCTTGGAGGCGTCTCGAACTACGGATGTTGCACGCCCTTCTTTTTTTTTCTTTCAGGATAAAAAATAATAATCAATGTGAAGTTAGGTCGGTTCTGTTCTATCCATAGTTTTGGGGGTTAAAGTCGTACAAGAGTCCATTAAGCTAAGACCCAGATCCGCATGCAATTCCCTCCTAAAAAATAAAATAAAATAATAATAATAATAATAATAATAATAAAAATTATCCCAATTCAAAATCCACACACCATAGGGAAAAACCCTGAAAACCATTTGTTTATCGGCGGTGAGCAGCCGGATTGGTTCAATCTGGAAACCGGCCTTATCCGGATGAATCAAGGCTGGTTCATAAGGGGACCGATCCGGTGTTCTGTTCCAAAAACTGGGAAACCAGAGTTTGACCGGTAAATCAAACCCTGACCGGCCAGTTCTTCCTGGGAATCCAATCGGTTTTGGACCGATCCATTGCTAACCGTAAGTAAGTTGTTTTTTTCTAAAAGCAAGAAACATTTGTTGAAATTGAATGTGGTTTGACATATTATCCTCAAATCAAAAGAATTGTATTCACATGTGCATATTGTTTTTTTTTGGTAAAGACACATGTGCATATTGTTTGTATAATACAATGAGAAAAAAGGAACCGGTTCGTACCTAAGTTGACCCTAAAACTTGAAATGGCCAATTTGGTTCGTGGGTCGATAGGGTTGATTCCTCACACCAAAAAATTGGAAACCGACCCTGATCGAGTAAATTTGATTTCAAGTTTCACGTCTAAAGCCTACCCACCCTCGAACCAATCGAAACAATGTAAATAATAGCTAGGGAAACTATATGCACTTGACTCACCGAAGGGTATGATAGATAAAAGAGCTTAACTAACACATGGTATTTGAATAATTTTGCCTTAGCAGTAGTATGCCTTGTGATTTTGGAGATATACAACTAAATATGAAATGCGTAGATAGTCGATTTGATAGAAACAAAGATGGTACTTAACTTGGCGTCCTAAATTTTGAAACGTGAGCTGCAATTGCCGACATCCTACCTGCTTCCAAATGAGTTGAATCTTTCCAAACCTTGAAAAGAAAGTAAAAAGAAAAGGGTATTGTTACGCATTACTGTAATTGTAATGCGGTTGGGTAATCTATAATTGCATTAAAACATGTAAAAGCCATATGTTTTTATATTGTCAAAATAGATCTATTACAGCTGTACAAATACCTAAAGCTCCCATTGGCCCAAAAAACTAAAACAAGAGAGAATAAAGGTGCCCGCATGTTGTGGGCGAAAAGCAAAAGGAAAAAGAGGAAAATGCGGCAGGAAATGACGGGTTATACGGACCAAGTATACCATGTCAATCAACTCCAAGAATATTCTGCCTTAACAACTAAGTAGCAGGACACCCAAAAAAAAAAAAAATGAAATCTTGCTCTGGAGCAGCATTTCAAGACATGGCACATAACTTTTCCAAAGTGGGTATATTCTTTTCAATTAGGCTTCCAATTTTTTAATGGAAGCAATCCTTGAATTTCCACAGCATGGGGGAGACTAACAACGGATTAGTAACGCCAAACGAGGCGGTTAACTGACGGTGAAGCTCGTGGGATCCGACAAAGAAAGATGGGAAGAGAACAGACAAAATAGGGCGTGGTCAAGTGGGTGATGGAGCATCTGCTAAAGAGAACGACAACTACTTGCACGTACAGAAAAAAAAAAAAAAGAAGAAGAAGGAACAAAAGAAAAGTCGATGATTATCCATAAATTCTGGGGACTTTGATGATTATCCAATCCTAGATAGTAGATTCTCCTTTTGTTAGGTCCCAAGAGGCTTTGCTTTGCGCTGATTACCTTCGTTCTTGACGTAATCTACTATATATATATATATGCAATTAAATAAGATTAGGATAATGTCATGGCTGATGCAAAGTACCTCGGATATTCCACAGGCTGTCCATGCAACCGGTAGCTTGTTGAGGTTGGGTTTCAAGAATAGAACACGTGATGGATGTTGCCACGACTGAGCATAAGTCCGGGGCACTTTTCGTCTGCGGTCCAGCTTCTCAGGCATAATCAAAGGAGGAGAGAAGAACCAAGAAGAAAAACAAACTCCAATAAGCCACCTGTACATGGAAAGGTACGTGAAGACTTAACAAAACAATTCGAGATATTTGATTAAAAAGGTGATGCCAATTGGTCAAAAGAAGGCTCTCCACTTAGTTGTGGGAAATTTGACTTTTTCTCCTCTTCATTTTTTAAAGCTTTACCACATTGAACATACGCCTAAGGACAAAACAAAATGTAAAAATCACAAGAAGCACGAATTTTCTCTTCTAGATTGAACATTCTCCCCATGAAGGACCACTTTGTCACCACACTATGAACCCACTTTTCTTGCTTAAAAGGCTGAAGTTACCAAAGGAAAGGACAAAAAAAAAAAAAAAAAACTGAAACCTCTAGTCACCCCCACATGTACATCTCAGAATCTGTCCACAATTCTAAGCTTAGAGCCAAGACATGCACAATCAGGGCATGATGGGATTGAACTCCTAAACGCATGCTGTCCTGATAGTTACTGAATCGGTGGCAGAACTTGTGTTTATCACCCACGTAGTTGGACCAGTCAAAGCATACAACAGTAGCCCAGGAATATGAGAGTTGTTTTAGTTCAAATAGCCAAAAAAGTCTCCGATTACGACATCCAGTAGTTTTCCACGTGGGGTTCACCTAATCTAGTGGCTAGTAGTTATCCAATGTCAAATGGTGAGGCACCTGCTTTCGCACTTGAGATGCCCAGGGAATTGGGGTTTTGACCTAACCTTGACGTTATCTCGAGGGCTCCTAATGTATCATCCTCATCTCTTGCAGCCTCTGATAGCAACGTGTTTTCATGATACAACGGCCATCGGCAATGTATGACTGGATAGAAACTTGTCACCTAAAAGATTGAGAGAATCAAGGTCTTGGGATAATTCTTTCTAAGGACAGTAAAATCATCACGATTCTGCCACAAAACTGACTTCTTCCTGAGGGCTGATGAAGGAGCAGTTCATTCTTCACACGAGACTCGTTCAGAAATTAGATTAATCTATAGCAGCAATTAAACAAAAGATCTTCTCCAGCTTTATCACCTATTTGGGTGAACCATTTTCATCTGGTAAGGAGTTCAGATAGCAAAAAAATTTCTCCCTCAAACAGAAGTCCAGTGTTCAGCGCAGACAAGGAACACAATAAGTTCGGTCCTAATGTTGAAAATGGTGAACTGATGGCGATGGACTAGTCAATAGCTCAAACCACCACCAGCAAATAGTGGTGAAATATCCGATTGGTAGGGATGGCAAAGAGTAGAGGTAAAAAGTAGATTCGATACCAAAAATTGACGCTAGGAAGCGAAAACAGATTGCAATCATCTTGAAGACAACGGTGGTTTACTTATCCCAGCAAGGGGTGGGGGTGGCGTAGTGGTGGCAAGTTAATTGGCCCAAAGAGGTGACGAGCAGTCTTCAGCAATAAGTCCGTATGCAAGACTGTAGTTTGAAAATCAACTCATCCGGTTGAAATCGGAAAACTTTCTAAAATGCTAAATTCAAGCATTTTACCATTGACCATGAAAACTTTTCTACCGACTAGCTTCATTGATTGTGCCAAGCAAGACGAAACCAGAAAAGATGCACCGCACATGCACATGCATGCACCACACCTGCACGTGTGCGTACATATATGTTGACAAAAGAAAAGTAAAGCCTTCTGTAATTCATTCCAAGCAATATGGACAGAACAGTCACGTCTAGGAATTTGAATGAAACTGACGGATGTTACCTACATTAGTTCCCAGACCTGAGATCCCACAAGTTGTTTATACGTTGAATGGAGATCTAGCCTTTTTAAATACTTTGATACTCAGAATTCCAAGTGATAAGATTTTAATGATTGCTTCTTCAAAGGAATGAAAGGCTCCAAGTTGATCTCCTTAAAATAACCCGTTGGTTTTATGGTCTACTTATCATGCTCCGGAAAAGAAACCATGCATCGTTCTTGCCCAGATGGTATTTTTTCCCCTTACAAACAATGGCCTAGCATTTATAAATTTAAGAGGAAAAGTATTTGAAGATTATAGATGATTATAAAGGCATATTGGATCTGTCACAGTTACCTTTCGTCAATGGGCAGTTTATATAAACCACGAGAACAGGTCCCACTTCTAGAGCTTGTAATTGTTCTGGTTCTTCACTATGCCTGAAGAGGACAACAATTGCTCAGACAGCGCACTTGCTTAACAAGAAGCTGAAAAATTCCCGATGTTGTTGTCTGCAGGGAATAGACTTTTAATCATGCAGCGAGAGGGCAATGAAACCTTCAAACCGCAATAACAATCACAACTGCATTAGACAAAACTCTCACTAGATATCTGCAAGAGTCCTGCACTGTGTGTTAACGAGTGTCCATAACACTTGACAAGCATCATCCAAAGTTCAACGTTGTGCTCTTCAAGTGTGATACGGAGAACTCATCTGAGTTTAATGCTCACCAGACTTCTAAAATATCGGGTGGAATTGTTCAGAGCTTCTACCATCCTCTAGATTCCATGTTTACATGACCATGTTAATGTGAGCCACGCACACACACCATTCAGGGTGACAGAAGGTCTGTTGGGCTCAGGTTTGCAAAAAACATGAAAAGAAGCCTAATCATTTCTGAACCCCCATTAGCCATTACTAGATCACCCCGAACCAAACACTGTTCACTGAAAGAAAGGCGAAGCAAAAGATCTCTTCTTTATTGGTGGTTTCAGCATCGATATACTCTTTATTCATTTAATTAAATATGTAATTAAGCCTAGCTATTCAGATAGGCCTTATAAGCTTAGTCTTGTTTATTCAGGTGCTCTTCAAAAACTTGAAACTGGATTTAAGAGATTTAAGAAGCAAAAGTAAACATGAGATTCACTCAAATCCTACTAAGACTCATATTTTGCTTGGAATCACTCTGCCCATCTCAGTTTTACAGCTCTGCCAACATTTGGCTCACCTTTGCCCATTCTCGGTCTTTTCCGTGTTCAAATGTTTTCAGCAAGACCAAGATAAGTAGATGGAATGCAGCAAATAAAGAATGATACATTCGCACAATACACCACCAGATCCCATTTTCATAGGATTAAATAATTACCCTTGAGTGCATCCATCAGATATAAGGCAACATCCAGGCCTGACAGACCCAGCATTTTCATACTCATAAAAATAGTCAAGACAGTAACTGTCCCTGACTTGATGACAATCATGAGAGGCTAGAAAATTATTCCCATGTTAATTTGCCATTTTGCCAAGGGTATATAAATTACACGAGTAACTAGAGATCACATTGAGGGAAAAATAAGCAGACACAACTTTTGGTTTTACTGCACCTTAATTCATTCTGAAGAACATGACCCACACTAGCTCCAAACAAGTTTTCCCTGACAAAGTTTGTCGTGAATCAAGCATGAACTTCCATGGTATCTTGACAGATATGTTGCAGACCAAATTGTGAAATGGAAATGGCAAGTCCCTTGCAGAGCATCTAAAGTTCCAATAACAGCGACTACCGGAGGAATATGCCTCACTGCGTCACATGGGCTTATGTAAACGCAAGGGGCGACAACACATCTAACATTTGGAATTTCTTGTATCCAGTACTTGTTGCAGGGTAATTGCCAAAAGAATATGGGATTCGAGGAAAATACATTCATGAATGCTTTCAATTACAGCATAAGCACCAGAAGGGCTAACTTGCTTTTGGCCTTCACTTATGGTATGATTCCATCAAGGGCATGATCATGCAAAATTCAAATATGAGGGGTGCACAATCAACTGCATAAACTCTTAACGGCAAATACTATGCTTCATAGGAGTCTTAGTATCTACCCAAGTGTCTAAAAGATGACGTTTGTAGACTACCTTTAGGAATGTCTGTATCCGATGCATTGACAGCATGACTGAAGAAACCCTATCCTAGTGCTCCCAAAAAGAATATCCCCGCTCTCTTACAACTCTTCTCGACTCAGGTTGACGAAGGAAATCGGTTTCACCATTAAGTTTCCTGGAGGAAGCTTGATTTAAAAGATTAATAGGGAGCCGATTCTCCACCGTACTAATCTCTGTTATTTGTTTCCCAGACACCCACGCTTGAAGCATCTCATCAATTTTAGGCTCGGGCAAAAACTGCTTGTCTTTCATCTCCAAATAATATCTTTGCGCTTCCTCCAACTTTCCATTCAGAAAGAGTCCATGAATCAACACAATATAAGAGCTGCGATCAGGACTCAATCCATTCTCAGTCATTGCATTCCACAGCTCAAAGACATTATCAAGTTGGCGCCATCGACAAAACTTTCTGATCAACATTATGTACGTATCATAATTTGGATGGCATCCCATCTCCTTCATTTTTGTTAAAAGCTCAAAAACTTCTTCCCCTGTCCTAAGAATACGTAAAAAGGCATTGTAAGTCCGAATGGTAGGGTGAAGCCCCCGCTGCAGCATCTCCTCAAAGACCTTTTTAGCTCCATCTACATTCCGGGCATTACAAAGAGGCTTGATCAATGAATTGTAAGTAACGGCATTGGGTGAAATACCTTTATCATCTATCGTTCTCAAAAGATTCACGGCTTCCTTCACAAGCCTAGCCTTTGCAAGAGCATAAATGACCGCGTTGTACACTTTCCTATCCGGAGCGATCTCCAATTCCTTCATCCGGTTAAAGAGCTTAAGCACCATGTTGAGGTTTCTGGATTTCGAATAGCAAGATATGAGACAAGCGTATGAGACAACATCATGCGCTATGCCTCTCTTGCTCATCTCTTTCCAAATTCTCTCCCCCTGCCGAGGACTAACAATCACATTACACCAGCCATTGAGGATTATATTCAAGCTCTTCGTATTGAGAGGGAACACACTCCTATTACAGAAGAGCAAGTGCTCCGCATCTTGCACGTTCTTATACCGACAAAGCGCAGAGAGGAGACCCTGAAACTCCTCAATCCCAACATCAAAACTATATCGTCTGTGCGCGTAGAAGGTATTGATGGCCTTACCAACGTCATGCACTGCACAGTATCGTCTGATCATGATCAGCAGACTCTGGGGGTAAGGAGGCATGGACGATCCTTGCCTCCTCTCATTTCATCGATCAATGCCCAGGCAGTGTCGAACTTCTTCATCTTCGCCAAAATAGAGATCATAGAGTGATATTCACGAACCGAATGGGAGTAATTCCGTTGATTCCCAGCCCACAGGAAGAAGGTGAATGCCGATTCCCAGTCATTTCGGACCTGCGAAAGAACCTCCACCACCAATTCCAACGACGCGGTAACTCCACACTTAGCAAGTCTAGACGTCATTTCTACGCGATGGGACGCCGTCTCGCGTAGTATGTCCACGATGGATTTCACATCGCGAGCAAGAGCCTCGTTCATCACCTTCCGCTCCCGGAAATCATCGTCGCAATCCGAGACTCCGTCGTCCTCGTCTTCTTCTCCGTCGCAGTAGCTGCCGTCATGATTATCGCGAGCAGCAAAACGTCCGGGAGCCACCAAATGCGGATCCGGAGACCCGTAATCGGAGTAAGCACGAGAAGGAGACAAAGCCCCGGAGACAGAGAACGGGGGAATCGCCCGGTTGGAATAGCCGAGAGCGGACGACGCAGAGTCGAACACGGGCGAGAGAAGAGAGAGCTTCGACGGACAGATTCGAGCGGAACTGCAATGGCAGCGAAGCAGAACGAAGGCGCCTAGCGACCCCAATCTTCTCATTCTGACGCGAAGTAAGGGAGCCTCGCATGCATGGCAAGTGTTTGAGAAAAGTACCGAGCAAAAACTTGACTGCCTCGTCAACGGACAATAATGGGGCTAAGCGGGTAAAATGGAGCGAGCGCTTACTGAGTCGGATTGGGCCTCGCACCAAAAGAAGCGAACGGCTTCCATGGCAGCGATGCTATTGGCGGGCCGACTACTGGAGGCGGAGGAGACAATTTTTGCTGCATGGGCATGGCTTCGTTAATTTTTTTGTCCCCCCTTTTCGATAGAACTCATGTTCGATCAAGAAAGAGCACATTGGCAGTTGGCGAAGGTAATCAGGCGTGTTATCGTAATCGGTAGGAGAGAAACAAGCATAGCATCTCAGGTACTACGGTTGAGGAGGATCGGGCGGAGTTTAGTGAATGCTTTTCATCCTCAGATGCAACTAAATCAATAAAGCCTGTCGAGATTGCATGGAGTAATCGCAGTTATCACTCTCAATTTCTTCAATTGGCAGCAATGGATTCCGTGTGTGATTTATAGATCTGACGGACACGGCCCTTCATGTCTCATCCATTTTCTGGACACCAACCAAACAAGCAAACGGGCTGAAATGCCAAAGGAAGGGGACTTTAAAACCACAGAGCACTTGTATTACAATCTCATATGTTCACATGCAAAGTAAAAGAATATGACCGGGGTCAAAATCATCTCAAAAGGCAGGCATCAAAAGAATATTGGAACTGAGATAATTACATGGCAATAATAAATCAACGCTCTTCCCCGCATTATTCTGAATAGACCGACCGCAAAATTCGAATTCAGTAATGACCTGATGTCAACTTTTAACAATCAAATATTTTTTCCTTCAGCCTCCTCTGAGAATCACAGAACCAAGTGCCTCTTTGAATGCCAAGCTAATATGAGATAATCTGCAGTTATCTTAACGCCGATACAGCCTCTATGGCACTGCCTAATGGCCACGCTGCTTCAACAAAGGCATTGCGATAATTGACCTTCTTCACAAGAGTAATCTTTTGCCAGGGATCAATAGCTGTAAAAAGGAAGCATGAGAAACAAGTGCTGGACGAATTAGAATACCATACGAATATCGAAGTTGCTCAATCACTGCTATTTACAAAGAAAAAGACAAATCAGCACCCTTTAGACATAGAGCAAAAGGAGGGAATTAACACACAAGAAACTGACTGGAATGCATACTTACCAAATCCATCTACAAGCAATGTATACTGGTACACGAGATCCATGCACAAATAAGGCAGATTACTGTCTTCTACATGAGGATATATAGATTTTGCATCTTCCAGTTTAGTTTGGCAAGCTCGTTTGGCTGCCTCCTCAAACTCCGCAGCACTGACCTTGGCAACAGGTTTGTGGGGGTCCACAAAGCCAGCCTGCATCGATAAGATAATCTGCATGGATTATGCTTCATATATATTTTGAGAAGCCTTCAACAACAAAAATTCGAGATATAACTACCTCAGCAGCCCTGTCGAAGAAAAATGAAGCAACGAATAGATTCTTCTGTCCATCCCCTCCTCCACCATTCCAAACACCACCGAATGTGCATTTCATGTGCGTACATGTCGATTCATTAACTTTGAGGGCTTTCAGAGCAATCCTTCTGCACTCATTCATGCTTGAACCCGATGAAGAAGCTGATACTTCGTAGTTCACACCACCATACTGGTAAGACCCTAAATAGTCAGGGCAGATAACTCACAATTAGCTATCCAATGGAAGTTTTAAAGAAATGGGTTAGGACAAGGACCAACTAGAGAAAGCCCTTCTAACAAAATTTGCTCTTGCTTCCCACATTTGCACATCAGAAATGCTTTTTTTTTTTTTCTATAGGCTTGGAAAATGCTTGAAGTGCTTTGAGTGGTCATGCTATTGCTAAAACCACGTCACTAGGAGTCTGAACGGCCACCATCACATCTGGCGCTCGAGAACCATGCTTAGTACCAGTGAAGCTCACAACTCAAAAAATAAAAAAAATATGTTTAAACCAGTAAGAGAATCCATTGTATAAAAATAAATGGACCTAAGTCTAAAGGACTTGAAAAAGTGAGCAGTATACATACCCTTGTAACCTTCCAAGATGCAAGGGTTGCCTGAGTCGCCAGAAACCTTCAAAATCTCCGCTCGAGCTGCTAGTAGACCATAGTGCAAGTAACTGTACAGTCATACAAAAATGCAATAAGAAACAGTAGCCCATAGCTCTGCTGAAAGCACCATATACACAATGATAGGGATGTATTCACTCATGAATACCATAAAGAAGAAGATGCGTCAGGACTAATGGCAATCTGGCCAAAAATTATCTTATAAAAAACCCAAAGAACAATTCTTCAGACTGAGAAAGAGACCTATGAACGTAGAGGTAGTATTTTCTTCCTTTAAGATACATTTCTTTCACATATGCATCCTCTCCATTTGAGACCCTGGGCGCCTTTGCAGCATCCTCTTCCGATATAGCATATGCCATCTGAACTGAGCCCCCTCCAAGATCAACTACTCCAACTGTATTTGAATATTGCTTTCCCAAATGTCCTAACAAATAGTTTATTGTCACCTGAGAAACGTCAAGTAAGTTATTGACTTACTTGATCCTAGCAGAGGGCAAAATTACCAGTACCGTAAACAATTGCCGTGGCAGTTAAAGGAATACCATCAATTTAGGTCTCAGAACTTGTATCTCATTGCTGATGAACTATAGACACCTATTATGTGAATTCATGTCCTCGCATCACATTCTCTTTCTTCTTACCTCCTATATCTTTCACATTTATTCTTCAATAATTAAAGTTACTGTCTCATAAATGAATGAAACTGTGGAAAAACAGAGCCTTATAAAAATTTTTTTAGTTCAAACTACAATTAAAGTACACAGCCTACATTTAACTGCTGCTCAATTACAGATGTCCATCCAATCTTGAAGTAAAGGCAAAATAACCTACATTTATACCGTTTTTAAATAGAATTTCTCAAATTTATGGCGATAAATTTAGCAGTACAACATTCAACAAACAAAGGTCATCATTTCCTTAGTAGGTCATTGCTAATAACTGAGTCCAAATGCTTTCCATGAGCTTGAGAAGGCCAGGGCAACTTTAAAAAGGCATGTTCAGTAGTTGAAGGTGACTCACCAAAGCCTTGGCCAACCTATTGGCGGAGGCCCTAGGTAACAAAACAACTTCATGAATGACAAACAGACATCCACCCCTAATTACATAACGCCAAATGACACAGCTACCGTTAGAAGCCAATGCATGATGTAGGTACGCATCCACATTATCAGTAGTAGATGGAAGTAGAAATAAACAATTTCAACTCCGCAGGAATAAATGCAAATATATCTTTCAAAGCACCAAAAGAGCAAATTACAGAGTAAAGCACGATCCACTTAATAATCAGTTCAAGATAGAGAAAGAGACCATATTGCAACGATGAAGTTTAGCAAACACTTGAATCACCCTTTCATTTTCCATCAGACACTCAGACAGTGAGCAATGCTTGTATTATAGTGCCATTTAACACAAGTTGCTGATAGAACAACCAAAGGCAATGAACGACAAAACTTTTTATGGGTTCCCAAGCCACCAGAGGGTGATGTATCCAACATTAAACCACACCATCAGTCTAAACTATAGATCATATCTGGCACTCGAGAACCAATTGTCGCATCAGTTCCCAAACTAAAACCCAACTTTATACATGCATAGGAAAAAGGTAAAGCAAACATACCCACTGATAAGCACCTTCTTGTGTTCCATCCAAAACACTAACCCACTCTGGCTCAGATTTAAGGCTGCTTCTATCTTTCAAAAGCTCCCGAACCTAAAGGGATGTCCACATGTCCAAAATACAGGAATATGGAAACACAAATTAGTTTTCCAATTCAAACGTAAGAAACTTCATTTAATGGTGCAATAAAGAAAGCAATTACCGCATCTAGAATCCTATCGGGTGCATCGCCTTCCAATGCCCTCAAGCCAGCAGTTGCCTAGTGAAACATCAGAGCCAAATGCCGAAGATGAGTAAACAAATGTCAAATACCGGGACAAGAACTCCATTCCAGCGTTTGCATCATTAACTTACCCCGACTTTAACCGGAGTCTTGCCGCGGAGCTCTTTAGGAACAGCACTTTCTGCTTTATCAAGAAGAGAAAGCAAGGAGTCCGCAGCCTGTCTGGGATTTTTTGCATACGCACTTAAACCCGGCTTAATCTACACATACAAATCAAACAATTGTCATACGTAAACATCCAAGTCAACCAGCATTAACCACAATCACCCAACATTGCATAAAATAAAAAACAAATGAAGCAACGGAAACCTGAATAAAGAGCTCGAGTTCCTTCCCCATGGGAACGAGATCCAAGTACTGATCGAAACAAAACACATGCACGCGACTCCCGGAGCTACCCGCGTCAAAAATAACCGCATAAGTCCTGGACTTCGAATTCGGAACCGCCTTGCGGTGTGAGAGCGCGAACCCCTCAATCGACTCGGAAGGAGATCCAGGAGGCATCAGAAAGAGCACAAAGCCAATGAGCAAAAGAGGCACGGAGATCACCAGTATAACGCCCCGGTACTTCTGGATCTTGTCCTCGTGGAACCGCCCCGGGGGCCGCTTCATCATCTTGTCGAGCTCGTGCTGGTGGTGGAGCTGCTGGTCCGACGGCGGGGAGTTAGGGTTGAGGACGGCGGCGGCGTCGAAGAGCTCGGCGGAGGAAGGGGATCTGTACCGGATCTGGCCGTTCCCGGCGGCGGCGGTGGCGGGAGCCTTCAGGGACTGCGCTTCCTGTATCGGCTCCAGCTCTCCCTCCTCTGCGCACGGTCGCTAAGCGCGTGTCTACGTGGTACTGCAACCCAGCGCGGCGCGTGCAGGGAGAAGCCTGGGATCGCGGAATCCCCCTCCGCGGTTCCAAATGCCGGCGAATGAATCGGGTGAAGAGGATCGACGAAACCGGTATCGATCGAACGGGCGAGAGAAGCAGCAGAGGCGCAACGGCAATGCCGATTAAGATGGACGGAGACCGATTAGAGCATCAGCGATAGAGTGTTCTTGCCTCTGTGCGCATGTGTGTGTGTGTGAGGTTCTGAAGAAGAGCTCGCGCGATCTCCGTCCTTCTGTATCTAGAGAGATAGAGAGAGAAGGAGAGGGGGATTAGACAGACCGAGCAAGCGCGACGCGTCTGTAACTGCAATGAGCGGATCGCAGAAGGTAAATATGCGGGAAAAAAAAATTTGTAATGTTTTTTTTTAATTATTTTTTTCCATATTTTTAAGAAAATGGGAATTTTATTATGAGATTTTTTTTCCTTTACATTTTTTTTTTGCTGGGTCAAATTTTCCTTACAAGTTTGTCTGTAATGTGTTCCGCGGAGCATGGAATATGCAAAGTTCGAGTTAGAGTAAAGTTCAATTGAAGTAGCTTTACATTGATGTATACACACATATTCAATACTCAAACGATAATTAGGAATGATTAAAAGGGCAAATTCAGTAGATATGAATCGATCATATTTATGTAAGAATTATGAACCGAGTTTGCAATTACATCTATCAAAATGATTCATCAGCCCATTTCATAACACATATTTGATCGGCTGAGTTGTTCTATAAATTTGTCACATAACCTAAAATAATATGAATATTAAATGAATATAAATTATCTTATAAATTGAGTCAAATATGAAAATATTTTAATAATATATATCGACAAAGATATGATTTGCCACATTTATATTATTAAATAGATCAATCTGTGTCGTGTACTCCATGCGCGTTTGAGCCGGTCGACCGACCTTTCACTTTTACTCGTTCAAATGCTGGAAAGGCAACCTACGATGTCAACAGCATAAACATTTGCGACTTCCATGGCAAGAGGAAATCGCCACGCCCCAGAACCCCGCAAACAGAGATGGGGCTCCTTCTGAAGGACACCGGGCACCGACCTGATCTGAAGATACTAAAACAGAAGAAACATTAATGCCCGGAATTTTCGACCCGACATTGCCAGTGCCGGCAGAGCGAAGAGGACTCCCCATCGATTTCTAGGCAATGCCAACTTCACTCCATACAACAGTTCCGCCCCAAGCGAGAGAAGTTTGGATGGAAAGATAACAACTGTCCATTTTCATTATTACGTGCACTGTAGCCGTCCATGTCCCAATCTGTATCGACGAATGAAACTAAGCCTACCCCTGTAAACTAAAAAGATAGAAAAAACAAAGACGGGCGAGCAAGTTCGAGGACAACAGCTGTCCGACACCCAGGAGGAAGAAAGCTAGGTGCTTTCTTAAGCTTTCTTCTGTTTGGCAGGCGGGGGAAGATGACCCGGAAGACCCAAGCTGCTAATATCGCTCCAACAAAAGGGCAGATCCAATAGACGTAGAATTGTTCCCATGTGTTATGCCAATTGTTCACATATGCCCACCCAAAAGCCTGCAAAGACAGCAATAATACAAGTTAATGCATGTTCTGTTGAAAACCTGTCATGCCAAGGGAAGGCCGGTATAAAAAAGATACGTCGACCCGGAACACACGTACACACAGACAAAGAAAGAGGGGAGAGAGAGAGAGAGAGCAAGACAGAAGGGAAAGGGTAATTAATCAGTCAGTCTGACATGGATTGTCCAAGTCAGATGCATTCAATGGGAAGTTGGGAGGAGGATGTTCACCCGAAAGCAGAGAGGACAGGAAAACCTCAGATGAAAGCCAAATGCTTATACTTTCTGAACTCATAAATAATAGTTTACCCGCCTTAACATTTGCACATCGAAATAAATCAGTCCTAAACAGGAGAAAAACTCGTCCTCTAAAGCCATAAAAATACCGTCGCTAAACTATCCTGGCAGAACCAACCAAAAGAAAAAAACTATCCTGGCAGTAAACATTCACTGAATTGAATTCAGCGCCCCCGCACGCCCTGACTGACAACAAAGCCAATTGAGAAAGACAAGAAACGCGACTGAGAAAGAGGGGCAGAGATGGGAAGAAAATGGCATCATGTAGTTGCAAACCATGAAAATGGCAATAACTTTTTCACTGGAATACCAGGGACAAAAACCTATCATAAAACATATTCTATAATGACGCTTGCTTGCAACTAAATACGGCAAATAGCCTTGAACAAGCTCCTCTTCACCAACTTGTCTAGCAGAGATGTCCAGAAAAGAGAATACCGAACTCCCTTTGATAAGCTGTATCTTTTCACTCACAGCACATCCATTAAAGCAATGAATAGCATCATGATGGAAACGAGTATCCCCGCCACCTGGTGAAGAATCTCTCCTATGACTAGGGAACAGATGCTTGATATACTCATCGGAGAAAGAAATATCTTGTCAAAGTGGGGAAGCTGTCGCAAGACCTCATCCAACAGACTATAATTGGAGCTCACGTAATACAAAAGAGTTCTTTTGATTTTTGAGAAGATAAAGAAGAGTGACAAGAGTATCTAGACCGGGCTATACATCTATGTACGTCTCAAATATGTAACCTGAGAAGAAAACTTTCAAGAATTGGACTCACTATTCGTCATATGAATGCATCCAAACCATGCATTACATATGAACAAATAAGTTATGCATGGAACAGAGCAACGGCTGTCAAGATGTAACTGCATGAGACTGGATCCACATAATATGAGGAGAAATTTTTGTAAAGCAAACTCAATAGTTACAACTACAACTTTTCCTGACACCAATTTGCATTATTAGGTCATATGTAGTTTCACGATTGAGATAGTTTAGCATCTGGTTTAGTCTATGAAATTAGGATTATATGACTTGTTGCTAGTTTAAAAAGTTAGGCTGGAGCTGATTTGATGCTGTCAACAGAATTTGGGACCAAAAAATAAAGAGGAGAGGCAGGCCACGGGATAAGGACAGCAAACTATTGAAGTATCGTCATAAGCAGTCAACTCTGCAACATCAATGAATTTTTATAATGGCAATACAGGGGTTTCAAACACCTTGACCAACAGAATTATTGATGAGATAACCAAACACTGGGAAGAGATGATTATCCATTTGGTAGAAAGAGCAAACATCTGATGCAGGCAAGACCTATACTCACAAGGGACAATTCAGGAAAAAAGAAGGCTCCATCACACCAGCAATAAGAAGATCAAAAGAAAGGTACTGAAGTTAGTTGACTTGGTCCAAACACTGTAACCAATCATCTTAATTGAGCTATAAATATGCAACAAAAACAATATTTTAAAATTGTTTAAACGTGGATATGTGATCATCAGCAATAAGCAAACATCATGCAAGCAGATGGAAGCTCGGGATTGACGAAGATAATATACTCACATTGGCTGGATTCATGGATGGCCCAGTGTAGGAAGACCCCGTGACTACCAAGGCGACGGTCACCGCGGCCAGTAACCAGGTCTTCACGAAGGAGCTCTGAGGCCCTCTGAGCACAATGAGGAGGACGAGGAAGGTGATCAAAAAGGTCAAAACGCCCTCTGCAAAAGCTCCTGTATGCAAGTCCACCTTCAAAGAAGGTCCTTCCAACATGTGCTTGTATTGTGAAGGCATCACCTCCATGATCGCAAGAGCTCCACCAACAGCACCAGCTGCCTGTTATAAAGCAACATTTACCATCAACACACGCACACACCAAAACAAACACAAAATTGTACACACAAAAGAAACAATAAAGGAAGGGAGGGTAACTTCTCGCAATAGCGATTTGAATAATGTCGTTTCTCTTTAAGTACCCTTTTCAGATCCCGGAAAAAAAAGTGAACTTTATACAAAATCTCAACTTTTTCACGACAAAAACCTTCACAAACGGCACAATTTGACCCGACTGCGCCATACTCAAAAACCCACAAAAGCAAAGCAAATTATCTCCAGCAGATCCAAGAATAATGTTACTGGATAAAGCGAAATTCGAGTACATTGCACTGTACTTACCTGAGCAGGAAACCGCACAGCCATGGAAAGAAGGTCGTCGGAGCCGACGCCGGCGGCGTAGAAGGATGCGGTGGCCGTCGGGTTGAAACTCGCGCCGCCCAGCGCACTCCCGATCAGGTCGAACGCCAACACCAGGACAAAGACGAGCGTGGTGGTTATCAGCAGCGACACCCACGGCAAGACGGCCTCCCCGAGCCCGAGCGCCTCCACCACCAGCGTCGTCGCGGCCCCTAGCGTCGACGCGCAGAACACCCACATGAAAGTCAGGACTCCGTCGGCGATCGCCGATTTAACCGCACCCATGTCGGCCAGAAAGGGAAAAGGCTCTTCTTTTGACGGGCTAATGATGGGTGAGGTGAATCCTATATACTAGTGGGAGTGGGACGAGATGAGCGCGATGAGTCTGACGCTGCGGGAGGAGAATGATTGACGATTCCTAGGCTGAGCATTACCGAGGAATCCCCGAGACTAATAGTTCTATCTTTTCACCTGCATCCAATCATTCTAATCTTTTGTTTTGTTTATTGACAAAAAAAAAATCTTTTGTTTTGTTTTGTTTTGTTTTTTTCGGTGAGATTCTCAACTTTTGTTGGGTGGTCAATCTTTCTTCGCAAGAGACTCGAGTGGATCGAATTGGGTTTTACGCGGGTCGAGCCCAGCCCACTCTACTTCAACCATGTCTCCACATTCATTTTGCCCTCGGAAGTTTTTTTTTTTTTTTTTATAATCGAAATTTTCTACATACGATGGATTATTTTTCGGGGGTGGTTGAGGTATGTCAATACTACCGAGTAAGTTTCTCAACCGAAGACCTCATCAATTTAATTGTCTAAGACCCAGGAAACTCAACCAACTCATCCAAAGACCCCATTAGCTTGCCCTTGGAAGTTTTGCTCGCGACAAATCTCAAGTTTTTTTTAAATTTATCGCATTGATGTTAATTCAATTCTAAATATTTTATTGATATCAATTAGTCTTAAATATTATAAAAAGACAAGGAAAAAAGAATGAAAAATAAAAATTATAAAAAGATTAAAAATTTGTTGAAAGTTTATAGAAAAATATCCGTGTCGCCTTCGATAGTGCCAATGGGACTACGGCGTCCACTTTATAGATTTCCAGCTAAAATTGATCGGATGAACTTAAATGGCATAAATGCAAAATGTTTAGAACTAAATTGATACCAATAAAATATTTATATTGAATTGGTACGGTCCGATAAGTTTAGGACTTCATCGACAATTTTCCCGTAGTTCCTCCATTTCAACAATTCTCATCTTCACACGGATGGATTATTTTCGCGTGTTCTGAACATTACTTTAAGGATTTAGTTCTGTCGTGTTTGAAAATATAAGTACAATAAGCGGGAGAAATAATGCAGCATATAGGCAAAAAAACCATTTTCTACTAACAACTCGAATTTTCCAAAAGGGAGAAAAAGCAGGGATTGGCCTAGGATTTTCTCTTCTTCTTTCTTTCTTTTTTTTTCAGTGAGAGAAAAGTTGATTTGACCATTAATTTTTATCTTCTCACGTCTTAATTTTTTAATATATTATCTGCACGGAAAAAAAAATCCCCAAGATTGATAAATCAAATGTAAACCACTAACACTCAAGTCACCTCAAAATTTTCTATCTTAGTTAATCAAAGTTAAGTTAGTACGATGAAAATTCAAATGCGGCTCACGATAATATATAGCTTGGGAGAATTCGAACTTATGTCGCGCACCTAATCTATACACACGAAACTCGTGATCATTGCTCGGAATTTGTGGGGTCCGAAAAAAAAAACATATTATTTCAAACAATCTTTAATCCAAGGACCTTCTTGTTGTCTTCTTCTCAATGGAAAGTATTATCGGACAAGTTAAATACCCAAAGGGTGAACTTGCAAGGAAGGGCATCGCTCGAAAGGGAATTTGATGAATTAAGCTGACGAGTCACCACTAAACTTCACGGGCGGGTCAAGACACTCGAGCAAACGCGACAACGAAATGGTTGACTTATCAAACAACTGTAATTCGACCAAAAAATAAAATAAAATCAAGCAACTGTAAAATTACGTAAACCAGTTGTTTGAAGAAAAGCAAGCAATCATCAAGGTAAAACATTCTTGACTCGTCCCAAAATCGTGGCCCCAAAAAATATTAGAAAATGATAGTATGACAATTACATTGTGCATGACAGTTGACCGTATTATTATTTCGAGAATCGATTGTCCGAGTTTCTCCAAACCATAATCCAACATCGAGTCCGTGATTATCCCGATGGTAACTTCTGTTTTTACCTAGATGGAAGATGGTATTCCAATTCCCGAACGAGCTTTTTGTGCCCCAAACTAAATCCATTCGTCCAGTTCAGTCAAAAACTTTTGATGTTATTGCATGTGTGTTACATGGTTTCGAATAGAAAAGAGGAGAAAATGGATGGTCCTGAGATAAGAAATGAGCTTTATTTATATACCGCGAGGTGCCTAAGATGTGTTTGAACGCCGGTATAATTTGCACAAGAAGAAAACCGTCGGAAAAATTCTAAACCGATTGTGTTGGTCAATTTAGTCTAAAGCCTTTTAATTGTGTCAATTTAATTCGAAATATTTTTACCTAGAATCATTTCGGCTTTGGCCGGATATTCACGACGTGAACTTCACCCAACTCACATGGCACGGTCGGCCCCGATATTAAAAATTTTCAAGAATATTTTAATAATTTCTTATTCTCTTTCTCTCTCATGTCTCCTTTATATTTGTAGTAGGAGTGATTGATTCCTTAGTTGATCTAGTCCCATGCAGGAACCGATAGACTATTAGTAACGGTGAGCAACACCGACTTTAATTTTAATATATAATTAAAATTAATTTTGCATTTAAGAAATAAAGAAATAACCCGGTGAATTATTAGGTTTGCATTTAAAAAATAAAAATAAAACATAAAAAAAAAATACTTGATCGGTTCGAGCGATTTGGTTCCCATTGGAATCGGGAATCGGACCCAAAATCATAGGTTGTAATTTTATAGAACCAGGAACCGCACCGACGCTTTTGGGAACCGGACCGATGCCCCCGTCACAAGTGAGCCGAACCCTAGAATGTCTTCGACGCGAAATCCGGATCAAGTTGGATGCCGGGTTCAGTGATGACCGTACGCCTGAGTGGGCATCGTTACAGCCGGACGTCTCCTTGGCCCGACATCCCAACTGCGCATATGGTCATCGTTCCGGGGGCTCCGAGGAAAAAAGCTTTCGGACATGTGGCAGCTCCGCAAGCTATTCCCGCTCGCTCCGGGCATATCCTCGGCCGAAAGGGGATTCGCATCCAAGTTCATCGTTCGAATCGACTATTGCCGGACAAAGGCTTTTTCCCGCGTCGCGAAGCGAAGGCTTTAAATCAGGCGCCGGCTGTACCCGCGAGTTTCCTGCATGGGAAAGAGAAAGGGAGAAAACGACAGCAAGAAAATGGAGTTCAAAAGGGAGGAGGGTCGGTCAATGGCCCGGTCGATTATTACCATCTTTCATCAGTGGAATGATGTCGGTGAGGGCCCAGTCGCTTCCGCACTCCTAAAGCCTGGAAAAAAAAAAGGACGAGGAAGAGGAAGAAACACTGTTTATATGAATAGTAGCAAAAAAATTTTAAAATTTATATATATACATGACATTATGCATATTGAGTCAACGTGCAGTCAACGTTAATCCAGGAGAGAGAGAGAGAGTTGAAAATTGAGACGTCCACCGTGGAGGCAACATTTCAATTGGCAATTCGACACTTCTACTTATATTTCGCATGACTAAGAACCTCTAAAAGTTAAATCTCGGCTACATTTAAATTGAGAGGCGAGTTATGAACCCGACCTCGACAATTGGCTTGCATTTTACCAATAATTTGATCCTTCGACGGCATACGATAGCTTCAACTGATGCGCCCTTCAACTGCATATTCTCGTGATCCTCCATTTGAATTTTTACCGTATTGATTTAATTTTGACAAATTAAGATGGAAAATTTTCGATTGACTTGACCGTCGATATTTAACAAGCTACTTGTCAAATCTTGAAATGCTTTTTTTATTTCTTTATTTCCGTGTAAATAATATGTCAAAAAATTGAAAATGTAAGAAGATAAAAAAAAACCAATAGCCAAAGCAAACAACTTTTTCTCTCAGAAAAGGAGGAGGAGGAGGAGGAGGGGAAAATCCTACGCCAGCCTCTGCTTTTTCTCCCTTTTTTCGGAAATTCCGGGGTTTTTACGGCTTTGGGGGGGCAATCAACGGTTCACAATCGATGGGTTCCGGCTCGTGTCTAGAGAGAGAAGGCTGCCAGAAAAGCGGACACGAGAGAATTGAGGGAGAAATGGGTAAAAAGACGCTTCAACGTGGTGTCTGAATACTCCGTGGGCCCCCTCCTGTCCTGTCCGCCTTCCTCTCGCTTTCATTCACTCATTCATTCAATTCAACTCCCGTCATACTTCGACCCCCCAAAAACAGAAAAAAAAGAAGAAAAGGAGCACATTCCAAACAAAACCAAAAAAAAAAGAAAAGAAAAAAAAATTCGGGAACTTGTGAAAAAAAAATTTCTATGCGAAGCACTTAATAATTTCCATGAATCAAGTCGGATATGAAATTAAAAAGAAAAGCCCGGTATCGAACTCACGCCACGAGCCCCGTCCACGCACGCAACCGTGGCCGAATCGATAATCCGATACATTTAGCCGCTCATGCTAGGCGGAAGCGGGTCCCCATCGTCCCGTCCCTCTCCGTCTCTCTCGCGCTCCCCTTCGTTCGGCTCGTTTACTCGTTTCGACTCCGGTCCAAGGCCTGCGTTCGGGAAATGTCCGAAACGGAGGAGGTCCACCGTTGTAGAAAAACATCCATATAAGGGATATCTGCTAAATGCCACAACGAATCTAGTAAAGGTACGTAAATAAAAAGGACAGTCACGTCGCGAGGCTCAGGCTCGGGTACGGGAACCTGAAAAAGATAATTTATTAGTTCAGTTAATTACAAGTCGTAATTATTAATTTCTTTTTGTGTTTTTTTTATTCTTTCGGGAAATCTAATTGATTATTGGAAGCAGTGAAGAGAGAGAGAGAGAGAGAGAGAGAGGACCGGAGAAGACTCTCTTGCAATTACTGAGCTACAGCTACAGAGCTACAGAGAAGCTACTCCTAGTACTACCAAGCCTTTTTCTCTCTCTCTCTCTCTCTCAAAATCCCCAAAACATCCGCTTCCCACGAAACTGTCACTTCCCAGCTGCTGCTGCTGCGTTGCCTCCACTCTCCCTCCATCGTCTTCCGTCCCCGTTCCCCGCTCTCTCGCTCTCGCTCTCGCTCTCGCCCGCGCGCTGCTTCTTCCCGCTTCGCTCCGCTCGCCAACCCCACCCACCCAACCGCGCGAGCTTCATGTGAGCTCAGCTTCGAGATCTGCGTTTTAGATTAGGGTTTGTGAGCTGAGCCATGTGTCCAGCTCTGTTCGCGGGGTTCTCCGCCTGAATGCGCTTGTCCGCCTCGCGGAGCCGAAGTCGTTCGTGGGGGGTCGAGGGGGAAAAGATCTCTAGGGGCTTATGATGGTTAGGGATTTCGTTTACTGTATCGGCATCGATTTCGGTTGAAGTTTTCCGGCTTCTTTTTTTCTTTGTTGGGGTGGGTGGGTGGCGGGGCTTGGAGATTGCGCTCGGCGAGAGATCGATTTTGCTCGTGTAATGGATGCGTTCTTGTAGGGGAAGGAGGAGGAGTGGTTCGTTCGAGGAAAGGAGGTTTGGGGGTTTGGAAGTTGAAGACGGAAAAAGTGGAGTTTGTACTGAAGAATGAGACTCTCGTCGTCGGGCTTTAACCATCAGTCGCCGGAAGGTAATCTGTTTTTAGCGCGGAAATGTGGTTATTTGCTGGTTTTCATGCGTTGTTCGGGGTCCTTTGGCTTTGTCGGGTTCTGTGTGGCCAATTGTCAATTTGCCGTATGGATAAAGTGAATTTTAACCCTGAAAGTTGGAGGTGTTGGGCATGCATATCTTGCTTATGTTTTCAACGCGGCCATGAGCATCTGGAATTGGATGTGGCTGCTCATGCCCTTTGAAACTACATATGTGGATGTTTGAGCTTCTTCTGTTTTGGTGATCATAAGCTACCTGAGTGCGTTCTTTTGCTTGTGCAAGCGGAAAACTTATACTGCTGTGGTCCAAAAAAGATCAAAGACACCAATGGACTGTTTTTAAGCCAGTATTATATTATGTTTTTTTAAGCCATTACTATATTACTATATTATATGTGTCTTTAAGTAACATAACAACTGAATCATCATGAGATGACAAAACAATGCAATGAGGCTCGTTGTATGCTTGGGTTGGGTTAGGCATTGGACATGAGACATGAGGTGATGGGTGCTGCAGACACATCTATGGATCTCTTGCGTGTTGTACCACTTTTTATGGTAGATGTTTGCCTATGTTTCTGAGCACGTTTATAAAGAATAATATTGGGACTTTACTAATGTCAAGTGAATTGTTCCTCGCTAGCCTCAAATGCAGGGGAGAAGAAATGTTTGAACTCTGAGCTATGGCATGCGTGTGCTGGTCCTCTTGTGTCATTGCCTCCTGTTGGAAGTAGAGTGGTCTACTTTCCTCAAGGACATAGTGAGCAGGTCTGTACCACTGTGCATCATCCATTCAATTGGTTTTAACCAACATCATCAGTTCTTGTCTTGTGACCTCGAGCAGCAATATTAATATCTTGCTTCCCTAATATTATCTGGAATTCTCAGATGTTTAATTGTTCTAATTTTTTCTGGGGCATGCTTATTACAATCGCTGGTGCTCAAACATATCATTGTTTATGTTCTGCGTGAATAGAAATTGCATGCGTAGCATATGGAGATATAACTTATATAGAGGAACCATTTCATGATTAGCTAGTTTGATCTCAGTTAAATTCTTCCCAATTATCACTTTTTCCCTGCTGTGTTCCGTTTTCTAGTTCATCAGAGTGGCGAAATTGTTGCCTACTGCTGTACTTTTGTTGTTGTATTCTGAGTCTGCATTAATTAATATATTTGATTAGTTTCCCTGTGACTATGCCTCTGCAGGTGGCTGCTTCTACCAATAAGGAAGTGGATGCTCATATCCCTAATTATCCTAACTTATCCCCACAGCTCATCTGTCAGCTTCATAATGTTACCATGCACGTGAGTGTTCCATCTACCAATGCTTTCTGCTTATTGACCTAATCTTGAGTTGCAATTTTGAGTACGGTTTCTTGTAAATAACAGGCTGATGTGGAGACGGATGAAGTGTATGCTCAAATGACCCTCCAGCCTCTAAGTCCGGTACTTAACATTGTTAAATTTGCATACTGACTTCTTTTATGCTATCGTTGCTTGATTTTATACAAGACTGATGTGGATTATTTTCAGCAAGAGCAAAAGGATCTATATCTACTGCCTGCAGAATTGGGAACTCCCAGTAAACAGCCAACGAACTACTTCTGCAAAACGTTGACTGCAAGTGATACCAGTACTCATGGAGGATTCTCTGTACCTCGTCGAGCAGCAGAAAAAGTCTTCCCCCTCTTGTACGTCAGACTCGAGTTCAAATGGATTCTAAATTGTTCTTTACAAAGACGATCCCGGGAAGCTGTCGAAGCACATTTTTCATCTGCTGGTCTCTTTGTTGTTTGTTCAGGATTACTCACTGCAGCCTCCAGCTCAAGAGTTAATGGCCAGGGATCTTCATGATAATGAATGGAAATTTAGACATATTTTTCGGGGTATGCTTTCTTTCAAATGCATTGTCAGGACCTCTTTCAATAGACATGCCATGGTATAATGAAGAAACCTAATAATTAGTTCAACTCGCATTATGACAAACTTTGCGAGTTTCTGCAAATAACAAAGGCATACTCGCACCCTCAATCTGGAGAAGAAGTTGCATGCTTAACTTCAAAACTTCTAAATTTTAATGCTTTATTATTTGTTTATAGCTTCTCCTCAGACAACAAACACGTGTGCTCTAAATTTGTTTAGATGTTTCCAGGGTTGGAGGGTATCGATTTCTGTGGTTCACCATCAGATTTTTGTACTACGAATTTTCTTAATAGGATTCAGCGGCTTATCTGCCAGTTTGACATAAATGTAGCTCATTTGTCTCCACTTCAAATATTTTAATGTTCTCTATAATCTCTGGGTGGCTAGCAATTCTTTGTGAAACTCACATCCCATGACAAAAGTTGGTTGTATTCATCATGTAGGAACTTTGCTACCAAACAAAGTTCCAATAACTACAGACCCCTGCAATTTCTCTATTGTAGAATAGTATGTTTTTATTTTTTGGCAAAGAACATAGAATAGTATGTTTAGTAATAGCATGGTCAAAGAAAGAGGATTTCCCACCTGCTTTATAACCCACAGCTGTAAAATTATTTTTTCAAGGGGTGGTACCATTTTTATAGGCTCGGCACATTTTGGCTCTTTACCTGGCCAACTTGGAAGGACATCTTTTAAATATCAGATTGACATCAAGAGAGTCATTTCATTTCCGAGTCTGCTGACTCACTCAACTATCAATTTTCATGCTTGGCTCTTCACCCTTGTAGTCGTTTCTACATAATCGTATTTTTTGGGAGTTTGTCAATTGGTTTCCGGAATGGGTATTCCATGCTAGCAGTCCATCTACTAATCCATCTGAGGGTGAATTGGGAAAGGAACTGTGTCACGATTTTCTGTATCCTGGTCAATCTCTTGTATTCTGCCAGTCATTGGGTGATGTACATTGCATGCATTTGCTCTTGGAGGTTCTTCATCTTCTTTTCCCCAAATTGGAGGAGCTTAGTTGGAATGCACTTAACTGAACCCATGCATAAGATTCTGTGGCCACCTTTGCAGCTTCTTTTTTTACTTTTTTTCTTTGCCTGACTGGAAGTCGATGGCTTCCTGTTAAGGATTGAAAATTGACATTAACACAGGCTATATCTTCCAGTAGGCAAACTTTTCTGGCACTGTCTTCGTTACAAAGAAGCATGCTTATGTATATGGCTTTCTTACGGAGAGATGGTTTGTTTGTGGGAAAAGAGTGCGAAGAAATTCTGAATTTTTACTCTTAGTGGCACCCCTCTGGGTTGAAGACACAATTTGCCCGCTTAGATTTGGAGTGTCTATTCATAAGTGACAATCCTTAAACTGATTTTCTATAGTTTCATAGAGGCAATTGCTTCTATTGCAGAAGGGTTACTTTTCTGACAAAATCGGCAAATTAGTGGTGAAGCATCTTAAGCTGGCCGTTCATTTCTCTGTGAAGGATAGGAGCTGAGGTCTTTGAAATTGGTGGTGTGAAAATTTAAGCAACCTTTGACATGCACGTGCAGGTCAGCCCAAGAGGCATCTTCTCACAACAGGCTGGAGTGTATTTGTTAGTGCGAAAAGACTAGTTGCTGGAGATTCTGTTCTTTTTATCTGGTAGGATGGTTCATCTCTAGTCATATTTATTGCTTCTGATGTTATTGTGCTAGAGTTAGCGTTTGTCCTGATCGATAGTGTGTGACATAAATACTTCTTGAAAAGTGCTCTCTATTATTAATTTACTGTTGCCTAAGCCCAAGCCTTCTTTCTTTTTGTTGAGTCTTTGTATACGTGATTCTTTCTAAAAGCATTCAGTTCTGTTTATGTTTAAAGGATTTACACATTCCTGGTGTTTTTCAGGAATGAAAAGAATCAATTGCTTCTTGGTATTCGACGGGCAAATCGTCCGCAGACTGTTATGCCTTCATCAGTTTTATCAAGTGACAGCATGCATATTGGCCTTCTTGCAGCAGCAGCTCATGCTGCTGCCACGAACAGCCGCTTTACAATCTTTTACAATCCAAGGTAGAGTGAGTGGAAGCTGGTCTGGTTAAAATAACTGGGCGATTCATCCACTTGTTGCTTGTATGCAGGGCTAGTCCATCAGAGTTTGTCATACCTCTGGCAAAGTATGTGAAAGCAGTCTATCACACAAGGGTATCTGTTGGCATGCGTTTCAGAATGCTATTTGAGACAGAAGAGTCAAGTGTTCGTAGGTGGGTCGCAAAGTTTCCTTAGAATTAATGATATTTTCAAACAACTTGGTGTTCGACTCTCCTAAAAGAAGTAGGCTATGAACTTCTGATCTGTATCTTCTGATTTGAAATGCTTTACTCTTCTCTGTATTACTTTTCTGTCTCTGCAGAATTGTGGTTAGAATGCTTTCTTCAAAAGAATCACTAACTAGCATTGGAGCTTACCTTATTGGTTTGCTGCTTCATTTGCTACGTGACTACTATTAATACAGTAGTACGCTGACCTATCTTTATCTAACCATGCACAAGCTTAGTTTGCAGCTAATCTTTCATTCTTCTATTTCCTTGTCATTGCTAAACCAAAAAATTAGCAACTCATACTAATGCAGCTCGATTTGTCAATATCCTTGCCTTGGAGGACATTTACCTACTTTTTAAGAGACAAGGTGTATGCATGTGTTTTCTTTTTTAAAACCGCTTATGTATTTCAAATAAGCTGCTAATGATGATAAATTTCTCTTCACTGTTCTTATTTCCATTTCTTGTGTGGACAAAACTTTCCATAAAAATGATATGTGGAACTTATCTTACTGGATTTTCTTCTTCCAGATACATGGGGACAATAACAGGCATTAGTGATCTGGATCCCGTTCGCTGGCCAAACTCACATTGGCGTTCAGTAAAGGTTGGTTTTAGTGGTTTTTGGTATCTTTAATCTGGCCAAGAGGCATATCTTTTCCAGCTCTTAGGTGAAATCATGCTGATTTTCCTACCAACTGAAAATTGTATAAGTAAACTCAAGTAGTGTAAACAGGTTGGATGGGATGAGTCAACTGCAGGTGAGAGGCAGCCAAGAGTATCTTTGTGGGAAATTGAGCCACTAACAACATTCCCAATGTATCCTTCTCCATTCCCCCTCAGACTGAAGAGACCATGGCCATCTGGACTACCTTCATTTCATGGTATAATTGAAGTTACTGTTACCAAATTAGAAATACTTATTACCAGCAAAAACAAAGAAGTACCTCTTACCTATGTTAGAAGAATTCAGTCGTTTTTCTTCTTAAGTCCTTGTTCGACTGATTTCAGCTCTTAGGGATGGTGATATGAATATCAGTTCTTCACTGATGTGGCTTCAAGGAGTTGGGGATCAAGGAGTTCAATCTTTAAACTTCCAGGGATTCGGGATGACTCCATGGCTTCAGCCAAGATATGACACTTCGATGACTGCTTTACAAACTGATGTGTACCAGGCAATGGCAAGCGCAGCACTGCAGGATATGAGGACCGTGGACCCTTCAAAATGTGCCTCTCAGTCTCTTCTGCCTCTTCAGCAATCTCAAAATGTCCCCATGGGGCAAGCTTCTATCATCCAGAGGCAGATGTTGCAGCAGTCTCAATCTCAAGGTACCCTTCTTCAGGGCTTCCAGGAAAATCAGGCTTCAGCTCAGGGTCAGGTTTTGCAGCATCCCTCTTATAATGATCAGCGCCAACAACAGCAGCAGCAGCATCAACAGCAACCTCAACAGTCCCAACAATTCAACCACACGTCTCTTCAGCAACAGATGCCGAACATCATCACTACTCTTCCACAGTATGGATCTATTGGTCAATCCCAGTCATCATCTCTGCCGGCCATTTCACAGTCCCAGCAGAATATCTTTTCTGATGGAGTGGAGAACCCTATAGTCGCTTCTGATGTTTCGCCTATGCAAAGCATTTTAGGTTCAATTTCTCGTGATGGGGCATCACAGTTACTTGGTGTGAATGGTTCTGACTCCGTGATATCATCGTCATTGTTGAAGAAGCAAAATTCAGTAGAACCACATCTTCTTTCTGAAGCTGCTCACTGCATTCTGCCGCAGGTGGAACAGTTGGCTACGGCACACACCAACGTCTCTGAATTTGCAAACTATTTACCTCCATTTCCTGGAAGAGAATATTCTGCATATCCGGGTGCCACTGACCCGCATAGTAGTCTTTTATTTGGCGTTAACATTGATTCCACATCTCTCATGCTGCAAAATGGGATGCAGCATCTAAGGAATATTGGCAGTGAACATGATTCCTTGTCTGTGCCATTTGGTACTTCAAATTTTGCTAGTGTTGCTGGCACAGAATTTCCACATAATTCAGACATGGTGACGTCAAGTTGCGTGGATGAATCGGGTTTATTGCAGTCTTCAGAAAATGTGGACCAAGTAAACCCACCGACCAGAACCTTTGTGAAGGTGAATTTGATTGTTATCTCCTTTGACGCCTATTTGTTTTGTTTGATCGCAAAGGAGCTATTCAGAATTCTTGTGTCTGATGACTGGTTTTCATGGTTAAATTGCTTTCTCAAGATCTCTCCTTTACTCTAACTAAAAGATAAATCCCTCCCTCTGCAGAAAAAAAGTTAGATGCTACAGGAAACTCGCACCACTATGAAAGGAAACATATCACCCTTAGAACTGGTTTTAAGTTTGGAGCATGGTTTAGTCGAGTTTTGACTAGCATGCATGCAAATCAGAGGCTTCCGTGTGATCGCCATGTTATCCTCCCAAATAGTGTAGATCTTGTGATTTTCACATACTTGGTTGACCCTAGTTCATAATGGCCTTGGGATGATAGCATGTGGCACACTGGGGAATCTCACAGAACGTAGATGGTCTATGAGTTGTGATCCCTTTCCCTGGCGTTGGGCTGAGAATGACATATAGTATAGAGTTAATATGCAATCAAGCGTTTCTGGATATACCTTTCTAAAAAGACAGTTTGCTAACCCTCCTATATGTGAAGGCCACATAACCTATATATGGGTGGTAGTATGGTTATAAGTCCATTTCTGATGTATATATATTTGGTGATTCTATATTATGGTTTTGCGAGAAGTCGTCCCCATCTTGGCTTGTTTCGAGTATCTCCCCAAATAACCCCAAATCTTATTTCGGAGGTGAAGTCAAACCGAAATTGCTCTTTTCTCCTTATGTTCCACATTTTTAATTATGTATGAAAACCACGACGATGCTTCTTGGTCGATTTGTCACTTAGTTCTTTAATTATTCATCGCTCCTTGATAATTTTATCGTCCCTATTACTACGTTTTCTGAAAAATAGGTGTTAAATTTTGCGCTTATAACATAATTTGACAGGTTCACAAATTGGGGACCTTTGGGCGGTCACTGGATATTTCAAAATTCAGCAGCTATGATGAGCTGCGCAGTGAACTCGCTCGCATGTTTGGCCTTGAAGGCCAATTGGAGGACCCTCAGAGATCAGGCTGGCAGCTTGTATTTGTAGACCGGGAGAATGATATCCTTCTCCTGGGTGACGACCCTTGGCAGTAAGTGTGCTTCTCCTTTTTCCATCATAGGTATAAGGTGACGGTAATGTGTGCTTTAAAATTCTTCATTGCTGCCAATCGATTATGGCTTTTTGTGGAATTATGTGGCAAAATATTTGCTTTAACAGGCTTTGTCTAAATTTCTGTCTTTTTACTTTTGATGGATATCTGGGCGAGTAAATGTTGATATAACATACAGATTATTGGCTCGGGGAAGATGCTGACTAGTACCTTCACTACGGGTTTTCTTATTTCTTTTTATTGAGTGAGCATCTCTTTTTGGGAAGTTTAGAAGGTCAGCTTTTGAGGTGGCTATTCAGCCTGTGCGATTGGGTTTGCAATTTGCTTTGACAGATTGTTTGGGATTGTGCTGTGAGCGTTTTATGAATTCACCAGAAATTGTAAACTAGTGCTTGTCTTGTAATTTAGCTGCTGAGCCTTTGATTTGCTAATGGTGAACCTAATGCCTTTCTCTAGGGAGTTCGTCAACAATGTGTGGTATATCAAGATTCTTTCTCCTCATGAAGTAAAACAACTGGGCAAGGAAGGCATCAACCCTGCAAATCCTGTCCCGAGACAGGCTCTGTGAGCGCATCGCGGTGTTTGATGAGCATGTTTGGTCGGCAAGAGTTGACCAATCTGAGCTTTGGGATGGGCTGATAATGGGGGTCGCTGGACTACTTGAAGCCAAGCCCTTTGGCGTAAGAAACATACTTGGCTTACTTGGCTTCTGAGTAGGAGGTGTTTGGCCGTGTTGTAGTGGTTACCTATGCGAAAAAGAGTTGTAGTAATATGTTGCTTTGGGAGATGTAGTGACATGGTAAGTCTATCTCAAGGTTTGCTTTATAACTGTAAATTTTAACATCACGGATCATTGAAGAGAATGACATCGACATTCCCCGTAACATATTTGTTGCTATATGCTATTTGTGCCCGTAGGGCCGTAACCTGTAAGATGGAGTCCGGAACATTTTCATGAAATGGGAACTAAATTACTTCCGTTGTAGGAGATCCACTGCCCAGCTTTTCGAGTGCCGCAGCACTTAAAACAGTGGAATTTGCATCCTTATTCAGGCCAAAGGGGCATCAGTTGGCTGATGATGATAAACTTCAACATTGTAGGACTGGTGACTGACTCTCTTACAAATATTTACTCTTTCTTGTCTTGGCTGCTCTCCATAATATAGCGTATGTATTGTGTATCGTGATGTTCAAAATCAAGCAAACAGAACATAAGATCATGTTACTTGTCGACAACTGAAGCACTGTATCTAAGGTAACGAGTGATGCGTTAGCACGGGAGCTTGGAAGTTCCATTGAAGGCAAACAACTCACGAGTCCTATTCAAATTCTCGTTAATCAACCAAGTCTATTCAATATTAAAGAAAATGCGATTTCGGACGCAAGATGATCCGGGCAAAAATGAGATTTCGGCTGCACGATGATCCAAGGGGTCCAATGAGGAGAATAAAGACTTTCTATTTTAATTAGGTTTCCCACTTTCGCAACTTTTCTCTGTTTAAGGTTTTTCCTAATTTGATGTTTCCTGATTTAGTGGTCTAGTCCCTCCATGAATAAGAGAACTCCTAATTGTATAAAAAAGAGATTTGGGAATTAATACTAAGTGAGAATTTCTCGCAAGATGAGGATTCTTTGGCTCTTCATATAATTCGTTGGTGGCGAAGAGGGGGAGGATGACCCGACAAAGTCCCACGTCGAGCAACGGAGGAGATATTGGGCTCCTTCTCACGGCAAGCTAGGTTTTTCGGATGAGTTCTTTTACCTTTTGCAACGACGTTCTTTCCTTTGCTATTTTAATGACTTGTTTAAGAAAGAATTGCGTCGGAGAGCATGCGTGTGAAATTGGGAATTGGTTTGGGCTCTGCGTCTGAAAGACGACTTCCTGAAAATAAGACAACAGGGGACTTCCCTTCACATGCTGATAAAATTTTCCTGGTGACTTAAAAAAATCTCAAGTTGGTGAGGTTAAGTCCAAAGCAGGTCAACTCTACGTCACATGGCAAAAGGTATCAAATTATTGTAAACAGATCAATGCGGTCGATGCGATCGAGATTAAGTATGCAGTGACCGATTACATACAGAGAGAGAGAGAGAGACAGAGAGACAGAGAGACACAGAAGATGATGATGATGATGATGATGATGAAGGCTATGTGGGAGACTGCAAAGGAAATGACGTTGCAGAGGATCACCATGTCATACCAACTCCGTTCTGCAGCTCTTCTCCTTCCGAATCAGTTGGATGGTCTGTGTGTGATCGTCACCGGCTCCACCAGCGGCATTGGTTATCACACAGCCAGGCTCTCTCTCTCTCTCTCTCTAGCTCAGAAATCTCCCTCTTGTTCTGCGATTCCAAAATGAAGGGCCGTTGTGTTTCTGAAGCAAACCGTTGATATACGAATGGGAGGATGAGAAGGGGATCAACTATAGTAGGAAACAGTAGCTTGTATGTTTCTTTAGGATGAAATCTACAACTTGAATGAACGAGGTAATGGAAAGGACTGCTGAGGAGGGATATCTAGTTGCCCGATAAGGTTTTGACTGACGTTTTCCACAGAGAACTTGCTTTCGCCGGCGCACACGTGATAATGGCTTGCCGGAGGGTTGATGCGGCGAAGAAGATTGCTGAACGGTGGCAAGAAGACGCGGACGATAGCAAGACCCTGCATGTCGAGGTAAAATAGCAGAACTGTGAGTTTTGACAGCTATGCCAGTAAGCATCCCTTATCTGCATTTAACCACCTCATCACCAGTGTCGGGTTTTCATTGCCCAAGGTTAGCACAGGCTTCGTCTTGGGTCACCTGATAGTTGAGTTAGATGAGTTAGATCAAACTGAGCGCTCTATCAGTGAGCTATTACACTCTTCCAGGGGTGGATGGACCTGACTCGGCTATTTAAATCACTGAGGCGGTATTATAGTTTGCGCATAGTAGTTGTCTTCTCGACCAGACCTGGACCGTTTAGAGGACATCTGGACTGGAATTAGGATACTCTTCCAGACATTTGAATCACTGATCTCTGACTCTATTCATAATACGAGAAATGATCCAAACGCAGGTGATGGAACTGGACTTAATGTCCCTCAGCTCAGTCAGGCAATTCGCAGCTGAGTGGGATCAAAGTGGAAAGCCTCTTCATATTCTCATCAACAATGCCGGGATTCTTCTCCTGGGAGGTATAATTTCCCGCTGCCGTGTTGCGTCGTGTTCTCTTCTACTTTTTCTCATCTACATATGTGCTCAGTCAGTTCCTTTAATCAACGCATTTAACTTAAAGCCGGATAAAACACTTACGGAATGCATATTCTTTTTGGAATTTTACAACTTCCAATGGAAGAACCGAGGCAATTTTCAGAGGATGGAATCGAGAAGCATATTCAAGTTAACCACGTCGCTACCTCGCTGCTCACCCTTCTTCTGCTCCCTTCCATGCTCAAAGCCAACTCCCCTCGCATTGTAAATGTCAATTCCCTGGTAAAGTGGTAACTATTGTCTCTGAGATAAAAAGATCGTTTTCAAACTTCAAAAAGAATTACTTACGTATAAAATCCAGATGGTTTGCTGAACTAATACTAAGCTTCGAGAAAACCTAGGGACATCACTGGGGAGTTGTGGAACCCAAGTCCTGGAAAATGGGTGCCGATGAAGAACCTAAGTTCAGCAGCATGACGTCCTACGGATCAAGCAAACTAGCCCAGGTATGTACGTAAACTCGAACTGGTCCAAAGCGGGACGAAACAGACCACTGCGAGGTGAAATTTTCCCCACAACCTATTCTTTAACGTGCAGCTCATGTTTCTAAAGGCTCTAAGCGCGAAACTCGTAAGTATGGCAAAGACTTCAGTACTATGTGTAGCTGTGCACCCTGGTATCGTCGAATCAAACCTGGTAATCTGTCGGCCTGGAGTGTTAGTTTTAGCTTTTTGTTCCACGTGGAAATTGTGGAATTACTGGCGTTGGCTTTTTGATGCTTTCTTCGCAGCTGCCAGACGGCAGGATGAGAGGATTTTGGATGTTGGATCCTTCTGAAGGTAAATAAAACTTTGATTCCTATGCTTATGATCATGGCATTATGCGCTTTATGTCTCCTTTTTCTTCTTTTGCACGTGATTGAATGTTCTTGCATAAAAATTACCTTTCCTGAGAATATAAAATGCAGATAATCTAGTGGATGAATCTAAGAGTTGGTTACTAATAGCTGAAAAATTAAGGAGGACATGAATCAGAGATTCAATAGAAATTGCAGACCAAACACATGAGAATAGAGGAACAATTGTTAACACGAATGGATTCATCGCCATCTGATCCTCTGCCTTCCTTTATTGGACAAAAGAAATTCAGTTCTCTGGGAAAACAGAACAATATCCATTCATTTGCGTTCATTACGGTATCGCGTCATGGACTGCTTAATCAGAAAAAGGAAGGGGGAACGAGATCTAAAAGAACGGCGTGTCGCCCTTAAGAAAGATGCGGATATCACTCTTCTTTTGAGTAGACTTTGTTTGGCCACTGCTCAATAGAAAAGTAACATCTTGCTACACACGTGTTGGTTAGGGGCAAGAAACGTCCTATTTTGCTCCGTCGGAGCTGATGTGCCGTGCAATGCCACCGATAACTTTGCGTACTATAGCCGGTGCAAGCCTGGAACGATGTCGAGCCTGGCAGATGATCCGAAGGAATGCTCGAGAGTTTGGGATGAAACACTGCGCATTTTGGGTTTTAGTCCCAACGACTATCTGTCTGAAGTTATTGCAGGCAGGAGCTCCTCTTGACCACTATCTGTTTAATGATCTTTCTTCCCTTCCCTTATGTTGCGCAGAGACATACGTTCAATATGGTTGGGGAATGAAATGTCGAACAGAGAATGGCAGTCTAAGTACGATTAATTTTCAACACGCCTCCGGTGATTAATTTAATGGCAGTCTAAGTACGATTAATTTTCAACACGCCTCTGGTGATTAATTTTCAACACGCCTCCGGGCATGCTTCGTAGCATTTCAAACTCGACTTGCGGTAGCGCTTTTGGTAAATATGTCTGCGGCTTGGGTCCTCGGTCTTGCGATACTTTCGAGCCCTGATTCCGCCCCTAGTTTTCGGTGTTAATGTGCGAGGGCGTGTGGGCGTTTTGCGTTGGAAAAATCGGAACTTGCGCAGGACAACCTCGGACGCTTTTTTACTGGAGATCAGGTCGTCGTGGTCGGAAGGAAAGCGACTCCCTAGAATGATCCCAGCATTGGCTTGGGCTCCCGGAAAAAGTCAAGACTTTGGACCGCCTAGAAGCTTTGTTATACAGATAATCTCTAGCCCGAATCCCAACTGCGGATATGATTGCCCTTTTTGGTTAATGACCAGACGACCAGCCGGCTCTGTCCCGGCGTTGAATGGCTACTCAGATGCCGTCATGCATAGAGCAACCTAACATCTACAAGTTATCGACACCGTCAATGACATTGGCCGCGCTCTCGTCCGGGCATCGGTGTATTTATATGTATGAAAAGTCCGGTCCTCTGATTCTTCTCTCAGCTGCATCACGTCTGGAGCAAATCACACCAACCAACGAATCGTGAAGAAAGCGCGATGATGCTGCTAGTGGCGTTCAGACTGGTCGCTGCTTATTGCCTTCTCTTTCTGGCGCGGTTCATTGCCGTGGCAGCAGCCTCCGATGGAATAGCGGACCCGCCTCCCCCGGTGGCCCTGCCCAACTGCCCTGCCGCATGTGGCAACTTGATGGTTCCGTACCCATTCGGGATCGGGTCCGGTTGCTACCTGGATGAGCTCTTTGAGATCGAGTGCCACCGTGGCGGCAGCAGCACCCTGTCGCCACGCTGAAGAACCTCATGAATGTAACAGTGCTCAATGTTTCCCTGCCAGTGCCAGACTTCTCCAGAGGCCCCGATGGATTCATCGAGGTCTCTCAACCAGTCTTCTACTCTGAGCCGAACCTGCCAAACTGCACGGGCAGAGCGGTGAACGGCAACATCCCGACGCCCTTGAACTTGACGGGGAGTTCCTTCATGTACTCGCAGACGAAGAACGTGTTCGTGTCCGGAGGGTGCAACAACCTGGCGTTCATGGTCAACCTCAGCATGAAGTCGGCGGTCGTCGGCTGCAGGTCGACATGTGCCGGCAACGGGACTGGCGGCCAGGACGACTGTGTGAACGGGATTGGTTGCTGCATGAACACGATCCCCTTCGGGCTACAGGCGTATGGCGTGGATTTTAAGTCGGAGGATGGTTCTTCGACGGTCACCGACGGATCGTGCAGGTAATGTTAAAGGTTTGGATCCCTGATCTAAGCATACAACGCCAGTTTGATTCTCACACCACTAAGTGAGAAAATGATCTCACTGTTGAGCTACCCTGTTTGTTACATTTAAATGTCATGAAATCAAAATTTGTAATCTTAGTAGGACTAGTACATCAGGATTACCCGATCAGGAAATATGATTGTCGTTGGGGGTTGGAGTCACCTATCTCATGTTGATGCTGAACATGAAGGCCCTAGGGCAAAACTGAGTCAAAATTAATCCCAATGAACCGTCCACACAAATGCAGGTACGCTTTCTTAGCGGATCAATCGCGGTATGAATTTCCTAGCAACATGACCGATACACGAGCCTTACCGTCGCACGTGCCCGTGGCTCTCGAATGGGGGATCTCCAATGAAACGTTTGCCAAAATGCAGATCTCAGACGGTGATTACCAATACCCCCTTTTTGGGTCCACCTACTGGTGCAGCCACTACGACAGCCTTTTATACGGTTCCGGTAACCCCAGGCCTTACATGCAATGCCGCTGCAAGTCTGGCTTTGCCGGTAACCCCTACATAACAGACGGATGCAAAGGTGAGCCTGACCCGACATTTCTTGTCACTTGTCTGTTCGATTGATTTGCATACCCGAACTAGTAAGTTGGATTATCGCCATTGTTTATTGGATCGTCTAACTCTACATCATGCTTTCGGAAAATTGTGATCGAGACGAGGAACTGGATAATATTACAGAAAGGGGAACCAGGAAAAATTTCAATGAATTACTATGTCCAGTTCTGTATATCGTATGCCCTTCTTTTCTTGTCTTTAACAGCGTTTGAGGCTCTTGTTTGTAACCTTTCTGATTGTTCGCAGATATAAATGAGTGCTTAAACCCAAATGCAAGTTATTGCCCAGGGAAGTGTGTGAACCAACCTGGTTCATATGCCTGTGTAGGCAACAACAATAACGTGGCAATGATAGGTAAATGTTACGCTCGCGATCAGGTGTTTTCTTCTTCTTTTCATTCGAGACGCTAAATGCAATTGAATCGATCTTCTAATGTTCGAATTTAACAGGAAAACTATGTAAGTTGTGATCTTAGTTGCTTTGCGGTGAATGTGCTCTGAATTTGTTGCGAATGTGCTCTCTGTTGTTTCGTAGAATGTGCTCTCAATTTTTTAAGAACAAGAGAAGATTACATAGCATTTTCAAAAAATAAAGAAAAACTGAATTGCACTAACTAGCAACAAAATAGGAACTGAACAACAAACTCCTACTATCTTGTTGACTAAGTAAAACAAAACAAACAGCTAACAGACCATAACAAAAAATGACCAAGAATGATCCTTAAGGCATAACCAACATACTCCTCTTTGGCTTAAGGAGCAGAACACATTCCACCTTCTTCTTCGGTAACTCAAGTCTCGCTTGCTTGCAATGGCTTAGTAAACACATCAGCCACCGATTTCGTCTTGCGAGAGTAGCTTCACTTCACCTTCTTGTTGCACTTCCTCAAATAGTAGAACTTGATCTTGAAATGCTTGGTTCTCTCGTGAAAGACGGGATTTTGAGATATGGCTAGTGCACTTGGTTGTCCACAAGTATCTCGGTTGGTCCTTCAACTTCTATTTCCGGATCCCGCATCGCTTTCTCAACCATATAGCATGATTGGGCCGACGCTAGAAACTCAAAGTGGCGAGCAACCACTTCTTGCTTCTTTGAGCTCCAGGTGAAACATCCGGATCCCAAAGTAAAACAAAAACCACTTGTACTCCTCATATCCTCGATCGAACCAGCCCAATCACTATCAGCAAAGCCTTGCAACCTGCAATTGTCCACTTTAGTAAACTTGACACCAAATGAGAGTGCCTTTCAAGTATCTAATCACTTTTTGGGCTACCAAGTGTTCTTCACCAGACAACTTAGGAATCTTGAAAGCACACCCATCGCATACAAGATATGGTCTTGTTGCTTAGATACATCAAGCAACCAACTAAACTCCCGTATACTCCTTCATCGCTCCTCCTTGTCTTCTCGCTTATCCTTTAGATTCATAGGAGTGTTCCACTTCTACATTCCTCCATCTCAAATCTCTTTAAGATCTCTCTTAGGTATTTCCTTTGAGGATGAATACCTCGCTTTTCCTGCTGCACCTCCATTCCGTAAAGAAGGACATTAGTCCAAGATCGGTCATTTCAAACGCTTCATGCCTCTCTTTTCGATCGCTCTTCGCAATCACCGTGACCAAAGATCATCAACATAAAGAGAGACAATAGCTACACCTTCCATACCTTTCTTCACATATAGGGTCACTTCACTCAAACTTCTTTTAAACCCAAGTTCTGAGATGCTTATCAATCTTACTATACCAAGCTCTTGGAGCCTACTTCAACCCATACAAGGCTTTTCTCAACTTATACACATGATCTTCCTTGTCTCTCACTACAAAGCCATCAGTTGCTCAACATATATCTCCTCCACTAGCTCTCCATTCGGAAAGCTGACTTCACATCCAAGTGAAATACTTTCCACTTTTGTAGGAGAGTGACATCCTTATGGTATCTAACCTTGCCATGGAGCAAAGGTCTCGAATAGTCTACTCCCCATACCGCGCATAGCCTTTGACAACAAGTCTTGCTTTGTGCTTATGTCTGAGCCATCGGATTCAACTTTGTCCGAATACCCACTTCACTCCAATCACCTTTCGTTTCGGGCCTCTCAACCGATCCCATGTCGGTTTTTCTCAATCATTGATTTCTTCTTCCATTGCAGACACCATTTCACATCTTCACTTGCTTCCTTATAGCTAGTTGGTTCAATCATAGCTATATTGCATCTCTCATAAATTTCAGCAAGATATCTAGTGCCTCTCACGGAACATGATCAATTAGATTCTCGACTTCCACTTCATTTGGTTCAACTTGCAATGGCACTACCTCCTCTTCCTTGCCACCTTCTACACGGCCCACTTCTTATCTTCCATAAAACTCACATCTCTACACACCACAACCTGGTTGCTAGCGGGATTATAAACTCTATAAGCCTTAGATTGCAAACTATATCCCACAAAGATACATGCTTTTCCTCTTGGATCAAGCTTATCTCTCTTAATGAAGGAATCAATGAATAGCAAATGCAACCAAACACTTTCAGGTTGCTCACCTTAGGCTTGTAACCATGCCATGCTTCAAATGGTGTCGCTTGTTGAGAGCTTTAGTGGGGGCGTTCGAAGAAAGGGCAGTGTTGGCGCTTCGCCTAGAACTTCTTAGGGAGTTCTTTCTCATGTAGCATACATCTAGCCATCTCCATGATACTTGTTCTTCCTTTCACTCACTCCATTTTTTGTGGAGTGTATGGCTGATGAGTTGGTGCTTGATCCCGCATTATCACATTAGCATAGATTTGAAACCCCCGAGATGTATTCTCCTCCATTGTCCGATCTAATTGTCTTGATATTGCAGCCACTCTCCTTCTCCACTTCTCTTTTGAACCTCAAAAAATCTCATTAACTTAGCCTTAGTCTTTATGAAGTACACCCAACACATTCTAGTGTAGTCATCTATGAAAGTGATGAGGTATTTTTTGCCATTCGGTGATTCCTCGGCATTGGACCACACACATCGGTGTGAATTAGTTGCCTTCTCATGGCCCTCCAATTTGACCTTTTGAAAGGAATCCTCACTTGCTTGCCTTGTAAACATGCTCTGACCGGTTACTTCCTTTTGCAACATAGGTAGCCCCATTGCCATTTTCATTTTGCTGCAAGTATTGCAGCCCTTGCTATGGAAATGACCCGGTCTTCTATGCCATAACTCCTCCTCATCTTGTATACTTTTCATGGCTTCATAATTTTCATCAACCTGGATCAAATGTAAAACATTTGTTCCTCATAGGAATCCTAAAAAAAATGTGACCATTCTCATCTCCTATGGCACACTCACTCTTCTCAAACACGACCTTCAACCCCTTCTCTACTAACCGACCCACACTCGGGTTCGATCTATCTTTGGCACAAACAAAACCTCCGTGATAAGCTTAACACCACCGGGACCTTCAAGCATTACATCACCTTTGCCTTCTACTTCTATGCATTCTCCATTACCAATCCCGACTTTAGACTTCACGATTTGTCTAAATTGCTAAATAATCCTTCATTACTTGTCATATGGTTCGTGCATCCACGTCCACGAGCCATCCATCTCTAGATGCATTTGAGATGAAGCGGAGGCAACAAACGGGTGCTCCACTTCAGCTTGAGTTTGACCTTGACTTGTTGTTGCGATGCTTTTCCTCGCAAATGGCCTCAACATGGCCCATTTTGTGACACCTCCGCACTTCACATCTGGTCTCTTCCAACACTTGAAATGAGGGTGGTTTCTCTTTCCGCAATGCTTGCATGGAACCGCATTCCACTTCCTATCGTGTCCACCACTACTTGAACCTCCCTGGCTATGACTATGATTGGCCTCAACATGTCTTCTATTCGGTTCCATCCTCTTCCCTTTTCTGCGGTATGCGTTTAACTGGCTTGCGAGCACTTTCGATAGGCTCATTCTTCCTCATAAGCCTTCTTTGCTCCTGAGCTGAGAGCACTTAGGACTTAACAAGTTTAATGTCGAAATGTCCTTAGCGTTCTCAAGAGAAGCAATGGTTGCTTCAAACCTTTCAGACCGCAACCAAAATCTTTTGAACCAGCCTTTTATCATCTATATCCGTCCCTAGGACCCTTATCTTATTGGCTATATCAACTAGCCTATCAACAAACTCTTTCACGGACTCATTCTCCTTCATTTGCTGCCTCTCAAACTCCCTTAACAAGTTCAGCACCTTCATCCCTTTCACTCTCTCATCCCCTTCATACTCTTCCTTCAAATAATTCCATATATCATGTGCTGAATTCTTTTTCATGATTCTAGTATATATGGTCGAGGAGACGGCGAAAACAAACAAGATTTTGCCTTTGCTTTTCTGGTTACTCTCTCTTTTATGGTACTTGATTTGATTGATAGTTGGATTGTTGGGTAGATCGGAACTCGTAGTCCTCTTCCACGCTTCCCATAGATCGCACCCTCCATGAAAGCTTGCATCTTCACCGCCCATGCTGGTAGTTGTCTCCATCGAAGATTGGAGCTGTGATTGTTGAGAATGAGGCAAGGGAACACCGTTTGTTCCATCTTTCTTGTTTTACTTCGAATTTAGCACTCTCTCACAAGTCCCTTAAGATCAATAGGGCTCGATACCAATTTGTTGCGGTGAATGTGCTCTGAATTTGTTGCCGGAATGTGCTCTCTGTTGTTTGTAGAATGTGCTCTCAATTTTTAAGAACAAGAGAAGATTACATAGCATTTTCAAAAAATAAAGAAAAACTGAATTGCACTAACTAGCAACAAAATAGGAACTGAACAACAAACTCCTACTATCTTGTTGACTAAGTAAAACAAAACAAACAGCTAACGGACCATAACAAAAAATGACCAAGAATGATCCTTAAGGCATAACCAACAGTTGCCTCGAAGAAATTAGAGATTTCCCTAAAGCAACTGTTCTTGAATTTTGTCGTGAAGGTGTTGGCAGTGGTTTCGGAGCCGTACTCTTTCTGGGATTATTGTGGTGGTTCTACAAGTTCCTAAAGAGGCGGCATGATATCAAGCTTAAAGAGAAGTTCTTTAAGAGGAACGGCGGTTTTTTGTTACGACAGCAACTATCTTACGACGAAGGCAATCACATGGCCAAAAGCAAACTGTTCACTTCGAAAGAGCTAGAGAAAGCTACTGATCAGTTCAATGAGAACAGGATCCTCGGTCAAGGTGGCCAAGGAACTGTCTACAAGGGAATGCTGACAGACGGAAGGATCGTTGCGGTCAAAAGATCGAGAATTGTAGATGAAGGACAAGTCGAGCAATTTATCAATGAGGTTACGGTTCTCTCCCAAACGAATCATCGTAACATTGTTGAATTGTTGGGATGTTGTCTGGAAACGGAAGTTCCACTTTTGGTATATGAATTCATTCCGTGCGGAACTCTTTATCAGCATTTGCATAATCCAACTGAAGAGTTTCCACTGTCATGGGAAATGCGATTGAGGATAGCCTCCGAAGTAGCGGGAGCTCTTTCCTATTTGCACTTCACTGCGGCCATACCCATTTACCATCGAGATGTCAAGTCTTCAAATATCCTCTTGGACGACAAGTACCGGGCCAAAGTAGCTGATTTCGGAACTTCGAGATCGGTGGCCATTGATCAAACTCACTTGACCACAATGGTCAAAGGAACAATCGGGTACTTAGACCCCGAGTATTTCCAAACAAGCCAGTTCACGGACAAGAGCGACGTCTACAGCTTCGGGGTGGTCCTAGTCGAGCTATTGACTGGGCAAAAGCCGATCTCTGCTAAGAGGGCGGAAGATGGCAGGAGTTTAGCAGTGTATTTTATCGAGTCAATGGAGGAAAACCGCCTTCTTGACATTGTCGATGCTGGAGTGGTAGAGCAAAGTCGAGAGGAAGAGATTCTGGGAGTTGCAAATTTGGCGAAGAGATGCTTGAACTCGAATGGAAGGAATCGACCTACCATGAAAGAGGTGGCGATGGAGTTGGAGCGAATAAGGGCGCAGCATGTTGGTCCTTACACTCTCGAGCAAAATCATCAGCCGATCGACCACGTAAGGACTCGATCAGTTCGAGCTTCAGTTCGAGCTTGGCATAGTTTCTCTGTGCCAGTGAGGTCCGAAGCTCAGATATCTTCATCGGAGGTTCATTCCCTCATGCACAATTTAGAATGATAACGATACACGACATTAGTTTCTTGTTGTCATACATACATAATCCGTCTTGCACGCAAACTGTAATCAATCAAAAGATATCGTCCTATTATTGTCCATCAAGCGTAGTACCAGAAGACTTGGTAGGCAATCCAGTCTTCAGGAGATGAGATTTTTCCAGGATTTGCGAACACTTTAGTTGCATTAAAGGACGATTCTACTCATTTCATGGTCTGAAGTGTTCTATAGCATCTCGCCGGTCCGATTCTCATTAATTCGAAAGACATTTGGTCTTTGACGGAATGAAAATAGCGGGCAACATGGTCCGCAGGGTAGTTCTCACCACCATCATCATCCATCCCGTATGCGCCGTAGTTTGCCGAGTAGCTTGCCTCATCATCCGTCGGGTCGGGTCCGCAGGGTACTCTACATCGTCATCATCATCCTCCTCTTCGCCTTCTCGACTTCTATATCCTGCTTTTGTTGAAAGTCTGCAACTCTCGCCTCGTCAACCGCTTTTAACATCTTTCCTCTTTGTATCCCCTAACATTGCTTGGCAATATTAGGGGTGACATGATCAATCCGGGCCTTCCAAATAAAAATGGATTGTCCGGATTGATTCATATCATTTTTTTGAAAATTTTGAAATTTCCCCCCTTTAAAAGGTGATGTGGATCCTTCCAAATAGGCAGTAGGATCTCCCTCAACGTCACAACTACCTTTATGGTAGAGGATCCAGTTCCCCGTCTTTGACCCAAACGGGTTCTGGGACACCGATACTGCCTTCAAAAAGGCCCGCGCCGCCCCGCCCCGGCACAAAAATTCCCTAAAGTTTCGGGCCGGACCTTGGTTCTGTTTTAATACGGGCCGGTACCATTGGGGCCCCGAAAAATAAAAGCCTTGGCCTGCGGTACCACTTAGACCAGGCCCGGGATTGAAAAGAAGACGTGCCAATTGAAGACTCAAATAACCCAGGCCCAACTCCACTACTGCTCAATGTGCTCATCATCTTCTTCGCCGCGACGTCTCCTTCCTCACGACGCCCAAATGCGCAAGGTGACAGCAGTGGGAGAGGAAGTAAGTTTGGCGACAAATCAGCGGAAAAAGCGGAAAATCTCGACGAAGAGTAAGGCGATGCTTCAAAGGTGGAGTCTTTGCCCTCCGAAACGACACCGGCTGGTCGGAGCTCGAGGAGGTGGTGTTCCTGAAAGATTTTCTGAGAAGCAAAAGCGGAGGGAGTAGCCACAAGTTCTGGAACACGCTCTCGTTCTCACCAGTCAAAGAGAAGAGAGACAAAGAGAGACCCGCCAGCTCCGTCTCATCTTCAACCTCGAAACAGAGTAAAGTTTCAAGCTTGTCTTCAGCATTTGGCGGCGGCGGCGGTTCCGGGAAAAAATCAGGGTCAAAAGAACGATGTTAAAAAACAGAGTAGATCTTGGAGCCGACCCTATCGGTCCGGTCCAGTTCTAGGGTTTACCCGGGAATTGACCAATTCTTTTCTTTTTCATTATTGTTAACAACGGGTCAAAAGAACGATGTTAAAAATGTTACTTCATACTTTTTTTTTTTTTTTTGTGAAGAATGCTGTGTTATATTCTCTATTCAGGATCAGAAAGTAGAGAGAGAGAGAGAGAGAAAAATGAGAGAAGGCATGCTGCGATCTAAGAAATAAATGAGCGCTAGGTTTGAGTTCCTAAAACATATTCTAAATTGCAGTCTCCCAGATGGATGGGTAGGTTCAACAATCAGAACCAGGAACCTACTCCCACAATACCGGTTCCTAGATAGACCCAGATTGATGCTCAATCCTACCGTGATTCATCCATATGTCAAATCACTATTAATAAGTTAATCTTATTTCACAGATACAAACACCATAATGCAAGAGTTTTGGTAGGAAAACTAATTGTGTGACTCTTTTTAATTCACTGTGAGATGAACATTTAGTTATGCGCCACAAAATAAATAAATAAATAATAAATAACTAGAAATTATTATGGGCCCGATCTTTCATGAATTTATGGCCCACAATATAAGGTTATTTTAACATTAGCCCAAAATTCGTTACGCTAGCAAAACCCTTGCCGCATTTTTTTGGGAAATTTCCATGATGTCGTCCATATTGGAATCTACAAAATCAGCGTAATGGTTTAAGACCCAACTCCGATTGTACTTTTCAAATAGGCTATGATCATCACTGACGTGTGTTTGTTGGAAATATGTGACATCAACTTGTCAGTTGTCCCCATACTTAGCAAGGAATAGTCGTACGAATAATGGACAGATGCGCATGCGGACAAAGATCAAATTGCAGAGTGAGTGGGAAAAGAGACATGTAAAAATAGATTAATGGAATTTTTTTTTTTCTTTCGCTTACGAAAATAGTTATACATAAATTATTATCGACGATGAAAATAATTTTCGTTGATCAATTTTTCTAAGCGAAATAAGCAATCTTTTTTGAGAAATGTTCTCGGAATCGCCCATTTTTCGCGAAACGAACGCACCCTAAACTGTGGCGGCGAACCATTGGTCATTTGAAGTACCTGGAAATTTCCCAATTTGGCAACACGTGCAAAATGCACACTCTGCGAATCTTGGAATCAAACTTCAAGTGAGAGCTGCCAATGTTGAAGAAGGGAAACTGGTGTTTGACAATTTAAATAGCGGTGGCCGGGCATCGAATCTGGTTCATTCACCCTCTTCAATCTTTCCTAGCAATAGCAAACTGGTGGAGCAGACTAGGGGGAGATGATCCTGGCGATGGCCTTCGTTATTCCGATGCTCGTTTTTGCAGCTGCAGCAGAATCATCTCCTCAGAGTCTGGCCTGGCCAGGCTGTCCGGACACACGTGGCAATCTCACCGACATTCCGTATCCTTTCGGAATCGGACCTGGCTGCTTCTTGGATCCCCGTTTCGAGATCGACTGCCAGCAAATCGATGGTATCTCTACTCCGGTACTTAGGAATTTGAGCGTGGCGCTGTTAGATATCTCACTACCGGGTAGTTCATACTCTCCAGGCCTCGTTAAGGTCAGCCAGCCCATATTGTACTCCCATCTTAATTGTTCGACCAACCAGAAAAACGACGCCCCAGCGGACTTAAGGGCCAGTGACAGCGTTTTCAGGTATTCCCAGACTCACAACTATTTTGTCGCCGGAGGCTGTGACAGTCTGGCCTTGATGGCCGGCACTAACACCCCGAGGGCGGTAGTAGGATGCAAGTCTTCCTGCGACGGAAACGGGACTCTCGGGTTCGACCAGTGCTCTAGTGGTACCGGTTGCTGTATGACTTCTATCCCCGATGTTATCAGCAAATACAGCGTGGAGTTCAAGACTCTCAATGGCGAAACCATAGCGCCAGGGGACGTAGGATGCAGGTACGCCTTCTTGGTGGCGAAAACATGGTGGTATCAAGCTGATTTGCACAGTTTACCGCCGGACGTTCCGGTGATGCTCGAATGGGCGATCACCTCCCATGAGTATATCCTGCTGAGCGAACAGAAAAACGGTCGAGGCAATGACAGTTCCGCCTCCTGCTATGCATACTCGATGTCCGGGGCTCGGAGTCTAATATATTGTTCATGCAATCAAGGCTACAGAGGGAATTCTTTTCTTCCCCAGGGATGCCAAGGTGAGAATAGAACGTCCACTTTTATTCTGTATCTTAGCCTTGTTCGTTATCCCAAGCGAGGCAGGATGATGTACAGAGCTCGAAACCTACGAAAAAGCTGCGAATTGGCTTGAATAATTATATTTTTGCTTCTTTCTTTGATCCCATGTCGATCAGATATCAACGAGTGCAAAGAAGATCCGAGCATCAACTGCCAAGGGAAGTGTGTGAATCGATCGGGGTCATACGACTGTGTAGACAATAAGATCATCACGATGATAGGTACGTCACTGTATGCTCCTTTCTTTTCCTGGTCACGGAATGCGATTTTCTGTGTATACACCAATTTCATTTGAGGTTCTGCTAGCATAACAATCTTTGGACGGCCGTGAGAATAACAGTACGATGTGGCGGGCCGCAAGTTCTTGAAGAAGTGGATCTCACAACAAGTCTTAATTAATTATTAATTATTTTTTCGATGGCCCAAAATAGGCTGTTAACCCAACAGTCATTGAAAGTTTGTTACATAATCAATTCTCTTTCATTTCTGCTCAATTTAGATTGTACTTCCATAATATGTGCATTCAACTGTGCTTTTAACTTAAATCCAAGAGTGAAGAAAAACTCTTTAATTATTATCTACTAGGATCCTAAAACGATGGCGGTCGCTTTTTTATTACACAGGTATCGGCGCAGGTGTCGGAGGCATAATATTACTTTTGCTTCTTTGGAGGTTGTTCAAATTCTTGAAACGAAGGTGTGAGGCAAATACAAAGAAAAAATTCTTCAAACGCAATGGCGGATTTCTAGTGCAACAATGCCTATCTTCCATTGAAGACAATCATATGGAGAAAGGCAAGTTATTCACATCAGCGGAGTTAGATACGGCCACGGACTGTTTTAATGACAGTCGCATACTGGGTCGAGGGGGTCAAGGGACTGTTTACAAGGGAATGTTGTTGGATGGAACGATTGTTGCGGTGAAGAAATCCAAAGTTGTTGATGCTGAACAAGCCGAGCAGTTCGCCAATGAGGTCGTTATTCTCTCTAAAATCAATCACAGAAATGTGGTCAAGCTATTAGGAATCTGTCTGGAGAGTGAAGCCCCTCTTCTAGTATATGAATTTGTCCCCAATGGAACTCTCTACCAATATCTTCATGATCCAGAAAGGGAATTTCCCGTCTCGTGGGATATTCGGTTAAGGATCGCCGCTGAAGTTGCTGCAGCTCTTTCGTATTTGCACTTTGCTGTGGCCATACCGGTTTATCATCGCGATATCAAGTCGTCAAATGTACTTTTGGACGAAAAATATCGAGCCAAAGTGGCGGACTTTGGAATTTCCAGATCAATTACCATAGACCAAACTCACTTGACAACAATGGTGCGAGGAACCTTTGGATACTTGGACCCGGAGTACTACCAAACAAGTCAATTTACAGACAAGAGCGATGTCTATAGCTTCGGGGTTGTCCTTGTCGAGCTACTAACCGGAGAAAAGCCAATTTCTCAACTAAGGGCTGCAGAGGGCAGAAATCTATCCATGTACTTTGTCATTTCGATGGAGGAGAACCGGTTGTTCGATGTTCTTGATAAGGAGGTATTAGAGCATGGCGAGAAAGAAGAAATCATTGCGGTCTCCAATTTGGCGAAAAGATGCTTAAACCCAAATGGAAGGTACAGGCCTGCAATGAAGGAAGTGGCCATGGAATTGGAGCGTGTACGATCACTACGAAATCCCGTGGTCGGCCGGCAAAATGATGAAGAGACTGATCGCATTAGAACTGGATCTGTCAGTGGTGCGGTCTCCACATTGATGCTATCGGAAGCAGATGTAGGGCTAACTTCGTGGTTCTACGATCTACCGAGATGAAGACGCATGTCGTTGTCTGTGTCCAATTTCCTATTGCTATGAAACCGGACAGTTTTCTCCACATGTGAGTTATGGAAAATGTCGATTACATAGAGAAGTGCTCAGAGATGATATGCTAAATTCATGCACCCTTTTGATATACTCTTTGTACATCTAGTATAATTGAAGACCATACCATCTCTTCTTGATTTCTTGTTAGTCTGCTTGAGCTTTTCACTGCGGTGTACTACTGTGAATGTCTCATCAGTTTTAGCCGACTGCTTGTTTTTCATTGCAAGTACCAGAGATGAAAATTGACCCTCGGATTTTCAATCTCTATAATTTTGACAAGATAAATGCTTTCCTTATAGTACTATCAGGGACAGTACAATCAAAATTGTATATCCACACATCATCATCGCATGTCTTGCATAAAACACTCATTGATTGGAAGATCGTGAGGTCGAAATAACCGACGAGATCTTATTATACTGTCAATCTAGCAGCTCCCTTTCGACAATATGCTAGTTATACTTATCGGGGTGCATTTGAATGCTTTACAAAGCAGTTTTGACCCTTTAAAGTTCCTTAAGTAAAACTTATAGTAGTTTATAAGATTTTACTGGATCACTTTGAGTCAAAATCTGCATTGGCAAAGCCTAGAGCCCAAGGCAACTACCCTTTGTTTTGGACTTTTGTTATGGAAGGTGATAGAGGGTTTAATGATTTTTTATTATTATTTTACCTTTCAACCTTACCCTCGTTAAACTATCAAATTTCCAAGTTTTAGTATTCCACTAACTAACGAATATCTGCTCTAGACGTAACACTTTTCCTACTAAAAGCTTACATTTGTACTGAGGTATACATCCTTCTTCCCCATGCTCAATTTCTAATTCCTAAACTTCCTCCTCATATTACCCTTTTTAAGTTCTCTCTACCTCCCTTTGCTTCTCTTTTCCTCATCTTCTAATTCCAGGTTTGTGCCTTTAGCGATGAACTTCTTCTTACCTTTGTGTGCATTCACGATCCTATTTCTTGATTTCTCGTCTCTGCTTTAAAAACAGCCCGACAACCAAAGCATTTGCGATACGAATAATTGTGCAAAAAGTCTTAGATCTGTTACACGACAACCAATTCAATCCCGAGCCTTTCAATTTTAGTCCTAAACTCTTTAGCAATTTGCCAATGTAGTACTTTCAAGTTAATTTTGGCTGAAAATCGCTCATGTGGAGGTCCATGGAATATATAAATTTCGCTTTCCCTAATTTCCCTCCGACGGTCGCCGGCCACCGGGGAGGGCCATGACGCCCTAGCTAGAAGGCGGCGACCGGTTGCCCTCGCCGGATTAGGTTAGCGGTACCTTTGCCTGTGGCTGGTGAGGGATGCCCTCGCCCAATGCCGGCGACCGGCGGAGAGAAATAGGGGAAAGGAAAAAAAATGAAAGATGAAAAGAAAGAAAAAAAAATTCAGATTATAAAAATTGTCCACATCAACGGTAGTCGCGCCACGTAGGACGACCTACACTAACCTGGACCGCCACGTGAGCGATTTTTGGCGAAAATTAATCAAAAGATTTTACGTTATCAAATTGGTAAAAGGTTTAGGATTAAATTGGTAAATTATCAAAAGTCTTAGGACTAAATCGGTATATTTGAAAAGTTTGGGACTAAATCGACAAGTTGTCAAAAGAATCTAGGGTTAAATCGACACAATTAAAAAGTTTAGGACCGAATTGATCGCTTTCCAATAAATTTGAGACTTTTTGGACAATCTTCCCGATTGAGACAATTAGACTTCTATGCGTCCCTTGGCCCTTATGCCACCGTAACTTTATTATTATTTTTTAGTTTTTATTTTGGTCAAACGCCATTACTTTATTCATTCGTCGTATTCCAAGGTGAAATTTCGGAAGTAATTTGTTCATGATATATTCTTTGTGATTTACGAAATTCTAAGTCCTTTTGCAATAAAGCTTAGATATGTCCACAATGAATATCAGGGTAGAAGCGCTCGACAACATCCTTGAACAATCCGAAACAAACCTCGTACCAGGGAAGCAATCACTGCTGCTGTCGTCATGACATGGAGTCAGCCCAAATCCAGAAGTTATCGGCACCGTCAACAATGGAAGCGCGCTCATACGTGCATCCTGTGTTCATGTATGTAAAGGCCAATCCTCTCATTCTTATCTCTGCTTCAAACTGAAAACAGATTTGGAGCAAAGCACACCCACCAACAAAGCAAAACGAAAACGGGACGACGGTGACGATGATACTACGAGTATTGTCCAAACTAGTCGCCGTTCATTGCCTTGTCTTTCGGCCACGGCAGCAGCTGCCGATGAAATACCGGATCTGTCTCCCCGGTGGCCCTGCCCAACTGCAATGCCGGATGCGACAACTTGAAGGTTCCATACCCATTCGGGATCGGGTCCAGCTCACGCACAACTGTTTCGTTTTCTTTTCATTCAAGAGGCTAAGTGCAATGGAATCGATCGTCTAATGTTTGAATCTTAACAGGAAAATCATGTGAGTTGATCGTTATTACCTCGAACAAATTAGAGAGACTTCCCTAAAGCAATTGATCTCGACTTTTCTCAAGAAGGTGTTGGCAGTGGTTTTGGAGCGGTATCCTTTTTTGGATTATTGTGGTGGCTCTACAATTTCATAAAGAGAAGGCACGAAATCAAGCTCAAGAAGAAGTTCTTCAAACGAAACGGCGGTCTTTTGTTACGACAGCAACTATCTCGCGACGAAGGCAATCACATGGAGAAAAGCGAATTGTTCACTCCGAAAGAGTTAGAGAAAGCCACCGATCATTTTAATGAGAACAGGATACTCGGTCGAGGTGGCCAAGGAACTGTCTACAGGGGAATGCTAATAGATAGAAGGATCGTTGCAGTCAAAAGATCGAGAATTGTAGACGAAGAACAAGTCGAACAGTTTGTCAATGAAATTGTGATTCTCTCGCAAATTAATCATCGTAACATCGTCAAGCTGTTGGGATGTTGTTTGGAGACGGAGGTTCCACTTTTGGTTTGTAAAAAAAAATCCCTAACGTGCTCAATTGAAAAAGGAACTTTGCTAGCATAACAATTTTTGGGTGAGTGTGGTAATAACAATATGTTGCGAGTCACAAATTCTCAAAAGAGTGGACTCCGCAATAAATTTTTTATTAATTATTATTTATTTTTCAAGGTGCAAAAGAGACTATTAGTATAGCAGTCATCCAAAAACTATTATATAATCAATTCCTTTGGAAAAGAAAACAACAAAAAGGAAAGTTCAATTCTAATAAACGATGGGAAAGAAAATTGGAATAGAAGGGAAAAATGCAAAACCGACACACCTGTAATAAATACATCCAAATTTTTTTTTATCATTAAAACTCCCAAATTGGTATACTTGTAACAAATTTACCATCCGTTAATTTTCGTTATATTTTACCATTAAATTACTAAGTTAGATGACACCACCCCGGTTTCGGGTAAATTTGATAAAATAGAAGGGTGGAAACCGATTTAAAAAGGCACTATGAATTTGATAAAACAAAAAGATCTTAAATTGGGGAAGATAAAAATTAAAGTGTGGACGCGCCACTGGCACTTCCATATAAAAGGGTAGGCATAGGCAAGCTTATGCTGTACTACCATTTCTTTATTACTCGGTCATGCGCCTAATCCTATATAATAAAGTTATTGTGGCGTGGCCCTATATATGTCAATCTTAGTTTACAATTTATGAAAACTTCATATTTAAATCGTATATGACATAAGAACATCGATGTGTATTCCATGGAACAACTTATTTTTGCTAACTATTGCATCAAGCATATCTAATTGAATAAGTCGCATACGCCGGATTTAATGTTAGATGACCATATCTTAAAAGGCACCAAAGCAAGATTTTCACGGGTAAAATTTTCTTCTTCTTAAAAAAAAATCGAGTACATTGATGCTAGATCCACAAATATTTGAAATCATAATTAGTGGAAATCCTTTAGTGCGATAAGGGGAAAATTGCCAAAAAAAAGTCCTAAACCTATTGCAATTGTATCATTTCGAGTCCCAAACTATTTTTTTTGCCAAATTAGTACTAAATCTTTTGGATTTGTCCCAATTCAATCCATTTGATCGCCCGACGCTGATGTGGACAACATTTGAGATTTTTTTAAATATTTTTTGAATTTTTTTATTTTTCTTTAATTTCTCTTTCTTTTTGTTCTTTATCTCACTAGCCGGCGAATTGTGGCGGGCGAGGGTCGCGAGCTCGTCGTCCACTAGGCGAGAGCTTCATGGTTGCGCCTCACGATGATGTTTGTGAGGACTTTTTGACCAGCAAGCTTTGGCGACACTCACGGGCCGGTGAAAAAAAAAGGAATAAGAAAAAAAGAAATACAAAAAACATTAAAATATTCTTAAAAATTATCCACGTCACCTCCGGCTGGTCAAATGGACTAAATTAACATAAATGCAAAAGATTTAAAACTTAAATTAAAAAAATAAAAAGGTTTAGGACTGAATTGATATAATTACAATATGTTTAAGATTTTTTTATACTTTTTTTGTGACAAGGAGCCGGTACAACCTGAAATTCAATGACTTGACCGAGAACTAGTAATATTTTTCTCATGAAAGTTTTGTTTTTCATCCATATGTCAAATCACTTTAAATGATGTTAATATCTTTTTTTTTTTTACATAAATACAATAAGAAGATTTTTGGCATTCTTAGGATGATGACTTCCTAGAAACATCTTGGCGGAAATTATAATGGGTTTCATGAAATTTACATTTCATATCAAAGAGACATACATCACTTTAAAATAAAAATGAAAATCCTACAAACAAATAAATATGAAAAATAAATCAACTCGGTCCCTTTGTAGAAACTCGTTCATTCTTCAAGGACGGATTTGACATTGCATCTAAGCACAACCGGCGGCCGATCATCGAATCTTGCATCTTCATCAATGATGAGTACACACCGAGAAGTCCCTCTTTAGTAGCAAGAGCTTTGCCAAAAGGCGTTGCACGCCTAAGTTTGGTGTCCCTGGCACCATCACCGCATAGAGATAACAACAACCTCAACAGGTTGAAATAGCATAAAAAACACTTTGCAAATCCCGGATCTATTTCTAGATCGGAATAAAATAACACCTAAATCTAAATCTAACTCTAGATCGGGAGAGAGTACCCGTAAAAGGATAATCGTTGATCATAAAATCACTTTTAGATAAGCCGATTGATAGAGAAAAGCTTCGACAATCTACGAGCACTTGACAATCTAGAGCAAACACACTGGAGCCGGAGTGAGCAGATTCTTCGATGCACTCTCATTTCGATCTTTGGAGAGCTTAGATGTTGATCGCAGCTCCACAAAATTAACAAAGAAATTTATTGAAAAGAACAAGTACGAGGAAAACTAAAACAATATAAAGAAAAGGGAGATGGGGAGGGAGGGAGAGGGGGAAATGACCCTCTTTCTCCCTTGGGAAGGCTTCTACAAAAAAGAGAAGGGAGGAGGTGACAGGGGGAGAGAAAGGGGAGAAAAAGAAGGTTGCAGGAGGGAGAGAAATCCTAGGAGAGAGAGAGAGAGAGTATAAATGGGTAAAAAGGGACATGTAGATTAAGGTATGGTGGGAATAGGTGTGGCAAGGAGTATAATAAAATATGAGGCGATTTTTAATGAAAAAAGTGTTAAAAAAGTTCTAAACTTATTACATTGATGCCAATTCAGTCCTAATTTTTTTTTCGGTATCAATTCAGTCCTAAAAATATTGCATTGATGCCATTTCAGTCCTAAACTTTTTTTGGGTGCCAATTCTGTTCTAAACCTTTTTTGGGTGCCAATTGCATTCTAAACCTTTTTTGGGTACCAATTGCGTTCTAAACTTTTTGTATTGGTGCCAATTCGGTCCTAAACCTTTTGCATTTATGCTTGATTGAGTCAATCCAACGAATTTTTGTCGAAAATCATTGACATGGACTTTAGTTGTCCTACGTGGCACGACCGACATTGACGTGAACTTTTATATATTTTTAATAGTTTAATAATTTTTTTAATAAAATTGCAAGAAAAGAAAAAGAAAAAAGAAAAAAAATTATTCAAAATATTTAAAATGTTAAAATAACATTAAAAAATATCAACGTCAATGCCAACCGCGCTACGTAGGATAACCCAAGTCCATATCAATGATTTTCGGCCAAAAGTTACTTGGATTAACTCAATTGATATAAATACAAAAAGTTTAGGACTGAATTGGCACAAATGTAAAAGGTTTAGGATTGAATTGATACCGATACAATAGGTTTAAAATTTTTGACCCTTTCCTCGATTTTAAATGGGTGACATGAAAAGTCCTATATAGAGTTGGGTATCCATAGACCTTGTGGATCAAGTCCAGTTAAACTATTGATCACATGGGCTTTAGGATGAAATTCACCTTGCGGATCAAGTCCGATTTTTAATGGGTGTACTTGCGATGTCTGTTCTTGGGATATGGTACACACTAGAAAGGGTATCGCTACTACAACCCTTCCACCTGGCGAACCTATGTAACTATGGATGTCTCGTTTGTTGAAGCTGAATCCTTTTACCCGGATTCCAAGTCTTTCTTTCGGGGGAGACACGAGATAGAAAGGGAAAATTGGTGGGAATTTTCTAATAGTACATTGTTCGGAGGAGGACGGCTTGGGGGATTGGAGGAAGTGTTATCGAGCAGGTGCAAAGTTGTTGGAAATGGGAATTGTGGTTCCAAAGGATATCGTAGTTGAGGAGGTAGTGACTGGGCAGATGATACCGGACATGGAACATGCCTTAACAGAGGGCGGACAACTCTTACGGGAGCAAAATCACGAAAAAAGCATCCCTCTTCTCCAAGTATGCGACTCAACTCCGGAGAATATCTATGAAGTAACCTCTCATACTCCTTCTTGTGTCTTTGATGAGCATAATACTTACGTGGGATATAAACTACCCGCTAGGCACAATCGAGGCAAGCCCCCGAATAGATATTCATTTGGACCTTGAATAGAGGAGATCAACCTACCCTATTGCGAATTATGTGTCAACCAAAAGGTTGTCGAATCCATTAAAGGCGTTTGTGTCGAATGTGTCTACAATCCGTATTCCGAAGGGGTATATGATGCTCACGAAAGATCCTAAGTGGGTTCAAGCAATGGAGGAGGAGATGGTTGCACTAGAAAAAAAAGACTTGGAAGTTGGTGGATTACCCAAGGGAAAGAAGACTATGGGATGTAAGTGGATCTTCTCTGTAAAGTACAAAGCAAATGGATCTATTGAGAGGTACAAGGCGAGGCTAGTAGCGAAGGGATATACGCAAACTTATGGGGCTGACTATCGGGAAACGTTTTCTTCTGTTGCTAAACTTAATGCTGTTCGAGTCTCGTTGTCTCTTGCAGCTAATCTAAACCGGCCACTAGACCAGTATGATGTCAAAAATGCATTTCTTCACGGTGATCTCGAAGAAGAGATTTATATAGATATTCCATCCGGATACAATTCACCCTTACAACCCGAGGAGGTACGTAGGTGGTGCATAAGCTAGAGAGATCGTTATATGATCCGAAATAGTCTCCACGAGCATGGTTTGGCCGATTCACTTTGGCGATGAAGAGATATGGGTATTCCCATAGTGACTCGGATCACACATTATTCCTGAAACGACATCAAGAAAAGGTAACTGTGTTGATTATCTATGTTGATGATGTGATTATCACTAGAGATGATTGGACATAAATATCTAAGCTCCAAAAGAAATTTTCTAAGGAGTTTGACATGAAAAACCTTGGGGGGCTGAAATACTTCCTAGATATTGAGGTGGCGAGATCGACGGGGAAATATTTCTATCACAAAGAAAGTATGTGCTAGACCTATTGGCGAAGTGGGAATGTTGGATCGCAAACCCGCAGACACTCTAAATATTCAAAATCATAGACTTGGGGAGTATCCAAATCAAGTGCCAACAAACAAAGAAAAGTATCAAAGGTTAGTTGGCAAACTAATTTATCTATCGCATGTTCATCCCGACATTGCATATGTGGTGAGTATTGTTAGCCAATTCATGCATGCCCCGAGTGAAGATCATATGAATGCGATCTGCGTATACTTCGCTACTTGAAGACCTCTCCAGGGCATTGAGATTCTTGCAAAAAGGTCATCTTTTGATCGAAGGGTTTACCGGGTGCAGCCTGGGGTGAGAGTGTTTATGACAAGAGATCAACATCAAGACACTTCACTTTTGAGGGAGGAGACTTAGTTACTTGGAGGAGCAAGAAGCGGAAGGAGGTGGCATTATCAAGTGTAGAGGCCAAATTTAGAGGGATGGCCAAAGGATTATGTGAGCTTTTATGGCTTAAGAAGTTAATGCAGGAATTGACATCTCTCACAATCCAGTTCAACATGATTGTACCAAACATATTGAAGTGGACCATCATTTCATCAAGCAAAACTTGGACACCAAATCGATTCGGTTTCCGTTTGTGCGATCTAAAGACCGGTTGGCGAGATATTTTGACAAAGGTTGTATCAAGCGGGATCTTCCACAGCTCACTTGACAAGTTGGGCATTCACGATATCTATACACTAACTTGAGAGGGAGTGTAAGAATGAGCTGTAAAATATATGTATGAGTTGTAATTAGCAAAATTAAAGATTATGCCTTTTTAGGAGTCTTTCCTTTCTCTGTATATAGATCTCTAGGTCATTGTAATAGATATGAAAGAAGGAATACAGAAAATCGAGAAATAACTTTTTTTCCTCAAGAACTCTCGGTGTTAACAATGTCCACCTTTATTTTATATCTTAACCTTCGTCTTGTTATCCAAAGCTAGGTAGAATGACATGCGAGCTCTAAACCTATAAAAACTCCCCAATGTGAGACAACAACTTCAATGGCAACAAATCTATCTTCTATCGAAGACAATCATGTGGAGAAAGGCAAGTTATTAACCTCAATGGAGCTAGACACGACCACACACCATTTTAACGAGAATAGGATACTGAGTCAGGGTGGTCAAGGAACTGTTTACAAGGGAATGTTGAACTTGATAGACGAAACAATCATTGTGCTCAAGAAATTCAAGGTTGTGGATAGAAGACAAGTCGAATAGTTCATCAACAGTGTCGTTATTCTCTCGGAAATCAATCGAGAGAAATATGGTCAAGCTGTTAGGATTCTGTTTGGAGAGTAAAGTTGCTTTTCTCGTATATGAATTTGTATCAAGTGGAACCCTCTACCAAAATTTCCCGTTTTATGGAACGCGCGGTTAAGAGCCGCCAATGAAGTTGCCGGGCCTCTTCCATCATCTTTTTACCATGAAGTGAGGGAGACATGTAGACTTCTATGGTGTCGTAGGGACAAGATGCCCTTGTCGTCCTCCAACATGAAGCGTCGTAAGCAATTTAGATGACAGAATCCTTTGTAATTTACGACATTCTATGTTTTTTTGGGGGACGAAAATTAACACGCCTTTAATGAAACGAGTCTGAAATAACAGTGTTTGCAACTTCCGACACTTTGCATCGAAGTATATGAACTTATGCAGGACAGCCTCCAACCCAGGGCATAGTGGCCTGAAGCATAACGGACAAACCGACATCTACGAACTGGCCGGGACCTGTCAAGAGGAAAAAAACAATTCATAGCTGATGAGTGTGTAATTTGTATAGTATTCATCTTGGTATTTGATGAGAAAGGCAAAAGGACAAAAAGATAAAGTAAAAAAGGATTTCATGCCTGTTCTACGATGTCCTGGTCTGGGAGAGGTCAAGGTGCTGAGATAGGAGGGGAAATTTAACCGAATAATATTCCGTTTGTTTCGTAAAAAATAAATAATTTAAAAATATTTTTTTAAAAGTAATTACTTGTATCTATTATAAAAAATGAATAAACGAGAAATCTATTCATCGTATTGAGATGTACGTATGAGTTGTGTTAGAAAAGTCCCACATCGAAGAATTGATATGGTGTAGAGATGTTAATATACGCAAGTTGGTCTATAATTTATTAGCTTAAACTTTTGAGTGAATGTATGTCCAATTAGATATATTGATGAGCTCGGACTTGACTCTTTCTTGACGGTCGATTTGACAACGATGAAGTTGGGTTGATGAAAATAATTTTTATTAATTAATTATTTCAAATGATGTAAACGATCGTTTTAATTTTTTTTTTTTTTTTGAAATCGTTGAAGATTTGTTCACCGTGTTGGAAATGGGTTCTCGACGAAGCTTCCTAGGAAGAAGGGATTGTTGGAGATCAGGTCATTGTGGCCAGCACCAGCAGGCAAGCAACTTCCCAGAGTTGCCCCATTATTGGCATGGGCTGTCGGCTAAATCATCCTTTCGACAAATCTAATAATTTGTATGCAGAAAATCTCTACTCCATTCCATATGGAACATACTCTACTAACATATGCATTTCCATTTTTAAATTGAGGGCCTCATAACATTTAAGATAACATCGATACTCAACATCAATATCAACATCAACAATACATTTATCTCAAACTAGTTGAGATCGATGAACTCAAAATAAATAAAATAAAAGTAAGATCAATTGAGGAAAAGAAATAATTATCCAAAAAAAAAAAAAGATAACGTCGATATTAGATTTGAAAATTCTCGCATGATAAACATTTTTGCTAAACAATCAAGCTATGAGTTTTTCAAAATATTGATCTAAAATGTTAAATTCTTAAGACGGGACGGGTCGAGTGACTCAGGAGTGCACTACCGACCTGGTTCCGCGGTAGTGCACTTCGGGAACAGGCCCGTCAGCGTGGAATTGATACTTCTCGCGGGAGCTGCCAATGTTGAAAACAAGACATGAGTGCCGCAAAAGCAACTCGGTCCAATAAGCCTTATAAAAGAACTCTTTCCTCTCCCTCTTCAGCAATTGACAGTAGACGAAAAACAAAAAGGACGAAGAAAACAAAGATAGAGAGAGAGAGAGAGGCGATCTTGCGTGCGCACTCCGAGCATCTCCACGAGTCAAATTAAGTCCGTTTGGCAGGTCCTGGTAATGGTTTCGAACTTTTTGTTCATCTATAATTGAAAAGAATTTTCGTAGTTGAGGAGAGAACTCAGGTTAGTGTAAAATTTTGTCTGCTGAGTTCATTCTGGAGCTTAATAAGCCGTGTAATCAAGTGGTAATGAAAGTTTAGGGTGTCGTGGAGCCGTGGGATTTCACACAATCCGATATGGACTTGCTTTCTTGTAACGACTCGATTTGATGAGGGCAGCGAATGCTCGCCAAGGCCAGATGGCTCGGACAAGGAACAACTCCTAACATGCTTCTAGAATGGCGAAGGGGGCAAGAATGAAGCTAATTACACACCGAACAGAGAGAAAGCATGCATGATACATACATACATACTTTATATATATATATATAAGCTGGAATTAACTCACTTAATGTATAGTCTGCTTTTGCATGTCCCATACCGAGTCTCGCGGTGTTGTCCTTTGGCATACAAGCAAGCACTTTCCCAATAGGACATCCATCCGAGATAGAGCGTGATGTCCCCAGATTAACTCACTCGAAGTATTGTCCACTTTTGCTCGTCCCATACCGAGCCTCAAGGTTTTGTCCTTTGGCGTATACGTTTATATTCCTGGCACGTTCTCCCTATTCGGTGTACAGTTTGGTTCATTTCTACCTCCTTCGCCATCCTAGAAGTTTGCAGCCGCTCCTTGCTTGAGCTCTCGGCTCTCGATGATCACTCTTCGCCCTCGTCGGACCGGATCATTACATTTTAATCCGAATGAAGTCTATTGTAGGGCTTATTTAGTTTGACAATTCCATAGCAGTAGTGTGCATGAAATCTGATTCATCGGCTTTTCTTTTCTAGCAATAGCAAACTGTGGGAGCAAATTGCCAAGGATGAATTGGACGAAGATGTTCGTGGTGGTATCCTGCCTTCTTGCTATGCTTGTGATCGCCGAGCAGATTTATTCGTATGTTTGCCTATATGACCAGCCGGATGATGCAGCAAAATCGCCTCGTCTGGACTTGCTAGACTGTCCGAAAAATTGTGGCAGTCTGAAAAACATTACATATCCTTTTGGAATCGGACCTAAGTGCTTCTCGGATCCCCGGTACGAAATCGATTGCCAGCAAAACCGCGGTCCAGTACTCAAGAATTTGAGCGTGGTGGTGTTAAATATCTCACGATGGGCTAGTTCAAAATCCCCAGGCCTTATTAAGGTCAGGCAGCCGATATCGTACTCCCATCTAAATTGTACGAGCAACCAGCAAAACGACGCCCCGGCGAACTTGATGGTCAGTAACAGCGTTTTCAGGTACTCCCTGAGACGAAACTATTTTATCGCCGGAGGTTGTGACAGCCTGGCCTTGATAGCCAGCTCCGATACCCCCTGGGCGGTCGCGGGATGCAAGTCTTCCTGCAGCAGAAACAGGACTATTGGATTCGTCCAGTGCTCTAGTGGTATCGGTTGCTGCATGACGTCGATCTCCGATGAAATCGGTGCATACAACGTGGAATTCAAGAGTCTAAGTTGGGAAGCCGTAGCGCCAGGGGATGCAGAATGCCGCTATGCCTTCTTGGTCGAGAGAAAATGGTGGCATAAAGCTGATTTGCGGAGTTTACCGCGGGACGTTCCAGTGGTACTCGAATGGGAGATCACCCACAATGATTTCAACATGGGGCCACCCCACTGCATCGCGACCTTTAGAAGTACGTCACTGCCTATTCTTTTTATTCTTTTTCCTGATCGCGGGCTCTGTCTATATATACACCAATTTCATTTGCATCAAAGGCGAAAAATATTCCGAATCTCTGCTTAATGTTGCGCTTTCATAATCTGTGTATCAAACAATGCTTTTAACTTAAATCCAAGAGTGAAGAAAACCTCTCAGAATATTTTCTGTTATGCTCCTAAACCAATTGCGGTTGACCTTGTTTTTACACAGATGTCGGCTTGAGCGTCAGTGGCGGAATATTACCTGCTCTTCTTTGCTTGTTGTACGTATTCATCAATAGAAGGCGGCAGGCAAAGCTCAAGCAAAAATTCTTCCAACGAAACGGTGGACTTCTGTTGCAACAACGCCTATCTTCCATTGAAGACAATCACATGGAGAAAGGTAAGTTGTTTGCGTTCATGGACTTAGACAAGGCCACCGACCACTTTAACGAGAATCGAATACTAGGTCAGGGTGGTCAAGGAACTGTTTACAAAGGAATGTTCATGGATGGAACGATCATTGCAGTCAAGAAATCAAAAGTTGTCGATGCAGAACAAGTCGAACAGTTTGTCAATGAAGTCTTTATTCTCTCTGAAATTAATCACAGAAATGTAGTCAAGCTATTGGGATTCTGTCTGGAGAGTGAAGTGCCTCTTCTGGTATATGAATTTATCCCCAATGGAACTCTCTACCAATATCTTCATGATCCAGACGGAGAATTTCCTGTTTCGTGGGAGACACGGTTAAGAATTGCCACTGAAGTTGCTGGGGCTCTTTCGTATTTGCACTTTGCTGCAGCCATACCGGTTTATCATCGAGATATCAAGTCATCAAATGTACTTTTGGATGACAAATATCGTGCCAAAGTGGCGGATTTTGGAGCTTCCAGATCGATCACCATCGACCAAACTCACTTGACCACAATGGTGCGAGGAACCTTCGGATACTTGGACCCGGAGTACTACCAAACAAGTCAATTTACCGATAAGAGCGATGTCTACAGCTTCGGGGTTGTCCTTGTCGAGCTACTAACCGGGGAAAAGCCAATTTCTCAGCTAAGGGCGGAAGAGGGCAAAAATCTATCCACGTACTTTGTCAGTTCGATGGAGGAGAACCGCTTATTCGATGTTCTTGATAAGGAGGTATTAGACCATGGCGATAAAGAAGAAATTATTGCGGTGTCTAACTTGGCGAAAAGATGCCTAAGCCCTAATGGAAGGCACAGGCCTACAATGAAGGAAGTGTCCACGGAGTTGGAGCGTGTACGATCACTACGAAATCCGGTGGTCGTCCGGCATAATGAAGAAGAGATCGATCGCATCAAAACTGGATCTATCTGCGGTGCGGCCTCCACATCGATGCGATCGGAAGCAAATGTAGAGCTGACTTCGTGGTTCTACGATTTGCCGAGGTGAAGATGCATTTGGTTGGTTGTGTCCAATTTTCTACTGAAAATGAAACCTGGCAATCTCTTTATTTGCTTCCATATGTGAGTTATGGAATAACGTGGATTATACCGAGAGAAATGCCCGGAAATGATATTCTAAATTCATGCGCCCTTTCGATATACTCTTCGTATATATAGTTACATGGTGTGCAGTAAAATTTTACTGGATCACTTTGAGTCAAAATTTGCATGGACAAAGCATAAAGTCCAAACTCTTTGATTTGGACTTTGATACGGACGGAGATAGAGGGTTTAGTGAATTTCTTGTGTCTTCCACTTCCAATCTTACCCTCTTTAAACCATCATTTTTTTCGATTTTTTATCTGCTGTGAAATTGACGGCATGTTGTGAACCATAAAAAAAAAAGATAACAAATAATTAAAAATTATTATGAGATCTACTCTTTCAAGAATTTGTGGCCCACAACCAAAGAATGTTATGTTAGCAAAATCTATTTGGATAATCCTATGGGTACAGCCAAGCATTTGCACGATATACTCGCAGATTTTTAACAGCAAGCATTACTGTGAGCCGCGGTAAGCATCCTTCCACGAGACGAGCCACCAAGGGAACTTTAATGGAGTACTAAGCATATACTTAGCGCGGACTCTTCCATATTCACATCAATCTCAAATTTGAGGTTTTGATTTAATCAATTAAATATGCATCAATTCAATTAGGAGCCGTCATTAATCTGTTGTAGGTCGATTAGAAATATTAGTAAAGTATGGGAGAACATTTTACTTCGTGAACCGGGGATTTCATAAATACGGTGACTTGATTATGCTAGATTAATCAAACACCCTTTCGATACCTTTTCTCTTAATTCAAAATTTTTTTTGGCAAGAAGTCTTGCTTGATTTTAATTATAAGCCACTAATATGAAAATGATGATCATGCAGGTGAATATCTAAAGCAATGAAGTGCAAGAAAAATATCAAACCTCAAGGACTCAAAATAAACCAAATCAAAGTCTCATCAAAATGGGGTTCCTACAAACCACTAAGGAAAATATGAATGCAACACGATGCATGAACTAATTATTAACATGAAACATTTATAAACAACTTTTTGTACTTTCTATGTTTAAACATGATACTAATTTAAATTTCCTAAGACATTAATGCAATATTGAGTCAAATTTCTATGTCTACATGAATTCTAATATTATCATGAATGAACTATCATACTAAAGACACGTGACATGAACTATTTATATGCAATCTACATGTAGATTAATTCAAATGGCGGGAAAAATAGTTATGAACTAATCTATCATGACATGCATATGATCACTAAATAACATGCAATATATGATAAAAAAAAATTAATTTTACATGAGATTTGCATGCTATATTTTATAGATTTTCTTTGTGAGTTAAAATAGGAAGCGCCTAATAGAGGTATCAAAATCGAACAGTAAAACTGAATCGAAGTGCGAATCGAATCGAACTGAAAATTTGTGCATTTCATTTTGGTTTGGTTTTTGGTTCAAGTAATTAGAAAATAACCATTCTTTTTTTTTTTCTGTTCGGTTTGGTTAACCAAAACGCATAAAAAATCTTCAAAATAACCATTTTTATTTTTCTTTTTTAGGGAAAAGGACCGGTGAGGATGTCGCCCTTTGGTTGAGGGTCGGTGACCGCCACCGGTTGTGGGTGAGGGGTCACGGAACCTCGTTGAGGCCGGGGAGGGCATCGCAGCCCTCTCCCGCCCTAGCTTTGGTTGGCGAGGATTGCGACGCCCTTGCTCGGGGATCACCGGCCCTTAGCCAATGCCCGTGGCTCCTCCGGACTTGAACCAAAAAAGAAAAGAAAAGAAAGAAAAAGGAAAAATAAATATAAGAATAAAAATTAGAAAAGAAAAATCGAAAATCGAACTGGGTTTTTGCTTCAGTTCTGTTCGGTTCGGGGCAAGATTCGGTTCGGCTCAAGTTTACACCCTTATTGCCTATATATGTGAGTACCTAAATTTAAACTTGAAATAATTTATGTCAAATCCTAGTCTAAATTAGGTAATTTCCTGTTACTGAATGATTCCAAAATATGCAATTCAAACTTAGTAGACACAATCTATCCTAAATACGGCGTAATTTTTTTTATTTAACTGAATGTTCCTAAATTAGAGACACATAAAATAAGCCCTCACATGATTTGGCGACTTATTAAGTATTCATGTCCGAAATAGGAAACAAATTTAATCGGGTTTCCAATCTTTAGTGTCGCAGATTAAATACTTGAAATCTTGACAAACACAAGGACGTCACTTTAGATATTTGAAGTGTTTAATCAATAAGTACCGAACTCACCTCAGATATTAAAAGATTTAACCGATAAACACTTGGAACTCACCTTAAGCTATTTAACGATTGAATTATCATACGCCTGGAACTCATTTCGTAGGAATTTAAAATCGCCCCAACGTTCCTCGTCTGCAGGACTTGAAGAAGCTCGGATAACGAACACTTGGGGCTCACGTCTGAGCGATTTGATAGGTGACTTGATGGGTTCTCGCCAGCATGGCTTGAATAAAATCGAATGACGAGTGAGGGTACTGGGTTTCTCGCTCGAGGCTTTAATAAGTTGCCTGGTGGGTCCTCGTCATCAGGGCTTCGATAGTTTGAAAATTCAAGAATGTTGGACGAATCACGAGACTTCAAAGGGCAACTCTAACGTAGGAAATTCTTTGGTTTTCAAGGAAACATTGCCAGTCAAGACACAATTAGATTAAATATATTCATCAAAGAAGTAGACAATCAAGGCTCTTCTAGAGAGAATTATCATCAAGATAATTTTTACTCAGAAGGCGAATCTCTATAAATAGGTTTAAATATAATGTGAGTATTAAATTGGCCACAAATGGGTTGTAAATGGGTCGTAAGTGGATTTACAACTTACTTAGATTTGACCCACTTCTATGACCTTCTATTCGTTCTTTGCCTTCGCTTGATCTTGTACTTCGTACTCACACCTCACTTTGGGTGTGAGCTTTCCAATATTAGGTTAAACATAAAGTGTCTCAAGAATATTGGTCGAGCCAATTATGTATTGGGTATGAGTCGGGTCGGGTCAGTATGGGTCACTAGGTTTGCATTGCATGAAAATTAATCAAAACGGATCAAATGTGTCTATTTAAATAGGATCATTTTCGACTTGACTTACCTGTCGGTTAACTTCCAAAGATGTTCAAAATCAACAAATTGGCAGTACTTCAAGTAATTCAAATACATGAATGATAAAAAAAAAATAGAATTATTATAGATAAATGACCATTTTTATTCAAAATTGAAAAAAAAATGCGCATCGGATAAGGGAATAAGTTTCAAAGGAGATAGAGTAAGACACAAACCATTGATGAGAGAAAAAAGCTGAAAAATGTGTTGCGAAATGTAGGATACCATCTATTTGAAGTTTGTACCAGTAGAAGTGTCAAATGGGTGGGTTGAGTCGGTTTGAATATGGTCCGACCTATATTGATCCGTCTAACCCGTTTGGACTTATATTTAATGACTCATATTTGATCCGATCCGTAACTAACTTATACTCAACCCGCAATCGACCCATACTAGACCCAACCCGTATTACCAATCGCCGCTGCTGGCCACCGCCGCCCGATTCCGACAAAGTTTGGCCGTGGAAACGTGGTCGGAAGCCGCTGCCCATTTCCTTCTCCCCTGCGTGCGTTCCTCTCTGTGGAACGCCTCTCTCTCTCTCCTTAATCTGCTTCTCTCTCTTTGTTCGGCACAAAGAAGCAAGCCAACACTCTCTTTTCTATTTTGCATTTTGTCGATGGCCAGCGGCGAGATCGCACTCTTCCTGTGGTTTTAACACAGTTCACATCCGTAATGGAGGCAAGATGTACTGAAATCGATTAAATTGCCAGGAAAAAAACACAGAACGGCGTCACTAGATCGTACTTCTCGAGGTGCGGCACAGTTAAGTTCTGCATCCGACATGGTAAAGTCGGATTAGTAATGGTGAAACTACAATCTCAGGCTATTCATGGCGGTGAATTTTGGATGGCATTGCGGTGGAGTTCTCCATGACAAAGAGAGGACATGGAGGAACCTTGGTGCTATGCTAACTGGTTTTGCTTTTTGGCGGTGACGGGCGGCGATGGGTGGGCGGTAGTCAGCAGGCAGCGGCGATGGTTGGTTGTGGTCGGTTGTCCGTGACCAAACCAAAGTACAACGATGACTTAACCTTTTGATGGGTCGAGAATGGGTTCTACGTGTAACCTATTTTTGATCTATCGATTTAGCTTTAATTTTTTGGACTCATTTTTACCGGGCTTTCTAAAAGCTAATAATTCATATAAAACCCATTTATACAAAATATAGATAAAAAATGGGTCATGAACCCATAGGGACACCTCTAGTTTGTAGTAATCAAGTCAAAGCATGACGCAAATAGTCTTGTCTAAACATATCTATGCATTACTTAAATGCAAAACAATCGATAATCTTGGATAGTTACACGCTAATTAAATTTTGGCTCAATGCCATCTAATGAAATTGTGCCAATATTAAAACTTTTACTCGGGACACTTTAATGGGCCAAAGCTATTTTGTAACGCGTTCAAAGGCACTTTATGAGAATAACATAATATGAACTTAGGGTGTGTTTGTTTCAAAGAAAATATTTTCTGGGAATTCGTTTTTTGGAAATCACGTTCCCAGAAAACGATTTGTTTTCCTTTGTTTGGTAATAACTTTCAAAAAAAAATTGCAAATTTTACGACGTTTGGTTCACGGAAAATAAACCAATCAAGGAAAACGTTTTCACCAATAACAAAAAAACACATTCGAAAGGGGAAATCATTTAGGAAATCATGTTCCCTTATCTTCCGTCCCTGCACTCCTTGACATTCCTCCTCTATTTAATGATTTTTTATTTTTTTATTTTTTCCTTCTTCCTCGATTGGTCATCGGCCATGGCGACGACCTACGATAGGCCACAGTGAGGGACAAGTCTTTCTAGCCTTGGGCAAGGCTCCATCTCGCCAAATCCAGCAAGGAGGAGCTCGTTCGAGGCCGACGAGCTCGAGTCTCCTTGTGTTCAGCACCGTCGTACCACGTAGGCCTATTAGTATCTATGTTAGCAATTTTTGACCAAACGACGATGCGGTAAATCAAATTAGATTTTCCTTACCATACAACAGGAAATATTTTCCAGTTTATTTTCATGTCTCAACCAAACATCGAAAAATATAGTCCTCTTACTAAAAAATGACTTTCGGAAAAATATTTTACAAAAACGTCGCATTTTCAGCCAAACAAATGGAGTCTTAGTTTCAACAAAAAAAAAAAAACGGAGTCTTAGTATATTATTTTGAAAATTGATTATATAATAAGTTTTGGGTGATTGTGACACTAACGATCTATTTTGAGCCACAAAAAAATAAATAATAACTAATTAAAAATTATTGTGAGGTCCACTATTTTAAGAATTCATGGCTCACAATTTACTGTTATTCTCGTAGTCTCCCAAACGCTGTTATGCTTGGCAAAGTCCTATTATTTTTGTGCATCTCTTAATATGATCAACATTATCCCATAACTAACATCTTAAGGAAAGTGAAGAGATTGCAATGTTTCATAACAACGAAATGCATCTTCATCTCGGCAAATCATATGAGAATGATTGATCCTGCCCCCATGAAGTCAGCTCTACATCTGCTTTTGATAGGATCAATGTGGAAACCGCCCCCAAAGCACGGTTAGATCCATTTCTGCTATCGATCTCTTCATCCTTTTGCCGGACGACCATGGAATTTTGTAGTGACCGTACTCGCTCCAATTCCATCGCCACTTCCTTCATTGAAGGCCTGTATCTTCCATGAGGGTTTAAGCATATTTTTGCCAAGTTAGACACTGCAATGATTTCTTCTTTCTCGCCATGGTCTAAGACGTCCTTATCAAGAATATTGAACAAGCGGTTCTCCTCCATCGAAATGACAAAGTACATGGCTAGATTTCTACCATCTTCCGCCATCCCTTGAGAAATTGGCTTTTCCCCGGTTAGTAGCTCGACAAGGACAACCCCGAAGCTATAGACATCACTCTTGTTTGAAAATCGACTGGTTTGGTAGTACTCCGGGTCCAAGTATCCAAAAGTTCCTCTCACCATTGTGGTCAAGTGAGTTTGGTCAATGGTAATTGGTCTAGAAGCTCCAAAATCTGCCACTTTAGCTCCATATTTTTCGTCCAAAAGTATATTCGACGACTTGATATCTCGATGATAAACCGGTATGGCAGAAGCAAAATGTAAATATGAAAGAGCCCCAGCAACTTCATTGGCAATTCTTAACCGTGTCTCCCACGAGACGGGAAATTCTCGGTTTGGCTCATGAAGATATTGGTAGAGAGTTCCATTGGGGACAAATTCATACACCAGTAGAGGGGCTTCACTCTCCAGACAGAATCCTAATAACTTGACCACATTTCTGTGATTGATTTCGGAGAGAATAATAACCTCATTGACAAACTGTTCGACTCGTCCTGCATCGACAACTTTGGATTTCTTGACCGCGATGATCGTTCCATCTGTCAACATTCCTTTGTAAACGGTTCCTTGACCACCCTGCCCCAGTATTCGGTTCTCGTTAAAATGGTCTGTGGCTGCGTCTAATTCCGTTGAGGTGAATAGCTTACCTTTCTTTAGGTGATTGTCTTCGATGGAAGAGAGGCGTTGTTGCAACAGGAGTCCGCCATTACGCTTGAAGAAGTTTTTCCGGAGCTTTGCCTCACGCCTTCTCTTGATGAATTTGTGCAACCACCAGAAAAGGAGAAACAGTAGTATGTCTCCGACACCCGTGCCCATACCTGTGTAAGAAAAACGTCGATCGTGATTGCTTTTGGACCTAGTAAATTATATTCCGAGTTTTTCCTTCACTCCTGGACTTACGTAACTAATTTCACCTTCATCGTTAACCAATTATCTCCCACCAAATTGAATGAGTGCCTCTTGCTTTGAAGAGAAGGAAAGAAAAAAACAGAAAGGAGGATTCACTCAGCAAAATAATTCGAAAGACCATCGAAAAGTATACATCATTTATGGGTGAGAAACGAAAGATACAATCAGACTGTTATATGCACAGACTAGGAGCACATAATTATGTTAAAAGCATTGGTTTTTGTCTTGTCAGAAAGTTAAAAGCATTGTTGAATGCACAGATTATGAAAGCACAAGTAAATTCACCAGTTTCGGGAATATTTTTCGCCTTCATGTATATATAGACAGCCACATTCCGCGATCATGGAAAAAAAGAGAGCAAGCAGTGATGTACCTATCATGGCCATGATCTTGTTGTCAACACAGTCGTATGACCCCGGTCGATTCACGCACTTCCCTCGGCAGTTGAGGTTCGGATCTTCTTCGCATTCATTGATATCTGATCAATATTACATGATGTATCGGATCAAAGAAAGAAGCAAACAAAAAAAAAAATCAGTTTCAATATATATTATATCAGACTAAAAATTCCGGAGTCGAATTGTCTTTCAAATTCTCCTGTATTACCAATTCGTGAACATCTATCATCGTATCTGAACAATTTGATTATTCCAGCTATGTTCGGGGGCTTTTTGTTGGTTTCGAGCTCGCATGTCGTCCTACCTGGCTTTGGATGAAGATGAAGGCTAGAAAGCAAAATAAAAGGGGACGCTCTAATCTTTACCTTGGCATCCCTGGGGAAGAAAATAATTCCCCCTGTAGCCTTCATTGCATGAACAATACGTTCGGCTAGGAACCCCGGGCATCGAGTACGTGCGGCAGGAGGCTGAGCTGTCATTGCCGCGCCTATTTGTTTGGTTTCTCAGCAGCTCATCCTCATAGTCGGTGATTGCCCATTCGAGCACCACCGGAACATCCAACGGCAAATGGTGTAAATCAGCTTCATACCACCAAGTTCTGTCCACCAAGAAGGCGTACCTGCATTCAGCATCTTCCGGCGCTATGGCTTCGCCAGAGAGAGTTTTGAATTCCACGCTGTATTCGCTGATTTCATCCGGGATCGAAGTCATACAGCAACCAGTACCTCTAGAGCATTGGTTGAATCCGAGAGTCCCGTTTATGCCGCAGGAGGACTTGCATCCTACAACCGCCCAAGGAGTGTTGGTGCCGGCCATCAAGGCCAGGCTGTCACAACCTCCGGCGACAAAATAATTTTGACTTTGAGAGTACCTGAAGACCCCGTTACTCGCCCTCAAGTCCACCGGAGCGGCGTTTTGCTGGTTAGTCGTACAATTAAGTTGCGAGTACGATATCGGTTGGCTGACCTTAATGATGCCGGGGGAATTCGAACTATCTGGTAACGAGATATCTAACACCGCCACTCTCAAACTCTTAAGTAACGGAGCATGGGTTCGCTGGCAATCGATCTCGTATCTAGGATCCAAGAAGCAGCCGGGTCCAATTCCAAAAGGATACGGAATGTCTGTCAAATTGCCACATGTGTCCGGACAGCCAGGCCAAGGCGGAACTCTGAGGAGGTGATTCTGCTGCACCAGCTGACCTATTCACTGCGAAAAGAAGCACAAGAATAACGAAGGCCATCTCAAGTGCCTGTTTCGGAGTCGTCAGGATCATCTTCTCCCGATTCATCCTCGGCGGTCCGCTCCTACGTTTTGATCCTGCGAGAAAAGAATGAACGGCTGTTGAATTGCCAAAGACCTCTCCATGAAAACAATAAACTAATGCAAAGAGGGGCAGGAAAAACCATGACTATGGTGGACTGGAAGAAGTCAAACTTTCCTTCTTCAACATTGGCAACTCCGACTTGAAGATTGAGTTCAAGATTGGCGGCTCTGCATTTTGCGCGTGCTGCCAAATTTGGAGATATCTAGGTAGTCAAATTATAAAACTTTTGTCTCGTGCATTTCAAGTCCTCAATTGACTTCAATCTAAAAATTTTAGGAACCGGCGGCGTCATCTGAAACATTAATTACGTGGGTTTTGCTGTAAGATCCAAATAATAAATGATCCGACTGAATTTGCTTTACATGATCTATAAATCCTATAATAGTATTGTTTATTATTGGTCTACGAAACTCTACAAGGGACTTGCATGTCACCCATTATTCACCCGTGGGACATGATCATAGGCTAAATGTCAGGTGTTAGAGTCGGGTCGGGTTAGTATGGGTCACTAGGTTTGCCCGCTGACTACTGCCCGCCCATCGCAGCCCCTTGCCCGCCCCCGCCACCGCCGAAAAGCAAAACCAGTTAGCATAGCACCAAGGTTCCTCCATGTCCTCTCTTTGTCATGGAGAACTCCACCGCAATGCCATCCAAAATTCACAGCCATGAATAGCCTGAGATTGTAGTTTCACCATTACTAATCCAACTTTACCATGTTGGATGCAGAACTTAACTGTGCCGCACCTCGAGAAGTACAATCTAATGACGCCGTTCTGTTTTTTTTTTCCTGGCAATTTAATCGATTTCAGTACATCTTGCCTCCATTACGGCTGCGAACTGTGTTAAAACCACAGGAAGAGTGCGATCTCGCCGCTGGCCACCGACAAAATGCAAAATAGAAAAGAGAGTGTTGGCTTGCTTCTTTGTGCCGAACAAAGAGAGAGAATCAGATTAAGGAGAGAGAGAGAGGCGTTCCACAGAGAGGAACGCACGCAGGGGAGAAGGAAATGGGCAGCGGCTTCCGACTACGTTTCCATGGCCAAACTTTGTCGGAATCGGGCGGCGGGCAGCGGTGGCGGTGGTGGACGGCGGTGGCTGGCAGGTGGCGAGTGGTAATACGGGTTGGGTCTAATATGGGTCAGTTGCTTGTCGAGTATAAATCGAGTTGCGGATTGGATCGAGTATGAGTCATTAAATATAGGTCAAAACGGGTTAGACGGATCAATATGGATCGGACCATATTCGAACCGACTCGACCCACCCATTTGACACTTCTACTGGTACAAACGTCAATGGTTTGTGTCTTACTCTATCTCCTTTGAAACTTATTCCCTTATCCGATGCGCATTTTTGTTTTTATTTTGAATAAAAATGGTCATTTATCTATAATAATTCTATTTTTTTTTATCATTCATGTATTTGTATTACTTGAAGTACTGCCAATTTGTAGAAACATCCTGCCAAAAAAGTTTCAAATTGAAATAGTTTTCTCTTACCCACGTGTATGTGTATCCATTTATTTGATATTGTGTTAATAGCTGCTTTCTCAACGTAGACAATTTTTAATAATTTTTTTATTTTTCCTTATTTTTATTTTATTTTTCCATACTTTTTCTCTTCCTTTTCATTTCGGTGAGGGTCGTCGGAGCTTATTGACCATAAGGCGAGGCGGCCTCACCTTATGGTCACCTTCGCCTATAGCGGCGCCTCACCTTATGGTCGCCTTCGCCTACGGTAGCGCCTCACGAGGGTTAGGGTTTGAGAGGCGTAGCCTCGCCCACGGCTGCGAAGTACTTTGCGGCCCTCGCCCAATGACTAGAAAGCTCCGACGCCCTTCGCCAACCATAGTAGCGGTAGGAAGGAAAAAAAAGAGTAAAAAATGAAAATGAGGTCTACCTGTCTAGGACTCGATCTTGGTACCAATCATAATGCATATCCATTTTGCAAGTTTGTTATTACGAACAATTCCTACATAGGATCTAGTCCCCCGAGGTATAGGGCCGTCTTGGTGCCGTCTGAGGGCCGTGTGAGTCCTCGTCAAAAAAAAAAAAAAAAAAAAAACAATTCCTACATAGGATTGGATTAATGACGTGTACAATACTTGAATTCTCGATTTAAAAGCTACACATAAAAGTATTATTCAAAATTTTTCACGTTAAAGCCGGCCAACAAAGTAGAGTAGATTGGTATAGTTACAAAAGGTTTAAGGCTCAACTAGCCAAAAAAGGAAGAAGAAGAAGTTTAGAACTGAATTTGCACAACTACAATAGATTTAAAACTTTTTTAGTAATTTTCCCCCTTCATTAGCTATATTTACAACAAATTACTTGAGAAAATTGTCCAAAAGTTTCTAAAACTATTGCATTTTTATCAATTCAATACAAAACCTTTTAATTATGCCAATTTTTATTGGTAAAAAATTGTGCCAGTTACATCTTAAATATTTTTAAGTTTTGTCAATTGAGTCCGTCTAGCCAAGTTTGGCCTAAAATTGCTTATGTGCATGCCTATCATCCTACATGACACCACCGGCACTAAGGTAGGTAATATTTAATTATATTTAAATTTCTTTAATTGTTTTATTTTCATTTTTTTTGTAATCGCTGCCATCGAGGTCGCTAGCCGACCATTGCCGGCCGACCCTTGCCTCGGGGAGGGTGTTGTGGCCCTCATCGGCCACCGAAAAGAACAACATAAAAAATTTCAAAGTAATACAATATTATTAATAATTGTCAACATCAATGCAGCCGTGCCACATAGGACGGTCGGCATCCACATCTGCGGTTTCTTGCCAAAATTGGTTGAATAGACTCAATTAACATAATTAAAGAATTTAAGACCGAGTTCGTAAAAGTGCAATAAATTTAGGACTTTTTAGATAATTTTCCCTATTATCTAAAACAAAAGGAAAACCAAGAGGCCCGAAACCAAACATGAACCTAATCAAGTAGGCTTGACGCAAGTTCGAGACCTCGAGGTCGGAGCTAGGCCAAAAACCCATATATTAACCCACATTTAAGAGTGTGGTCATAAATGGGTTGCTTAACAAACTTGAATGAGTTATAAATGAGTCGCTTAACAACTTAATGGGTCATAAATAATTCACTTAACAACTTAATGGGTCTTAAATGTGTTTTAAATAGATCATAAATGGGTTACCTTACTATTTTAAGCGAGTCATAAAAAGGTTTTCTGATTTTTTTTTATTTTTTTCATTTTCAGTTTTATTTTATTTTCTTTTTTTTCCCTTGTTTTACTCTTCTTTTTTTTTTTTCGGACAATAGTCGGCAGACTCTTGCCGGTCACAGGCAAGGGCTGCGAAGCCCTCGCCGCCCATGAGCGAGGGTGGTTGGTGAGGGTTTCATGGCCCTCGCTTGGTCTGGATTCTGGAGAGGGCGCCCGCAGCAGGATAGTGACGTTATCTGCGTGCAAAGGCATCAGAAAACTGACGTCATCAAATGCTCCGACATATATCTATATGGGCAAGAGTCCGTGGAATGGTCGAGAGATTTGTTCTATAATTGAGTTTAGATACTTTTAAACGCCATTGGCAGGAGATGAAGAGATGGACGGGCTAGTTGGGAAGCGTCAGTCGAAATCGATATTTCATGCGACACGAACCATGCGTTTGCCTTGTGTATTGGACTGTCGGAAGTATGCTTCACGTTTTATATCGTGAGAAAGAAATTTTCATGGGGCCTTCTGGGACATGAGCTTTGTCCCATGTCATAGTCTGCGCAAATCGTGTTGCTTATATGTCTAATTTCTCGAAAGACCGTCTAGATCTCTAGTGATGGCGAAGTTCCAACCAGACGAGAAGATACCTCGTGGACTTTGTCTCCATAAAATTTGGGCCAAAAGGAATACTATGAATAGATTAGACTGAAATTACTTCTGAATTTCCGCATAACGAGCATGAAAGACCTTGGATGTGAAATAACCTACGCAAATTAGCTCTACGGGGCAAGACGAGGGTCGGGCGGCCCTCGCGTGTGGATGTGACTGCTGAGGGCCGGCCGAGACCCTCGTTAGGTTTTATTTTTTATTTTTTTAAAAAATTGTCCTAATATTTTAGCAATATATTTTTAATTTTGCAAGTTTTGCTAATTTGGATTATATATGAAAGTGTTTTATAATATGGGTTAAGTCGGTATGGATCGAAAAATTTGCATTGTAATAAACGAGTTATAAATGGGTATAATGGGTCAATTTGGGCTGAACCATTTATGACCCGACCCAACCCACTCATTTAACAAGTCTACTCTAGAGACGCGATCCCAAGAGCTAGAGCCGAGCCCTGCCCTTCGAGGGTCGAGTCGAGACCTCTCGTGCCTGAGATAGGACCCCCAGGCCGGACATTGGAGTTGTTGTGCACTAAAGGCCTGGGTTCGACATCTAAGATCACAACTTATCTTTCATTATATTGGGCCATGAACTCTGTAAGTCCAAGGGACATTTTGTATTTGCGCCTTGCATTATAATATGTCAATCCTTAACCGCGTTAGACTCATTCATGAACAGATTGTATTCTATACAGGTTTTCAAATTTATCGGACAACTTACGTTTCGCCTTAGGTCTCAAACAACAGATATGTGAAAAAACGATGAAGTGCCGAATCGCACCTTGCATCACAATTCATCTGTCGTCATCCATATTAGACTCGTCATTGGCAGATGGCGTTTCAAGGAAACTTTTTTCAGAGTCATTTGACTACAGTGTCGTATTTGGTCTTTGTGGCAGAAATGTACCAATCTTTAAAGTGTATGTCTAGGTTGGCATATGGTGTTGGAAACAAAGATTGGAACTTGCCGAGAAAACAGATCACAGCCGAGCCCTCGGTGAGTCGGGGATTTGTCATGCCTCGGCGAGATGGAAATTTCGCTAAAACCTCTACTTTACCTATATCTATCTATCTATATATACACACACTCTCACATACGAATGCAAGTGCGAGGTACTTTCCTTGTTAGTATTTCTCTATATAAATTTTGAAGTGACTCGGTCTACTCTAAGCTGGCTTGACAATGGCTAATAGTACTAATCTATTGAGATGCCGGTCTTCAAAAGTTGTGGACCATTGATACTCCAATTGGATTTCGATCAACCTGCGTCTCAACGTCAACTTTTCCCTTACGTAGGGAGTGATGTTGAAAGCCACGGAGTGTCTGGCCACAACTTATTCAATTTCCTTTGTCAATCTTCGATGAGTCCGGCAAAACGCGTCTGGCTCAAGCTGTGAAAAACGAACAAACCATTTGATTAGCCCGATCTAGGAAATCTAATCCGTCGTCTGCCGCCCGAATCCCGTCTAGTATAGGATTGAGTCCCTTCTTTCTCCATGATGGTGCTGGAGAAGTGACTCGAGCTCCTGTGAGTGTCCCTTTGGCAAATGGTGCTCCCTTGGCTTTTCCACTCCATTCTCTTGCTGACGTTCCTACTGCGCCACGCACCAGCACAGACCACCACGCCTCCAGGAAATTGCTCCCAAGCCTGCGGACTCGTTGGCATTCCTTACCCGTTTGGAATCGGAGCAGAGTGTTACCTCAACAACTGGTTCGAGATCAAGTGCGAGTCTGAGCGCCCATTCCTGGCGAGCGTGGGGTTGGAGGTCCTGCAGATCACTCTGGCTACTTATGAAGAAGAACAAGGCATCATTCGCGTCCAGTCTCCGATCATGTACTCCAACTGCAGCGATGCGGGAAATACCAGTGCTCCTGTTAGCTTGGAAGGAAGTCCATTTGTGTTCTCTCAGACCAAGAACAGCTTCGCCGCGGCGGGATGCAATGTGCAAGCGTTCCTCAGGGAAGTCGGGTCGAGGTTTATTGGGTGCGAGTCGGATTGTGATGAAGGTATGTCGGTTCGGCATTTGACCCTCCTACCTAGGCATATTAGTAGATTTCCGAGATGAACTCTTCATAGTAAATTGAGACTCGACTAACTCACTAGAAACTAGTCACGAACCCTCGGCGATGCACTGAGTTATCTTTCACTGTGAATGAATAACTTATGCTTCAAGCAAGCGTTTGAAAAGCTCGACAAATCGAATAAATGAAAAGATAACTTGTAACTTTACCGATGATTTAAATTCTTTAACATGAAACAAAGAAGAAGTCAAAATGCAGTATGGATTATAATCTTTGTCATGCTTGGTTTATACAAGAGTGCGATTGTTCCTGAAAAAATTTCGTCATAAAAGAAAATGATCATAATTTTTTTTTCTCTTTTTGGGTTGCGGAATTCATTTTCCTAACTTTAAGTATTATAATTTTCTTTGACAGTAGGGTACTTTTTTTTAGTGGAAGAATTTTTTGCAAATTGACTTCCTAGAGTTTCACGATTTGATTTGCTGAAAATGATTAGCCAACGGAAAACCAATTACAGTAAAAAAATTATGAAAAATGTCATAAACCTATTGTAATTGTGTCAATTTGATTCTAAATGTTTATCTTTTTTGACAATTTAGTCCTAAATCTTTTGCGTTTGTGCCAATTCAGTTCATTAGTCAATTTTGAATCAAAATCGCTGAAATAGACACCAGTCATCCTACATGAAGCTAGCGACGCCAACGTGGATAATTTTTACTTGTATTTCAGTATTTTTTCGAATTATTTATTCATTTATTCTTGTCTTTTTACTATTTTTCCTTTTTTCTCATTTTTTTCCCCTTCCCTTCCTTCTTCCTCCTGCCGACATTAGGGCCGGCGAGGGCGAACCTCGTCTGCCCTTGGCAAGGCCAACCTCGCCCAGCGACGCTAGTCGCCAGCAAGGATGAGCTTTGCCGAGAGGACGGAGGGCGAGCCTCGACCTTGCCCAATGACCTAGTGGCCGGCAAGGACGAGCTTCAGCAGAGGCTGGGGAGGCCTGAATGTATAGCCAAACTCCCTCCATTGCCGAAACAAGCCAAATCGGGCTCATGTTCCACTTGCAAATCCATCCTAGGATTTAGCAAGAATTAATCATGTCAACCGCAAGCATGACTATATTTTCCTGGAAAATGTATGTTCTTATCGAGAAACAATCCCACCAGGTAGAACAACAAGCAACATCAGCAGTTGCCCTGGGAAAAACTGCTGCCAGACCGAAATCCCCGTGGATCTCAAGATCTTCAACGTGAGTATAGGTAGCATCCATCCTGGTAAAGATGAAGAAGGCTGCAGATATGCTTTTCTGGTCGAAAAACAGTGGTTGGTGTCCAACATGATCAACCCCCTGACCTCGCTGCACACAAAAAATGTTCCTGTGGTTCTCGACTGGGGATTAAACAAACTTGCTCTCAAAGCGCTCGGACTGACATACTATCCTGCCCCTGACTTTGCTTCCCATGCTTACCGTTGTGGCAATGCCTCCGACATGTCCTACCTGAATTCTGGAAACTCAACCACGCAATGTGCTTGCTTCCCTGGCTATGATGGAAACCCTTACCTTACAGATGGATGCAAAGGTAATCTTTCCCAATGTTATATTTCCTTGCATCAAATCCTGAGAAAGTGGTTTAGTTGCTTAGAAGACATTATCGCGGAGTGATTGCAGTTATGTGTATGTCATGATATGGTACATTTAATCCGAGTGGTCATGATCTACCACATATAAATGAGTGTGGATGCCCTGCTTACTGCCAGGAACATGCGTAAACATTCCTGGGATTAACAGATGCGGACCAGGAAGCAATGAGGCCAAATTCATCACTATAGGTAATGTTCCAACTCTGTTTCTCGTGACTTAAATGTCAGAGCATTTCACTGTTTGTTTTTTATGTCGCACAAACACATCCTGCGTTGCTGTCATTTGTAAAGCTAATTTCAGCCTGAGATTAAAAAGTTAAAACCTCAGTAGCATGTTGGAGGAAACCTTGATTTGCATTAATTTCTTGGGCAGAGGAAATGCACCCATCATTCTAGGAAACATACAAACAGTTTATCATCAAAAATTTCGTCTGGGAAATCCCATTTTACAAGGCAAAAGTTCTTCCATCCTCTATGAATCAGGAGTTGGCATGGCCCTCTTACTTCTGTTTCTGCCCTTCTACACTTGCAAACTGTACGGACATATCAAGAGTAAAAAGAAGCTCAAGGAAAAGTTCTTCTTCAAGAAGAATGGCGGGCTTTTATTACAGCAGCGACTATATTCATTGGAACACAACGTCGAGAAAACCACATTGTTCAAAGTGGAGGAGCTGGAGAAAGCTACGGACAAGTTTAATGAGAATAGAATACTCGGTCAAGGTGGCCAAGGCACCGTCTATAAAGGAACATGGGCAGATGGAAGAATTGTGGCAATCAAGAAATCAGAGGCGGTTGATGAACGAAAGCTTGAGCAGTTCATCAATGAAGTCGTCATTCTCTCACAGATCAACCACAGGAATGTGGTAAAGTTGTTGGGATGTTGCTTGGAAACAGAAGTTCCTTTACTTGTTTATGAATTCATCCCCAATGGAAACCTTTCCCAATACATTCACAACCAAAGCGATGAGTTTCCATTAACGTGGGATATGCGACTGCAAATTGCTGTTGAAGTTGCGGGGGCTCTTTGTTACTTACATTCTGCAGCTGCAATTCCCATTTATCACCGAGATGTAAAGTCTACAAACATTCTTCTAGACGAAAAGCACCGGGCAAAGGTAGCCGATTTTGGGACTTCAAAGTCAGTGGCTGCCGACCAAACTCACCTGACGACACTAGTACAAGGAACTTTTGGCTATTTGGATCCTGAGTACTTCCGATCCAGCCAGTTCACCGAGAAGAGTGATGTTTATAGCTTCGGAGTAGTTCTTGCAGAATTGTTAACTGGTCAAAAGCCGATCTGCTGGGCTAGAGCAGAAGAGGATAGGGGTCTAGTCTCATACTTCATTGCTGCGATGAATGAGAACAGACTTTTTGACACCATCGATCCACGGGTCATTGATGAAGCTAAGAAAGAAGAGATTACTGCACTTGCTTACCTCACAAAAAGGTGCTTGAACATGACCGGAAGGAGGCGACCCACCATGAAAGAAGCCATGGTGGAACTCGAGCGAATAAGAATGTCACGAATGGGGTCCAATGCTCGCTCGTTTCATGATGAAAATGATTCGGATGAGAATGACCTCATTGATGCCTCAGAGAAGTATGATTTTGATTCAGAGGACTCTGGCCTAGACATTGAAGTGGCATAATTTTCCAAAGTCGAGCCATTCGCATCTTATTAGGAACAATGAACAGATTTAATGCTGATGGAGCGTGGAATTCATTTTGTTTTGTTCCGCAGTAATGATGTTTTGAGATTAGTTCTTTAGTGCTTTACCTTGATATGCTTCTGTTGCCACCACTAAGGGTGAAATTTGATTATGTTTTTGTAGATAACGCTCCCAGCCTTTTGACAACAGTATTCCAAGGTGCTTTTATTATTTCATCTGTGACCTAACTATCCATAATCTGCAAACTGCTATGGGTAAAATTTAAGAACAAGTCATTTAGCTAGACCTCGTGATGTCAGGTGAATAAGTAAAACTAATGACAACTATCGACAAAAACAAAAAGGAACTCTGCAGATACATTTGAACTTTCATTAATCTGAACTACCAGGCAACAATAGCTATGGATCCACAAATAAATTCCGCTAGTTGTGAAGCATGATGTATTAACAAGAAATTGAGGGCAGAAGCTCCACAATGTCTGACCACAACTTGCTAATTTCTTTGCCATGTCTACAAGGAATCCAGCAAAAAACATCTGGTTCAAATATCGATCTTGTATGTACTTCTCTCCTCTGCCGTCTGACTTGTCTTCAGACTCATAACTAAGTATAACATCAGTGTCTTCTTTCTATATAACGGTGCTAGAGAAAGAGCTTTCTTTATACAAACTATAGAGCCTTGAGCAACGAGCAGATCACATACAGCAGAGAGAACTGAGGATGGTACATTTGTTTTTCTGCTTCATTCTCTTGTAGACGTTCCTACTGAACAATGCAACAGCTAAAGCAATGGTGTCTCTAGCAAAGTCCGGTTGCCAATAATCCTGTAAAAATGCCACGATTCCTTTTCCGTTTGGAATTGGAGAGAACTGCTATTTCAACAGATGGTTCAAGATCATACGCAGCTGTATTTTCCGCCCGCTACTGACAAGTGTCAGCTTTGAGGTTCTGGAGATCACTCTTGCCACTTTCCACGATAAAGACAGCACTGTTCGCGTCAAATCTCCGATCACATACTCAAACTGCAGTGGCAGGGGAAATGGCACCCTTTTTGGTAGCTCAGAAGGAAGTCCATGTGTTTTCTCAGTCCAAGAACGGCTTTGCTGCAGGCAGTTGTAATAATCTCGCCTTCCTGAGTAACGTGGCGTCGCTGGTTACTGGTTGAAAATCTATTTGCAATGAGCGTACATAGAGTCAGGCTTTTTTTTGTCCTTCCAAAATATATTTATAGATAATCAAGGGAAAGCTCTCAGCTCAACGGTATCAAGTTGTAGAAGTGCATATAATTTCGACCATTTTAACTCGCTAGAAATACTTAGCAGGATTCTTAGGATGCATAATACACCTGAAGGCATCAAAGTAGCTATACACACGTCTCTAAAGGTGAATGTGATTGTGTGCCAATCTAAGTCCCGAATTATGGCCAGAGGGATGATTGGAAATAATCTAAAGTTGGAAAGGAAAATGTGCATAGCTTTGTTCACTTGATTGGGCTGGCAACATAAAGAAGCCATCCATACTACCCAACCAATTTGCAACTATTTGTTTTTTACTGGAAGAGTCTACCCAAGGCAAAGAGTCTCCAGGAACCTTGGCATCAACCCCCACAAATACTCACCCAAGAAACAACACTGGGGCCTGGAATCCTTCTAAAGAAGTCCCAAGCAGAGTCCATGTCACCCAGCTGAACAAATTTATCTAGCACTAAGTTCCACGACACAATGTCTCGATCCACCATTTCATCAAGAAATCATGATGTCGAACCCATGTTCTGATTCTTCGCATACGCTGCAAGCACTGAATTCCATGAAAAGCTTAGCTACGTCGAATTTGCCCTTCTTTGCATGACCCGCTATCATGGCATTCCACAAAACTACACCCATCAGGAACCAAATCAGAAAGCTTCTCGCTCTCTCAAGCTGCCCACTCCGCCATAGCACGTTATAATCAAAGTCCCCGAATGACGGTCCCTTTATGCATTCTCTCGAACAGCTGATAAGCTTCCTTGGCCCGATCATCACGCCAGTACCCAGCAATCACGTTGTTCCAAGAAGCCAACTTTCGATGCGGCATTCCGTCGAACAGCTTCCGCCCGTCGCGGATTCTGAAGTAAATTCGTAAATTACCAGTTCGATTCAGCTTTGACCAGTAACTTGATTGACGGGTAATTCGTGACCGGCACTGTCGGTAATTCATCGAATTTTGAAGTAAATTCGCAAATCACCAGTTCCTTTGAAATAATACAAATGTCGTGAATACATTGACGACACTGTAACAAATTTACCAACATGTCAATAAATGGGTAAAGTTACCAATTTTTTTTTTCAAATTTTAGTAAAATGCCAACTGTCATTAGGAATTTACCAACATTTTTATGACATTAGTGAATTATCAGCTTCCTTGAAATTTTACAAGTGTGGCCAGCAAAGCACCAACATATACCAACATTTTACATAAATTAGCAAAGTATCATGTCAAATTTTACAAGTGTGTAAGCTGTAAAATACGAACCTACCAACCAACACTAAGAATAATTTATCCCAGCATCTCGGTTAGAGCCAATTCAATCCTTCCTGGCTAATTTTCGCCAAATATGTCTTACGTGAACGGCGATCGTTGTTTTTTAATTTCTTTTTTATGTTTTCCTCCTCTTTCCTCTGGTGGCTAGCACAACCATGGCCGATTAGGGTGGCCCTCCCCTTGGCAAGGTCGAACGTCGGTGAGGTCTGTCCTCGCCAGATCCGAGAGGTCGGCGCGTTGCCTAAGGGGGGCGGCCTCATTGGCCTCTTTGGGCAAGGTTTGGCCTCAACCTAACCCAAGCAATGCCGAATGATCCACCTTGGCCTCGATGGCACCCAGGTGAGGCCGCCTTAGCCTGGGCAAGGTCAATCGTTGCCCTGGCTCAAGCGACGCCTAGCATGGCAAGGGTCGAGCTAGCTAGATTTGGCGAGGCCGGTGTTTACCTATGGCGGAGAGGGCCACCCTCACTTAGGCGAGGCCGCCCGGTCGACCATCAAAGGAAAGAGGAAGAAAACACAAAAAAATAAAATAAAAAGAAATTGGAAATTATTAAAATACTATTTAAAAATGTCTTCATCAACGTCGACAGTGTCGCGTAGGCCACGGCGTTTACGTCAACAATATCAAACCAAAACTAGCAAGAAGGACTAAATTGACTCTAATTCAAAAGGCGTGGCACTAAATTCGCTTAATTAAAATATATATGACTAAATTGGAACCAATACAATATGTTTAGGACTTTTCCGGCACTTTTCCTTTTACTTGCTGAAATATGTAACTAATATGACTTCATGGGAAAAAATTTAAATAAGAGCTCGAAGTGCCTTAATTTTCCTTAAATAAGAGTATGAAATGGACCTTATTTCAAATAAAGGCCCAAAATGCCATCATTTTTCTAAATAAAGGTCTAAAGTGAATATTATTTCAAATAAGGACCTAAAATAGCCATATCAATCTAAAAAAAGTGGCCTAATTCACCGATAGATTTAGGGGATTTTCTTTATTTATTTTATTTATTTTTTTCCCTTTTCTCGTTGGTTTAAAAATTAAAAAACCTAAAATTCAAAAAAAAAAACAAAGAAAAAGGAAATACAGCAGGAGGTTATTGCCACCACCCCACCGTCGATGGGGCGTAGGCAATGGCCTGCAACCATGCCAACCAGAGGCCGGGGAGAGGGCCACGACACTCTCCCATATCCGGGCGGGGGTCGCCGATCCTTGCCCGGGTCTAGGGGAGGGTTGTTGGCCAAACCTAGGTCGACACAAAGATAAGAGCCGGCGACCCTCCATTGGACCTATCGCGGCCCTCGCCGCAGCGTCGGTGACCCCGCTAGCCATTGTTGCTCTCTACCGGTGGCAGACGGCAACCACATGAGGGAGGGCAAATAGGTTAAAATTGTATTTTGATGAAAATACCCTTGATTGGCTAATATATTTAGCCGGTCGATCGGCCAACAAGGTTAAACTCATATTTGAAATAGCCACGGCACTTCAGCCCTTATGTGAAACCGTCATATCACTTTAGGCCCTTATTTGAAACAATATATTTTTAGGCCCTTATTTAAAAAAATGATGACATTTTGGGCCTTTATTTGGAATTTTCCCTAACTTTATACGCGCCTCACGTACATATCAACATGTCAATTTCTTGGAAACTAAACCGGCGTGGTTGATAAATCTCCAACATTATAATGGTTTTACTAATGTTCAGACGTTTATTTATGAGCTGCTGTTACTATGTAATATACTTATTTATGGATTATGTATTTTAGGTTGCTATTAACACTATACTTACACAAAGTAATTCTAGCTGCAATCGATAATAAGTACTATTTGAAAATACGATGATGGTGAAAAAGAATACTATTTTGAGATTTTATCAATCTATAATAGTAAGAAGCGTCTTTTCTCCGATAACGTACACTTGTATTTTGTGTGCGCCACACACGTGTGCAAAGTTGAATAAACATGATTAAAAAAAAGTTTTGACTTTTTTTTTTTTGGTCAGAAACAAAGTGTTGACTTAAATTGCAATGAAGTTTGCTTCTTGTCTTGTGCTCTTGGGTTCAAACCTTGTTAGAGCACTCTAAGAGCAAAATCTTGAAGGAAAAATAACATAAATGGTCTTTGAATTTTGATTTCTTGTGCAATGTCATCCTTGAATTTTTAATTCGTTCAATGTGATCTTTGAACTATTAGTAAATATTCAATATAATCTCTTAGACTTTTAATTTTTTCAGTATGAAATTTTTAGTCCTTAAACTATTTGAAATATTTAATATTGGCGTTGCATAAATTCAAGTTTCATAAATTTGCTCATGCAGCTTTCAATCCGTTAAGTTTGAATGGTGGACCCAATAAAAGCGACACGTCGATTATCCAAATAAGATATTAATCTCAAAATAGAAAAAGAAATTTCCACGTCGAATATTTAAAGTCCCTCGTTTTTTTTTTCTCCTTTTCTAAATAGATGGATGAAAAAAATGTACATGACGGCTCATCATATTAAACAAAATGACTCCCTTGAACATTTGCCAATAGTTCTTGAACCACATCAACAAATTAAAAGTTAAGGGACGACATTGGACATTAGACCAAAGTTCGGGGCTCATTTGTGTTATTTTCCCAATCTTGAATGCGCCAGCCCAATCGGGGTATGCTCCCTTGAAATTGCTCGAAGAGGTGGGCTAGTCGAGTGGCACAAATGCTGGTCCAAACACCACTTGATCGCTAAATTAAAATAGAAGTTCAATAGACATTTTTATTGACAAAAGTAAATAAATTTGGAGTACCCTCGGGAAAGGAAGTGAGTGAGTAATTTTGGTAACAGAGTAAATGGATGATGCATGGGGTCTGATCGTTAGTTAGTTTTACCAAAAGGGAAACTTGTTTGTTACCTCTTTCCCAGGTTCATAAAGAATGGGATAATATGGTGTCTGGGCTTGAGAATGCAAGATCCGAAAGTTCAACAGGAAAAATGAGAATTAAACAAACTGCAGAATTCTACAGATATACACCTACCCGCAATCACCTTTGAAGATGCTAACAAGCACTCCTCGCTGAATTTGCCTTTTGCGAGTGCATCATTTATGTGTTTCGCATGCGATAATTGGTAATCCATTCGTTGCCTGGAGAGACCGAAAGGACACCGTACATAGGATCTTTGACGCAGGGTAGCGATAAACAGGAAACAATTCCGTGAGAATACTCTGATTTCAATTGATAATGATCTCCCCATTACAGAGAGAAGACGTCCATATATATATATATAGGACTCCTAAAATATCCGAATTAATAAAGATAATCATCAAAACAAATCAAATCAAATCTTATCTAATAAAATTCAAATCAAATAACTCGAATTAGGGATAATGGAACGAAATCAGAAAAATTGCCGAAATTTCCGAATCTTCCGGCGATCACGTTTGTCAAGATAATCGCATGCCAACTGTTCTACATCATTCTCTCCCACTTCAGAAAAACTCGCCCTCGAGTTATTATCAAGATAAAGCGGAATGTCGGGCGGATGATACTCGAACGGATCTGCCACATTGAAATTTGGAGAGATATTCAAATCACTAGGAAGGTCAACGACATAGGCATTATCGTTGATCTTTGTGACGATTCTGCATGGGCCTATCTTCTTATTCTTCACTTGTTATACGTACCGACAGAAAGCGCTCCTTACGTAGGAAGACCATGGCTTCATCGCCTATTTCAAAAGTCTTGAAACGACGTCGCTTGTCAGCATCAAACTTATATTTCGCATTGGACTCAGCTAGTTGGCGTGCTACGTTAGCTTGAACCTCCATAATTTTCGTTGCCAAATTTTTCGCCGCCACGCTATAACCGGGAATCTTAGGCGAGAGGGACGAGATCAAGTGTATGTTGAGGTACACGACCATAAATGACTTCGAACGGAGACTTGCCAGTAGAACGATTAACCGTGTTGTTGAAAGCAAACTCCGCCGGAGCAAGATATCGATCCCATTGTTTGGGAGTATCACTTCGCAAAGGCAACGGATAATGTCCGCCATAGTTCGATTAACAACCTCGGTCTGTCCATCTGTTTGAGGATGGAAAGAGCTGCTGTATTGCAATCCGGTGCCGAACAATTTCCACAGAGTCCTCCAAAAATGGCTAAGGAACTTCGTATCCCGATCGGATGTAATGGTCTTGGGTACTTCATGCGGACGAACCACTTCGCAAAAGAAAAGGCCGGCGACATGAGAGGCATTGGACGTCTTCTTGCACGGGATAAAGTGGGACATTTTAGTAAATCGATCTACCACCACAAAGACAGAGTCCATACCTCGTTGAGTTCGCGGCAGCCCCAAAACGAAATCCATAGATATGTCCACCCAAGGTCCAATTGGAATGGGCAGCGGTGTATACATCCTCGTATTTTGTGAATGCCGTTTTGCAACATGACAAACAGGACACTTTTGTACAAAACGACCAACATCACGCTTCAATTGTGGCCAATAATAACGCTCCTCCACCAAAGCAATGGACTTATCACGCCCTAGATGTCCGCCCAAGCTTCCACCATGCAATTCCCAAATCAATTTCTCACGAAGGGAACTACGCGGAATGCACAGTCTGTTGCCATAAAACAAATAATTATCACATATAATCATATTACCATTAGAGCCGAGCGGTTTGACACTTCGCCCAAGTGTCTCGAAAATCCTCATCATCAAGATATAGTTCACATAAAGATTCGAAACCCACAACTTCGTTCTTCATGGTAACGAGTAATGCAGCTCGGCGGCTCAAAGCATTGGCTACTTTGTTCGGATGACCTGCTTTATGTCGGAGCACAAAATTAAATTGCTCCAAGAAAGAAATCCAGCGTTCGTGCATTCTATTCAAGTGCTTTTGACCCTTGATGTACTTGAGGGCTTGATGATCGTATTGAGTATAAACTCACGCCGATAAAGATAAGGCTGCCAATGCTTAATAAGCGCGAACTACCGCATAAAATTCCTGCTCATAAGTAGACTATCGACGTCGAACTTCATTCAATTTCTCACTAAAATAAGCAACCGGCTTACCTTCTTGTGAAAGCACCGCGCCAATCCCTATGCCGAAGCATCACAATCCAATTCGAACACCTTATCAAAATTGGGCGTAACAAGAACAGGGGCGATAGCTAACTTTTCCTTTATCAAGGCGAAACTTGCCTTAGCCGCCTTACTCCAGCGAAATTGCCCCTTCTTTAAACATTCCGTAATTGGTGCCGAATTGTACTAAAGTGACGAATGAACCTTCGGTAGAATGTTGCCAGGCCATGGAAACTCCGCACCTCCCCCACGTTTTGGGTGAAGGCCATTCACGGATCGCAGCAACTTTCGCCTCATCAACTCGAAGGCCATCTGCACTAACAATATATCCCAAGAACAACAATTGATTCGTCATGAAACTACATTTAGGCAGATTAATATAAAGTTGATTTTCCTCCAAAACCTCGCAAGACATATCGAAGATGGTCCACGTGTTCTTGTTCATCGGGACTATAAATAAGTATGTCATCGAAATAAATCACCACAAACTTGCCCAAGAAAGGTTTAAGGACTTGCGTCATTAGGTGCATAAAAGTGTTAGGAGCATTGGTAAGTCCAAATGGCATAACTAACCATTCATAAAGCCCTTCGCTAGTCTTGAATGCGGTCTTCCATTCATCCCCGGGTCTCATGCGAATTTGATGGCAACCACTCCGCAAGTCGATCTTCGAAAAGACCTTTGATCCAGATAACTTGTCAAGCATATCATCCAAACGAGGGATTGGGAAGTGATACCTCACGAGTAATTTTATTTATTGCTCGACTATCCACGCACATCCGCATGCTGCCATCTTTCTTCGGTGTAAGCAAAGCAGAAAAAGACAAGGGCTCATGCTCTCTCATATAAATCCCTTCCGCATAAGTTCTTCCACCTTCTCTTGTAATATCGATTCTCCTTCGGGGTCATGCGATAGTGCGGCAGATTTGGAAGACTAGCACAGGGTAGAAAATCAACTTGATGCTTGAATGTCTCGCAATGGCCGTAATCCATCGGGTAGATCTTCTATAGTGATACCCGAGAAAGCTTTTAACAAGGGCTGCAAGGCTTTTGGAATCACAATGGTCTCTTGCTTAGACCCATGATCTACAACCAAATACATGCCATTCCGCTTACGAACGTTGAGTAGGACGCTCGCCTTATCCTCCCTTCGAATAGGGCGCTAATTGTGAACAGCTTCATCTAAGGGACGAAGGATAATTTTCTTCCTTCCCCACATAAAAGAATAAACATTCTCACGCGCTCGGTGTGTAACATCCACATCATACTGCCATGGTCGGCCCAACAAGACGTGGCATGCATCCATCTCTACGATATCACATATTATCGCATCCTTGTATGTTTTTCCAATAGAAAGCGGTAGATGACAAATCCGTGTTACCTTTAGTTCTGGTCCCTTACGAATCCAGCCAATCGTATAGGGCGACGGGTGAGCTTCGGTCTTCAATTGGAGATGATCGACAAGTGCTTGCGATACAATGTTCTCGCAACTCCCGCTATCAATAATGACGTTGTAAACCTTCCCGCTTATAGTGCAATGGGTGTGGAAAAGGTTATTCCGTTGCGAGTCATCCTTTCGCGGGGCTAATAACAATCGCCTAACCACGCAATTAATCTGTTCGCCTTCTTCTTCCATCACCTCTTCCTCGTCCGGCCAATTTTCCTCGTAAAGTTCATCTTCTCGGTTCAACCGGACTCACCATCCTCCGCCGTGGGCAATCGCTCGAACGATGTCCAGGTTCATTACACTTAAAACACTTTCTCGGGTAGGGTTTCACATACGAATTCGGATTAACATCGCGAGCCTTTGATGCGGGGGGACTCGGAGGGTCTAGGCATCTCAACGTTACTTCCCGAATTACGGTTCGTATTGTTGAATTGCCGATTAGAAGATTCAGCACCATCCTGCGATTTTCCTCGCCCAAATTGTCCCCGAGGCGTATAATTTCCTGCTCTGTTGGAGTAGTTGTTCCGCTCTAACTCGCAATTCCACCTTTCTAGCCATCTCTTGCGCATCCTCGACAAGTGTACAATCCGTGCAACGAAACATGATCTTGAATATTTAAACGAAGTCCATTAATATACCCGGCGGTTTGTTGCGCGTTAGATTCGGCAAGATTGTTGTGGGCCGAGAGTCGAAGGAACTCCTCCGTATAGGCTTGTCTTGTGCGACTTCCCCTGTTTGCAAGCCTGAAAGCGTGAAACGGAACTTGCTCAAAATCGGGAGGTAGAAACCGATCCATCAGAACTCTTTCATGCGACTCCAAGTTCGGATTGGGGCTTGTCTTTGTCGGCGCCGGGAGAGTTGCGTTTGTTCCCACCAGCCGAGGCACCGCCCTTCAACTTATACGCTACTAACTTCACTTGACGATCTTCATCGATGTCCATGGCATCGAAAAATTTCTCGACCTCCCAAATCCAATCCAAAAAATCTTCAATATTTAAATTTCCATTGAAGGTAGGAAGTTCGACCTTTAATTGATACAACTCGGACTCCCGTCAATATCCTCCTTGTCGTTGACCCCCCACGGACAAGGTTCGTCCAGGATGTTTCGTTGGCGCCGATTTCCACGAACAGGAGCATCCCGGAATTCATCTTCGTACTCTTCTTCATAATCCGCAACATAGGCTTGTCGCCTCCGTCGTGGATTTGCCCCTCGCTCCAAGGCTACTTCGGGATCACGAGCGACAGGATTTCGCTCTACTGGAAGGTCGCCGGGATTAGGGTTAGGGTTTGCGGACAACCGTTGGATGGCGGCAAGCAATTCTTGCATCATCCGTTGGTGGTCTTGCCGAGTTTCTTTCGCAATTCGCCGAGTTTCCTTAGCGATCCGCCGATTCTCCTCAACGAACCGACTAAATTCCTCATGCGTAATAGGCTCATCGCCCGCAGCCTACGAAGGTTTGTCGATTCACGTTTTTAGTCATCGTTGCGAGGAGAAACCTCGCTCCGATACCAAATGACGCGGGGTAGCGATAAACAGGAAACAATTCCGTGAGAATACTCGATTTCAATTGATAATGATCTCCCCATTACCGAGATAGGACGTCTATATATATATATATATATAGGACTCATAAAATATCCGAATTAATAAAGATAATCATCAAAACAAATCAAATGAAATCTTTTCTAATAAAAGTCAAATCAAATAGCTCGAATTAGGGATAATGGAACGAAATCAGAAAAATTGCCGAAATTTCCGAATCTTCTGGCGATCACGTTTGTCAAGATAATCGCATGCCAACTGTTATACATCAATATTTCTGTCGTTTGCGTGGTAAGCAGACAGAAACAATCACGATAAAAAGACAAAGAATATGTATAGTCAGCGTTCTTTCGGAGTTCTTCCCATGAGATCGAACATGAGTCTCCCAACAGACAGCTGACTAGGGTTTCAAATTATAAAGAAAAAAAAAGGTGATAAGGTAAAACAAAGGGTTGCTTGCATCCTACGAGCTTGTGTCTTTACGCCAAGCAGTCTGGGCTTCACATGTGGGTGGGTAGATAGATAGAGACAGAGATTTCCATGAGTTTGAAAACCACAGTGCCTCTTTCAAATTCGCTACAAACACACAGAAATTTATTGAAGTGATGGTGGCATCAAGATGTTTGGTTGGACGAGATACCCTAGAAAGCTACCCCTTCATGCCCTAAGGAAGCTCTTCATTTGGAATTTTGCATGGCGCGTCAATGCTGAATCAAGAGAGGGGTACACCAACACCCCAAGATGGAGATTAGCTGGCTTTACACGTGCTTTTCACCTAACCCCCTAGGCAAAATGAACACTTCTCTCTCTTCCTCACCTTCAATGGACTTTCTCTTCTTTTTTTTTACTTTGGTCAACACCTTCGAAGGACTCAAAACCCCAATTTTGCAAACCAAGAAGCGGGGCAGAATCTTTGCTGAAACTACGCCCTTTCCACGTTAGCTAGCACCGGTTGTTGTTGATTCACCGTCTTGAAAACGGCGTAAAACCCTAGCTAGCTGCGTTTACTTTAATCACCACGGTTATAAATGTTGCTCAACTTCCAATGATCTCTAGATTATCTTCTTCTTGAATGGAGAATTCCACTTCAGGGCGATTCATTAACGTTAGTAGCTCCGTGAATGCCGCGAAATGTGCATTCGCTCCTCTTGACTTCGTGCTGCAAGGACCACGTGAGATCTGCTCTGCACTTCGTCCGACAGAAATCAAATGATGGGGGACACAATTAGAAAATTGGCCACTTATCTGTCTTTTCCTTTCCTGTCTTTTTCTTTTTGTTTGGTGGGGGGCTAAGGACCCTTCAATCGTACTAGCAAAAGCGCACACGCTTTGCGTCCGGAGAAAAAGATGGTACGAAAAATCAGTGCTAAGAAAGAGATACTATAGAAACTTCGGTGTTATAGGTCCATACAAATTTACCGAGAATTTCTTTTGACAGATTTTTAGGGTCTTCCGGGGCCAAAGCCAGTTGAGTTAAACGCAGGCTGTCCCGGATTCTAGGAATAATTTAAAAAAAATAATAAGTTAATTAATCATTTCCTAATCTGCACAGCTGACCGGCACTGGCAGGAATCATCTGCCCTGACAAAATTCCAACAAGAAACCAAGAGCAACGTCGCGATTCTTTAGTGCTAACCCGTATGAATAGCAATAGAAATCTTGTCATTTAGCATGTTGTAAGAGTTCGGAAGGTTCGTTTGAGAATCCGGACCTTGCTGTTAGGTTTGGGCTCGTGGGGTGTTAGATTTATCTAACACCATTCCCCAACATTCTCCCTCTCAGACACCCACATGCGAATCGCCTAATGCAAGAAAAAACCAAACAACCTAAGCTGAATGGTAGTTACAGAGTTAAAACTTCGTTTCCTTGATAACTCCTCCTCGCATCGGACCATCACCACACAGACACGAGCACACTCGCTCACTCCTTAAAACTCTGAGCGCTCGCATAGGACCCTCTCGCTTGAGGCTTGTGTGCGTGTGCAACTGAATTGTCCATTAGAAACAGAGCAGAGGGGACATGGGGTCGGCGGAGTATCAGCCGTTGCTGCTCGGGCTCGACTCTCACAGCCGGATACCGGACCTGTCGTCGGTGGCGATCGAGGAGTTCCTCGAGCACCGCCCCGTCGCGCTCCGGTGGTGGCCGCGCCTTGTGGCATGGGAGTCGAGGCTGCTCTGGCTGCTCTCGGGCTCGTCCATCATTACGTCCATCTTCAACTACATGCTCAGCTTTGTGACCCTCATGTTCACTGGGCACTTGGGTGCGCTGGAGCTTGCAGGGGCTTCCATTGCCAGCGTGGGCATTCAAGGCCTTGCCTACGGGATTATGGTAATGCATATGTGTCCTTTCATTTGTTTTAACTTGTGGCGGCTTATGTGCCGGAGTTAGAGTGATGGAAATCCATGTCCGCTTGTGATATCACGATTCGAGTTCCAATTCTTTAGTTGGCAACAATCAAAAGCCTAAATCTTTTTGTGTGCTCTTGGGTTATGTACTAGGATGATGATGCTGTATCAACTCTTTTGCCTGCACATATCTGGCATGTACACCATTTTGTACTGCTCTGCCCTCCCGTGCCTTCTTTGGGAAAGTCGAAAGATAGTTATGTCTTGATGCCGTGAATATGGTAAACAAGTGTGTGAATATCAGGCGGAGACATGCCGAGAGTTAGACTCGTTCTCTGAATGTAGTGACAAAATAGGCCTAGTGCCGAGCCAATTACGACAGTTTCAAATTCTGTAAAAATCTTAACAATGGTCTCTCAGCCTTGTCTATGTTCTGTTCGTTGGCTTTAGATGAGTCCTAAACGTGATCAGTTTAAGTATACATCCAAATGAGTGTGTTTGTGATTCCAATTGACAGTTGGGCATGGCTAGTGCCGTTCAAACCGTCTGTGGCCAAGCCTATGGTGCGAAGAAGTACGCCTCCATGGGCATCATTTGCCAAAGAGCCATAGTCCTGCACGTGGGAGCGGCTTTCCTGCTCACCTTCTTGTACTGGTACTCCGGTGCGGCACTCGAAGCGATAGGCCAATCGGACAGCATCGCCGAGCAAGGCCAGATTTTCGCACGGGGACTAATCCCCCAGCTGTATGCGTTCGCAATCGCGTGTCCGATGCAGAGGTTCCTCCAGGCACAGAACATAGTGAACCCATTGGCTTACATGTCCGTCGGGGTATTCCTCTTGCATGTCCTTCTCACGTGGATCGTCGTCTATGTGTTGGACTATGGCCTCATCGGAGCAGCTCTGACCTTGAGCTTGTCCTGGTGGCTCCTCGTAATCATAAACGCGCTTTACATTATCCTGAGCCCTTCTTGCAAAGAGACATGGACCGGCCTGTCGATCAAAGCATTCAGGGGAATCTGGCCTTATTTCAAGCTCACTGTTGCTTCTGCCATCATGCTTTGGTATGTCAGTAGGACTAGTCACCATGTTCATGAAGTTTTGATCCACAATGACCTGATGTTTTTCGTTTTCCTTCATGTAGCTTGGAAATATGGTACTTCCAAGGTCTTGTGCTCATCTCAGGTCTCCTTCCCGATCCCACCATATCATTGGACTCCATATCCATTTGGTAATGCTGGCAAAACTCTGTTTCTTCCTTTGTCATGGTAATCCAAGAATTGTTTTTTTTCTTGACTTGATGATGCTTTTCACTTTCAGTATGAACTACTTGAACTGGGACATGCAATTTATGCTAGGGCTTGCTGCAGCTGCCAGGTTTGTCGCTCCAAACATAACTCCATATGGTAGTGATTGTGTGGAGATGCACTTGTAACAATTATGACCATCAAATTCACACACTTTGCAACAATAAGCAATATAACAGTGCATCGTGGTATCTAGTTACTGTAATTATGTCGGTATATGCTAATGAATTCGGCTGTTCATTGCAGTGTCCGTGTAAGCAATGAGCTTGGGGCAGGTCATGCTAGTGTGGCGAAGTTTTCGGTCTTGGTCGTGAATGCAACCAGCATTCTCATTAGTATAGTGTTCTCATCAATTATCCTGATATTCAAGGTAGGATTGAGCAAACTCTTCACGAGCGATACGGAAGTTATCGAAGCAGTTTCTGAGATAACTCCTCTGTTGGCCATCTCTGTTTTCCTCAATGGAATTCAGCCCATACTCTCAGGTAACTATTGCTAGGAATGTTGTAATAGCTGTTAGTGAAGCAGCCGATGATCCCCCATTATGTAAAATGGTATTTTACTGCTATTGCACTTGATTGGCAGGTGTGGCGATTGGAAGCGGGTGGCAAGCCGTGGTGGCCTACATCAATCTAGCCACTTACTATATAATCGGTCTCCCCATTGGATGCGTTCTTGGTTTCAAAACTAGTTTGGGAGCGGCGGTAAAATCACTGCTCTCTCTTTCTCGCTGTCTCTCTCTTATACACACTCACTCATGATGGTAAGTGCTCTTCATTTCAGGGTATCTGGTGGGGAATGATTGTTGGGGTTCTTCTACAAACAGCGGCCCTCATCATATTAACCGCTAGAACAAATTGGACTGCTGAGGTAGCTGTAGTTCTGAGTTGCTCATCTCCTCCAGTTTCATGTCCGACACGGACACTGATGCCTAATTCTCTGCTTGTCTCAGGTTGAAAAAGCTGCGACTCGCTTGAAGAATTCAGCAAATGTGGAAACATTAGACCTGGTTGCTGACGTATAGCGGTTGCTTACTCTATCTCCATTTGGTCTCCAGCATTCAGACTGCAGTTGCTGCATTTTTCTCTCAATTTGATAGAATGGAAGGGATGAAATATTTTGGTAGGCTTCTTTTTTGTCCTTTTTGGCTTATGGTGTATATATGAGTCCAGATTTTGAAGAGGGAAGGGAACCATTTTCTTGTAACCGTCAACATGTGCGATAAAGAGCCTTCATGTCTTTCAATCACCCGACATTGTGGAAATCAGGAGATGGGCCTGAGGAATGCCAATGAAAAACTTCATTTCGTTCGTTTCCGTGCTTTGGCTAGAGGAAACCCAGGAAAGCTTGTTCACTACATACTGCATTAGGTCCGGACAATTCTATTGTTCCCTTGTGCAGGATGGGGAAAAGATCAGAAGTAAATGATTCAGGGCAGGCAGCATGTTCAAACTCCTACTAGATGACGAAAAATCGATGCCATATCAGGGAAACCAGTCTTTTTTATGAGTCATTGTCATAGAGAGCGTCGAGCACCTGGAACGTAATTCTGATCCAATACGATAAACAGAAAGAAATGAACAAGTATCACTACCATATCATGAAATATCCAAACGATGAAATGCCGTAGGATTGACCGCAAATGCACAAAAAAAAGAAAAAAATCAATAGTCCTGCACGAGAATTTGGTCAATGCACTTACTGAGCTGGTTCATTCATTGATAAGCAGTCGAATTCCCGTGCACGTCCTTTTCACGAGCTGAATAGGTTGTCTGCATCGTACCCGACAGTCGCCCCCACCCATCTGCTGATTAGAAACCAACACTTCCTCCGTCCGTGCCGTCATCATTTATGCTCAACTGTTCGGTTTGCTCTTCTTCAGTCCCTTTGTTACGTTTGCCCACGAAGCAGATGTTCTGTTGCTTGAAGAAATTACAAGACTGGGAATATCAAAGCAATTACAGAATAGATAACCTCAATAAGAAAGACGTAATCAGATTCGTTCGTCGCTTTGACAGCTAATCTGACAAGGACGTCCACGGATCAAGCGTGAACGGGGTATCCAACACTGTGCTCCTAAACTCTGGTGGGCCGGCTGCAGTGGGAAGATACCGAATGCTTTTCGAACAGAAGAGATGGATCAACTAGCGACCGAACAGTAAGCGATTGAACAAAATGAGCAAAGCCCTTGCACGGTTTTCTTCTTTCCAAGGCATCCCCAAGATGCAAAGATGAACTTTCTTAGCAGTTTTAGCACCTGCCTTCTTGAAGCAATTGAAAGGAACACTATCAAATCGGTGACATCAATGGGAATTATCTTTTTTTTTTTTTTTTGGTTAAAAAAACACTTTCCATTAATTTAAGGGCGATCCCAACTTCAACTTAAAGAAGCGTCCGAACAAATAAGATGGCAGAGAGCTTGAGGAGGTCTGGAGGCCTAGTTACAAGCTAGGGCATTGCATCTTTGGGCATTCACTAACCAATCGCAACTTTGTTTGCCTCCCTATAACAGTGAGCCAAATGGGCTTCATGTACTTGAGATAATGGAGACTTTAGGGTGCGCATGGCCACATTTCTCGCTTCATAAATCAACTTTTGATTAAAGAAGTTGATTTTTTTCTACTTCGCTCCAAAAGCTAATTTCGATCGGAGAAATTCGTTTGGCATCGGTTGAAATTTCTACTCTAAAATATTATTAACAAAGAATCTTCTACGACGAACTACGTCGGCAACCAAAAAATTTCTAATTCAATTTTAATTTTTTAATATTTCTTAAAAAAAATAAATTTTATTAATTAAAAATAAAAAAAATATTATTTATTTGTTACTCTGGTGGCAGGAGATGGCAACATGGTAGTGGCGGGAATGGCGGTTTGGCAACGGTTGGCAATGGTCGACGGGGCGGTGGTCGACGGTTGTTAGCGGAGGTTAGAGGCGGTGGTTGGCAGTTGGTAGCGCTCAAAGGCACCAACTATTGGTATTGAGAAAATTGCTGGATTTCCCACATGAATTCCCTCAATCCTGGCGTTTCCGGACTCAATTCGAGTACATTACTTCACACTAGACATGGCCATTTGAGCCGTGGGCCGGAATCGGCCCGTTGACCGGGCCCACGGTTCGGGAATAATCGAACTCGGCCGGAACCGGTGGTTCCGGCCTGTTCCAACCCGAGTTTTTTTTTTTTAAAAAAAGGTAAGAGGCAAGGGGAAAAAAGCGAACTGTTCGAACCGAACCGAACCAACTAGGAACCGCCGGTTCCACCTTTTTTCGGAATCGGAACCGCCGGTTCCCGAACCGGAACCAGCTAAGTCTACTTCACACCACCCACCGCCACCCACATTTACCCACAAAACCAAACTTAAAAAAAAAAATCAAAAAACTGAGTTAAAAGATCTTGTCATGTGTGCATGCATTTATAGTGTACTTTTGCTTATCTGTCTGATGCTCGATTAGGCAAAATAACTAGTTGTCTAAAGCATCGTTCACGTGAAAACTCTTGATTGAAAAATTCCCACCCTTATGCTCACCCTCCAACTAATTAAATTACAACAAGATTTGGACCCACTTCCCACTCTATGCCTCTCTCTCTAGACTTAGCCTCTTTGGATCTGAGAATTGTGGCATAGGCGGTGCCGTATTCCGCCACCGGCGCCCGGTAGGCCGTTCTCCAATCCGATTTCGTCTCATTCGTGGCCACTCGGCTTTTAATAAAAATGTCGCACTTGTTCGAGTCCTGCCGAGCTTACCTAATAGGGCAACCATGGATGCAAGAGGGCCAAGTTGAATCAAAGGCACGCTCAATGCCTCAGTAATAGGAAATCGGTGCACGGGGCTATGATTGGTGTTGAGAAAATTATATTAGAGTTTGAAGAAAACAAAACTGTTGCACTATAAAAAGACACCTTATATTTAATCTGTCAAATATTTTATTCTGATAAAAGCATGTTTCATGGGTAGAGTTAGACTCATATGAGATACTTATGGCGAGATATATTTTAATCTTCAATCGATCCCCGTTGTTGTTATAAACTTACCTTTAATTATTTGTTAGGTTAAATATCCCTTGCTAATGGTCAATAATTTGGTTTGGTACTTCGTTCCTAAGTAAAATATATTATTGTGACTTTCCATACGATAAATCTCGATTGATTGGCAATCACCATATATAATTTCATTTACCAAAAGCTTGATTTACGAGTTCAAGGATTTGATTATACGGGCGAATAAATCCTCTCAAATCTCTAATGTCTTCAATCTCAACAACTGCACGATCTTTTATCCAACAATCTATCAATGTCTAGTTTGAATATGTGGTTCTATCCAACGGGTAGCTTGGGTGACGAGCAGTGTATAAGGAGCACAAGATTCGAAGAGAAAATAGAGAGATCAAGAGATCATCATCCGAGCTACACTTATTCTAAATTGTCTCTTTAAGTGTAGAGTGAGATGGTTTTGGCAAATGCAGCACTCAGCTCTTAATAGAAGTACCGTGTAGTTCTGTCTATTACATCCGTTCCTATCGGTTTTGAAGTTTTTATTTTCGCTTTATTTTGACAGGTGTTATTGTTAGCAAACAACAATCCGTGTGCTCCGACAGTTGATTCGACATGGATTGGTTGCACGCACTCCGATAATCGCGAGTCCCGATTCATGCGGCATCAGCGTTTTGAAATCGTTCGATTTGATTTTTGGTATTTTCTCCTCCGCGATCGCTGTCATATTTACTTTTGAAGAAAGAGGATGCACAATCAAAATGTGGGGCTCGACCTCTTGGTAAGAGAAGAAGCGTAGGCCACCAACTGGCCACTCCCCGACTTCTGCTTTGACGTTTTGACTCTATTCAGTTATTGAAGGCGGTCCAAGCAAATAGGTAGAGATGGCAAAAGCACGTCCTTTAATCCACATCATAAATGAGTTGTCTCAAGTTTTAAAAATAAGCCTAATTGACTCATAAATAGTTAGCTAACAAGCATAAGCCTATCATAAACAAATTATTATTTCTTATTTGTTGCTTATTTGATCTTTTTCTTTTCCTTTTTATTTTTATTTTTTCCTTTTCCTTTTTTTCCACATAATTCGGTGGACTTAGAAGGAAAATAAAAGGAAAAAAATCATACAAAATTGTTCATAATATTTTAGCAATATATTTTTTAAAAAAATTATTAAAAAGAGGTTTTCCTCATTTTAGTTAAATATAAAAATATTTTAGCAATATAAGTCACATCGGTATGGATTGGATATGGTTTGAATTTGGTATGGATCACTAAATTTGCATTACAATAAATGGGTCTTAAACGGGTTAAATGGGTCTATTTAGTCGAATCATTTGTGACCCGACCCAACTCAATTGTTTGATAGGTCTAGCAACACGGTCCCCGTAAATGTAGATTTCTCCTCAATTCGTGTTTTCTGTTTGTGAAAGATCATACGTAAATCATATATACACAAGCGATATGTGATACTTTTAACAATCCTCTAGCTCAAGGTGCACACACGAAATATATTGAACCAATTTTGATATCATATTAGAATGTTTGAGCAAAAAATTTAAACCAATAAATAGAGGAACATACCATGACCATAAAATAATTAAAAAAAAACACACATCGTAGATCCTAAAAACAAAGAACTCTTTTAAAATTGTAGATGAAGAAGAATACCATGAGTGCCAAAAGTTGTGTACAATGCTCACTTTAGTGTTAAAAGTTTTCATCGGATCACTTAAGTACTAAGTTTTTTTAAAAATGATCACTTAAGTAAACCCAATTTGCTTATTTGAAAATCCAACGTGGTATTTTTTTATTAATATTTGAAGCTGGTGTGGCTCATCATAGGTTCAATCAGTAATAAAAAAAAGATAAAAGTTGAAAAACATAATAAAAAAATTAAAAAATAAAAACTTAATTAGATTAAATATATATATAAATTCCAAAAAATAAAACCAGATTAAAAAATTAATTTGAATCCTTCCCTTAATGTTAATAAAATAATAAAAAATAAAATTAGATTTAAAAATTTTCTAAGAACTAATTTTTTTAAAATACAAATTTTTATTTAAATTAAATATAAAAATAGGCTTAAGAATTTAACAAAAAAAATCTAAAATAATTTTTAAAAATGGAGGAGGACGGGGCGGTGAGAATTTTTGTTAAAAAATGCTATCTTTTTCTAAAAATTATAAATATTTTTAATTTTTTAATTTTTTAGATTAATTTCCCCCTTTTTAATTTTTTGTTTCAATTTTTTGATTTTTTAATTTCCCCTTTTTTGTTAAATATTTCAGCTTATTTTTAAATTTAATTTAAAGAAAATTTGTATTATATAAAAATTAGATTTTAGCAATTTTTCAAATCTAATTTTAATTTATTTTAATTTTTTAAAGTTGAGAAGTCCAACTTGCTTTTTATGAGATAATGCACTTTATAATAAAAATTTAATTATAAATGTCACATATTAATTTTGATTGAAATTTCTCGTCGGAGGCACTTAAGTGATCATTTTTTTCTTTGATTTATCATTTAAGTAGTCCTGAGAAAATTTTTGGCACAAAATAACTATCATACATAATTTTTGGCACTTTCGGGCGTTTTTGTCCCAATTGCAGATGTATCATCTGCTCGAGAAGATTCCATCACGACGAGTGTCGGTTTTATCTAACAAATGTGCATTCCCCAGCGAAGGATGAAATGGCTTTAACAGTTGAGAATGGTAGTT